>CM073122.1:47929706-48529706 GCA_037039145.1 Fundulus diaphanus
ACTTTAGCCTACTTGCTCAATTTTCACTCTACATGCACAAATTATACATCAAAACGTAGGTAGTTTTGTCTGGAATCAGGAAATGTAACCCTTATTGGTGTAGGTCTTATAGATTTTTCGCAAATCACCTCAGACCGGCAGCAACTCCAAAGTCAAAATTATGCAAAAACCAACGAACAACTTGAGCCTACTCGCTCAATTTTCACTCTACATGCACAAATTATACATCAAAACGTAGGTCTTCTTGTCTGGATTCAGGAAATGTAACCCTCATTGGTGTAGGACTTATAGAATTTTCGCAAATCACCTCAGACCGGCAACAACCCCAAACCTTCCCCAAATTCAGCGAGTTGTTTGGGGGTTTTTTTGTGCTGCAGCCATCCATCCAGGGCCGGTGAAAGCCATAGGCGTACTAAGGGGCTGCTTGGGCCCACCGGTGCAATGGGGGGGGCCCCAAATTTTTACAGGCCGAACCGTAGGGTGTACCCCCACTTACTATATATCGAAACGTTCGTCTCGACGACGCGATGCAGGCTTTTTGCACTTGACGTCATTTCCAGTTACGGTTGGAACAACATTTGCAAAAAAACACCGAAAAATGGTCATTTTCAACACTCTACTGTGTCGTCATGCTTTCACCTACGAACATTGTTTAACTTCCAGTTTGTAGATATATCTTTGAACTATTCAGAAGTGAAAACGGAATGTGGATATCTTTTATCGTTTACTCATCACGCCATTTTCAGTTACCATGGTGACAAAATTCTCCAAAAAACACCAAACAACTTTAGCCTACTCGCTCAATTTTCACTCTACGTGCACAAATTATACATCAAAACGTAGGTATTTCTGTCTGGATTTAGGAAATGTAACCCTCATTGGTGTAGGTCTTTTAGATTTCTTGCAAATCACCTCAGACCGGCAACAACCCCAAAGTCAAAATTCTCCAAAAAACACCAAACAACTTTAGCCTACTCGCTCAATTTTCACTCTACGTAGACAAATTATACATCAAAACGTAGGACTTCTTGTCTGGATTCAGGAAATGTAACCCTCATTGGTGTAGGACTTATAGAATTTTCGCAAATCACCTCAGACCGGCAACAACCCCAAACCCTCCCCAAATTCAGCGAGTTGTTTGGGGTTTTTTTGTGCTGCAGACAGCCAGCCAGGGCTGGTCAAAGCCATAGGCGTACTAAGGGGCCGCTTGGGCCCACCGGTGAAATGGGGGGGGGGGGGGCCCAAATTTTCCTTTTTTTTTTTTTTTTTTTAACAAGTAATAATCAAATTACTTCAGTTATACGCACCACCAGGCGGGCGCCTTCTTCAACTTCTTCAGAAGTTGAACGTTTCTAGTTAAATGTTGCTATACAATCATATAAACATGTCAGATCACTGAATATTTGAAATAATGCTATCAATAATCACCTGATCCATAAAAGTAGGCAACTCTTACATTTAATCTGCATATTTTCATGTCAGTGATCTCTTCATGTGTTCAAGGAAAACAACGACCATCTGGAGAGGGGCAGTTTCTCATAAAGTTTAATGCCATTATATTATGGCCCCTTATTGTCTTTATAGGGTGATGTTCATGTTGTAAAACTGTACCGATCATAAAACTGCAGCCACACCCAATTCAAGAATTTAAAAAGGGCTAAAAGTTATAAAACACCAAAAAACACCCATATAGCAGACAGTTTAAAGTTAATTTATTCCTGATTTGTTTAAATATATTAAAATGTAAACTCCAAGCATGGGTAACACATGATTTTTTTATGTATTTTCTATGAATGTTCTCAGGAATGTCTTGACAGTTTGGACTTTGTGTGGCACATCTGTTAAACCTTTATGTAATGACCTCAAATAATTTAGTCTTTTATGTCAGTAGCATTTACTCACAATGAAAATTTTAGAAAAATTCATCCTCTAGCCTAAGAAATTTAGTTTTTTTACTAAATCACAGTTTTTAGCCCCTTAAAAATCCCTGAAATTCAAATGTGACAAAGTGGATGAGAACACCATTTTCTCCAGTGTTTAGTCTAATATGTTTAGTCAACATTGCTTTTTGCTTGACTTAGCAATACTTCATCTTTATTGTGCAGTCTGCAAACATTTACTATTGCAGGCTTGTTTATGTTTTGCATTTTTCCAGATTATTTACTCTGACAACTTGAACTAAATCAACTGACAAGTTTTGATAGGTTAAACACTTTATTCGTATTTTTTAGAACAATCAATTTGTTCTTTTTATTTTGTGTAGAAACTTACCTTACTTTCCAGTGGTTCAATCCAAATTTGTAAGGACTCTTCAGCCAAAGCGGAAGTGTGTCAGCGGTCGCCATGATAGGTGCTGTCTGAATAATGCAGTCAGTAAGGAAAGAGGTGGGAAAATGAGACGTCAACTGCGTCTCAATTCGCAGGCTGCGTCCTTCGAAGGACGCATTTTAAGGCCGGTTACATCACAACGATGCGCGGAGGCTGTCCCATTTGGAAAAAATTCTGAGGATGCTTAAAATGCAGCTTTCGAATGCGTCCTCCTTTTCCCCGAATTCTGAGGATGCACCGCTACCATCCTTAGTGGCCTCGCCTGCCTTAAGATTTCCCGAGGTGCTTTGCGCACTTTTTTAGTGATAGTGAAAGTAGTGATTTAAGTCAGTCATTTACAGGGTTTGTACACATTTAACTATTCAATTCAAATTACTAAAGTTACAAACATAAGCTTATATCAAGTCTTACACATAAATATAAAATTTTATATTTAAACATATTCATCAATCTGCTGACAAGCGTTTGTTTAATAATTGGTATATTATGATCATTAGCAGGCCCCTGTGGGTGAAAATAATAGCAGGTTTATGTTACCTCTCCACTGCGCTCTCCCAGCCTGAGAAAAAATTGTCGCCGGTTTTGCTGCGGCCGAAGCCGTCTAAGCCGACTGTCCTCCTCCAATAACAAGTAAATAAATAAATAAAAAAAAAAAATTCCATATCCATTTTTTTTGTGTCGTTTGTCCTGTCGGTTTTTGTCTGGCGCTGTTTTTCTCGGGCTTGGGGTAGACGAGACGACGTCGTGTCGCAACCAGGAAGTGCTCCAAAGGCTAGACCGTCCCATTTACCAACGGCTGAGGATCCTCTGGAGCATCCTCCGAAGGTTGGGTCCTCCTAAAGCTGTGTAGGCTGGGTCCTTCGAAGGACGCAGCCTGCGAATTGAGACGCAGCTTATGTTTTCTTTCACAGCTACTTTAGCATAGGAACCTTGCAATATTCCTTGCTAATGAGCTATAAGGAATTCCCCAATCCTTTGAGTGACGTGTAAGCACAGCCTACCTCACGGAAATTACCAAAGATGGCCGTAGAGAAGAGAGATCATTTTTGGAAGGCTGTAGACCCGGATTTGACTAGAATCATCCGTGTGCGTTTCTGCTGCGTGATGCTGTATGAGTAAAAAACTGTCCGCGATCAGCACAGCAACTCAAAGCGCCTTTCCTCCTCACAATAGAATTTTTACCGTTGACCCCGTGAAAGGTCAAGGAACCGGAGGTAGGAGCTATAAACGAAGGGACCAGTTAAAGAGGGGGATGGAAAACTGTTGTATTTGATAATGTCAGTTTTAGTAGAAAAAAAATGTTCTACTTTGTTTTGTAAATGTTATTGTTTAAGGTAATAGCTACATTCTAAAGGTGCACTCACACTGAACATGAATAGTGCCACAATGTCGCCTCTTTTGCTTGCTGTCGCTCGCCTGACATTATCACCGGCCGTTCGCACGGCAGGTGACAGCAATTGCACAATGTGTGACAAGCCAGAAATACAGTAGGACAATGGTGATATCTAGTGACGCTATCACTTAACTGCCAATCCAGTCTCCTCCCTCACTTTTTTGCAGACTTGCTCCTTTCTAGACTTGTCTTGGTAGTATTGTTTGGTTGAGTCAAGGAACTCAGGCCGAGTTCGCGAAAATCACGCATTTTGCATTGCTAAAATTGCTTTTGTGGCCTTGCTTAGTGTCACTTTGTCCCACCTGTGTTGCACCTGTGCATAGAGATATCATGTAAATATGGCACTCGGCCTGACACATTCGCATTCAATGTGAACGCACCTTAAACAATTTTGTTGGAAGGAAATTACATCAATATTTGATGACTAATGTTTATATTTACCTGTTATATGGAACATTTCATTGGAGACCATTTTGTTAGAACTTCTTAAGAGTATCTAAACCAAATAATATGATTGTTTTAAAGGAGAGAAGCAGGTGAGGGTAGCTGAGTGCACTCGATGTTAATTTTGATAGCCCTGAGTTCAGTTATGTTAGTTAAGGTTTGTTCAGTACACCAGTTATAGCCTGTGCCACGTTAACTTTTGAGTATTTTTATTTATTAATTTTTATTTTATTTTTGGTTTTTGAAAACATTTTTTGTCATGATTTTTGTAAATAAACCACCTTTGGAAAACATCTGGCTGCTGCACTTATTCAGCCAATTTGTCCAGGCTGTGACACATGAACTATACTTTTTTAACTTTAACTTAACTAGTTGATGACTTTGTTTACATTGGTTTATGAACGATGTGGCACAGCGGCCCATCTTTGGCCACTGAGCTTAACTAGGACCCATGTTTATCCTGGCACCACAAACTCTAAATAGGATGGTAAGTGAGATGAAAAACAATCTTCAATGCTCAGCATTAGTGAATTACAGCCAAGAGTGGGATTTGGGGTCACAAAGTCTCTATTACAAAACACTATCTATATGCCAATTAGTTGTTTTGGAGTAATACTACAAAGTAATTATTTTCTGTTATAATATCACAAACATAGCTAAAACATGTACAGATTACTAAATTGGTTTGATTCTAACTGGAAATATGCACTTTAGTCAAATGACTCTATGAGTGAGCTTTTTGGCAACAGCCATTCTGGAATGGTTTGGTGTGAAACAATGTGTCAAAATGTGAAAAAAGACCTTACTTAACCCACTGTTAACTATGGTGGAGGATCTGTGATGCTGTAAGCTTTTTTTTCTCTTCCAAAGGCCCTAAGAACCTTGTTAGGGCCTTGTTAGTGCAAATGAACTGTATCTGGAAATGTTTGAAAATACCAAGAGATTTTCTCCCTTTACTGCAGTGGTCTCAAACACAAATCCTTGAGGGCCAATATCCTGCACTTTTGGATGTGTCCCTTACCCTACACAAATGGCCTCACTAGCATGCAGTGAAGCTCTACAGAGCTAATGAGCTGGTGTTTCAGTGAGGTGTGCTGAGGCAGAGACACACCTAAAGGTTGCTACTGCCTTACTGCCAGAATTTATTTACTATTATATAAATAAACTAAATAGTAGTGATTTTTCTGTCTCGCTATAGCTAACTTTAGTAAACCAGAGCAGGTTTGAGGTAAATTGAGACTGTAAAAGGGATTAAGCCCACCAGTAGACTGAAAATGTGTCACGATTTAGATTTTTGGACCCTCAGTTTCTATATGCTCAGCCTGTTGGACTCTGAATCTTCGTCTGTGTTCAGCCCTCACTGACGTAAATTCCAGCGCCTGCGTGCTGCACAGTTTCTGCCCTGAGGTCCAGCTGTTTGCTCTGCCCGTTCTGGTGGGTCGCCAGTCTGCAAGTTCTGTTCTGGTCAGCTCCTGCCTTCATCATTCTGCTCAAGCCTGTCACTGCCTGCAGCTCCTGTTCTGTATTAGTTCTGCCATTCAACCCACCTGCATCCTCTGGTCTTCTGCCCATTACTGCCTGTCTGCCTCATCTGCCATTATTCACATTCTGCGATAAACCTTTAAAAAAGCGAAGCTCTGTGTCCGGCTGAATTCCGGGTACTCCACCATCATTCATAACAAAATGGGTCTTCATTGGGTTTTTCAGTATGCTAGTTGTCCAGAACATATGACCAAATAAACACAGAAAAGGTTCATCAGACACAATGACAACCATAAAATGTAATTTCTGTCCCTGGAACTAAAAACTGTATATACCTACGCTTCCATCAACATCTATCTAAGCACACTTTTGAAATATCGCATTAGAAAAGGTTGATGGAAAGAGCAAACTTCCAAATAACGTCTTTAATTTGGCAAAAAAGTTTTTAAGGTAACTTGAGGTGATTTTTGGATTTTGTGAAAGAGGATGAATGTAAAAAATGGGAGATGTAAACACATTTGCCAAATAAGTTCTGACGTAGCGAACATTTTCCTCACATGACTAATCAACTGTTTCCGCTATCGTTGCCCTCCCGGATAGTCCCATAGGGCACAAATAATTGGATTTCTTTCTCAACGTCTCCGGACTGCATGTAACATCACCAGTACTAGTTGACAAGACAAAACAATTACAACTTGCCCGATAGCAACACGTTACTGAAAACCTCCTTTTGTTAGACATGTGGTCCATGCTAGTGTCCAACCTCTACTTCCTGTTTAATACAGCCATGCATCAATTTCTGATGAAATTACACTTTGCGTAGCCTGGCTAATTTGTTCCAAACCAGTAGATGGAAATATGTTTAATCCACATTTAGTTTTTTCGCAGCATTCTAAATGTTCTCTCAAAATTCTTAAAAATTGACAGTTGAATAGAAACATGGCTTATGACATCAAGAATCTTTACTGTCATTATGTGTTACCATTATGAAATTTGCGATGAGACAGACACTGGCTCAGAATGCACACAAATTACAATGTAACACACAAACGCAAGAAGACAGATGCTAAGGTAACTTGCACACGCCTTGGCTACCTCGGGAGGCTGCTGTATTATCAAGCACACTGCATATTGTGTTATGTGATGTAAATAGGCTGGGGGTGGCTCTAGTCTTTTCCACTGTTAAATATTTTCCACTGTACAATATTTACTCTGGTATTTACTTTTTATCTCCTTGGTGTTTCTTTAGAGCTTCCTCTTTTCATTGCTAATTGTAGGAAATAATATCCTTCAGTTACTTCTTAACTAAAAGGAAACGGTGATTCCATCAAGTTCCAGCATTTTAGTAAGAACCACAGCAGAGATAAAGTAATTACACCCAAGCTAAGCCACAGCCTTCTACTCCCAGGCCTAGTCGCCTCTGAATCTGAGCACACCGCCTCTTGCGCATTGTGTTACATCTGCTTATGTAACTGGTGTAGCGAACACCTCATAATCCAAACGTTTACAGTCCCACACAGAGAATATGCAAGCAGCTTGACGAACTCGTCAAGCTGAACACGGGAGTGTGAAGCCATTTCCTCCCTGAGTGCAGCTGCCGACATCTTTTGGATGAGATAGGTCAGAGGTGAACTTAGAACCCAACCTGAAATGCTTCCATTCACACAACATAATAATTGTGTGTGTTTGCCACTGTCACTGTTACCTTTTGCAGGACAATAAATTAATTCTTACCATCTTATCTTATCCTATAATATTTTCAAATCTTATTGCACTGACCACAACAATTTCTGAAAAGCTTAAAGCATGCAGATAGTACTTAGCCTCTAATAACACTCAATTTTGAATCAATAAGTCAGACAGCAGTCCCTTTACGGGTGATATAGGTTACTGGGCAGTGACATGAGTGTATCACACAAATGCTCAATTATTTGATACACTTATGCACACAATACAATACAGTGCAATACATTTTGATATTTAAGTTACAGAACTGTGCAGTTTGCATGAATGTCCAAACAGACATTTCATGAGAAACCGAAGTGTGGAAAAAGACATTAGAATGTGAGAGTGTAAATATTTCTAGTTGGGTCCATAACATGTGGAACCAGGAGTGTGTAACAGACAATGAGCTGGGCTGGGGTTTATTGGATCTAAGCAGGGGGCGATACCCCTCACAGCTTTGGGAAAGAAGCTGTTTTTAAGTCTGTTAGTTTTTGTTTTAATGTTTCTGAAAGCTTTACCTGATGGAAGTGGGACAAACAGTGCATGTGTGATGAACTGGCAAAAAATAGCATAGCAGAGCAAAATGGAATCTAGATGATTGAGAAAGATTCTGCAAAGGAGAATCTTGCAGGATGTTATCACAGACCATTGTCCTATTGGGGGATTGTACTAAGCAATCACAACAGAGATGTCAATAATTCTACTGTTGCGGATATTATTAAGAATGATATCTTCTAAACTTTTAACATCTTCAACATTGCTTCTACATTACTAAAAGTTTTTTCTTACATTTTCAGTGTGCAATTTTGCTTCTGCAATGAAACAATTAATTTATTTGAAGGTTACAGGTAAACAGATTTATTGGGGGTTGCCATTACTGTTAAGTAAAAAAAAAAAATCATTGCTTTACTAACATTCCGAAATGATGTGTTATTCCCGTATCATTTATTTATTGTTAATGTTGGACTTGTGTTCATTCAGGCCTTTAAATCACTTTGCTGCAGTCACAACTGTTTATTGCCATTGCTATAAACTGAGAACAGTAACATGCCAGAATTTTCATTCATAGCGACCAGTTGAGTCTAGAGCGAGCAAATCTCACCTGTTCTTTTTTTTTGGAGGGTATTTTTAGAAACATGTGATCGCAGACTGTAGCATGCCTTGTGGGGCAACAAGTCACAGAAAAGCGTAACTTGCTGACCAGTCTGTAAGACAGCTGGCAGCTGACTTCTCAGTCCTGCTGCGTGGGCTGACATCTGCCGTCCAGTCAAAAATAATGAACTAGTCTAATTGTCTCATTAAGTCGCGACTGTCAGAAATTGTTGTCCAACACAGCCTGCAGGAAACAGTGTAATGTTATTGCTTCTTGTTAGATCACGTTTTGGTTGCTTACGGGTATGTCTCCTGGATGAAAAAGTAGTTGAAATAACTCTAGTACCGCATTTGTCTCTTCAGAAAAACTCCAATAAAACAATATACTACACTCACTGACAAAAAATGTAAGTATCCTAAAAAAAGTGTTGGAAATTAAATGAAACTGTCATGTGACTGTACAACAATGATGGCATTATCTAATCAAATGGCAGAGTTGACAGAATGAGCACACCGCTGGTACGATGGAGGCAACAATGGCACACCCTTGGGCCTGGATACAAGCTAAAGTCACACAGGCTGTGTATTGTCTTCTACAAGTCAGCCTATATTTGTTGTGAGTGGCTCTCAAGAGCTAGTTAAGTTGAACTGTGAAATTATTGCACACGTGTTCCATCTTAAAATAAAATCTAATGACCCGGTTAGACAAAGGAGAGTTTCATCATTACACTACATACATCATGTTTAGTGGATGCTCCAGTGTTGTCTTATTTAAAGTTTGTAGCAAGGTTCTTTCAGCATGGGTAAGGAATATGTGGACATCAGTTGTCACTGACAAATTGGTTAGGCCGAAGACTGAATTGAGTCTGGTGGATTGACGTTTATTTAATTACTTATGTGACTGCTTTGGCATCAATAGATGTTCTTCTCCTCTCCCAAGTGCTGCTTTATATTGTAATAATCTAAATAAGTCATATCTAGATCAAGACATGTGGGCCATATTGGGCAAAATAAATAAATAAAATAATATAAATGGATTTCCCAACAGTAGGTTACATATTACTCACACAAATCACACTATATTCCATTCCATGTATGTTTTGTAATCCATTTGTTTTGTGGTGCAGAGAAATCCTGAGCATATCCAGATTAACAGTCCTTCTTGTGTATCCCAGACAGTTTTTCCCCTTCATCATTGTAAAGTTGCTAAAGCTTCAAGCTGCTCAGATGCTCTGCATGTTTGGTATTAAATACTTGTCTTAACTACTGTTCTTTGTGAGGAACAAGATGGTGCACAGTGGCTGTAATATTCATTCATCCTTTAATCAATAATTATTGGCATTACAGTGATCAAGCAATTCCTGCAATTGCTGACTTGCTTTTGATTTCTGAGAATTATTTTTTACAGCAAGGTCTAAGCCTTTGAGGTGGGAAGGTGTTCCTTAAAATTGCCATTGTCTTTAGCTCTCACCACAAATTTTAGCCATGACAGTGACTGGGCCATTGTGTGTATAGTGTGTATATATATATATATATATATATATATATATATATATATATATATATATATATATATATATATATATATATATATATATATATATGTATAGTCCTGGACAGAATTGTTGGGTACCCTTCTGTGTTAGTCGAGGAAAATCCCACAATGGTCACTGAACACTGAAATAACTTGAAACTGACAAAAGTGATAGTAAATAAAAAATTTATTACATTTACCCAATGAAAATCAGACATTGCTTGTAAACTGTGATTCAGCAGAATCATTTAAAATGCAAACTAATGAAACAGGCCTAGATAGAAATGATGGTACCCTAGGGACGTGTTGAACTGAGGTGTGTCCTCTAATCTAATCAGGTAACCAGCCAGTCTGTCTATTTAAAGGGTTACAAGTAGTCACTGTGCTGTTTGGTGAGATGGTGTGTACCACATTTAACATGGATCCCAAGAAGAGGAGAAGAGAGTTGTCTCAGAAGATTAGAAAGAAAATGATAGAAAAGCATGTTAAAGATAAAGGCTATAAGTCTCCAAGCAGCTTTGTGTTCCTGTGAGTACAGTTGAACATATTATTCAGAAATTTAAGGTCTGCATGACTGTAGCCAATTTCCCTGGATGTAGCTCCAGGAGGAAAGTGGATGACAAATTGAAGAGAAAAATAATACTAATAGTAAGCAAAGAGGCCAGAACAAACTCCAAATAAATTAAATGTGACCTCCAATGTAGAGAGAGGTACATCAGTGTGAGATTGCACCATCCATCAATGTATGAGCCAAAGTTGACTTCATGGGAGACACCACTATTGAAAGCAAATCATAAAAAAGCTAGACTGGAATTTGTCACGATACATATCGTAAATCTACAAAGATTCTGGGAGAATGTCCTTTGGACGGATGAGACGAAACCGGAGCTTTTGGCAAGGCATATCAGCCCCATCTTTATGGACACAAACATAAAGCATACCTAGAAAATAACACTGTCCCCACTGTGAAACATGGGTGAGGCTCGGTTATGTTCTGGGGCTACTTTGCTGCATCTGGTGTGTCAGATCTGTGCAGGGTTCAATGAAATCACAAGACTATCAAGGTATCCTGGAGAGAAATGGACTGTCTTGACCATTAGACAGCACATTTCTGCCTAGGTCCTACACTGGGACCTACAATTGGTTGGTCCCAGTTGTAGGTCATGGGTCAACAGCATAATGACCCAAAACACACAGCTAGAACCACCCAAGAAAGCCTATACGACTATTCCCAAGTGGCATCCTATGAGCCCTGATCTAAATCCTATTGAAGGTCTTCAGAAGGAGCTGAAACATACCATCTGGAGAAGGCAGGCGTCAAACCTGAGAACACTGTTGCAGTTTGCATATGAGGAGTGTGCCAGAATACCCATTGACATGTGCAGAGGTCTCATGTACAGTTACAGAAATTGTTTGACTACGCTGATTACCTCATAGGATTGCACAACATAATATTAAATTACAAGTACCATGAGTTTTTAAATGGTTCTGGTGAACCACAATTTAAAAAAAGCAAGGTCTCACTTTCATGGGTTAATTTTCAGAAATGTTTTTATTTATTACTACCAACAGTTTTGTCCATGACAGTATTTCTATATAAAAGCCTGTTTGCTGTTGTGATGACCCAGATAAGCACAGACATTTAGAGGATACACTTCACGGATAGGGCATGTCTTGTTACTTGTCATGCCTCAATAGCCCCAGTTCTCAGCTTAGCTCGGTTTAGCCACGCCCCACTCAGCTCCATCCACTTGCGAGTGTTTCAGGATCAGGGCTAGCCCTGGTTTCTCGGGCCCTAATCAAGACCGAGGTCAAACCGAGTGGACTCAAGCAGAGTTTTGAGTGAACACACAGCTTTTGCAGTGATTGGCCGAGAGGCATGGAGAAATGCAAAGGTTTTTCACCGAGGAAGTCCAGAAAAACTGAGGATCGACAACATTAATGTTAAGGACCACTATGAGCGGAGTGGGTCAAACTGAAACATAATTGTACTATTTACAACCCATGAACCATGCCTGAAGGAAAAACAGAAAAGCATTTTATACACAGATACGCTGTATCAGATCAGCAGATTTATCGAGGCTTTCTCTCATTTTATGCACCCAGAAAGCTGTTAAGTTTAGTCTCTGAAGGGTCCATCCATCCCCCTGATATGGTAGAAGGCAGTGGCTGTCTGCCATTCAGACTAAGAACAGCCGGGGGGAATAATGGTCTGCTTTCACAGAGGTGCCCGCTGAAAGCCTCTCGTACTCAGGGAACACCTGAAAGCTCTCCCCACTGACAGTAGTCTGACACAGCCTGGGAGTCAGCACAAAGTAAAACCTATAAAAATCATTTCGCTGCTGGTAAAAATCTTTTGCTCTATTAAAGTGTCATTGGTGGTGCCATGGCTGTGGCAAAAACAAAATCTCATAAAAGCTGTAAATTTTAACTCCATGAGGCAAACTTTGGAGCAAGTTTAGACAGTTTGTCTCCCCTTTCCACTTCTGTTTCATTTTCTCTCTCCCTCTCTCTCATAGACAGACAGACAGACACACACACACACACACACACACACTGTTTCACGATTGCAGGCCGATTGCATGCAGACATAGGCAGAGGATGCTGTGCCTTAGTATTATTAGTTTAGGCTGATGTGTGATCCAGATATTTATCCCGGGGGATTATTTTATCCTTAAAAAAAAAATCAAAGACCAACACTTTTTTTTAAATTTATGTATTTATGTATAATGATTTTTTTTTTATCATTTACCATTTCTCACAGATTTCTTTAAAGTGTCATTATTGCAAACAGGACTTGGGGGACAGGGGCTAGAGCCACCCCCAGGCGACGTTTCTTTCTTCCAGGTATTTCTAGGCGGGTTGAAACATAAGTGCACAAAAATAAACCGAGTAGTAAGGAGCCGAGCTGGGCAGGCCAAACCAAGAAGAGTAGAACTGTGGCTAATGTCTCCTGCTTATGGCAACAGTGTAAGTTTAGCGATCTCTATACAATCTATCTATTGGCAGGAAAAATGCAGAGCTCAGCTAGTCAACAAGAATTGGTTCAGGATGGCACAAGATGCTGTAAAACACTGTAGATTTTATGGTCAGTTGATCATGGATGCTTGGCGCAGAATAGAACAATAGCTCCTCTGGTATCGTCTTAATAACTAGAACCCTCTTTACCCACTGTTTCCAGCACCACAACATCTGACTGTACTAACTACGTGGTAATTGCACAATACTGCCAGTCCACCGCATGCAAACCCTCGATTCTACCCCTATTAAACTGGCAAGTACTGGTAATGCTGTGTAATGAATTTAGTAGGCCCACTCTGTGTGTGGGAACACTCACTGGTTTTCGTGTTTACCAAATAACAGGCACATTTGAGTGCTATTTTCTTGATGTTCTTTCACCACACAAAAGGGCACATAGAATCAATGTGGGATTCAGTATGTTGTCCAAAGACAGAGGCTTAAA
Organism: Fundulus diaphanus; assembly: GCA_037039145.1. Lineage (NCBI taxonomy): Eukaryota > Metazoa > Chordata > Actinopteri > Cyprinodontiformes > Fundulidae > Fundulus > Fundulus diaphanus. Next base: position 47,943,168 of record CM073122.1, read on the forward strand.
AGGTGCCCTGGAGTGTGTTACCAGTGGCGTTGCAGGGAAAGAGTGTTTTACAGCATTTTTGCACATAATTTATCATGTTGCTGGTATGGAATGTGCCAACCATTTTAAATACTGAATCATAATGTAGCAGTGAGACACATAAATAGCCAAGGACATGTTCACATTTTCACAAATGCTATTTATTAAAATATTCTCATCAGTATTACAAAATGTTTTCCTAAATCAGGTAAACAGGGCGCCCAAAAGTTCCTTTGAACCAACACGGTGGCCACACATATTCAGATCAATAAGACAAATAGGGCCAGCCTGAAAACAATGAGATTGCCACCCAAGAAGTCCATGAACCTATTTATAACCGAGGCTTTGTCCATCGGAATAATGATCCCAGAGCAAGGCTGAGACATCTCCCCAGGCTGGGATCCATATCCGTGTTAAGGCTGCCACGGCTGCAGCCAAACACATGCCAGGAGCAGGAAAATAACCCCCGGCAGGGACTTTTGTTGTGTCTTACACATTATTCAAACATGCACGGCGGGTTTCATCAATCTTCAGAGCGCTGCAAAGGTTAGTGGTTGATTTAAAACTGAAAAACTTTGACTTCATCAAATCTGATGAGCTTTTGTCTTTGAGTACGTAGCAGATGGGATCAGAGTAGACGGGAATGCTGTTACACAGGAATTAATTCCACATATCTAATTCATGGAGGCTAAGTAAAGTAAAAAGAAAATACGTTTTAGAGGAATAGTTCAACATAAGTGTTTCATTTATGTGCAGAGTAATGTGGTTTTCTGGGAAGACGAGGCACTTAAATATTAGTAAATTCGATAGATAGTCTCATCCACTGCGGTCTCTATGAGAAACCAAACACAGAAAATTGAATTATATACTGTTGGTTTTGTCTTTATTTCCATAATGTAGACCTTTAATGGAATTACTTCACTAAGAGCAGAATTTTCATTTATCATTTGAAATTCAGATGGGTGCATCATGGGGAAACTTGCTGACAAAATTGAAACACATAAAAGTGAAACACAAGGCTGTTTCAGCCTATTTAATTAGAGACACAGAGGAGGACGGGAAGAAAGAGGAGCCATAAAGACATACAGTGCTGCCACGGAACAATATTAATAATTGCTGTTTTTTTAATAACTGTGATGTGGAAGATTAAGACTAAATGCTTGGCGTGATCACTATTATGTCTGTATTTTTCTTATGGGGACAAATACAGAGTGGCGGACAGAGCTATTGGATTTATAATGCATCACGCTAATGTACTCACACAGCCCAATCATTGAAGCCAAGGCCAAAGCTCTGACATATCGATCAAACAAGGATAACTCAGGGTTAATGTGTCTTTTTTTTCTCCCCTCCTTGCTCTGTATGGATAGATAGTATGATGTTTAACTTGCTGTGAATGAGGTTTTTTTTTATTCTCTCAGAGACTATACTGCAAACAAGTTTAAACAAAATTTATGTTGCTGAAGAGCTCGCTGGGGGATATATTGATGTTATTCTTACAGCCTGTTTCAGTTTAATTTTTAGAAAGGATTTTTACAAAATATAAATTTTACATTGACTTACACACCTTAAATTTGTCCGCATTTTATCAAATTGCAACTGAGATGGACCAACACAGCCTAGCGCACATTTGCAAAGTGACTAGTAAATGGAATATAGTAAAACTGGGTATCTCTTTACTTGTACAGTGAAAAGACAGAAGCCCACAGTGATGTTATTGTGGTTGAGATGGACCAAAATGCAAACATGACATTGGCAGATGCATGGGGATGAGAAAATACACAGAGAACAAAACACAAGAAAGGACTCAAAATCTCACACAAGACATGACAATAATGGGGAAAAAAACTAAAATAATCCAAATACAAGCACAAGAGTTATCCAAAAACCTTTGGATTACGACACACAGATCCTTTTGGTTTTATAAAAATACAACAAAATTAAGTCTTCACTCTGGTTTGTTGAGAATTTTGCTGCACCCATCTTCCCATCATCTCCAACCAGTTTACCTATTTCTGCTGGATAAAAACGCTGCCATTTATTGATTCTGCCTACTCCAAGTTTTACACAGGGAATAAATGTTCAGGATGGCAGGCAGTATTCATTTATATTTCACATGTAGATCAGAAAATATTGTTGTCTAAACATTGGCTTTACCACCAACCTTTTGGCTGCTTCTGTTCAATTTTCTCCCTACTCTGTCTGTTTAGGCATAATAAATATATTATATGTCTATCAAGATCAAAAGTTTTGGCCAAGTTCTTCCCTTTTCTTTCCCTTAAATTGAGGAATTTCTTTTTTTTTAGATATTTTGCTGTAAACTTGCCGGTATGCTTTGATTATTGCCTGATTTTGTGTCATGTGATGGAAGGTACCAATGTGGTGGAACAAAAACCCTAAATTTCTAAACCTTCCACCACCCTGCTCGACCACTGGTTTTTATGTGTATATTCTTCTTATATGCTATAGTTGGTTTTATCAAAGTAAGTCAAGACAGATAGAGAATAGTTCAATTTGGTCTAATCTGTATACAGAGCATGTGAGTTTACAGCTCAGTTGTAACTGCAAATCTTAACCATCTTTTCTTTATTTCCTGTAGAAAGAAAATACTTTCTTCTGACAATGCTTCCAAACAAGCCAAACTCATACAGTGTTTTTCTGGCTCTTCCATTTTGAACTTTTACATTTTACCAACCAAGGTTTGTGAAATCTGAGCTGGAGCTCCTGTGTTTTATCTTTTCTTTTCTTTTTTTTTGGCTTTTTCTCTGTGCGTTTTACAGTTTGACCTTGGAATGAACTTGCTGGAACATTCTCTCCTGAGAGGACTGGCAACCGTCGTGAATGTTTTCCAATTGCACGTAATCTTTCTCACTGTGGAGTGATGGACTCTAAATTGCTTGGAAATGCCCTCATACACCTTCCCAGACCGACATACAGCAACATCGCTTCTCTGAGATAATTGCTCATGTCTCTACACCTTTTTACTGTGTTAACACACACCCGGCTGCTCCAGACCATTGCTGATGATCAGTAATTGAACTGCATTTGATTAGTGGGACTTGGCTGCTTGTTATGCCCTTATTTAAGAATGGTTCTATTTTCTTTTCACATGGTGATTCTGTGTGACAAAATGAGGTGTCTCGCCTGCTTTTAAGACCTAGTGGTGGTATTTTACTTGTGTGTGCATGTGTGTCCAGATATAAGGCGCTGGCAACATTTGTTAATTTGGCCTTTGTAAATATGGCCACATAGTACGGGTCATTTTTCTATTAAAAGACCCATCATTAACTTGTCTTCAGTTTTCTGTGAGAGTCCACTTGATTTTTATCTAAAATCTCACGTTAATAAAAAAAATCTATTTTTTAGGGTAAATCCCTTGCAAGGTTTTCCAAGCAGTGAGGGGACAAAGTCAAATTATGCTGGAGGAACTCAGCATAATCTGATTGAGCATAATCTGATTTTGCCCTGGGAACAAGCTGGGATGCCCCCTAATAAACTGGAGGGTGTCACCTGGAAGGGGGAATCTATTACCTCCCCACTCAGCCCAATCCCTTTTTTTTAATCATGTGTTTCCTTCTTGGTTTTCCAGACAAAAATTATAAAGAAAATGGCTGCCTACAGGTGCCAGGGCAAGTTTGCTCTACAAACCACGTCTCAAGTTGAAATCCTAATAGCGTGACTGACTTTGTGAAATCAAGGCTGCATCAAGCATGAGAGTAGGCAAGCCACATTGCCGTAATAGCGACCTGTGCTTGTCTAACCTTCAACCACTTGTGTGTGTGTGTGTGTGTTTGTGTGTGTGTGTGTGTGTGTGTGTGTGTGTGTGTGTGTGTGGGTGGGTGGATGGGTGGGGGGGGGCATATATAGCTATCGTGAGCATGAAAACTTGACAATAGACCAACGCTGTGTGGACAGCTGACATTGTGAGGACATTTTGCAAGGTCCACACAATGCAAATTGGGCTAATGCTTAGGTTTAGAGCTGAGATGTGAATTGAATTTAGGTTAAGTTCAGGGTTGGGTTTGTATATGTGACCTTAGCTTCAGGGTTTGGGTATAGAAAGCAATAGAAAATGATTGGAAGTCAATGGAAGGTCCACAGTTGTTAGAGTGGTGAGAACTGCAGAAAGCCTGCAGTACACGGCACCCAGAAAAAGCAAAGGACAGGAATGCCACAGCAGCCCCTGGTAAAAAGACACAAGGCATCACCCCAAGGAAACCCTTGGTCGTCATTGAAGCACAGGAGCAGTCGCTAGGCCAAAGAGGTACAGGTTTAGGCATGAGGGACCAAGCCACACCGCCATCTCCCACCACAGATTTGGTCCCCCCGGTCCCCCAGGGCCTGCACCAACGCCTGGGGGGGCTCTCATCATGCCTGCACGGTCCATCCTCCAACACCTTAAGACTTTGCTGATGAGTAGTGTTGTGTATGTTATTTCAGCCCAAACCGAGGCCATGGACCCCACCGAGGCCTCAACGTGATCTTGAATAAAAGAAAGAAAAGAAATGGATGATGGATGGATGGAATGCACTCTAACTACTTCCCCAGGGCCTTTAAAAGAGCAACCGGCCCACAACTCACAGATCTTCTGCCATATTCAACAGTCTTCATTCAAAACAGATACTCCAATTTAAAGCTCCATGTCTTGTAAAGATGTAATGTGGAGCATGTGTAAAGCTCCAGATGTTCCATTAATTGGTAGGACAGAGATCCTCCGTATTGACTATACTATATCATCATTAGTACAATTGAAAGTAACATAAAAGTTAGGATCTATGCAAGCGTCAGCTCATTTTAGTCTCTGGGCAGTACTTTGTTCCAATTAAATGAATTACGTCTGGACTGCAACAACAGAATCATTGAACATCCACACAAATTTCAGAAGCTCATTAGTCCTGTTTTCTTTCTGTCTGTGAACTGCCTCTTCAGATAAACAATATTGAAAATCTTTTTAGAGGAATTTAGGCATAAATGTAGAACAAATATTGGCCATCAGTCTCACTGCTACAGAAGAGAGCCGATGGGATTACAGATTTATTTGTGTCTTCTTAGGATGCCAGTACAATATCATTTAATTGTTGTTCCCCATTTTATCAATAGGGGACCGCTGGAATCAACTAAAAGTGGTCTAGTACCAAACCAGTTTAGTTGTGTCTTTCCCTACTGGAAGCACCAGTGGTGTCGTAGTTTAGATAATCATTTTTTTTATTTTGGATTAAATTAAATAACTTCATGGCCATCTTTCTTTTTCATGATTCTATACACACACCATTACCAATGACAGCAACACAGACATCAGCATTACTCTATCGAGACCATGCTTGACATTGTTCTTAGATTTGACTGCATTATTTTGGCTGTTAAAACGTTGTAGTTGGTTCACTGTGTCATAATTCGAGTTTCTGCCTTAGTTTAGGTTCTGTTTTGAGTTATTTCTTGTTTGGTTTATGTTGTAGCTTGTGTTCTGCTTCAGTCTTAGTTTGAGTTGTCATGAGCTCGGCACTGATGCCTGGTCTGATTAATCATTTCACACACCTGCTTAGCTCCGCCCAGTTCTCATTACCTGCTCAACTGATCCACCTGCATTAGTCATTATAAAACCAGCCTTCAGACCAGTCATCAGTGCCAGATCATTACAAGCCGTTCGGTGAGTTTTATCCAGTGTTTCACTTTTTGACTGACCTGTTGATATAGACCCAAATTGCCTTGAGAGATTCTGAGCCAGCCATATCCCTGAACCTGTTTTTCTTGCCTGTTCCTGCCTGCTAACCTGTGTACTGAACCTAGCCTGTTTTTGGACTATCTGAACTTGCCTGATCCCTGCCTGTTTAACCTGCCTGTTTGTGTCCGGTTCTGGACTGTTAATCTGCCTGAATTTGTCTAGCCGGATTGCTTATTCTGTCAACATGGTTCCATCACACTACCGTTCCTTAATAAACCATCTTAAACCTACTTCCCTCTTATCTGGTTTGAATTATGGGTCCAGCCATTCAGTTCCTGACACACTGAACCTAGGATATGGCGAGTTTGATTATTGGAATATTTGCACTGTGTGGAATAGATGTGTGCATTTATATTTAGACACTTATACATGCATAAGGATTCATATGCAAAACACAGATAAACACCTGAGTGGTAACACATTTTTCTACTGATGACCCGTGAGAAGGAACCCTCCCCTTTGGGATTGTGTCTAATGTTAGGGGGCCGTCCTCTAACCAAAGGAGAAGAAGGAGGAGGGGGTGAGGCGAGAAATACCAGGGAAATCCTTTCTTTCTTCTCTTTTTGTTGGTGCTACATGTGGTGGGCAGCAAAGAGCCCAGAACTGTAATCTTGTAATCTTGGCTCTGCCTTCTTTAGATTAAAGTGTTAAAGTCTAACTCCGTGTTTGAGTCATCCTTAGAGGGTGTTTATTTTAAGTGTGTGTCCTGAAAGGAAGAAAAGAACCAGACTGCAGTGTGTTAGAGCGTACTCTGGGTATGATCTCGAAGACATTCATCAAAAGGTAACAATTCGGGTCGCCATGTGGGCCCTGCCAAAGGGGCGACATAAGCAGGTACTTTAAGAAATACCTTACTGATGAATACTTATGTTTGAAATTATCAATCATGATCACAAACAAGGCCTTTGGCTTAACAAATTGAAAAATGATGCATGAATGCGTTTGAGCCCATATTAATAATTCTGATCACACAATGATTCTGAACTTGTACACCAAATTCTTGTTTTTAAAAATCCTTGAAATCATATGCTGAATAGTATTGCACAGTGGAAAATGATCCGTTGAATCCGTTGAAATCATTAAACGACAAAAATTTACATGAATTTGAAGGCCTTGGTGAGTGCATTTGTTTTTCTGACTGCACCCCAGAAAGATTTTGCAGATACAAAAATCTTTTCTCTCACAGTCTCCATGTCCAATTCAAAGGTACAATGGGCCTCTTTCCTTGATCACCAGCTGTAGTAACCACCGCAGGCAGAAGCTCAATATGAAGGTTTTCCATATTTGACAATTCAACAAAGGCACTTTTTGTTTTGTCAAACTGTCATAAATCCTGTTTTCACACAAGGACATGAAAAAACACAAGGTACAAGGTAGAAATTGTTGATTTAGACCCATCACCAGAACAGCATTTACAAGTTCTGATAGGAAACAGAAAGAACACAGATTTGAAATTATCAAGATGTGGGTATGCAGTTTCTTTTTTTTTCACTATGGCAATCCACAGGCAGTGAATTTGTGAAACCCCAAAGACACACACTTCCATGCATACAGAAATATTACTATGAAATAGAAAAAAAATAAAGGAAAAAAAAAGATTCAATATTTTCTTTCTTTATCTCATTCATGATTCAAAATGACTTTGGTGAATCCTCAACAGCACAGGTATATAAAAAGAATCCCAAAGCATTCTTAGTTATTTTTGGAAATGAGTTTTGTTGACACTAAATAACAAAAGACCTGCAAAATACAAGATGCAGCAAACACAAATTGAAGCCGGCTCAGAAAGGTAGGGTGCATGAAGCATAAACACATGAGCACTCTGCATACTTAGCCAATCAGTCAACGTTTTCTTCCTTTCTACTCTACAGCCTGTCGCCCCAATTCATGGCACATTCATCTCAGCAATCAGTTGGCACTTTTTACTCCCTCCAAGAGCTACATTTAGAAAAGAAAAAAAACCCTGCTATCTAAACCTAGAAGAACACAATTAAAACTGAATAGAGACTCAGATATTTTTGTTTTCTTCTGTCTCTCTTATCCCTTTGTAAAGATCACATGAAGGATTCTAGTTTGAAATGTGAGCCATACAGTCATTTTTCCCCTACATTGAAAAACATTCCTTTATGCAAAGCAATGCATACAGAGCACATAGTTTACAGTATATCTATACACCGGGCATAACATTATGACCACTGGAAGTGGGGTAAAAACAGAATATCTCCTCAACATGGTACTTATTAGTGGGTGGTAAATCTTCTGCAGAAATTGAACATTTTTTCGTCAAAATTGATGTGGTCTTGACCAACAGTTGAGCTACTGAAGCTCAAACTACTGACTCAGTTAATATTGGCTCTGATACCAAGGTGTCAGAATACACAGCACGCGGTGTGTAGAGTGACCATGCTGATCCGTGTCCCCACCGATGGTGCCAACAAAGGGAATTTGAAGATACAAACTTGAGGAGCAATGAAAGAAAGTGGCCTGATCTGATCTGCTGAGATCTCAATTAAACTGAGCATCTGTGGGATGTGCTGGACAAACAAATCTATCCCATGTAAGGCTCCTCTTCACAGCATAAAGGACTTAAAGGATCTGCTTAAAGGATGTTGGTGCCAAATATAACAGCAGACCTTCAGGGGTCTAAGGGTGACTATGCTTTGGTATTTCCGGCCTGTTTGGGACCAAAAGGAGGGATACATGCATCCACAATATGCTTGCATTATGTACCATTGGAACGCTTGCTGTTTGCCAGCCAAACATCAGCAGTGCCGATCAACAAAAGGGAGCCTATGCTTTAGACCTTAGTTCAGCCAGCTTTGAGCAGGAAAATACATTTTTACATATTTGTTTAACCTTTAATGTTGCAGCTTTAATCTGTTGTTAGACATGAACATATTGGTTTGGTTTAACATGCAAATCACTGTCATGCCATTAAATAAAATACTACATGAATTAAAGTTCTATTTATAAAAGGAGAAAAAAAGGCCTGATGTAAAATACAACCTAGTCACTGTGGAGGAAAACGTAGCTGCTGCAAGTGTTAAAAGCCTTTGCCACACAAAGAGATAGAACTTTTTATTTTCTAAAGAATGAAAAACGTTGGTGATCTTTGTATACTTTTCAAGCAACAGTTTTAAGAAACTTGTAGCACATGCCTACTACTGCTTTATGGGCCAGCACAATAACAAAGCTAATGGTAGTTTTTGTGTATTTCACACATATATCTTATTTTATTCTTACTCAAATTACCTTAAGAGGTTAGTTTGGAAGTAGGGTTCTGGGAAGTAGTTAGCAGTTGCTGGTTCATTAACTACAGCATACAGAAGTGAAACCAAAGAGTGTTTGAGTTTTCATGCCAAAGAAACACTGAGGGTTAGTTTGACTGAGTGTCCTCAGTATAATGGTCATCATAGATCCATCCATTGATCAATATGCTTATTTTAGCAGTGTCATGAATTGGCTGGTATCCAAAATCCAATGGTAATTAGGCAAAAGGCGGGGTTCACCCTGGACAAGTCACCAGTCCATCACAGTGCAACAGAAAAACAAAAAAAGAACCATTAATGCACACACTCATATTTTAGAGCACACCCAACAGGTTAGGGTCAATTGTCTTGACTGTGGCAGGAAGTTCAGGCACTTGCAGAGAACACACACATGCATGGGGAGAACATGCAAACTCAGTGCAGAACCCAGGATTGAACCCTTTTTCAACAGTGCTAACCACCCCACCGTACAGCGTGAATGGAACGTAGGCATATTAAATAACTAAAATAATGTATTTAAAAAATCTTCAATAAAAGAAGGCTAGCCACAATTACGTTGTGTATTGGGTTGATGCTAAGTATTTTTTTTGGTTCACTTTGATAAAACGTTGGTAGGTAAGATACCATTTACCAGAAAAATCCCACCTCTCCTTAAGTATAAGGGTATAAGTAATCATAGTAAAAACAACAGTGAGCCACAATGTTTCTGGAAGAAATGAATTTTATAGAGCTCTCATCTGGGATGATATCACATCTGAGTTAAGTGTGTTCTGGTTGTACAGTAAGCTGGAAAACCTGTGAAATTTGTAAATTGATAAGGTGCCAAACAGTTTCTTTAATAAAAGACAATGAAAATATTTTTCTCTGTTTTATTTATTTCAGCACTAAAACATGTTCACTAAAGAAACATGTTCAAAAATACTGGTTGTACAGCACTTTGTTAGCTACTGGTTTATCAAGATACAAATCACCAGAAGTCATAAGAAGTCAAACTACTCAATAGTCCATATGTGCAACAGCCAGATTTAACATTAAATCCGGGGCTGGACTCCAGACCTCACACCAGTGGAAAGTCTGGCTTCAGGAAAGACTCATGTTGTATTTCCAACTAGAAGGACATCAAATCTGACCAAAATCAAGTAGAATGTGCCACATATGACTAAGATCTAGCAATGCTCAGAAAGTCTTTCCTCTGTTCTTGATATCTGTACTTGATCTGATTAGTGTTTACATTACTGTCTCCTGCTGGCACAGTACAGATCCAAAGTGGTGCTTGAAAAGACTCCAGTGTGAAATGTATGCATTTCTCCAAAAACCTGAAAAATTAAAAAAATAATGAAACCTGAAAAAATAAAACATGGAAAATGTTAATTTCCCATGTTTTATGTTGATAATGTTTCTGATATGGTTTTGTATGCATTTAGCATAAATGTTTTTTCTGAAAGGTTTTTTCTTCTTCCGTGTGATTAGGCTTTTTGTTTATCTGTGTAAATAGATTTCTCTCACTGTAATTACCAAATCTGTAGCACAATCGTCTTACCAATATAGTGCTTGCTGCTTCTGCACAATTGAGTTACATTTTAATAAAAAGTGGAGCAATTTTTTGTTTCTCTTTAAAACTCTCTAAACCTCATTCATCAAACCTGAATCCAAGTGCTTTTATGAAAGTAGAACACAGTTTATATCCCCAGAGGTGTCATGTTTGCTCTCTCGCTGATCACCATCACACTCCCATTACTCATAGCAGCCTGCCAGACTGGCATCTGTTGAGTGGGAGCCCCACTTCTACAAGTTTAGAGGGGCCTGTATGCCTTTATAGTGGCCTTGAACTGTAAAGCAGGGAGCATGTTTTATTCAGATTTCAGACTGACTTGGAATCTGGTTCCCTTTACGTCCATCTGTAGCAGAGAGATAGCCAGCGATTGATGCACAATCAAGGGAGGAGGGTTTCAGTGAAGTGGAAATCATTTCTCTTTCTCTACCTGTCTGTCTTTTGGTCTCTTTTTCTTCTGCTTTATTGCAAAAAAAAATCTGTTGTGCCTCACCCAATTGTCTGCCTAGCCTTATCTCTGTTTGACTTTCTTATGCACATGACTGTAGACGGCTCAGGATGATTTGGGTTACTTAAGGAAAGCCCACTGAAGGAAAAAGATATCTAGAGAGTCTTTTACCAATGAAAGAGACAGAGTGAAAGTGGGGGTAGAGCAGTCGAGTGGAAATGGAAGAATTGTTAGAGATGCTAAAGGTTTTCTGCAAAGAGGAGAAAAGAAGTGCAGTTGTCCCCAAGGACATAATTAGGTCTAAGAAGGGTAATCATTGGACATGAAATACAACCTCTCTCCATGAATTAACACATAACCTCGTCCCTTCACTGCCGGGAGGATGGAGGACCCCGTAATCATGTCTGTGCCGTCACATCACCTCTAAAGAGCTTGTGTAGAGGGATTGGACAAGACAGCATGAGATAAAAATCCACAAAAGCTTCAGAGTTTACGTTAGGTAATATATTTTACATTTCTTCAGCCACTAAATGACGTGTGACAAATGCCTCATTTTCAGCGTTTTATTTCTTCCAGCTCCTGAGAGGTGGTTCAAAACATCCTTATGGTTTATACCATAGGAATACCTATACTATATCCAGAATAAATATTTCATTATTTTACAGCAGAGTTTTGGAGATAGATCCCGATGAAAAGACACATAGACATTCTTCACCTGAGCAATGTTTCTGTCACAATTCAAGCACCACCCCTAGCAAAATGACAAGGGAAACAGGTAGACAACATCAGAATAAATTATGAAAGAGCAAGTAATTATCACCTCTGTTCTCTTATAAAATGTGTCTGACTTCTGATTTGTCTTCAGCGGTCCTATTCCATTTTTGGTTTATTTGGGGTTATTTTTTTAATGCAGGCCTCACAATATTAATGTTATAAGGCCAAGGGGTGTCGGACAAATGAGTGTGTATGTACCTTCTAACACTTGGCTTGCTGGTCTGTAATTGGTCACTTAGGTTGTTTTCACAGCTGACATTCTGGTAGACTTGGTTCAATTGGGGGCCAAACTGCTGATTTTCAACTGGTGCAGATGGACAGATAATTTCATTTGTTTTGAGCACATATTTCCTCAGATTTTGCATTTTTATCTTGATTTTAGACACCCCTTTTTCACAATGTGTCTGACTTGTCTGTTTGCATTTCTGTTTGCTTCACACTGCACCTTGTCAAATGAACCAAACCTTATAACAAACCTGTTCAACCCCTCGCATGTCGTGGCGCTGTAGTGACACTGCACCAAGACACACAGAAAAAACGCTTACGCAGATATCGAGCTAGGTATTTACAATATATGATTTACTTTATTAGTATTATTGCTCAATTATAATTATATTTACCCAGATTGCCCTCCGCTGTAGTCCTCTCCCTGCTTTTAGAGCAGCCTCCGGTCCACTTGGCATTTCCATATGCATTCAAACTGCTCCACAGTTCAGTTCAACCGAGGTTTTGAGGGGTACCTAAGTTGGCTTTTTTTGGTCTGCATCATAGTTCAATTGTGCACCAGAGTCTGATTAAAGCGGACTAAACAGGTCTGGTGTGAATGCACCCTTAAAGATTTTGCTCCTGGTGCAGCTCTCTGTGCTTGTGGCGAAGCAACACTTTTTGTTTCAGTCTTCATCCAATTAGATTAGTTAATGACGTGTCAAAGTCACTCCCCAGGCAGCTTCGATGCACAGGCATCACTCAAACATACAAACACAAAAGTCAGACATACTGCAAAACAGAGGTGTTTAAAATCAAGATAGAAATGCAAAATCTCAGGGAATAGGTACTCAAGATTTCTTGATTTAAGATCATAGTGTAAAGTTGAACACTTAAAATAAAAACATAACTCTTACAGCAAGATAATATACACTAATACTTCTAAAGCTAAAGCTTTTCAATCTTGGCAAAAAAAACTAAATAATTTGCTGTGGAACAACAACAAGGACAAGGGTGACGCAAAACAAATAAGTAATTTATTTACAAAATAATGACTTCACGAAGCGGATAAAGCAACCAACTTAAACATTTAGCAGCAAGCATGTAACCCTGGACAGATTAACGTTCATGTTGAGTTTATTGTTCTGTGGTCATCTCCAAACTCTAGTGCACCCCCCCCCCCACCAGCAAACAAAACAACAAAACAAAATCAACATCTGCCAATATGGAGCAATAACAGCTAGCTTTTTGAGTCATAATGGACAACTAAACAAAAATCTGAATATTCTTTTTTATTATTATTTTCTTCATTGAACATTTTTGAACATAGACATAGTAAGTGTTGCATATTAAAATAGAGGGCATGTTAAAGGGTGTCACCACTGCATGCAATTGGATCGAACCCTCTCCCCATCCACCCCCCCACAGGCCAATAGGACCAGACAAACAAACACACACACACACACACAAAACACAAGCCCGCAGTCACGCACACACTCTCTCTCTCAACAATCCATAAAAAAGGTAGTTTTCTCTACTCAACCTCCATGTCACGAGCGTAATCAAGACACTGCGTATACTGTATAAAGGGGTCCCATATGGTGTTGAATAATTTCACAGAGCCCTGGAGGGAAAATCTTGGTTGCTCAAGCTTCAAATTGTTGAGTACTTTTCGGACCCAGAGGATGTGTGAAGGGGGATGGGTAAGTTTCTATTTAAGTAAAATTAACCTACGGGCAAGGAGGGTCGTAAATTAACCTATACACGCTTTAACACCCTGAGCACGTTTGTAGTGGGAAGGATGCCAACAATTGGAGACAAAGGGTTAGGGGCAATGGTACAGACATAAGCCAGCCTTACAGCGGCAAAAATGTCAGATCAGATTGACAATAGTTTTGTACAAGAGCAGAACCTGTGTACCTGGTTGGTTGGAGGTGAGTGACTTCTACAGGCTTCATGGACAGAGGGGGAAATATTTTGCTAGACAAGCATTTGCATGTAACATATGAACCCGAGATAACACAGTCAACCTATTTTCCAAGCAGTTTTAGTAGCAGCAAGCAGCAACGAGGTGGTCGACCGAATGGAGCAGTAAAGAGCTGACACACACCCCTTAGTAGTAGTATTCTGTAGCCAGATGTCGCTGTGGAGCTCTATGTTCGCAATAATCAGCAGGACAAGATCGTTCTTTATAGAGCAATATTATAAAACGACTGATTCTCTTACCAATAAAATTCTGTTATAAACCTTTGTGTCTATATACAGTATGTAAGTCTGCTAGAAGACTGACAAGCTCAGTTGGCAAAATCCTCTTGAGGTGCCTTGATATTGGGGCTGGCCCAGCAACGTTTGTTTAAATTAGGAACATCTGAAATTGCAGTGCGCATGTCCAATACACAGTCAGTAGACAACACTGGGGAACAAATCCTATGGCCCCAAGCTGGGATCGTCCACTCAAAATACTGGAATTGTACACATTATGTTTAGGTTCTGCCAGAAAGTGTGCGACAAGTGTTGGTTTTCCTTGCTAGTTTATTAAAGGATTGATGTGAATGTTTTCTGTTCAGTTAATGAACAGTATTAGTGAGCCTTTATTTTTAATTTTATGTATAGAAATAAAATTATATTTAGCTTATATAAAATGGTATTTCTAGTGTGTTGGCATATGTTAATTTATCTGTTTAATTTAAAATAGATCAAAGTCTGGTAGTGTTAATCACAGAAAAATTTGTTGCTGCTAATTGGTGTTGAGTTTTAGTGACCCACTTAACTTATCATGCCGGAGACGCCACTGGAAAACATCCATGGTCAAAATGGTATCCATCAGGGTTTCAGGAGGACAATTGGAAGATGAGCAAACAGTTTTATTTGTAATCCCTGACCTGTCATGTTTTACATTTCCCATAATGGACCCTGAAGATGTAAACACGGAGACAAGAGCATAATGATTAAACAGGTTTATTGAAGGTTTAGTTAATGGGAGAGAAGTAAAGTGGGATTGGAGATTGGGTAGGCTCTGGTTGCAGGCAGTGGGGGACAGAGCGAGGAGGATTGTGCACCAGCAACAAGCAGGAAGGCAAGATGGGGCGGCAGAGGCTGACGTATAAAAAGCATGTTTGTGGAGAGCCGGAGGTGATGAAGCAGGTTGCGGTCAGCGTTGGTGGTCTGTTTGGAAGTGTAGCTGGAGGCTTGACGAATCTCAGTGTTAGAGGGTGGACAGGGCAGGTGGTGATGGTAGCTGAGGACGTTACAGAGAAGTAGTGGTTGACTGGAGTGCCAGGAAGGCTTGTGGGACTGGAAATTGATTCTTGTGAGAGTGATCTTCTGGAAAAGTACTGGGTGGCAGGTTTCGTCGAGGTGTACCTGAGAAAGAGAACAAGGAGTAGTAGCCGGGGAGATCTAGGAACCATGAAATGACTTGGCGCTGGAGCTGGTCAGGTACCGCTCTGGGTGAGTTCATGCTCTGACGCCTTCCATTCATCTCCAGCTGCGTAGATGGGAAAACACCAGCTGCTGGCGTCCACCTGTCGCACCCTGCTGGAGAGAGGTGAGAACACACACCACACGTCCCAGAACCGCATACCTGATCTGGAAAAAACAAAATTCATGATGGTTAGACATTATTAACAAGTTGTGCAAAAAGATGAAAACATTGCTGTGTTTAAATCACCTACAGATTTGATTCCTGTGTAGTGCATAACCGAAAGAAAGCAGTTTCTTTTAATCGAGGTCGAAACTGAAATAATATTCTGAGAAAACTAGTATTCTGTTCTTTTCCGTGTCATAACAATAAGAATAACCTTCTTACAAAGACTTTCTTGATAAACATAAAAATTTACAAATTCTAGCCTATAGTTTTCTTCTATTTTTTTCTGCATTCTCCTTGTCTCCCCATCCATATTTTCCTTTAGAACTTATCTTACGAGCACATCCTTATTTGTTTTTATACATAAATATCTGCATACATATTTTGCACATTTATTGAAGTCAACCTACTCTGTTGCACATTGTTTTTGTTTTTTTGTTATGTTATTTTCAACAACCAGTAACCAAAGTATTTTTTTTCTTATGTTGCAAATTTGTCCTTACCACACAGTCTCCTATTCTGATTTTCTGTTTTTAAATGCAGCATATAAAGTAATATGAATAAAAAGATCTATGGCACCCTCCTCTGTGCCACCCTGGAGTGAATGTATGTGCATGTATGGGCAAACGAGGATGTGTTGGTCACCTTAGATCGACTAGATCACAGATTCTATCTATCTATCTATCTATCTATCTATCTATCTATCTATCTATCTATCTATCTATCTATCTATCTATCTATCTATCTATCTATCTATCTATCTATCTATCTATCTATCTATCTATCACATTGTTTATAAAGCAACTCATATTCAATAACTTAGAATTACGTAGAAAAGCTGGAGAAGATGTTTATTTCTTGGTTAAACCCACTTCACAGTAAACACTAATGCTGGAGTTTCAGCAGCTTCCAGCCTTTGGGCTGAGTTGACAGCTTGGGTCGGATGAGTGAAGCTTTGTCAGAATTTAACAAAGACCCCGAAACACACATCAAATCTTGTGCACCCGATTCTTAATTAATATGTGGTATATAAAGAGTATAGGAAGTTTCATCTCCTGCTCGCCTGCGATTGAGTTTTAAATCAAGCTGCCAATTGGGTCCCAGCGCCCCCCTGCAGTTTGCTTGCGTGGTGTGTTTGAGCCATTTGCCAGCTCACCAGGGCTGTTTTTTGGATCTATTCTCCATTGGCCATATTGGAAAATCCATGATCTCTTAGTGAGAACATATTTGTAATGATTAAAACATGTAGCAGATAAAAAAAAACTAATGTTTTATTTCAAATCAAACCCCTGGTTGTTTTAGGAAATCATATGGCTTTAATGAGGCAGGGATCTGAGATTAGTCTGTAAGGTATCTGAAACAAGCTGCCGGTGACCTGAATACTGTACGTTTTTAGGGTCAACGCAGCAGGGAATGTGTAAAATCGACAGAAATTCAGCTCAACCGGTGTTCTGTGTCTCTTGACTGCAAGATTTGGCCTGCAGTAACCAAAGCCCACTTTCTTTTTTCCCCTGCTGTCGCTCCATCTCCATGTCTTGCTTCTTTGTCTCCTTCTTCAAATGGCTCTCTTCTGCCAGTCCCTCCTGCTATCTTACCCCCCCTAACCCCCCCCCGCCCGCCCACTGACTTGACGTCCCTGGGCTCCATCGCATCTTTCTCTCCTCTTCTCGTAAAATACAATATTTATCTCAGCCTGTTTGAGTTCACTCACCCTTATCATTGGGTGTGCTCCCAGTGGCTCTGAGGTGGATTAGTCCAGGACTCATTGACATTACATTGGCCATGAAATATGCATATCACGATCAAAGGTGGTGACAAGAGAGGCGGTATCTCTACAAGAGCCTGCAACCTGGAGCTGACGGGCTCCTTGAAGCTAAGTGTCTGTGAATCACAGCGTGCAAAGCCCAAACATTAAAAATAAATCATACATATACAACGTTATTCAAGGGTGGAATGGAGTTTGATGGTATTGATTGTTTATAACAGAGCTCAGTAGGGGATAAGTAGCAGTCATCTTCTTCTTTTTTTTCACCTCAGGCTCCAGATGAGGCGCTTACCAGCTGATTCTTACCCCCACTTCAAAACACCAAACCGAATGAATAATATATTGTGGTTGGGGTGATATTAGTCTGAAACCAAACAATATCCAGATATGTGCAAAGCCTGTGAAAATACAGCCCCTTTTCAAAGTTATACACAACCCTTCAGATCATCCCTGTTTTCTCAAGTTACCACTCTGTTAATTTAAAGTAAAATGGAGCAAAAATGTTGATCCAAACCCCCTAAGTCAGTAGATTCATGTCCATTCATCTCTACAATATAGCCCAAGATCAGGCAGAACTGACAAATATTCTAACTAATAAATAACTTGTAGATGCTACTCCTCCAGAGTTACATGGGCCCCTTCGCTGTTTCTCTGAGAAAAGCTTCTCCCTGTGTGGCCTGATCATCACTGATCTGTCTTCTGTGTTCCTTGTTCTTTTTGAGGCTGTTTTTCTTTCACTAATATTCTCTAATAAACCTCTGAGGCCTTTACAGGACATCTGCATTCATGCTGAGATTAAGACACACACAGATGAGCTCTACGCACTTCCTAGGTCACAGGGGAAAATAAGCCACAAAAGGCAAATTATTTTTTTTATTTAGAGATTTCATACAAATATACATGTGTCCTATTCTTTATAAAACATTTTGAAAACTATTTAGCTTCTTTTTTCTACTTCACGAGTATCTGTCACTTTGTGTTGGTCTGCTATAGAAAACCCTGACAAAACACATTGAAAGTGGTGATATCAGGGGGAAATGTAAAAAAAAGTGGTTATGAAAACTCCTGCAAGGCATTGTATCTTAAATGAATTTGAAAAAAATATTCTTTAATGAAGGAGCTGCCTTGTTAAGATAGATTTATCACGAGGGATTATTATCAAAATTGAAACATTTCGGGTCATCCAAGTTTATTCTGTACGAGGACTTGAGGCCACAGGCATGACAGGGGGACTGTGGGTAATGTCTCTATAACATGGCACAGACTGCTAACTGTCACACTTATTATTTCCCTCATGGTCACTTTTTGCACGCATAGTTTCTGTTCAAGGAAAAAAGGAGGCAGGACTCAAACTTTGTGTGTATCAGGTTCATAGAGATGGAAGGGGGTTAACAAGTTTGTTAAAAAACTGAGAAATACTCTGAAAATGTCATTGTATTCAATCTTTTTCATAGAACAAAAGGAAACTGACATATGCATCAGTCCAAATCTCACTATAATGGATTTTATTTATTAGTTAAACAAGGCAACAATGTGTAAGTATGAGTCACAGTTTTAAGCAATCTCCTGGAAGTACCTTTGGGATTCATACAGCTAATGTGTGCAAATGGTCACTCTTACACATTGTAATACATTTGAATAGAGATTTTTTGTTTCTTAGGTGGTAGGGGGAAAAAAGGGTAAAAATAAATAGGGCAATAACTCAAAAGAATCCAGCCGCTTTGCAAACAAGTCTTCTGAATCTGAAAGGTTTACAGTAATTATTTTGTGTATTTAATGTGTAAAGAAGATTGCATATATATTTGGGTCATTAAAATACAGGGATTTTAAAGGGGTGTTAAATGAAATCTGGCAATATTTCTAAAATACTTTTATTTCAGAATTTGGGCCAGAGTTTAATTTCATATCCACACATTGACATTTTGGCCCTCCTTACCTCTCAGTAAAACCACCTCATGCCCTTGTAGTTACCATGTACTTACCATACCATATCATTTCTCTTTGTGGTATCTTTATGTTTTCTCAGGAATAATAACAATATAAGTCCCCAAAGTACATATAAAATTCAATTATTGTATACTAAAGTTTTTTGATTAGAACTTTTTTCTTGTTGTTTGGTTCTGGTCCCTGTATGACAAGTTTATAAATTTTGACTAAATATAACTCATAGAAATGTTAGAGGCAAGGCAAGGCAAGGCAAGGCAAGGCAAGGCAAGGGAAATTTATTTATATAGCACAATTCAGTACAGAGACAATGCAAAGTGCTTTATATGATTAAAATATAGGAAAATAAAACAGAATAAATGCAAGTAGGAATAAAATGTAGAAACAAAATAGAACATTAAAAACAGTTGGACTAAAAAAGTTGAACTAATGATGTTTCAGTAGAACAGTTTAACTAGAACAGTCAAAGGCAAACCTAAACAAATGTGTTTTTAATCTTGATTTAAAAGAACTCAGGCTTTCTGCACTTTTACAGTTTTCTTTAAGTTTGTTCCAGATAAGTGGAGCATAGGAACTAAATGCTGCTTCTCCTTGTTTAGTTCTGGTTCTAGGTATGCAGAGAAGGCTGGAGCCAGAAGACCTTAGTGGTCTGGAGGGTTTATACGCTGATAACAAGTCTGTGATGTATTTAGGTGCTAAGCCATTTAGGGATTTATAGACTAACAGAAGTATTTTAAAGTCTATTCTCTGAGATACAGGGAGCCAGTGGAAGGACTTTAGAACTGGGGTGATGTGCTCTACTTTCTTAGTCTTAGTGAGGACGCGGGCAGCAGCGTTCTGGATCAGCTGCAGCTGTCTGATCCACTTTTTAGGCAGACTTTTGAAATCACCGTTGCAGTAATCAATTCGACTAAAAATAAACGCATGGATTAGTTTTTTCAGATCCTTCTAGAGGCCTTCCTGCAGGTGAATTTTGAGGTGATATAATTACATCCTACCTGTTAGGTATGAAACCTGTTAGGTATGAAACAACTAACGCTATATACCAGCTCTTGCTTTTTTATATTTGGGGTTAGCTTTGGTTTTGAGAACAAATGGAAAGTGGAAATGAAGAAAATTGTTTTATAACAACTTGTTAAAATGATGGCTGGAGCATATTGGTGTGAAGTTGGTCTGTTCTAACCTAACTGTCGCCAGATGGATGCAGTTCCGCCAAGCTCCACACAGCTCCACACCTCCATCTGGGAATCACTTCATTGGAGATCTATTTCAGAAAGAGGGGCCAGGTCAAAAATCCTTGCATATGATTGGATAAACCACTTGTCTGTCATCTTTACTGATGTGCTATTTCAACCACTCACATCAAAACCGAAACTATCGTTTCCACTAACAAAAGCCTTCAAAGCCGTTCTCTGGTGTTCCTGGTAAAGAATTAATATTCGGTAGATTGGACAATACTGATATATTAGCAGCATCAATTTTACCGCTTGCTTCCTCGCTGCGAGCCGCCATTGTTTTCCAAATCAAAACAGTTGCTTCTCTGATATGTCACATCTACAAAAGTCCCACCTCGCAATCCTGATTGGCTCGTCCATTTTATGTGGTATTGAAATCCCTCCCAATGGCAGCGCGTCAAGATGGATGCATGGAGCTCAGCAGAACTACATCCATCTGGCGAGAGTCAGGTTAGGTATGTTCCATCGTCTCTGGGCTCCTCCCACAGTCCAAAAACATGCAAGCTTACTTAACTCGAGATTCAAAGGGGCTCTTAGTTGTGACTGCTCATCTATGCATGACTCTCTTTCGTGGGTCTCTTTGTTATGCATTGTGCTGGTATGGAACCCTCAGGGGTATCCTTTACCTAAAACCTATTATCTGCTGGAAATGGGCACCTGGAAAACCCAACCTGCAACACTGCGCAGGATGAACTCCAGGTAGACTGCTGTTGAGAAGCCGCCTTGAACCGTATATATGTGTCGTGCTCACTACCCCTGCGTCATAGGAGCACAAATTGGAAGTATTTTTGAATCAGCATCAAACATATGTCTAACTATGTTGAATTTTGCTAATTTACACCCTAAATACAGAAATTGAAATATATTGTAGGCGGGGTTAACATGAATGGGAATATGTATTTATTCCTAAATATGATCCATATATTGTCTACATTTGCTTATCCATGCAGGGTTGCGGGAGGTGGCTGGTGGCGATCTTCAATAGCCCAGCGAGAGGCGGGGTACACTGTGGACAGTCCATCACAGAGACACATAGAGAAACATGGGAACATGCATATACTCCTAAAGGCAATATAGAAACACCAATTAACCCAAAATGCATGTTTTTTGAAGCAAAATGAGAGAACTCACCCATGCACAGGTACAATATGCTGCCATATTTCATCTGCATACCTTTGGTGATAAACAGGTAGCACAATAAGATATGATGCAACAGGTTCTGGTTAGTTTCTGCTGGTTTTGTGAGGTTCAGTCTGGATTCACTATTTATTAATGTCATCTTATTTGCTTATTGGCCACAATAGACGCTAATTCCTATTAAACTGAACAGAAGATTAATGGAGGCTGGTGCAGTGGTAGTCACCATCTTTGTGCCGTCTGCCACTAGAAAACTTAGCATTTTTCACTTAATTTATGATATCCTAGATAATAAAAACACAAACCATCTATCTTTATTCACACATTTGTAAATGAATACAGGAAGTTAGGGTTGAGGAGTTCTGAAAAGTGAAGAAATTAGGGTTAATTGATTGTTCTCTACGCTTTTTCCGAGTTGTCGACTGTTTCCATGCAACAGCCTCCTGGTCAAGGCGTATCCTGCCTCTATCCTAATGGAAGATGGATCTTTCAGCCCCCGTGGCCTTTAACAGCATAGTATTTCAAAAATGATTTATATAGAATTATAGAAATTACCATCTCTTCTATAAATTATACAAAACTGAAGAGAAATCCCATTTTCAGCAAAGTGCAACTAAAATCTTTTTTGAGCAACAGAATTCCTGCAAGCTGTCTTTCATTTTGTTGTTTTGCTTTAGTTTAAAGTCCGTTGTGTCGTATAAGCTACCACAAAGAGGATGCCATTTGACTGACTTTTCTTTGATTTGTCTAAATTTTTACCGAATTAGGCAGCTAACGCACATGGCAAACTGCACCCATCTGTCACATAAGTAAGTTTAACTAGAAGCAAAAGCCAGTTTTAAATACTTTTCTGCCCAAGATCCAAACACAAATACACACTACAAACAGTGCTTCACACTTTGAAATGACAGTGTCAAAAAAATTTGAAAAAATTAAATGACAGCGGGTTTCAAAGTGTCTCCAAAAAGACAGTTTTTCTCATGCTATGGCAATGAATTGCTCTACAAGATGATGGGTAACAACAGTGACCTGTCAATGTAGTCATACTTCTTGAACGTCTCATTATTGGGTCATCTTGCAACCATAGAGTCTAGCGGGAGCTTGTATCATACGTAGCTCATAATTGTGAACAGTAAGGATAATTATATGAGTCTTCTGAGTCTTGCAACAGATTCTAGGCATGCTCAGATCTAATTTAAATCTGGACTTTAACTAGGCCATTCTAACATATGAATATGCTTTAATCCAAATCAAACAATGATAGCTCCAGCTGTATTTTTTTGTGATTGTTTTCTTGCTGGTAGGTGAACCTCCACTCGCCCCCCCCCAAAAAAAAGAAAGGAGTCCACATCCCTTTTGACAGAAAGCATATCTACATCATGAGATAGCCACCTCTTACTAGTAAATATTATTTATTGAGGTCATATAATAGATATTTGTCCAAGTGGATACGAACTGACGTGTGGTATGTACTTTGGCATCTCAAGACAGATGCCAAAGGGTCGAAATTACCAGCATATATGCTTTGATAATAGTGGTTTCTTTCTGTCCTGAAAACAAATCATAACACAGCTGAAGAAAAAAGCCATGCAACAAGTTGAACGATGACTGGGGCATTTTAGTTTGGCATGCTCCCTCCATGCATGGGTTGTCTCTGGCTATTCTGGGTTCCTGCCAGAGCCCAAAAACATTGAAGTTAACTGGAAATTGGAAGGAGCCCTTCAGTGTTTGTCCATGGTTGCCATTTCTTCTATTAATGGTTGAAAAAATGTGTTTCTTTTTTTCCCAGTAAAGCACCATTACACTTTTTTTTTTTTGAATAGTCATCTAAAACACGACAATATTTATCATCCATATCGTTATGACGACTTGACTCAATACATACGGCTACAAAACGTATTCCTGCGCACATCTGGCTCTGCTCAGGATCTCAGGAGTTTACAGAGATGGCAGACTAAAGCTGACTTGTTTCCTCCGATGTTCTCATGTCCTGATTGATAATTTGGATCGCAACATATTCTCTTCGCTGCTCCAATTAATTACATGCGGACAAAACATATCACCAGAGCTGTTCTACTTCATAAACAAAGCTCTTTGCTTTGCAAATCATTATTAAGGCTTTAAACGGCAGAGATCATCCGAAGAAAAGCAAATGCTCGAAAAGCAAGATCCATCCAGCGAGGGTATACATCAATCATATCCTTACTTTGGGAGTTCAACAAAGCCGGTTAGCTAATGCTAATCTAAGAAGATTTTTGTACTCCCAATTTAACATTGAATAAAATATATGACTCATAAAGGTTAAGTAAGATAACATTATTTCACCATCACTCATTGGTGTGAGATTTGGTACAGGTTTTCTCACCAGGTTTTCAAGACCATTCATACCCATGGACATTCTTTGCATTTTGTCAACCACAGACTTCAATGCACAGTGCCTTGCAAAAGTATTCACCCCACCCCCCAGCTTTCTATCTATCTTGTTTAATTCAACTCTGTAATGTAAAGGTTTTTAGAGCTCATTTTATGTGATGGATTTGCACAAAATAAGTTGATGAAGTGAAATGAGTAAATATTTATAAAAAATCATTTCAAAAGTCAAAACATGAAAAAAAAAATGCATCTGGCACCTTTGAAACGAAGCTTCTAAAAAGTTCTAGAACAACCGATTACTTTCATAATTAGTGAAATGAAGTCCACCTGTGTCCAATCTAAGGCTACGTTCACACTGCAGCCTGAAGTGACCCAATTCCAATTTTTTTGCCCATATGCAACCTGTATCTGATCTTTTCATGACAGTCTGAACCACACAGATCGGATTTTTTCAAATGCGACCCAGGCCACTTTGATATGTGGTCCTGAATCCGATACGTATCTGATCTTTTCAAATGCGACCTGTGTCTGTACGGCCAGGTCGCATTTATCCGACCTACACGTCATTGATACATATTATTGATACGGTAACAAGCACCTGTTGCAAGCCAGTACAGCCCCACGGAAACGCGTTTACTCGCTGCTATAGCCCGCCGAAGATGTGTGTTTTTACGTGAGAGCGCTAAAGAGATCCGTTCAGACGCACATAAAAGTTGCCTTTGTCATTCGAAAATTGTGAATTAAATCCGTAGATTGCGGCGGTAATGTGCTGGCTCCGGCTGGAGAAGAACTTAAAGAACGCAAGATACGCTGCAGCATTACGAACCATGTTTACTTCGGCAAACACTGAGCACGCTTGCTATGTGTGACGTCATCGAGTCCTCTACTGCGCATGCGGGACACTTAAGTTGCATGAATTCAGTTCACACAGGAGATCACATACAAGTCGCATATATTTGGAAGTGTGAACGGACACGCAAAAAAATCAGATTTCACAAAAAAATCGGAATTGAGCATCAAGGCCTGCAGTGTGAATGTAGCCTAAGTGTTACGCTACTTGTCAGTAGGAAGGGCCCCACAAGGTGCAGCACCACTAAGCAAGAGGATTCCACCATGAAGACCAAGGAGCTCTCCAAACAAGGCAAAGCAAGTTTATTTATAAAGCAGTTTTCTGTAATTGACTGGTTGCTGGTTCGATTCCCTGCTCTTACCATCTCAGTCGTTGCGTCCTTGGGCAAGACACTTCACCCGCATAGCCTGCTGGCGGTGGTCAGGAGGCCCGGTGGTGCTGATGTATGGCAGCCTTTGTCTTTGTCAGTCTACCCAGGCAGCTGTGGCTACTAACATAGCTCACCACCACCAGGGTGTGAATGTGTGTGTGAATGGGTGAATTACTGATTGTAGTGTAAAGCGCTTTGGGGTTGTAGGACTTGATAAAGCGCTATACAAGTACAAGCCATTTACCATTTATTCCCGGGGCCGTCGGTGTCATGCTACCTTAGTAACCTGCTACCTTAGTAACAGGTGGGGACCTGTGTCCCCACCTCTCGCTCACTGACTGCTGGAGATTGTCGACAGCTCCTCCACGACCCTGTGTTACGTCAAGCCGCGTTTTCCAATCAGATACGGCATGACGTAACACCTGTACGGAAAAGCAGGTATAGAAAATCCATGGATGGGAGGTTACATTTTTAAACAGTTTAGTAAAATTGCTTAAAGTTTATCACAAAAAAACGGAACTTACTTTTAAAGATGAACATTTTTCATTAGAAAAAGGTTATTAAACTTCTGCGTTAAGTTAAATATTGTTTAAGGTAATCTTGGCTGGTTTAGCTTGTCTGTCTAGCAGGTGTTTTTGGGTTGGAGTAAAATGTGTCCATAGATCCACAGGAGGCTTTTTCACATGTTTCTGGCGCGACTCGCTTCTACAGTCTCGCTTCACATCGCGCTCCACTCCGTGTAAAAATAACAAATACCTACAAAAACTCTGAGAATCGCCTTTCTCTGGTCTCACACAGTTAGAACCCGTTCTCCAGTCCATGTTGTAGCTGCAGTTTATTTGTTTTATTTTTGATGTAGTTTCCTTAATAATCTGTATGTATCAAAGCATCCTAGTCATTTTATTTAACCAGTGTCCTGGTTCAGCTGCTCATGAGGTGAAGCTGCTGCTTATTGACTGACAGCCACTCTGACTGCAGCTCTGCCTTCTTTGTTACAGAAAAGCGCAGGTGGAATAATATTTATGATTTTTTTTATACTTTTTCCGAATCAAACCCAGTGAAACCGGGACATCGTTTCACATTCTGACCCTTTCTTCTTCAAAAAAAAAAAAAAGCGCGTCATGCTAAATTAGCCGAGCTAGAGTGTTACTCTTTCAGTTTTAAATAAAACATAACAGTGAATCATGGGGGATCCCTGGTTAGTCGCTGCGTTTATCAGCTAAATTACTGGAAGCGAGGAAATAAACGCTGACAGGTGACGTGGCCACAGGTGGAAATAACTCATCAATTAACTGCAGGAGCAGCAACAGACACTTACCGAGGGAATTTGTTATCAGCTGTTCTATCCGCTGAACTTTCTGACCTGGTGGTTCATAAATCCAATGAAAACCTTTGACCACCACAACTTTCATTTATGTCATCTGTGCTTAGTTCGAGATGTTCTTCCAAAAGTTAAAATGATTGAACACCGATAAACCTCAGACTGGCAGATTTACGCTTTGCAAAGACCTGCCCTACTCTCTTTCTGATTGGCTAATGTCCTGGCTCTGCCAGATTTCATTGGTTGAGCGCAGCTTCTGTTTAAAATCTTGAATAAAAAGTCTAGACGGAACATAAAGTTTTTGAGAAGTACAAGTCTGGATGGGGATAGAAAAAAAATACCAAAATCTATGACGTTACCCCTGGAGCAAAATCACATCTATCATCTTCAAATAGAAGGTGTCGCTATCCGATGGTGTAGAACTTTTGATTTTCATCCGTCTTGACTTTGATTGTTTCTTGTTAGGGCTTGCCATATTTAACTCTCTTCTATTCTATTCAATTCAATTTTATTTATATAGCGCCAATTCACAATACATGGCATCTCA
Source organism: Fundulus diaphanus (assembly GCA_037039145.1). Classification (NCBI taxonomy): domain Eukaryota; kingdom Metazoa; phylum Chordata; class Actinopteri; order Cyprinodontiformes; family Fundulidae; genus Fundulus; species Fundulus diaphanus. Next base: position 47,970,283 of record CM073122.1, read on the forward strand.
AGGCACTTTACAAGGTCAAATCAAATCAGACAGAAGGTCAAAATCAGGTCAAATCAGGTCAAAAGGTTTCCTATCTAAGGAAACCCAGTAGATTGCATCAAGTCTTGACAAGCAGCATTCACTCCTCCTGAAACAGCGCAAAGCCACAGGGACATTAGTCTGCATTGTCCATGGCTTTGCAACAATCCCTCATATATGGCATTCTCTGTTTTCTATTGTTAGTATGGTGTTGACATATCAGTTCCTTTAGTTCATTATTTTGTGTTTTACGTGTGATCTTTGTAGATTATTGTCCCTAGGTCTTCTTTTTCAGCTCCATTCATGTTTGTTTGTCTTCTTTCTCCTTCTCTGCTATCCTCTTTTCTTTAGTCTCAGCTGCTCCACATCTCTCCCTGATTCTCTGCCTTAGCTGAAATGTATTCATTCTCCTGTATGACTGTCATTTTCTCTTTCTACACCTCAGTATATATACTTACCGGTTTCTCTTCCTCTCCACTGGATCCTCCTTTTACCATACCGATTGTTTCCTCATGTATTCATTCCAGTTTAGTGTTCTGTGCTCTACATTATGTTCGACTTGGCAAGCCTGTAAGTTTTGCATTTTACATTTTTTTGTCATTAAACCTTCATTTCTAATCACCATTCACCAATCACCCCCCCTCCCCCCACCACCACCCCAACCATCAAAACCCACCAAACTCAGACCGGGCAAGAAGATTTAATTTTTAAATGCTGTCAAATGTAAGAAAGCTGTTTTTTAACTAAAAAATCCGGTTGATCAGCTGACGAACCAAACCGCTGTCAGCAGCATGATTTTCCTGTTGCTGCCCAGGAGAGCGAACTCTCCTCCACAGCGGTGACTGCAGAGGATAGTTCACTCTCCACCGTGGTGTCACCCAACTGCAACATGGTGCGTTAATGTGTTGGACGTGAGGTGACCTTGACCATCAAGAAAGGTGCCTATAAATAAAATGTATTATTATTATTATTATTATTATTATTATTATTATTATTATTATTATTAGTGCAGCCTGCAGCGAGCTCCCTATCCCTATTGGCTTTGTATTTCAGTCCCACTGTGTTGAATCACGCCACAGGTCAAAGCCTTTGGTCAGCTTGGCCTCTCCTGTCTGATGTCCTGTAACACAAAAACTTCAACTAGCCATAAAACCATAATTTACACATATCTAAAGAATGGTTGTTTGAGTTTATTTCGTGCAAGGTGATTACTGTTTGAAAGCTCAGGCTGGTATCATCCCTTTTTGGTCTGATAATATCATCTATGGTCATTTTTTAATCATTATTAATTAGTATTATGATTAATAATAGAAATCCTAAATGCACATCAACAGAATGGATGCAATGCAAGATTTTAAATATTTAAACAAATATAGTATTATACATATGCACTTTACACGTTTAATATATAATTCATTCAGTTTAAAATAATAACTTCATTAAATTATTTAACAATGTATTTCATGAATTACTGCCACATTTATTTTACTAAGGAAAAATATTTTTATTTACATAATGTATGAATTTCCAGTTTTATTTCAACTATCTGAAATAGCTAGACATATTAATTTTACAAGTTATTAATTTGCTGGACTGTGGGTTGAACTCTGACCTTTGGATCAGAACTGTGTCTCTTCTGCCACCTAGCAGTTGTCATGTACCGAGCCAGACTTCGCATGCGCACTTCATTGAGCATGGTAGGTAATAAGATACATGAACACAATGTTGCATAATGTTTACCTTCATCTATAAACTTTGGGATTTAATTGTATAACTAAAATATTAAAAAGTTGAGATCTTTAGAAATATAAGACTGAGTTAATGGAAGTTCTCAACTCCCTCTTTAAAAGGTTTATTCTACTCAGTAAAATAAAAAACAACCAAACTGGCATTACCTAGAAATATATTGTTTAAACCATAATAAAGTTTATTCTGTCTTCTGCTCTGTGCCATCTTGCACACAGCATGTTCGATTAGAATGTTTAGCATAAAGTGTTCTATGACATCACAGCTGATGACATCACTCTGTGACACATCAACGGAATCTTAACTACTATTTAACACCAAGCTGGTTTTTCCTTCACTGTTCCCGAGACCTTCATCGCGACAGTACACCTTTGAGAGAGCACGTTCGAATCTTAGCCAAACAGCGAGAATTCGATCTCAGATATCAGACGCCTTTCAGAGAAGCGACTATATCTAACTTACAGAAAGTTAGACATGGAGCAAACGCTTTCATGGGTAGACATGGTCGACCTCAACATCCAAGTCGACTACGATGCAATCATCTTCCCTATGGAAGATGGCAGTAACGGTACCAGTGAGCTGTATCCCACCCAGCCAGAAGATGGTACAGAGATCCAAGGGGAATCTGGTCCCTCTGCTGAATCTGAGACTCCTCCTTCAGTGGATGTTCAGCAGGATTCATCTTCATCTGCTGACTCTGGGTGTCTCAACTCAGAAGGAATCCAGCAAACCCGTAAGCCATCTCCAAGGTCAGAAAAACCAAGGAAAGACCTCAGTGCCGTTTCTTCCTCTCAGGCACCTCACTCATACCACCAACCTAAGCATTTCCAGCGCCGATGCCAACAAGCAGAGCGGCCACACATCCAGGCCCCAGTTTACTACGTGGCTTCCAACTCACAAGCCCACAAGAGAAAACCAAGGCATTCCCAGGCCACTGGAAGCTCTGAGGCTCGTCACCCCCAGTACTTTAAGAGTGACAAGATGCCTCAACACGCCTCAGCTGTTGCAGTGATCCCTCCCTCGTTGGACATTGAACAGGCAATCAAACGTATCAGTGATCTCACGCAGCAGGTGGACGATCTTAAACAGGAGCTGCGAGGTAAGATCTTTGATCTTCACGAGGAGAGAGAACGAAGAATAGAGTTTCAGGTTGATTGCAAAGCACAGCTGGAACAGATCCAAGAACTGGAAAAAAGTTTAGAACATGAACGCCACATGAGATTGAAATGTGAAGAGAAAGTGGAGAAGCAGGAAACATTTGCTGCACCGCAGGCTGCAGGTGCATCAAGATTTCCACGCATTCCCAAAGTTATGGTCAATGAGAGCGTTCTGCATGAGCTTAAGTTTTTTAAGAGGCAGGTGGAAAAAAATGCCTTGAACAGTGAGAAGCTAGCAAAGGCTTTTGTAGCAGAACAGCAGCTGAGAGTCAAATATGAGGATCAGCTGAGGAGTAACTATCAAGAAGCCTCAAGATTCAAAGAACAGCAGGAAACAATCACATCTCTGAAGAGTCAGGTTGGAGAACTGACCGTAAAGTTGAACCTTGCTTTGAAAAACGAACATCCTAAAGTTTCCTCGCAAACAGAGGCGTCCACGCAAACTGACGTCTCCCATCACACAGAGGCTGCCACACAAACTAAAGCCTCCATGAAAACTGAGGTCTCCAAACAAACAGAGGCACCGAGGCAAACAGGGCCTCAAAGAAACAGGGGTGCTCATGAGGTTAGAGGCTCCCAGCATGAATACAGGAGACAGAATACTAACAGAGGCTTCAATGCAAACCCAGGCCTGTACTCACATGCAGGCCGCCATCCAAATTCAGGCCTGTACGTTAACCCAGGCCTCTATGAAAACCCAGGCCTCTACACACATGCAAGCCACCATAAAAACGGAGGCTCGCATGCAAATAGGAGACGTCCTCCTTATAGAGGCCAGCAGGCAAACACAGGCCTCCAGGCTATCTGAAGCACTTAATCAAATTCCTGACTCCAAGTGTGTTCTCATGTAAATATGTAAATATATGTCACAATCTGTAAATTAAACAAATACAAAGAAATCTAGAAAACAAGAAAAAGTATAAAAAAAACAAAAAAAGAACTCTAAAAAAATAACAATGAAAAACAACCGATTTTGTATTTAGTTTTATGCTTTTATTTGAAATTTTGTACTTTTTATAATTACTAGTTTAGCTAATCAACACACTAATGCAGCCTCAAAGGTGGCCACAGTGTCCTGTGTCCTTTTTGGGCCGGTCCCAAGCCCGGATAAATGCAGAGGGTTGTGTCAGGAAGAGCATCTGAACAAAACCTTTGCTAATAGAGCTGTTTTCAGCCCAAAGTAAAGGGACCATTGACCAACATATTTGATGTGTATTGATGTTTTCACTTGAGACAACTGAATGTTTGGTACTGAAACTGCTTCCATGTTTTTATGATATTTTTATGTTTTCATGATGTAAAGCACCTTGAACTGCTTTGCTGCTGAAATGTGCTATACAAATAAACTTGAATTGACTTAATCTTATAAGATAAGATATAAAATTCCTTTATTGTCCCACAATGTCCCCGCAGGACTCCGATAGCTAAACCCACCAAGTAACTTCCTTTTTTTCTGCTGTTATATTGACACCTGGTCTTGGCCCAAACACTCAACCATCCATACATAAAGGAGGCAAGGATGGTCTGCAACGGAAAAATACAGGAAAACCTCTTTGTGCATCTGCTGATCTGGAACAGGTTGGGACCTTTCTGCAAAGGCAATAGCTGCAGACCTTCAAACTTAATGTGGTCTTCAGATTAGCTCAAGAACAGTGCATAGACAGCTTCATGGAATGGGTTCCCATTGCTGAACAGCTGCATCCAAGCCATACATCACCAAGTGCAATGAAAAGCATCAGATGCAGTGGTGTAGCCAAAACATTTTAACTTCGTAGTTCATGCAAGGAATGTCATTACAGTTTTTCTCAATTGCCGAAACACGTTTCTTGAAACCATCCGTCCATTTCGCCAAACTGTAAACACAAAACCCAATTTTCATACTTTCCGTAAACCTCTGACTCTTCCTGCAAAACCAAACTATTGCCTCAAAACTGTACTCAAAGCAAATGTCAGATCAGACCTCTGGTCAATCAAAATGAAAAACACCACTGAGCAGTCATTACACACGACATAGAAAAAAGGGTGCAAGGCATTTTCCCTGATCACAACTTCACGCAGCTCTAACATAGCATTGAGGTGACTAACGCCCAAAGGAGAAACACTTCAGCACACTTTAATAGAGGTGGAGCTATTCCCACACAACACCCCAGTTGTGTACATGACAAAAACAAAAACATCACTGTTAAGCTGCTGGTGAAGATTCTCCAGACAGTTCGGGCGTTCCGGGAAACGACAGAGTTTCCCTGAGCTACTGACCATTTTATCTCTAATTTTCACAAAAATGAAACACTCCCTGCAGTCTCCGACTCCACGCAGTGATTTGTGTCAATTAAAGAATGCAACCCATTGTTAATGCTGACTAAGGCTACGTTCACACTGCAGGCCTTGATGCTCAATTCCGATTTTTTTGTGAAATCTGACTTTTTTGCGTGTCCCTTCTCACTTCCAAATACACTCACCGGCCACTTTTTTAGGTACACCTGTCCAACTGCTCGTTAACACTTAATTTCTAAGCAGCCAATCACATGGCGGCAACTCAGTGCATTTAGGCATGTAGACATGGTCAAGAGAACCTCCTGCAGTTCAAACCGAGCATCAGTATGAGGAAGAAAGGTGATTTGAGTGACTTTGAACGTGGCATGATTGTTGGTGCCAGAAGGGCTGGTCTGAGTATTTCAGAAACTGCTAATCTACTGGGATTTTCACGCACAACCATCTCTAGGGTTTACCGAGAATGGTCCGAAAAAGAAAAAACATCCAGTGAGCGGCAGTTCTGTGGGCGGAAATGCCTTGTTGATGCCAGAGGTCAGAGGAGAATGGCCAGACTGGTTCGAGCTGATAGAAGGGCAACAGTGACTCAAATAACCACCCGTTACAACCAAGGTGGGCAGAAGAGAATCTCTGAACGCACAGTACGTCGAACTTTGAGGCAGATGGGCTACAGCAGCAGAAGACCACATCGGGTGCTACTCCTTTCAGCTAAGAACAGGAAACTGAGGCTACAATTTGCACAAGCTCATCGAAATTGGACAATAGAAGATTGGAAAAACGTTGCCTGGTCTGATGAGTCTCGATTTCTGCTGCGACAGTCGGACGGTAGGGTCAGAATTTGGCGTCTACAACATGAAAGCATGGATCCATCCTGCCTTGTATCAATGGTTCAGGCTGGTGGTGGTGGTGTCATGGTGTGGGGAATATTTTCTTGGCACTCTTTGGGCCCCTTGGTACCAATTGAGCATCGTTGCAACGCCACAGCCTACCTGAGTATTGTTGCTGACCGTGTCCATCCCTTTATGACCACAATGTACCCAACCCATGATGGCTACTTTCAGCAGGATAATGCGCCATGTCATAAAGCTGGAATCATCTCAGACTGGTTTCTTGAACATGACAATGAGTTCGCTGTACTCAAATGGCCTCCACAGTCACCAGATCTCAATCCAATAGAGCATCTTTGGGATGTGGTGGAACGGGAGATTCGCATCATGGATGTGCAGCCGACAAATCTGCGGCAACTGTGTGATGCCATCATGTCAATATGGACCAAACTCCCTGAGGAATGCTTCCAGCACCTTGTTGAATCTATGCCACGAAGAATTGAGGCAGTTCTGAAGGCAAAAGGGGGTCCAACCCGTTACTAGCATGGGGTACCTAATAAAGTGGCCGGTGAGTGTATATGCGACTTGTATGTGATCTCCTGTGTGAACTGAATTCATGCAACTTAAGTGTCCCGCATGCGCTGTAGAGGACTCGATGACGTCACACATAGCAAGCGTGCTCAGTGTTTGCGGAAGTAAACATGGTTCGTAATGCTGCAGCGTATCTTGTGTTCTTTAAGTTCTTCTCCAGCCGGAGCCAGCACATTACCGCCGCAATCTTTTTAAGATCGAAACGAAAGAGCCAAATTTTTGGCATTGGCGTTTTGTGCGGCAGTAACGTCCGTAGAGAGAAACGTGTGGGTGCCGAGTCGAAGCCAGGAATGGTGGGATAGCGACGTGAGCGGCTTTACTGATACGGATTTAATTCACAATTTTCGAATGACAAAGGCAACCTTTATGTGCGTCTGAACGGATCTCTTTAGCGCTCTCACGTAAAAACACACATGTTCGGCGGGCTATAGCAGCGAGTAAACGCGTTGCCGTGGGGCTGTATTGACTTGCAACAGGTGCTTGTTACCGTATCAATAATATGTATCAATGACGTGTAGGTCGGATAAATGCGACCTAGCCGTACAGACACAGGTCGCATTTGAAAAGATCAGATACGTATCGGATTCAGGACCACATATCCAAGGGGTCTAGGTCGCATTTGAAAAAATCCGATCTGTGTCCTTCAGACTGTCATGAAAAGATCAGATACAGGTCGCATATGGGCAAAAAAATCGGAATTGGGTCACTTCAGGCTGCAGTGTGAACGTAGCCTAAGAGGATGAATGGAACAATATCTGAATGCAGTACACACAGGAATGAGTTGGGACAAACATTTAGGAAACTGTAATGATTCAACATTTCTTATTTTGACTTTAACTTATGTTTAATGTTACCAGATTTAAAGCCTTTTTTCTATCGCAAGATGAAGGGCTTTATCCAAAGAAAAGCAAATGCTCGAAAAGCAAGATCCATCCAGCGAGGGCATACATCAATCATACCCTTACTTTGGGAGTTCAACACAGCCGGTTAACTAATGTTTTACATCTAAGAAGATTTTTTACTCCCAATTTAACATTGAATAAAATATATGACTCATAAAGGTCAAGTAAGATAACGTTATTTCACCATCACTCATTGGTGTGAGATTTGGTACAGGTTTTCTCACCAGGTTTTCAAGACCATTCATACCCATGGACATTCTTCGCATTTTGTCAACCACAGACTTCAATGCACAGTGCCTTGCAAAAGTATTCACCCCACCCCCCAGCTTTCTATCTATCTTGTTTAATTCAACCCTGTAATGTAAATGTTTTTAGATCTCATTTTATGTGATGGATTTGCACAAAATAAGTTGAAGTGAAATGAGTAAAAATGTATAAAAAAATCATTTCAAAAAGTCAAAACATGAAAAAAATAAAAATGCATCTGGCACCTTTGAAACAAAGCTTCTAAAAAGTTCTAGAACAGTGCTTCCCAAACTTTTTGCATCGCGTACCCCTTGGAGCATTTCATCTCCATCCGCGTACCCCCCCCAAAAAAAAGAAACATTCAACATAGGGATCAGAGTTTTATTAACTTGACTGCAGATACTAAATACATCTGCATTATAAAAGGGCATAACATAATAACATGTAACAAACAAGAACAAAGACTATAACGAGCCTGTTCAGAATACAGCCAAAACTGCGGACCTGGAAGCTATTGAAGAAATATCAATTATTTTTATAATAAAAATTCTTTAAAAATAGAAAAAAGCATAAAATGGGATATAAATGGGTGTGCCCCATCAAGGTAAAATAGTAGAACAATTTTACATAGATTTGGAGTCAGTGGGTCACATGACCTGGAAGCTATTGAAGAAATATCACATTTTTTCAATATAAAAATTCTTTAAAAATAAACAAAAGCTTAAAATGGGATAAAAATGAGTGTGCCCCATCAAGGTAAAATAGTAGAACAATTTTACATAGATTTTGAGTCAGTGGGTCACATAACCTGGAAGCTATTGAAGAAATATCACATTTTGCTATAATAACAATTCTTTAAAAATAGACAAAGCCTTAAAATGGAATAAAAATTAGTGTGCCTTACAGATGTTATTTATTGGCATGGTTTCCTATTAGTTTTGTCTTAGCTAGTTACTAGATAAGGAATTTATTGATTTTTATTTCTCAAGAGTGCTTGGTTCAAAACTTTTTTGACGGTCCCTAACTGCACCACCGCGTGTGGGAGGAGGGAGCAGCGGAGAGACGCTGGCCGAAAACGGAGTCCTTCAACCGGATCAACCGTGAGCTGGATCCCGCTGACTCCGCGGAGCTTGAATGTCCAATGTCCAATATCAAACTAACTTCACCGCAGTCTCTAATGTGAGGGGTGTGCTTGAGAGGACGCGCATAACCCCTGTATGTCTGGCCGAATCGGCGACAGTTTCAGTCTTAAATCGTCTTCCACACATAGTCTGTGTCGGTATTTAGTTTTCAGGCTGGTCAGACATGAAAATCCTCTCTCACATAAATATGTAGTGGCGAATGGCATTAATTTCTTGGACCAGGCTGTGAAGACCGAGGAGGACCTGGGGCTATCCCCGCCAGCCGCACACTCCGCTGCGCGCAGCTCCTCCGTGCGCTGAGGCGCTCGGCTCCTCTTCACCTCCCGGCCGCATAATGACCTCCGCGGCTACGATGACGGAGCCTCTCCACAGCGGCTGGACCCCGCCGGCTGCGATCAGCGGAGGAACCACACCCCCTCCACCGCCCGCTGATGACGGCACTCCTCTCCCCCTGCGCCAGCAGAAACCCTGCGGCTCCTCCTGTCCTTCTCCGGGGACGTCACAGCTCGCCTCTAACCAACTTTATCAGTGTCAAGCCCGAGCCCTACTCCAGCTCGTGCTATTCATTGAATTTAAGGTTGCTGCTTCGCGTACGAGGCCACTATTGTACGGCATTTGATTTTTTTTTTCCTGCATTTTTATTTTTTTTCCAAAATCTTTTCCCGTACCCCCGGTCATGACGTCGCGTAACCCCTAGGGGTACGCGAACAATAGTTTGGGAATAACTGTTCTAGAACAACCGATTACTTTCATAATTAGTGAAATGAAGTCCACCTGTGTCCAATCTAAGTGTTACGCTACTTGTCAGTAGGAAGGGCCCCACAAGGTGCAGCACCACTAAGCAAGAGGATCCCACCATGAAGACCAAGGAGCTCTCCAAACAAGGCAAAGCAAGTTTATTTATAAAGCAGTTTTCTGTAATTGACTGGTTACTGGTTCGATTCCCTGCTCTTACCATCTCAGTCGTTGCATCCTTGGGCAAGACACTTCACCCGCATTGCCTGCTGGCGGTGGTCAGGAGGCCCGGTGGTGCTGATGTAGGGCAGCCTCGTCTTTGTCAGTCTACCCAGGCAGCTGTGGCTACTAACATAGCTCACCACCACCAGGGTGTGAATGTGTGTGTGAATGGGTGAATGACTGATTGTAGTGTAAAGCGCTTTGGGGTTGTAGGACTTGATAAAGCGCTATACAAGTACAAGCCATTTACCATTTATTCGGCTGAACTGAGACAGTTTGTCAAGATCAGTTCTAGTTGGAGACAGATTTGGTACTGAACTTGACATGGATGTACTTACAAGCAGTGTGCCATTTGCAAAAAAAACTAGAGGGGGGGATCATTTTAAAAGTTTTATTAATGAATAAAAGTTTTATTAATAATGGTTAGCTAGCAGGTGTTCTTTCAGGTAACTAGCTAGATCCAGTAGGTTAGAGTATTGTTTTAAAACTTGCGCCATCTACTGTCGGGACTCGGGAGTGGGTATTAGTTTACTTTAACTCCTTTGAACAGAAAACGTAATAATACTCTTTAAAAACAAACAAAAATTTAATTTACAAATGTGAAGGACACAAGACATGTATTAATATAAATTTTAAAAAATCCATAATATTCAGGGATTAAAGCAAAAATAATCAATTTGACTGAAAACATTTTCTAGTCAGCCCATATATTCCCGGGGTCGTGGACGTCATGCCACCTTAGTAACCTCATTTAATTATTGTAACAAGTCCACTTTAACCAAATCTGGTAGTTCCATTAACAATTCCTGTATCTCTCCCACCTTCCAGCTTCACAGCCTTGGCGCCATCCTGGACAGCCCTCTGCATAATCTCCTTCACTTTCCACATCCATAACATCACCTGGTTAACTTTCATATTTGCAGCATCAAGCAAGTTCTTCCTTTGCACTTTTGCCAAACTGGTCCACAGTCCATTCACCTTTCCACTTTACAATTTCAAAACCCTCCATAAACTGCAGCTAATTCAAAAGACAGCTGCTGCATCATTACATCATCTTCTTCACACCTGTACATTAACTCCACTGTCACATTCAATATAAATCAATCCTATATACTCTGTGTCCCCACCTCTCGCTCATTGACTGCTGGAGATTTTCAACAGCTCCTCCATGACCCTGTGTTACGTCAAGCCGCGTTTTCCAATCAGATACGGCATGACGTAACACCTGTACGGAAAAGCAGGTATAGAAAATCCATGGATGGGAGGTTACATTTTTAAACAGTTTAGTAAAATTGCTTAAAGTTTATCAGAAAAAAAACGTAACTTGCTTTTAAAGATGAACATTTTTCATTAGAAAAAGGTTATTAAACTTTTGCGTTAAGTTAAATATTGTTTAAGGTAATCTTGGCTGGTTTAGCTTGTCTGTCTAGCAGGTGTTTTTGGGTTGGAGTAAAATGAGTCCATAGTTCAGCAGGAGGCTTTTTCACATGTTTCTGGCGCGACTCGCTTCTACAGTCTCGCTTCACATCACGCTCCACTCTGTGTAAAAATAACAAATACCTACAAAAACTCTGAGAATCGCCTTTCTCTGGTCTCACACAGTTAGAACCCGTTCTCCAGTCCATGTTGTAGCTGCAGTTTATTTGTTTTATTTTTGATGTAGTTTCCTTACAGTTTTTATAGATTGCTTTGATGCAGCAGTCAACTCAAAACCCACATTTTTCAAAACAGTTAACACAGAGGCCTAAACAGTGGCAACAATGGTCAAAATTACACATTTTGTTTGCAAAAGGCTCCAACTCTGCCAAAACATTTAAAATATGAACCAAAAGCTAATTTTGCCCTCAAACAACACAACCAGCACACAAATGTTTGAGCCCTTCAAATCATTCATAACACAAGGGGCAACAAAATGCAAAACACCACACTCAATGTGAATCAGTGCAGCATTTCTGGTCATTGTAGCCAATGACTGTACGCAGCTTACATGTCAGTGTCATTTGGAGTCAAATATGCCTTCTTGCAAAAAATGGATCCAGAGTCAGATATGCTGTGATCCCAATTTTATTGATTTTTCTTTTTTTTTTCAGATTGTGGCTACAAATGAAATATTCCAACAGAAGATACTAGAGCTGTCTGTCTCTTTTAGTCTCTTTCTTGACGAATCGGCCACATGGCCTCATCTTCATCACACTCAATATTTTCCCTTGCGAAGCACCTAGGGAAAAATCTTCTTGCATGCCTGATCCATCCTTGAAATGCCTCTGCATCTATATCATGGGCAGCAGCAGTCATTGCATTGAGCGAGGGCATCTGCTCATAGGGGCGGTGATCATATACCTTCCAGCTCCATGCACTGAAGAATTCCTATAGGAATAGATAGAGATTTATATACTGTATAGCAGCAATACCTGATCTCCCATTGAAAAACTCTTACAATGGATGCAACCGTGTTTCTTTTGAGAAAAGGTTGGACTCTTTGTCCTGCCCCTCTAAGTGAAAGGCCATGATTTACCACATGATCAATCACAGTTGCCTAAATTTCATCCGTAACTTGAGGCCTTCCAGCTACACCTCCACCTCACACATGGATTCCTCTTCCTCATAATCTTCTTCCCCTGACCCATCTACCTCTTACTCTGACTCTCATCTGCCTTAGACCATCCATGCTTGCAAAGAACAACACACAACATGGCACCTTTTCCATAAAGCCTGCAAACTGATTGCAAAATTAAAAATTGTGTAAAGAAGTGTCAATCAGGTGCTTCAGTGATTTCATTCTGATCAAGAAGTTTCTAAGAGCTTGGAACATATGGTTTCTGTTTGGCTACCACAGCTAAAGCAATGGAGGTTGGACTGCATGAATGACATCTGCGTTAACTGTTTTGCAAAAGGGCGGGGAAAATGTGTCAAACCAATGAGAATGGGTTAACTCATTTGCAAGAGGTGTCTTTTGCTCTGCTGAGATGGTAATGATGAAAACTTAGAGGTTGCCAGTTTCTTCAAACAGGTCAAAGCAGTCTATAAAAACTGTAATAATCTGTATGCATCAAAGCATCCCAGTCATTTTATTTAACCAGTGTCCTGGTTCAGCTGCTCATGAGGTGAAGCTGCTGCTTATTGACTGACAGCCGCTCTGACTGCAGCTCTGCCTTCTTTGTTACAGAAAAGCGCAGGTGGAATAATATTTATGATTTTTTTTATACTTTTTCTGAATCAGACCCAGTCAAACCGGGACATCGTTTCACATTCTGACCCTTTCTTCTTCAAAAAAAAAAAAGCGCGTCATGCTAAATTAGCCGAGCTAGAGTGTTACTCTTTCAGTTTTAAATAAAACATAACAGTGAATCATGGGGAGATCCCTGGTTAGTCGCTGCGTTTATCAGCTAAATTACTGGAAGCGAGGAAATAAACGCTGACAGGTGACGTGGCCACAGGTGGAAATAACTCATCAATTAACTGCAGGAGCAGCAACAGACACTTACCGAGGGAATTTGTTATCAGCTGTTCTATCCGCTGAACTTTCTGACCTGGTGGTTCATAAATCCAATGAAAACCTTTGACCACCACAACTTTCATTTATGTCATCTGTGGTCAGTTCGAGATGTTCTTCCGAAAGTTAAAATGATTGAACACCGATAAACCTCAGACTGGCAGATTTCCGCTTTGCAAAGACCCGCCCTACTCTCTTTCTGATTGGCTAATGCCCTGGCTCTGCCAGATTTCATTGGTTGAGTGCAGCTTCTGTTTAAAATCTTGAATAAAAAGTCTAGACGGAACATAAAGTTTTTGAGAAGTACAAGTCTGGATGGGGATAGAAAAAAATACCAAAATCTATGACGTTACCCCTGGAGCAAAATCACATCTATCATCTTCAAATAGAAGGTGTCGCTATCTGATGGTGTAGAACTTTTGATTTTCATCCGTCTTGACTTTGATTGTTTCTTGTTAGGGCTTGCCTTATTTAACTATCTTCTATTCTATTCAATTCAATTTTATTTATATAGCGCCAATTCACAATACATGGCATCTCAAGGCACTTTACAAGGTCAAATCAAATCAGACAGAAGGTCAAAATCAGGTCAAATCAGGTCAAAAGGTTTCCTATCTAAGGAAAGCCAGTAGATTGCATCAAGTCTTGACAAGCAGCATTCACTCCTCCTGAAACAGCGCAGAGCCACAGGGACATTAGTCTCATTGTCCATGGCTTTGCAACAATCCCTCATATATGGCATTCTCTGTTTTCTATTGTTTGTATGGTGTTGACATATCAGTTCCTTTAGTTCATTCTTTTGTGTTTTACTTGTGATCTTTGTAGATTATTGTCCCTAGGTCTTCGTTTTCAGCTCCATTCATGTTTGTTTGTCTTCTTTCTCCTTCTCTGCTATCCTCTTTTCTTTAGTCTCAGCTGCTCCACATCTCTCCCTGATTCTCTGCCTTAGCTGAAATGTATTCATTCTCCTGTATGACTGTCATTTTCTCTTTCTACGCCTCAGTATATATACTTACCGGTTTCTCTTCCTCTCCACTGGATCCTCCTTTTACCATACCGATTGTTTCCTCATGTATTCATTCCAGTTTAGTGTTCTGTGCTCTACATTATGTTCGCCTTGGCAAGCCTGTAACTTTTGCATTTTACATTTTTTGTCATTAAACCTTCATTTCTAATCACCATTCACCAATCACCCCCCTCCCCCCACCACCACCCCAACCATCAAAACCCACCAAACTCAGACCGGGCAAGAAGATTTAATTTTTAAATGCTGTCAAATGTAAGAAAGCTGTTTTTTAACTAAAAAATCCGGTTGATCAGCTGACGAGCCAAACCGCTGTCAGCAGCATGATTTTCCTGTTGCTGCCCAGGAGAGCGAACTCTCCTCCACAGCGGTGACTGCAGAGGATAGTTCACTCTCCACCGTGGTGTCACCCAACTGCAACATGGTGCGTTAATGTGTTGGACGTGAGGTGACCTTGACCATCAAGAAAGGTGCCTATAAATAAAATGTATTATTATTATTATTATTATTAGTGCAGCCTGCAGCGAGCTCCCTGTCGCACCATAATCTATTGGCTTTGTATTTCAGTCCCACTGTGTTGAATCACGCCACAGGTCAAAGCCTTTGGTCAGCTTGGCCTCTCCTGTCTGATGTCCTGTAACACAAAAACTTCAACTAGCCATAAAACCATAATTTACACATATCTAAAGAATGGTTGTTTGAGTTTATTTCATGCAAGGTGATTACTCTTTGAAAGCTCAGGCTGGTATCATCCCTTTTTGGTCTGATAATATAGTTTCATCTATGGTAATTTTAATCATTATTAATTAGTATTATTATTAATAATAGAAATCCTAAATGCACATCAACAGAATGGATGCAATGCAATATTTTAAATATTTAAACAAATATAGTATTATACATATGCACTTTACACGTTTAATATATAATTCACTCAGTTTAAAATAATATCTTAATTAAATAATTTAACAATGTATTTCATGAATTACTGCCACATTTTACTAAGGAAAAATATTTTTATTTACATAATGTATGAATTTCCATTTTTATTTCAACTATCTGAAATAGCTAGACATATTAATTTTACAAGTTATTAATTTGCTGGACTGTGGGCTGAACTCTGGACCTTTGGATCAGAACTGTGTCTCTTCTGCCACCTAGCAGTTGTCATGTACCGAGCCAGACTTCGCATGCGCACTTCATTGAGCATGGTGGGTAATAAGATACATGAACACAATGTTGCATAATGTTTACCTTCATCTATAAACTTTGGGATTTAATTGTATAACTAAAATATTAAAAAGTTGAGATCTTTAGAAATATAAGACTGAGTTAATGGAAGTTCTCAACTCCCTCTTTAAAAGGTTTATTCTACTCAGTAAAATAAAAAACAACCAAACTGGCATTACTTAGAAATATATTGTTTAAACCATAATAAAGTTTATTCTGTCTTCTGCTCTGTGCCATCTTGCACACAGCATGTTGGATTAGAATGTTTAGCATAAAGTGTTCTATGACATCACAGCTGATGACATCACTCTGTGACACATCAACGGAATCTTAACTACTATTTAACACCAAGCTGGTTTTTCCTTCACTGTTCCCGAGACCTTCATCGCGACAGTACACCTTTGAGAGAGCACGTTCGAATCTTAGCCAAACAGCGAGAATTCGATCTCAGATATCAGACGCCTTTCAGAGAAGCGACTATATTTAACTTACAGAAAGTTAGACATGGAGCAAACGCTTTCATGGGTAGACATGGTCAACCTCAACATCCAAGTCGACTACGATGCAATCATCTTCCCTATGGAAGATGGCAGTAACGGTACCAGTGAGCTGCATCCCACCCAGCCAGAAGATGGTACAGAGATCCAAGGGGAATCTGGTCCCTCTGCTGAATCTGAGACTCCTCCTTCAGTGGATGTTCAGCAGGATTCATCTTCCTCTGCTGACTCTGGGTGTCTCAACTCAGAAGGAATCCAGCAAACCCGTAAGCCATCTCCAAGGTCAGAAAAACCAAGGAAAGACCTCAGTGCTGTTTCTTCCTCTCAGGCACCTCACTCATACCACCAACCTAAGCATTTCCAGCGCCGATGCCAACAAGCAGAGCGGCCACACATCCAGGCCCCAGTTTACTACGTGGCTTCCAACTCACAAGCCCACAAGAGAAAACCAAGGCATTCCCAGGCCACTGGAAGCTCTGAGGCTCGTCACCCCCGGTACTTTAAGAGTGACAAGATGCCTCAACACGCCTCAGCTGTTGCAGTGATCCCTCCCTCGTTGGACATTGAACAGGCAATCAAACGTATCAGTGATCTCACGCAGCAGGTGGACGATCTTAAACAGGAGCTGCGAGGTAAGATCTTTGATCTTCACGAGGAGAGAGAACGAAGAATAGAGTTTCAGGTTGATTGCAAAGCACAGCTGGAACAGATCCAAGAACTGGAAAAAAGTTTAGAACATGAACGCCACATGAGATTGAAATGTGAAGAGAAAGTGGAGAAGCAGGAAACATTTGCTGCACCGCAGGCTGCAGGTGCATCAAGATTTCCACGCATTCCCAAAGTTATGGTCAATGAGAGCGTTCTGCATGAGCTTAAGTTTTTTAAGAGGCAGGTGGAAAAAAATGCCTTGAACAGTGAGAAGCTAGCAAAGGCTTTTGTAGCAGAACAGCAGCTGAGAGTCAAATATGAGGATCAGCTGAGGAGTAACTATCAAGAAGCCTCAAGATTCAAAGAACAGCAGGAAACAATCACATCTCTGAAGAGTCAGGTTGGAGAACTGACCGTAAAGTTGAACCTTGCTTTGAAAAACGAACATCCTAAAGTTTCCTCGCAAACAGAGGCGTCCACGCAAACTGACGTCTCCCATCACACAGAGGCCGCCACACAAACTAAAGCCTCCATGAAAACTGAGGTCTCCAAACAAACAGAGGCACCGAGGCAAACAGGGCCTCAAAGAAACAGGGGTGCTCATGAGGTTAGAGGCTCCCAGCATGAATACAGGAGACAGAATACTAACAGAGGCTTCAATGCAAACCCAGGCCTGTACTCACATGCAGGCCGCCATCCAAATTCTGGCCTGTACGTTAACCCAGGCCTCTATGAAAACCCAGGCCTCTACACACATGCAAGCCACCATAAAAACGGAGGCTCGCATGCAAATAGGAGACGTCCTCCTTATAAAGGCCAGCAGGCAAACACAGGCCTCCAGGCTATCTGAAGCACTTAATCAAATTCCTGACTCCAAGTGTGTTCTCATGTAAATATGTAAATATATGTCACAATTTGTAAATTAAACAAATACAAGGAAATCTAGAAAACAAGAAAAACAAAAAAAGAACTCTAAAAAAATAACAATGAAAAACAACCAATTTTGTATTTAGTTTTATGCTTTTATTTGAAATTTTGTACTTTTTATAATTACTAGTTTAGCTAATCAACACACTAATGCAGCCTCAAAGGTGGCCACAGTGTCCTGTGTCCTTTTTGGGCCGGTCCCAAGCCCGGATAAATGCAGAGGGTTGTGTCAGGAAGAGCATCTGAACAAAACCTTTGCTAATAGAGCTGTTTTCAGCCCAAAGTAAAGGGACCATTGACCAACATATTTGATGTGTATTGATGTTTTCACTTGAAACAACTGAATGTTTGGTACTGAAACTGCTTCCATGTTTTTATGATATTTTTATGTTTTCATTATGTAAAGCACCTTGAACTGCTTTGCTGCTGAAATGTGCTATACAAATAAACTTGAATTGACTTAATCTTATAAGATAAGATATAAAATTCCTTTATTGTCCCACAATGTCCCCGCAGGTTTTCTCTGCAATGCCTGAGAAACCGTGTTACCTTATCCTCCACTGAGAATCTCCGATAGCTAAACCCACCAAGTAACTTCCTTTTTTTCTGCTGTTATATTGACACCTGGTCTTGGCCCAAACACTCAACCATCCATACATAAAGGAGGCAAGGATGG
Source organism: Fundulus diaphanus (assembly GCA_037039145.1). NCBI lineage: Eukaryota > Metazoa > Chordata > Actinopteri > Cyprinodontiformes > Fundulidae > Fundulus > Fundulus diaphanus. The sequence continues at coordinate 47,988,635 of CM073122.1, forward strand.
TCTGCAACGGACAAATACAGGGAAACCTCTTTGTGCATCTGCTGATCTGGAACAGGTTGGGACCTTTCTGCAAAGGCAATAGCTGCAGACCTTCAAACTTAATGTGGTCTTCAGATTAGCTCAAGAACAGTGCATAGAGAGCTTCATGGAATGGGATCCCATTGCTGAACAGCTGCATCCAAGCCATACATCACCAAGTGCAATGAAAAGCATCAGATGCAGTGGTGTAGCCAAAACATTTTAACTTCGTAGTTCATGCAAGGAATGTCATTACAGTTTTTCTCAATTGCCGAAACACATTTCTTGAAACCATCCGTCCATTTCGCCAAACTGTAAACACAAAACCCAATTTTCATACTTTCCGTAAACCTCTGACTCTTCCTGCAAAACCAAACTATTGCCTCAAAACTGTACTCAAAGCAAACAATGTCAGATCAGACCTCTGGTCAATCAAAATGAAAAACACCACTGAGCAGTCATTACACACGACATAGAAAAAAGGGTGCAAGGCATTTTCCCTGATCACAACTTCACGCAGCTCTAACATAGCATTGAGGTGACTAACGCCCAAAGGAGAAACACTTCAGCACACTTTAATAGAGGTGGAGCTATTCCCACACAACACCCCAGTTGTGTACATGACAAAAACAAAAACATCACTGTTAAGCTGCTGGTCAATATTCTCCAGACAGTTCGGGCGTTCCGGGAAACGACAGAGTTTCCCTGAGCTACTGACCATTTTATCTCTAATTTTCACAAAAATGAAACACTCCCTGCAGTCTCCGACTCCACGCAGTGATTTGTGTCAATTAAAGAATGCAACCCATTGTTAATGCTGACTAAGGCTACGTTCACACTGCAGGCCTTGATGCTCAATTCCGATTTTTTTGTGAAATCTGACTTTTTTGCGTGTCCCTTCTCACTTCCAAATACACTCACCGGCCACTTTTTTAGGTACACCTGTCCAACTGCTCGTTAACACTTAATTTCTAAGCAGCCAATCACATGGCGGCAACTCAGTGCATTTAGGCATGTAGACATGGTCAAGAGAATCTCCTGCAGTTCAAACCGAGCATCAGTATGAGGAAGAAAGGTGATTTGAGTGACTTTGAACGTGGCATGATTGTTGGTGCCAGAAGGGCTGGTCTGAGTATTTCAGAAACTGCTAATCTACTGGGATTTTCACGCACAACCATCTCTAGGGTTTACCGAGAATGGTCCGAAAAAGAAAAAACATCCAGTGAGCGGCAGTTCTGTGGGCGGAAATGCCTTGTTGATGCCAGAGGTCAGAGGAGAATGGCCAGACTGGTTCGAGCTGATAGAAGGGCAACAGTGACTCAAATAACCACCCGTTACAACCAAGGTGGGCAGAAGAGCATCTCTGAACGCACAGTACGTCGAACTTTGAGGCAGATGGGCTACAGCAGCAGAAGACCACATCGGGTGCTACTCCTTTCAGCTAAGAACAGGAAACTGAGGCTACAATTTGCACAAGCTCATCGAAATTGGACAATAGAAGATTGGAAAAACGTTGCCTGGTCTGATGAGTCTCGATTTCTGCTGCGACAGTCGGACGGTAGGGTCAGAATTTGGCGTCTACAACATGAAAGCATGGATCCATCCTGCCTTGTATCAATGGTTCAGGCTGGTGGTGGTGGTGTCATGGTGTGGGGAATATTTTCTTGGCACTCTTTGGGCCCCTTGGTACCAATTGAGCATCGTTGCAACGCCACAGCCTACCTGAGTATTGTTGCTGACCGTGTCCATCCCTTTATGACCACAATGTACCCAACCCATGATGGCTACTTTCAGCAGGATAATGCGCCATGTCATAAAGCTGGAATCATCTCAGACTGGTTTCTTGAACATGACAATGAGTTCGCTGTACTCAAATGGCCTCCACAGTCACCAGATCTCAATCCAATAGAGCATCTTTGGGATGTGGTGGAACGGGAGATTCGCATCATGCATGTGCAGCCGACAAATCTGCGGCAACTGTGTGATGCCATCATGTCAATATGGACCAAACTCCCTGAGGAATGATTCCAGCACCTTGTTGAATCTATGCCACGAAGAATTGAGGCAGTTCTGAAGGCAAAAGGGGGTCTAACCTGTTACTAGCATGGGGTACCTAATAAAGTGGCCGGTGAGTGTATATGCGACTTGTATGTGATCTCCTGTGTGAACTGAATTCATGCAACTTAAGTGTCCCGCATGCGCTGTAGAGGACGCGATGACGTCACACATAGCAAGCGTGCTCAGTGTTTGCGGAAGTAAACATGGTTCGTAATGCTGCAGCGTATCTTGTGTTCTTTAAGTTCTTCTCCAGCCGGAGCCAGCACATTACCGCCGCAATCTTTTTAAGATCGAAACGAAAGAGCCAAATTTTTGGCATTGGCGTTTTGTGCGGCAGTAACGTCCGTAGAGAGAAACGTGTGGGTGCCGAGTCGAAGCCAGGAATGGTGGGATAGCGACGTGAGCGGCTTTACTGATAGGGATTTAATTCACAATTTTCGAATGACAAAGGCAACCTTTATGTGCGTCTGAACGGATCTCTTTAGCGCTCTCACGTAAAAACACACATGTTCGGCGGGCTATAGCAGCGAGTAAACGCGTTGCCGTGGGGCTGTATTGACTTGCAACAGGTGCTTGTTACCGTATCAATAATATGTATCAATGACGTGTAGGTCGGATAAATGCGACCTAGCCGTACAGACACAGGTCGCATTTGAAAAGATCAGATACGTATCGGATTCAGGACCACATATCCAAGGGGTCTAGGTCGCATTTGAAAAAATCCGATCTGTGTCCTTCAGACTGTCATGAAAAGATCAGATACAGGTCGCATATGGGCAAAAAAATCGGAATTGGGTCACTTCAGGCTGCAGTGTGAACGTAGCCTAAGAGGATGAATGGAACAATATCTGAATGCAGTACACACAGGAATGAGTTGGGACAAACATTTAGGAAACTGTAATGATTCAACATTTCTTATTTTGACTTTAACTTCTGTTTAATGTTACCAGATTTAAAGCCTTTTTTCTATCGCAAGATGAAGGGCTTTATCCAAAGAAAAGCAAATGCTCGAAAAGCAAGATCCATCCAGCGAGGGCATACATCAATCATACCCTTACTTTGGGAGTTCAACACAGCCGGTTAACTAATGTTTTACATCTAAGAAGATTTTTTACTCCCAATTTAACATTGAATAAAATATATGACTCATAAAGGTCAAGTAAGATAACGTTATTTCACCATCACTCATTGGTGTGAGATTTGGTACAGGTTTTCTCACCAGGTTTTCAAGACCATTCATGCCCATGGACATTCTTCGCATTTTGTCAACCACAGACTTCAATGCACAGTGCCTTGCAAAAGTATTCACCCCACCCCCCAGCTTTCTATCTATCTTGTTTAATTCAACCCTGTAATGTAAATGTTTTTAGATCTCATTTTATGTGATGGATTTGCACAAAATAAGTTGATGAAGTGAAATGAGTAAAAATGTATAAAAAAATCATTTCAAAAAGTCAAAACATGAAAAAAAATAAAAATGCATCTGGCACCTTTGAAACAAAGCTTCTAAAAAGTTCTAGAACAACTGATTACTTTCATAATTAGTGAAATGAAGTCCACCTGTGTCCAATCTAAGTGTTACGCTTCTTGTCAGTAGGAAGGGCCCCACAAGGTGCAGCACCACTAAGCAAGAGGATCCCACCATGAAGACCAAGGAGCTCTCCAAACAAGTGTTATGCCAGAAGATGGTTGAATATGCTTATTATTATTATTAATTATAATTTGGCATTATAATTTAAATAATAAATCATTCAACTCAAAATTCCGCTGCAACAAAATATAGTTCAAATGGTGGTGATGTTAGCTATAAGCTTGTAAGTATTTATACCATTAATGCATTAGTTAATTTGCTGTTATGAACTCATTTATGCTGGGATAAATGATCTGGTCGGACTTGTGACCGACGAGGTTTATCCGGCAGGCTATGAGAACCCCAATGTAACTGCAATTAGAGTTTAAATCCTTATTCGTCTATCACCATCCAATGATATTGTCTCTGTATTAATGTCAGATGTTAACTCCAAAGGAGGTTAGCTCTGATTTCTGAATAACCATACAACTATGAATTGGATTGAACACAAAACAATGTCTATTCCGCAGTGGTGTTTTATTGAACCAAAAGCAATTCCCCGTTACAGTAATTCTCTGATTCAACGACTTTGGAAATCTTACTCACTACTAACTAACACGCAAAATATATATGGAGATAAAAGAATAAACAAAACAAACAAAACGAAAGGAAAGAAAAACAAATGGATTAAAATGAGCGGTTGCAACTCTTAGTTCAGCTCACGGTTGTTTAAACCACATTCAGAACATCGGCATTTGACATAGCATTGACAGACAGAGCAGCTGTGGGAGTCCTACCGGACGCTTTGATGCCTTACAAAGCTATCAGCTAAGCTACCTACAGTGCAGTCATCCGACACCCTCCCAAGATGGCGACTATGATGACGTATGCTCTGCAAATTTGCGTGAAGCGTGAGGGGAGGTCTTAATGATGTCACCGCGCTTACGCTAAGGTGAGGTGGTACCTCGCTCCGAGAGGGAGTGGTTTACGCTCTGGTTCAAAGAGAAACCGCGAACTAAGATTCAAACAAAGCGATCAAATTCTCTGATAAGGAGAAGCAAAAGAAAAGGGGGAAAAGCATGGAGGAAGATGAAAAGAACTGAAACAGTGACCCACGGCGGGGTTATAGATAAACCACAATCAACACAGCAAAATCAAATGTAAAATGCATGCACATACAAAGAAAATATTCAGCAAAATAATTCCAACTTCGTCGTGGAATAAAAGCATTAACCTAAGCCTACAAATTTCTACGTCTGCCCAGGCACTTCTAAACACCCTGTTGGTGAGACAGAAATAAAAGGGGAGAACCCCGTTACTTTGAGGTGGTCCGGAGTGAAAGTCCCGGCTTCGGTCCGGAGCGCTCCGGATCACGCGACGTCCTGAACGCGTCTTGACGACCGCAGGGTCCGCAGGCTGCAGCGGGGACCAGACTGAGAGAGTTCCTTCGTCTTTCTCTCTCTCTCTGGGCTCCTAGACGCTTGTTGGGCCAAACAACGCGTCGTCCTCTCTCGATCACTGGGAGATAAGGCGGCTTCCAGTATTTGATCAGAGGGAATTAAAGGTACCTTTTTGAGTCGACCTCCTGTCTGCACAGGGAATGGTTTTGCTTCGAAAAAATCTCGGTCCAGCGAGAAACTCGAGCACGTGGCGTGGGATTACCCCAACGGAAACAGCTGTGTGTGTGTGTCTTCTCGGTTGGCAGGGCGCCAGGGAAGAAGATCGATTGCTAGGTGCAACCGAGTTTTATCAACTTTACCCTAGCAACGTTATCGGTTGCTAGGGCGCCGGCCATTTTGGGCCGCGTTGCATGATGGGAGTTGGTGGCCATTTTGACCACCATGCATCATGGGAAATGCAGTCTGTCACGTCCTGACATGGCACAACATACCCCCCTTTAGCTTTGAAGAGTGGGATGCTGGTCACAGTCTTTAAAGCTACAACCAAGTCCATTCTGGCGTGACGAAGATCCGTTGTGCATGAGTGGAACAACCTAATAGTCTTTCTAGTAGTCCTTCGGGATTCATGCAGTTTAGTTCATCATCCAAGAGGAAGGGAAAAAACAAAGCATTTATTGTGCCTGGGTCAGTGACCTAGCCTGGGCAGACTAAGCTATAGCTAGTAATTTCTATTGGCTAATAAGGCAACAATAAGGTAATAAAAAAAGAAAATGCAAACTTCACAATCACCATTGTCGATACATTCATTGGTCATAAGGTTTGAACTTTGAACCAAAGAAAGGAGAGAGGGAAAAGGGAAAGGAGAGAGACAGCGGTTCGTAGTCTAATCAGCTTGTGGCCTTTGAGGAGCTGATGTTACGAACCTGGGGGCGACGAAGGTGAGGGTGTCAATCCTGGTTTGCAACTGTTTGATCTGCTTGTATGCTGCATATGCCATCGCCGTAGTGATGGCCCATCCAAATACAAGGAGAACCACAATAATGGTCATAATGTGAGTGTCGGTCGACTCTGTAGCTCTGGGGAAGCGAAGCAGAGGGACCGAGCTCAACTCTGATGGAGTGAGACTGAATTTAATCAGCTGGGTGCCTGCAAGTAAAAGCTGTCTTTCAATGCCGACATCAATGCTGAAATTGTATCCCTTAAAGACATCTATTATTTCAATCTCTGAGTCATATTTGTCAACGTCAAGGTGATGCAGAACCATGTTTCCAATGTGGACTACAGCACCTTGAGGTGGGGAACAGAAAATGGTTTGGTTGGGCAGTTTTAGTCTAGTAACGGTGTCGTGCTGCTCGTAAGATAACAGGGCTTCTGCCTCTGGGGTGCTAACGAGCCAGCGGTTACCTGCCCGCTCAATTTTGGTTTCCACACCTGCATCTTTAAGGGTCATTCTAGCCTGACAGTTTTGTTCAGGGGATTCATTCCTTAGACCACACAGGTAATTGGTAACGTCTCTGATAAATGGGTTGCTTGGGCATACCCAGTGGATGTCCTTGGTTTTGGTACACAAATCCAAATTAGGAACTAAATAAAGTTTGGGGTCGGCATCATGATAGGCTAGCATCGAGGGGGTTTGTAGGTGTACGTGGGTCTCACCTTGCCAAAACCGACATTCAATACTGATTTAAGCCTATACACGTTAGCTCTTTCAATGATGGGAAGGTTTAGCATAAATCCTATCTCCAAGTTGTCAGGATTTACAAATATTGGAATTGCACTACCTAGGCTGTAAGCCAGGTGTGTTTGTGGTGGTTGCAGTGTTTCACTAGAGGCAGATTTGAGAACCTTTTCAACCAAATCTACTGGTACCAAGTACGGAGGAATCCGTCCTTCAGCAAGGCTATTTACGGATGAGCTAACCTCTCGAGTGAGGTCCTGCATTAAATCTCTAACAACCTGAGTATACATCATGTCATTCTTTACCACTTCTGTGAGCGTTTCCAAAGAAATGCATGGTGTTATTGCTGAGTGTGAATTTATAGACGTGAAGTTATGTATGGACATTTGTTTTATTAGTGCACGTTTAAAATGTCCTGATTGAACATGCACTTGTCCTGTTTAATGCTATGCATTGTTCTCTTCGGCGGGGCGGAGTTAGGCTCCGTTCCCTGTGAGGAGAGTTTGGTGGACGGTTTAATTTGGTTCGCATGAACCCATTTGTGCTCCGGACTTTGCACGCTGGCCTCTAGGTTCTTTTGAGCCCACGTGAAAGTCGTTTGGAGATGGTCTTTTAAATCAGTGACGCATTGGTGTGCCGTGTAGACGGTTGTCACACTGACGTCTTCGGGCTGGTAGATGAGATTCAGGGGAAGTGTCATTTGTCTCCCTGTCATCATCTGGAAAAGTGTCACCCCTGTGGAGCATGGTGAGGTAGAGCGGATTAGCATTAGGACCAAGGGAACCTTTATGTCCCAGTCCCTGCCATGGCTGCTGGCATGTTCCTTTAACATACTGACCACGGTGCGGTTCATTCGCTCCACCTGTCCCAATGACTGTGGGTGTGAGGGGATGTGGAACTTAACTTCCACGCCCAACATGTCGAAAAGCGCGGTCATGATGTTTGACGTAAAATGCGTTCCTCTGTCCCAGTCGATGGGCAGGGGAAGGCCCCACCAGCAGAAAACGCGATTTAGCAGCAGGGCTGCTGTGGTGACGGCGGTGTCGTTCGGTGCCGGCAAACATTTGACCCATTCTGTGAAGCTGCCTGTTATTGTCAAAAGATATTTGTTATCTCTTGACGATTTGGGGACTGGACCGATCCAGTCAGTCTGCAGATGTGACCACAGAAATGTAACCCCCCTTCGCTGAAGCAGGGCTCGGTCTAGCGGTCGTGTGGGTTGTAACTGGCAGCAGGTTAAGCAGCCTTGTACATACTCCTGGGTGTCCTGGGCCGTTGAAGGCCGGGACGCCACCTGTTGGAGAGTTTTCAGATTAGCTTTGCAGCTTCTGTGTCCTCCTACTGGTGAGTCATGGACGTGTGTCAAGGTGATCCCAAGTTCGTTTGAATCTTTGGGCTGAATGGGCTGAGACTCACGGAGCAGCTCTTTAAGTGCTGTTCTCTCCGTTTCAGTGGTCAGTGCATCAGCTTTTTCCAGCTGCTGCATAATTTCTGTTTTGAAACCAGGGCAGGGCTCAGTGGGTGAGTCCCGGTTCTCTGGTTGATTTGGTGCTGGTTCTGTTGGGTTGGTTTCTGTCGTATACGCCAACAGGTTTCCTTCAGCGTCAAGTGTAGCACCACAAATGGATCCAGCAGGCCGAGCTTCATGTCGCCTGGTTTGGATCATGTTGGAAGGAAAAGTAAACACTGTGTCTGGCGAGTCCTGTCTGCCGGTCAAGGATAAAGGCAGGTCTCCAATGACGGGAATGCTCAGCTCAAGGTCGTGGAAGGAGCTTTCGATGAGCACCCCAAGAGGTTTCTTCGCCACCACTTGGATCGGCATGTGGGTTGGATTCTCCACTAAAAGGTAAGCTGAGCTGTTGTTCAGCTCAAGCAGGGGTGTGCCCCGGATGACCAGGTTGGATTCCTGGAAATAAGAAAGGGGTTGGAAGAAAACCTGTGTGTTCTGTATTTGTTGTCCTTTCAGGATGGCTAATCTAATAGGTACACCTGCAGTCTGTGGTGGTATTAGCATGTTTGTTTCGCTAGCCACCTGGCAAGCCTGTGGGATTGTTTGCCCTGATCGCATGACTTCAGGGGTGCCCAGGAAGGAACTTGGGGTCACGTGAGCCTGAGCCCACAGGACCTGATTGCAAGTGTCCAGCTGTGCACCTAGCCGTACCAGAAAATCAGCACCAACAAACACTGGAGGATGTAAATTCTCCACAATGCTGAAAGGATGAGAGAGCTGCCTTGTGCCAATCTGTGCATAAAGTATGCACACCCCCGTTGCTTTCAGAAGCCGGCGAGGCCAGTCTGCTGAGAGCAAATAGTGGCTGTGTTTTGTTTCAGCCAGATGGGGCTTTTCACGGCACAGAGAGCTGTACAGATCTCTGCTGATCGCAGATTTCTCTGACCAAAGAGCCAGCAGCACGTCTGGCATGAATGTGCTTTCCAGGTGCACACCTTCGGCCACTCTGGGGTTATAGGGTTCACCTCCAGAGTGTTTAAGTGAGCAGAGGAAAGATGTGTGGCTGCAGAGAGAAGTTCTCTGATCGCTGCGAAGCGGTGGTGTGGCAGAGGATTTTGAAATCGGCTCTGTTGAAGGCAGAAATGGTGCTAAGAGTTCTTTGGGCTCTTCTGAGCAGGTCACCTGGTGGATAGGGACGGATGGTCCACTTCCAGAAGTAAGAGGCTTGGGGGTCCCCACTTGGGCCCAAAGATGACCATGATGGCAGTCAATGAGTGGAGCTAACCTGTTCAACAGATCCTGACCCACAAGAAAAGGTTCCGTGTCTAAAGTACAGATGTAGATGGGGTGAACAAGGGTCATGTCACCGAAAGTGATGTCTAACCACGCCCGTTTGGTGATGCATGACTGATCCTGAGTGTAGCTGGTGATGCCCACGTTACAGGTCTCCACCTGGAACGGTTTCCCAAGAGACACCATAGCTCTGGTCACCTCATCAAACAAATCTGAGCATATTAGACTGATCTCGGAACCTGTGTCTAACAGAGCATTTGCTGTGACACATCCTCCTATAACTGTCGAGCAGTACAAGCGATGCGCGTTTTCACGATGGTTTAGCTCACCTAAAAACCTTAGAAAAGGGGTTTTCTGATCACCTGCTGATGGGATCTTAGAAGGTTGTTGGTGAATTTTTGGTTGGTTCCCCCACTTAATCAGATAAACTCTGTTAGAAGGGGGAGCCTGGTCCACGCCTAGTCATGCTGACGTGGGTTTTGGGCCTGGTTTCCCAGGAGGGTCGGCAGGATTGGATGGTGGCGAGGACGGCTGCGGCGCGATCTGACGCACTGTGTCGGCTAGCAACCTGCGAAAAGTCTCCTCCATCTCCTTTCTCATTGACTCCTCCATGCGCAGGTTCCAGCCTTTGTTGTCATGTGTGCTTTTCGGCTTTCCCGACCAGTCAGTTTGCTTACCGTGTCGGGCTGGATCCGGCCTGTGCCATTTTTGAAACCTCTCACCTTCCATGCTGTCATGCTGACCTCTCCTATCATGAGAAGCTTTCTTCTGCTGCGGTTCTACACCGTTTTGCTTCTTGAAACCAAATCTAGTTTTAGGTTTAGAGGGAGGCATCTCATGTCCCTCCAGACCTAACCTCTTTTCTGGTTCGATCTGAATCTGTAGAACCTTTTTATCACTGTCGGCTCCTTTGTTGGGCCGGACACGTGTTTCCCATGCAACCTGCGCGTATTTCCTGATTTCCTGCATGGTAAGTCTCTTGGTTCTACAATGCATGGTAACCTCATAACGCACGCTTTCATGAAGATTATGGAGGAACAAAGATTTGAAAGTGTGGTCTTCCTCCAAGCCGGGAGCATTTCGTCCCTGAAAGTAAGCAGCCCGTAAACGGCGGTAATACTCCTTGGGCGCTTCAGTTCTCTTTTGCTGAATTGCAAAAGCTCCAAGAGTCGCAGAAGCTGGGTCTGTGAACACAGAATATTCTTCTCTTAAAGCCTGACAAAGAGCTGAGTAACGGTCACGTGTAGCTGGAGGGAGGCTTTCTATGAAAACATGGACACTTCTGGACGTGGTTTTCCAGATAAGCTTCAATTTTTCTCGAGCCGAGGGGCTATATAAGTCTAGCAGACAGCGTTCTACCTCTCTGAGATAGTCATCAATGGTGGATTCTGTATTGCTAGGATCAAAACGCTCTATGTCTCGGGCCAGGGACTCAAGCTGACGCATCCGCAGTCCCTGTTCAGGGATCGGGGCTGGTCCATCTGAGTCCTCTCCTGACGACTCCTGCCTGTGGTAACCACGATAGCAGGGGGGCTCTGGTTCTGACCACCTACCTGGCATCGGCGGCCGTTCGTGGGACGCCGGGGAACCCTCCCTGTCATGAACTCTTGTCCGTGGACGCAGTTCAGAGGCGTGGGGTTTACCTGTGTCCCAGGAACGGTGCTCCCGTCGCCCTGGTGGGGGGAAAGGATCATAGCAGACAGTGTCAGGGGTCAGGTGGGAAGCAGGTGTTTTCCCATGATTTGCATCATGTGCATCAGTCCTGATTGCCACCGTAAGTTGTTTAGGCATTTCTTTCCGTATCACACTGCTATATCTGTCCTGACCTTCGCTTACCCCTCGCTCAGAAGGTGTCTGAGGGCCCAGTTCATCCAATGTCCTCCAGGTGTGATCCCCATGTTTTCCCTCAGATCCTTCTGGCTGCGAGCTAATGAGATCCTCCTCTCGCTCCTCTGTGAGATGACAGCTGCCCTGAACACTTCTCTGTTCTAGCTCCCTAACTCTTTCCTCAGCTGCGATCCGCATCTCAACCTCTCTGTTACGCAGATCGGTCTCTAGCGTTAACCTTCGGTGGTATAACGCAGATAATTCACCAAAAACATCTGCTACCAATCTATCCTTTGGCTTGCTTTGAACCTCCTCCACCAATTCCTGAATTTTTCTCTCACAGTCCTCTATGTTAAACTGATTCAAGCAGTCTTGGTCCTCCGGTGTCATTTTAAGCAGTGAGCTAATGACACCCTGAGCCTCCATTCCAATGGAGGATTGTGGACCTTCAGCTCCTTTGACTGAAGAACCTTTACTATCCATTCTTTGTCAGCTATGGACAGCAGCACAACAACTGTAGCTCAGCACTACACAACAACAACAATCAAATAACACTGTAGTTTAGCTTAGCGCTAAACAACAGACAACAAACAACAACGCTGTATTCTAGCTTAGCACTAAGCAACAACGCATACACTTTAGTTTAGCTCAGCGCTAAACAACAACTGCTAACAACAACTGTTAAGTGGCTTCACTAACTGTCAACAGCGACTCGCACTACGACTGACACTTTACTGCAGGAAGTGTGGTCAAATACGTGCGTTTAATTAGGCTGCGCAGGGGAAAATCAACCCTGCGACTTACAACTCCTATGTTTAGGAACGGTTAATATGCTTGTTTAACTTTGAGAATATTAACTGTGAGTGACATGGACCACTAACCTTTCGGCCAGTAATTAAGTGATAAAGCTGTGGCTTTGTTTGTGATGCAAGTTATTTACGAACAGGTGCTCTACACATGTGTGGAAAATAGCAAAGTGTTTGGAACTTCAGAGGTGGCAAAGAATGACAGTTAAAAACCGCTAAATTGCAACCTTAGTCTCAAAATCACAGATCAACTTTGACCACTTATGATGAGCAGAAGGGGGAAAAGAAAGAAAAATAATTTAACAAAAATTAAAAGTTTAAAAAAAAATTCAAAGGAATAAAAAAAATTATAATAAGTTGACAAAAATTATTAAAAGGAGTAACCATAAAGAAAGTTTTAAGAAACTGACATTCAAATATCCATTCAGGGAAGCCGAGTGCTTTCACCTGAATTTTCAACCGTGACTGCAACTACCTATCCTGGCCACCAGATGGAGGCAGGGTGCCCTTCACTTTTGGGAAGACTGAGCTGTAATTACACACAATGTCCAGCAGATGGGGAATCGTTTCCCTCATCAAAACAATTATGATGCAATTACACACACGTCCACCAGATGGAGGCAAGGTCTCTCTTTTCAAAGCAGAACACGACACAGGAGATGACTGATCAGTAGCAGGCGCTGGAGGCGCTGTACGTTCTAGTCAGTTCAGTCTAACTAACTCCAGGTTTAGAAATCAATATTCAAACCTCAGGTTAACAACCTCAAACCACCACAAACACGTACATATTTAGTAGGAGTACTTCCTTAATCAATTATGACTGAATAGCCCTTTTGGCAAGGTGAGCAGTCAAAATGCTGGAATGTAGATTGTGTTCATTAAATTCATAAGTTGCTGGTTATTCAGTTTAGTCTAAAGGAACGCCAAATAAGTAGACTAGCCCACCCAGAGACGCCAGTAAATGTTATGCCAGAAGATGGTTGAATATGCTTATTATTATTATTAATTATAATTTGGCATTATAATTTAAATAATAAATCATTCAACTCAAAATTCCGCTACAACAAAATATAGTTCAAATGGTGGTGATGTTAGCTATAAGCTTGTAAGTATTTATACCATTAATGCATTAGTTAATTTGCTGTTATGAACTCATTTATGCTGGGATAAATGATCTGGTCGGACTTGTGACCGACGAGGTTTATCCGGCAGGCTATGAGAACCCCAATGTAACTGCAATTAGAGTTTAAATCCTTATTCGTCTATCACCATCCAATGATATTGTCTCTGTATTAATGTCAGATGTTAACTCCAAAGGAGGTTAGCTCTGATTTCTGAATAACCATACAACTATGAATTGGATTGAACACAAAACAATGTCTATTCCGCAGTGGTGTTTTATTGAACCAAAAGCAATTCCCTGTTACAGTAATTCTCTGATTCAACGACTTTGGAAATCTTACTCACTACTAACTAACACGCAAAATATATATGGAGATAAAAGAATAAACAAAACAAACAAAACGAAAGGAAAGAAAAACAAATGGATTAAAATGAGCGGTTGCAACTCTTAGTTCAGCTCACGGTTGTTTAAACCACATTCAGAACATCGGCATTTGACATAGCATTGACAGACAGAGCAGCTGTGGGAGTCCTACCGGACGCTTTGATGCCTTACAAAGCTATCAGCTAAGCTACCTACAGTGCAGTCATCCGACACCCTCCCAAGATGGCGACTATGATGACGTATGCTCTGCAAATTTGCGTGAAGCGTGAGGGGAGGTCTTAATGATGTCACCGCGCTTACGCTAAGGTGAGGTGGTACCTCGCTCTGAGAGGGAGTGGTTTACGCTCTGGTTCAAAGAGAAACCGCGAACTAAGATTCAAACAAAGCGATCAAATTCTCTGATAAGGAGAAGCAAAAGAAAAGGGGGAAAAGCATGGAGGAAGATGAAAAGAACTGAAACAGTGACCCACGGCGGGGTTATAGATAAACCACAATCAACACAGCAAAATCAAATGTAAAATGCATGCACATACAAAGAAAATATTCAGCAAAATAATTCCAACTTCGTCGTGGAATAAAAGCATTAACCTAAGCCTACAAATTTCTACGTCTGCCCAGGCACTTCTAAACACCCTGTTGGTGAGACAGAAATAAAAGGGGAGAACCCCGTTACTTTGAGGTGGTCCGGAGTGAAAGTCCCGGCTTCGGTCCGGAGCGCTCCGGATCACGCGACGTCCTGAACGCGTCTTGACGACCGCAGGGTCCGCAGGCTGCAGCGGGGACCAGACTGAGAGAGTTCCTTCGTCTTTCTCTCTCTCTCTGGGCTCCTAGACGCTTGTTGGGCCAAACAACGCGTCGTCCTCTCTCGATCACTGGGAGATAAGGCGGCTTCCAGTATTTGATCAGAGGGAATTAAAGGTACCTTTTTGAGTCGACCTCCTGTCTGCACAGGGAATGGTTTTGCTTCGAAAAAATCTCGGTCCAGCGAGAAACTCGAGCACGTGGCGTGGGATTACCCCAACGGAAACAGCTGTGTGTGTGTGTCTTCTCGGTTGGCAGGGCGCCAGGGAAGAAGATCGATTGCTAGGTGCAACCGAGTTTTATCAACTTTACCCTAGCAACGTTATCGGTTGCTAGGGCGCCGGCCATTTTGGGCCGCGTTGCATGATGGGAGTTGGTGGCCATTTTGACCACCATGCATCATGGGAAATGCAGTCTGTCACGTCCTGACATGGCACAACACAAGGCAAAGCAAGTTTATTTATAAAGCAGTTTTCTGTAATTGACTGGTTGCTGGTTCGATTCCCTGCTCTTACCATCTCAGTCGTTGCATCCTTGGGCAAGACACTTCACTCGCATAGCCTGCTGGCGGTGGTCAGGAGGCCCGGTGGTGCTGATGTATGGCAGCCTCGTCTTTGTCAGTCTACCCAGGCAGCTGTGGCTACTAACATAGCTCACCACCACCAGGGTGTGAATGTGTGTGTGAATGGGTGAATTACTGATTGTAGTGTAAAGCGCTTTGGGGTTGTAGGACTTGATAAAGCGCTATACAAGTACAAGCCATTTACCATTTATTCGGCTGAACTGAGACAGTTTCTCAAGATCAGTTCTAGTTGGAGACAGATTTGGTACTGAACTTGACATGGATGTACTTACAAGCAGTGTGCCATTTGCAAAAAAAACAGAGGGGGGGATCATTTTAAAAGTTTTATTAATGAATAAAAGTTCTTTCAGGTAACTAGCTAGATCCAGTAGGTTAGAGTATTGTTTTAAAACTTGCGCCATCTACTGTCGGGACTCGGGAGTGGGTATTAGTTTACTTTAACTCCTTTGAACAGAAAACGTAATAATACTCTTTAAAAACAAACAAAAATTTAATTTACAAATGTGAAGGACACAAGACATGTATTAATATAAATTTTAAAAAATCCATAATATTCAAGGGTTAAAGCAAAAATAATCAATTTGACTGAAAACATTTTCTAGTCAGCCCATATATTCCCGGGGTCGTGGACGTCATGCCACCTTAGTAACCTCATTTAATTATTGTAACAAGTCCACTTTAACCAAATCTGGTAGTTCCATTAACAATTCCTGTATCTCTCCCACCTTCCAGCTTCACAGCCTTGGCGCCATCCTGGACAGCCCTCTGCATAATCTCCTTCACTTTCCACATCCATAACATCACCTGGTTAACTTTCATATTTGCAGCATCAAGCAAGTTCTTCCTTTGCACTTTTGCCAAACTGGTCCACAGTCCATTCACCTTTCCACTTTACAATTTCAAAACCCTCCATAAACTGCAGCTAATTCAAAAGACAGCTGCTGCATCATTACATCATCTTCTTCACACCTGTACATTAACTCCACTGTCACATTCAATATAAATCAATCTTATATACTCTGTGTCCCCACCTCTCGCTCATTGACTGCTGGAGATGGTCAATAGCTCCTCCACGACCCTGTGTTACGTCAAGCCGCGTTTTCCAGTCAGATACGGCATGACGTAACACCTGTACGGAAAAGCAGGTATAGAAAATCCATGGATGGGAGGTTACATTTTTAAACAGTTTAGTAAAATTGCTTAAAGTTTATCAGAAAAAAAAACGTAACTTGCTTTTAAAGATGAACATTTTTCATTAGAAAAAGGTTATTAAACTTTTGCGTTAAGTTAAATATTGTTTAAGGTAATCTTGGCTGGTTTAGCTTGTCTGTCTGGCAGGTGTTTTTGGGTTGGAGTAAAATGAGTCCATAGTCCCACAGGAGGCTTTTTCACATGTTTCTGGCGCGACTCGCTTCTACAGTCTCGCTTCACATCGCGCTCCACTCCGTGTAAAAATAA
The DNA here is from genome assembly GCA_037039145.1 of Fundulus diaphanus. Classification (NCBI taxonomy): domain Eukaryota; kingdom Metazoa; phylum Chordata; class Actinopteri; order Cyprinodontiformes; family Fundulidae; genus Fundulus; species Fundulus diaphanus. Next base: position 48,005,084 of record CM073122.1, read on the forward strand.
CAAGTACCTACAAAAACTCTGAGAATCGCCTTTCTCTGGTCTCACACAGTTAGAACCCGTTCTCCAGTCCATGTTGTAGCTGCAGTTTATTTGTTTTATTTTTGATGTAGTTTCCTTAATAATCTGTATGTATCAAAGCATCCTAGTCATTTTATTTAACCAGTGTCCTGGTTCAGCTGCTCATGAGGTGAAGCTGCTGCTTATTGACTGACAGCCGCTCTGACTGCAGCTCTGCCTTCTTTGTTACAGAAAAGCGCAGGTGGAATAATATTTATGATTTTTTTTATACTTTTTCCGAATCAGACCCAGTCAAACCGGGACATCGTTTCACATTCTGACCCTTTCTTCTTCTTCAAAAAAAAAAGCGCGTCATGCTAAATTAGCCGAGCTAGAGTGTTACTCTTTCAGTTTTAAATAAAACATAACAGTGAATCATGGGGGATCCCTGGTTAGTCGCTGCGTTTATCAGCTAAATTACTGGAAGCGAGGAAATAAACGCTGACAGGTGACGTGGCCACAGGTGGAAATAACTCATCAATTAACTGCAGGAGCAGCAACAGACACTTACCGAGGGAATTTGTTATCAGCTGTTCTATCCGCTGAACTTTCTGAGCTGGTGGTTCATAAATCCAATGAAAACCTTTGACCACCACAACTTTCATTTATGTCATCTGTGCTTAGTTCGAGATGTTCTTCCAAAAGTTAAAATGATTGAACACCGATAAACCTCAGACTGGCAGATTTCCGCTTTGCAAAGACCCGCCCTACTCTCTTTCTGATTGGCTAATGTCCTGGCTCTGCCAGATTTCATTGGTTGAGCGCAGCTTCTGTTTAAAATCTTGAATAAAAAGTCTAGACGGAACATAAAGTTTTTGAGAAGTACAAGTCTGGATGGGGATAGAAAAAAAATACCAAAATCTATGACGTTACCCCTGGAGCAAAATCACATCTATCATCTTCAAATAGAAGGTGTCGCTATCCGATGGTGTAGAACTTTTGATTTTCATCCGTCTTGACTTTGATTGTTTCTTGTTAGGGCTTGCCATATTTAACTCTCTTCTATTCTATTCAATTCAATTTTATTTATATAGCGCCAATTCACAATACATGGCATCTCAAGGCACTTTACAAGGTCAAATCAAATCAGACAGAAGGTCAAAAATCAGGTCAAATCAGGTCAAAAGGTTTCCTATCTAAGGAAAGCCAGTAGATTGCATCAAGTCTTGACAAGCAGCATTCACTCCTCCTGAAACAGCGCAGAGCCACAGGGACATTAGTCTGCATTGTCCATGGCTTTGCAACAATCCCTCATATATGGCATTCTCTGTTTTCTATTGTTAGTATGGTGTTGACATATCAGTTCATTTAGTTCATTCTTTTGTGTTTTACTTGTGATCTTTGTAGATTATTGTCCCTAGGTCTTCTTTTTCAGCTCCATTCATGTTTGTTTGTCTTCTTTCTCCTTCTCTGCTATCCTCTTTTCTTTAGTCTCAGCTGCTCCACATCTCTCCCTGATTCTCTGCCTTAGCTGAAATGTATTCATTCTCCTGTATGACTGTCATTTTCTCTTTCTACGCCTCAGTATATATACTTACCGGTTTCTCTTCCTCTCCACTGGATCCTCCTTTTACCATACCGATTGTTTCCTCATGTATTCATTCCAGTTTAGTGTTCTGTGCTCTACATTATGGTGACCTTGACCATCAAGAAAGGTGCCTATAAATAAAATGTATTATTATTATTATTATTATTATTATTATTATTATTATTATTATTATTAGTGCAGCCTGCAGCGAGCTCCCTGTCGCACCATAATCTATTGGCTTTGTATTTCAGTCCCACTGTGTTGAATCACGCCACAGGTCAAAGCCTTTGGACAAAGCCTTTGGTCAGCTTGGCCTCTCCTGTCTGATGTCCTGTAACACAAAAACTTCAACTAGCCATAAAACCATAATTTACACATATCTAAAGAATGGTTGTTTGAGTTTATTTCATGCAAGGTGATTACTGTTTGAAAGCTCAGGCTGGTATCATCCCTTTTTGGTCTGATAATATCATCTATGGTCATTTTAATCATTATTAATTAGTATTATTATTAATAATAGAAATCCTAAATGCACATCAACAGAATGGAAGCAATGCAATATTTTAAATATTTAAACAAATATAGTATTATACATATGCACTTTACACGTTTAATATATAATTCATTCAGTTTAAAATAATATCTTCATTAAATTATTTAACAATGTATTTCATGAATTACTGCCACATTTATTTTACTAAGGAAAAATATTTTTATTTACATAATGTATGAATTTCCAGTTTTATTTCAACTATCTGAAATAGTTAGACATATTAATTTTACAAGTTATTAATTTGCTGGACTGTGGGCTGAACTCTGGACCTTTGGATCAGAACTGTGTCTCTTCTGTCACCTAGCAGTTGTCATGTCCCGAGCCAGACTTCGCATGCGCACTTCATTGAGCATGGTAGGTAATAAGATACATGAACACAATGTTGCATAATGTTTACCTTCATCTATAAACTTTGGGATTTAATTGTATAACTAAAATATTAAAAAGTTGAGATCTTTAGAAATATAAGACTGAGTTAATGGAAGTTCTCAACTCCCTCTTTAAAAGGTTTATTCTACTCAGTAAAATAAAAAACAACCAAACTGGCATTACCTAGAAATATATTGTTTAAACCATAATAAAGTTTATTCTGTCTTCTGCTCTGTGCCATCTTGCACACAGCATGTTCGATTAGAATGTTTAGCATAAAGTGTTCTATGACATCACAGCTGATGACATCACTCTGTGACACATCAACGGAATCTTAACTACTATTTAACACCAAGCTGGTTTTTCCTTCACTGTTCCCGAGACCTTCATCGCGACAGTACACCTTTGAGAGAGCACGTTCGAATCTTAGCCAAACAGCGAGAATTCGATCTCAGATATCAGACGCCTTTCAGAGAAGCGACTATATCTAACTTACAGAAAGTTAGACATGGAGCAAACGCTTTCATGGGTAGACATGGTCGACCTCAACATCCAAGTCGACTACGATGCAATCATCTTCCCTATGGAAGATGGCAGTAACGGTACCAGTGAGCTGCATCCCACCCAGCCAGAAGATGGTACAGAGATCCAAGGGGAATCTGGTCCCTCTGCTGAATCTGAGACTCCTCCTTCAGTGGATGTTCAGCAGGATTCATCTTCATCTGCTGACTCTGGGTGTCTCAACTCAGAAGGAATCCAGCAAACCCGTAAGCCATCTCCAAGGTCAGAAAAACCAAGGAAAGACCTCAGTGCCGTTTCTTCCTCTCAGGCACCTCATTCATACCACCAACCTAAGCATTTCCAGCGCCGATGCCAACAAGCAGAGCGGCCACACATCCAGGCCCCAGTTTACTACGTGGCTTCCAACTCACAAGCCCACAAGAGAAAACCAAGGCATTCCCAGGCCACTGGAAGCTCTGAGGCTCGTCACCCCCAGTACTTTAAGAGTGACAAGATGCCTCAACACGCCTCACCTGTTACGGTGATCCCTCCCTCGTTGGACATTGAACAGGCAATCAAACGTATCAGTGATCTCACGCAGCAGGTGGACGATCTTAAACAGGAGCTGCGAGGTAAGATCTTTGATCTTCACGAGGAGAGAGAACGAAGAATAGAGTTTCAGGTTGATTGCAAAGCACAGCTGGAACAGATCCAAGAACTGGAAAAAAGTTTAGAACATGAACGCCACATGAGATTGAAATGTGAAGAGAAAGTGGAAAAGCAGGAAACATTTGCTGCACCGCAGGCTGCAGGTGCATCAAGATTTCCACGCATTCCCAAAGTTATGGTCAATGAGAGCGTTCTGCATGAGCTTAAGTTTTTTAAGAGGCAGGTGGAAAAAAATGCCTTGAACAGTGAGAAGCTAGCAAAGGCTTTTGTAGCAGAACAGCAGCTGAGAGTCAAATATGAGGATCAGCTGAGGAGTAACTATCAAGAAGCCTCAAGATTCAAAGAACAGCAGGAAACAATCACATCTCTGAAGAGTCAGGTTGGAGAACTGACCGTAAAGTTGAACCTTGCTTTGAAAAACGAACATCCTAAAGTTTCCTCGCAAACAGAGGCATCCACGCAAACTGACGTCTCCCATCACACAGAGGCTGCCAAACAAACTAAAGCCTCCATGAAAACTGAGGTCTCCAAACAAACAGAGGCACCGAGGCAAACAGGGCCTCAAAGAAACAGGGGTGCTCATGAGGTTAGAGGCTCCCAGCATGAATACAGGAGACAGAATACTAACAGAGGCTTCAATGCACACCCAGGCCTGTACTCACATGCAGGCCGCCATCCAAATTCTGGCCTGTACGTTAACCCAGGCCTCTATGAAAACCCAGGCCTCTACACACATGCAAGCCACCATAAAAACGGAGGCTCGCATGCAAATAGGAGACCTCCTCCTTATAGAGGCCAGCAGGCAAACACAGGCCTCCAGGCTATCTGAAGCACTTAATCAAATTCCTGACTCCAAGTGTGTTCTCATGTAAATATGTAAATATATGTCACAATCTGTAAATTAAACAAATACAAAGAAATCTAGAAAACAAGAAAAAGTATAAAAAAAACAAAAAAAGAACTCTAAAAAAATAACAATGAAAAACAACCGATTTTGTATTTAGTTTTATGCTTTTATTTGAAATTTTGTACTTTTTATAATTACTAGTTTAGCTAATCAACACACTAATGCAGCCTCAAAGGTGGCCACAGTGTCCTGTGTCCTTTTTGGGCCGGTCCCAAGCCCGGATAAATGCAGAGGGTTGTGTCAGGAAGAGCATCTGAACAAAACCTTTGCTAATAGAGCTGTTTTCAGCCCAAAGTAAAGGGACCATTGACCAACATATTTGATGTGTATTGATGTTTTCACTTGAAACAACTGAATGTTTGGTACTGAAACTGCTTCCATGTTTTTATGATATTTTTATGTTTTCATGATGTAAAGCACCTTGAACTGCTTTGCTGCTGAAATGTGCTATACAAATAAACTTGAATTGACTTAATCTTATAAGATAAGATATAAAATTCCTTTATTGTCCCACAATGTCCCCGCAGGACTCCGATAGCTAAACCCACCAAGTAACTTCCTTTTTTTTCTGCTGTTATATTGACACCTGGTCTTGGCCCAAACACTCAACCATCCATACATAAAGGAGGCAAGGATGGCCTGCAACGGACAAATACAGGGAAACCTCTTTGTGCATCTGCTGATCTGGAACAGGTTGGGACCTTTCTGCAAAGGCAATAGCTGCAGACCTTCAAACTTAATGTGGTCTTCAGATTAGCTCAAGAACAGTGCATAGAGAGCTTCATGGAATGGGTTCCCATTGCTGAACAGCTGCATCCAAGCCATACATCACCAAGTGCAATGAAAAGCATCAGATGCAGTGGTGTAGCCAAAACATTTTAACTTCGTAGTTCATGCAAGAAATGTCATTACAGTTTTTCTCAATTGCCGAAACACGTTTCTTGAAACCATCCGTCCATTTCGCCAAACTGTAAACACAAAACCCAATTTTCATACTTTCCGTAAACCTCTGACTCTTCCTGCAAAACCAAACTATTGCCTCAAAACTGTACTCAAAGCAAACAATGTCAGATCAGACCTCTGGTCAATCAAAATGAAAAACACCACTGAGCAGTCATTACACACGACATAGAAAAAAGGGTGCAAGGCATTTTCCCTGATCACAACTTCACGCAGCTCTAACATAGCATTGAGGTGACTAACGCCCAAAGGAGAAACACTTCAGCACACTTTAATAGAGGTGGAGCTATTCCCACACAACACCCCAGTTGTGTACATGACAAAAACAAAAACATCACTGTTAAGCTGCTGGTGAAGATTCTCAGTCATCCATCCAGGTCATGGTCAATGACCTGACCATGACCTGGATGACTGAGAATCTTCACCAGCATATTGAACACCATTTTGGGAAGGACACCATTGGAGTAGTGCGTATGAGAATGGAATGACCACCACTGTTAAGCTAAAACGGGATAAGACCTCAGGACAAAATAAGACATAAAAATACGCTTGTCTTGCCTATAGTAAAAATAAAGCAGTAATAGAAGCATTCGTTAGATCATGGGATCACAATCACGGCCTCACCAACAGACAGAAATGACTTAGGACTACATTTTCTCTTAGCTGAAGTGATAAGGAGCAGATCCAGACTCTCAAGGCCTGTCTTATGTTTACTGATAGGGCAGACATTATTTTAAAGACTTTGGGGCTTTACAGAAACTATTTTAAGTCATATCCTGAGCTTCATCAAAGCCATGTAAACACACTGAAAGTTTCACTGTGCATCTTCAACATGCTGCAGTGATTGCTTTGTACTGCTTCTACCAAAAACGTGTCAGTGAAGTAAAGGTTACCAGATAGATTCTCAGTGAGCGCCTAAATTAACAAAAATAACCGTATAAAACAGATCGGCAAACCTGTGGCGTCATTTCCCAACATGCATGAAGGCGTCTCATGTTACGGGATCTTCTTCCCACACATAGTGAGCTCTGATCTGGATTTGATGAAGGTTTCAATCACTTCTTGTAAATACAGGTGTTGAGACAGGAAGACCATGCGACAGTTCGGGCGTTCCGGGAAACGACAGAGTTTCCCTGAGCTACTGACCATTTTATCTCTAATTTTCACAAAAATGAAACACTCCCTGCAGTCTCCAACTCCACGCAGTGATTTGTGTCAATTAAAGAATGCAACCCAGTGTTAATGCTGACTAAGAGGATGAATGGAACAATATCTGAATGCAGTACACACAGGAATGAGTTGGGACAAACATTTAGGAAACTGTAATGATTCAACATTTCTTATTTTGACTTTAACTTATGTTTAATGTTACCAGATTTAAAGCCTTTTTTCTATCGCAAGACGAAGGGCTTTAACAGAGTAATGCTGCAGTTACGTCTCTGAGTTCACCTCAGCGGATTGCAAAATAGACAAGCTGACCGATTGCAGTAGACAGAACAGGCTGATGTCAATGATCTTCCCCTGTGAACTTTAATGTAACTTGAATCTTGGAGGTTTGCTATATGAAATCCACAAATTATATAATGATCTGTATACATATGATGTCTATAAAAGTTTGGACTTTCAGAAAGGATGCCCTAGGAGATGAGTTTCGGTTTTACTTTTGTCAAATAACACAATAAAAAAGTTCAAGCTGTGAAAATACTTTTGCAAGACACTCTCCCTGGTTTACCCTCATATCTGAAGACATTCCAAGACTAAAATTGTGTTTTGCTTGCAAACAGACTGAAATATACAGTATTAATAAACCTTTATCTAATCTCACCTTTATTATTGAGCATGGATTAGAGCCAATGGATTGCTACTAAGTACATCTAAATCAGCTACTAAATGGGCTGTAACCAGTTGCAAATCAATTAGTTTTTTTCTGCACTCCCTGAAGTTAAGTAGTGGTCTCATATATCAGCAGTAAAGAGAAAACATTACTTCATTATTACCTTTTTATCCCTCACTAACATCTCTGCCCTTTTAATGACATGTCAGGCAGAATTGTGTCCCATGATTTCAATTCAAATCTTAATTTACAAACGCCACGGTTGTAAATACAAACCTGAAATTCATCCAACACAGACTAGAGTTAAAAGGTGTATTGAAGAAGGTGAATAATGGTAGATGAGGCAGGAATGGGCAGGAGACCAGAGGAAGCAGGTGGTGTAATGAGCAGGACCAGGACTGAACAGGAATTGCAGGCAGTGACAGACTGGAACAGGGGATGAAGGCAGGAGCTGACTTGACCAGACCATGCAGACAAGACCAGAAATGCAGGCCAATGCCTCACCAGAGTGGAGAGAGAAAACAGCAGGACCTCACAGGAAACAGGCCAGACGACAAGCACACAGACATTCAAAAGCCTTCGTGAGTGAGGGCTGGTCACAGCCAGAAATCCTGGGTCTAGCAGGCAAGGAACACAGGAAGCGGGCGCGTCAAACCGGCAGTACACACGAGACAAGATGAGACATTGTGGCAGGGAGTGGATGAGTGAGGCTGGTATAAGTAGGCAGAGGAACAGGTGAGCAGAGTTGACAGTAATTAGTTCCAGCAGGTGGAGCTGATCTGGTGCTGAGTGGTGGCTGGGAGGTGACAGCTGATTAGATGGGGACTGGTGAATGAGAAGTGACAGAGCTGATTATTTCAAATCAGTCCAGAACAGTTCAAACAAACAAACGCCTAAATCATCACAACAAAATACATGCAGAGTGGATGGTCACAAAGTAAGTTGGCCTTTTTCCTACTGTAAGGCATAGTACACCAATTAGAGATGAAAAAGTCCTATTATGTATGTGTTTGACACTGCCTGGTTGGGCTTCTCACCTGACTGCGTACCACTGGGTTAAAATATATAAAATATTTCACATTCTTTATAACCGTGCTAGTTAGACATCAACTTGTCAACATTGCAGTTCATTGTCAAAGTAGAAAACAAAACTGGTATCTTTACAACTTTCTTAGATTGATCAAGTAGCTAGAAACATAAAGTTAGCTTGCAGATTCAAAATCTCTGAACTACTAAATGCAATACATTGTTATATTATAGTCTATCATTCTGGAGACAAAAGAAGGCACTGGTTAGAATACATTTAAAGGTAAATATTAGCTGTTTGTGTGAAGGAGCCACTTCTCATCAGAATTAGTCATTAAGCTCAACCTTGCCTAGGATAGAAATTTGAGCCTAAAGGGAAATCAACAGCATCACTGAGCAATCAAAATTCAGAAGGATTTGCAGTGGCTTAAAAAAATGGTAATGTAATTTTAATGTATTTAATTTGGTGTGGTTGGTTTGGCATGAAGGTAGAGCTGAAGTTACAAGCTGACATATTTGATCTAAGTCATACACCTAGAAAGTTACTAATGTTACTTTCTGAAAGAGCAAACGAATTATTCCAATTTATTGTTGTGTACCCAAGCATTGTTAAAGGATTTGGTTACGGATTGCTAACCTATGAAAACCATGTGTTTTTGCAGTGCAAACAAATCAGTTGTATTATGTATGTTTCTTTTTCTACTTTTGCCAAAAAACGATTCAAAAGTGGGGGAGTCTAGCCTCATAGACATCATATACGTAGACGCATCGTTGGGTGGGTTCTGCCTATGCTGCGATGCGTCAGAGCGTTCGCCATGTTAAATGTGGCAAATCTGCAGTTACTCAGTCACTTAAACAGTATCAGAGGGACTTTAATCTCAGAATATACTTTGTATTCGTAATATTTTTATTTTTGTAATATTACAAGTTTATTTTCGGATCCCTTTAGCTTCATTCTCCTGAATTTATTCTCCTAAAGAATAAAAATAATCTAACCTGGCCCTGTTACTCCAGGAGTGAAATAATTGTGCAAACTGTGACTATTCTGGAAATGTTCCCTCTTAATTCTCATAATAGTAATTTTACCTCTTTAATACTCCCCCAAAAAGTCTGTTCCTAAATGTTCACATGTGACACGGTTTTATGAAATAATGAAGACCACAATGTTTAGATTTAACAAATTGATCCTAATACATACACATATACACACACACACACATATATATATATATATATATATATATATATATATATATATATATATATATATATATATATATATATATATATATATATATATATATATATATAATCACACAGTTATTTATTTGGCTTATTTATAATACTTGAAAATCTATATATGCACATCTATGTCTAAATACAATTGTCTGTACTGTATGCAAGCTAAAAACCTTGAAAAAGAATGGTCTTGCACAGCTTTTTTCCAGTCCAGTTTTGCAACATGGTGCAGCCTTAGTTTATAGAAGGCAGATACAAGTAGTGAAATCAGCCCGAATACATTTCCCTGCAGCACAGGAATGAGGCATCTTCTCTGATCCACGTTCACTACAACAGAACTTAACTTTTTTCTGCCACATACAATATGGCGGTGACGTTGACGTGCGAACCTGCGCCCAACGTCTACGTATATGATGTCTATGTCTAGCCTGATGGGAATCCATTGCACAACCAGGCAACAACTCAAGAACTACTTCCTGTTTTACTTCAAAATAAAAGTGTAGCTTTATCATTAATTTTCATACTATCTATGGTTGATTATGATTACCTGGACTAAAACAGCAGAAAATAACACTTCAAGAGATAGACTTCACGTTGAAAAGGAATATTGTGAGGTAAAATACCAGGAGATGTTTACTAATTCAGCATACATTAATTCACTGTTATTGTTAAAAATATTTGCTTTAGGCTAGATGCAGATTGTGTGTGTGAAAAATATACCCCATGTAATAATATGAAGAGCCAGCATCTTTTTACATTATACTCTGTCGCATGTTAAAGTGTTGATTTGCTTTAAATCACAGTAATATTGATGTGTTTTGGTTCACACAGTTCATTGCATAGAAAACAAGGCAAACCCACTATGGTATGCTGTTGCCATAAAGTAACAGGCTTTAATAACTTCCAACAGCGCATAGTCAAACAAAGATAATCCAAACACAGCCTTGTGCATCTGCTCATGTGACTAGCTCTGTACCCAGCAGGGCCAAGTTGCTTTTATAACACAAACAGCTGCAAGGAGGCAGGAGAGTTGTTCAGCTCAGGAAAGGATTTAGTTCCAAGCAGCTTTTTGGCTGAACCTGAGACAGTGGTGCACTGCAGAAACAGCAAGACATTTGTGGCGCAGGTCTGCTGGCTGCACTATCTACCAACAGAGGTGCTAATTAATGATAATTGCAAAAGGGGTCATTAAACTCTCTACGGCGCCTGATTAGAGCCACTGTGTTAGCGACCAGTGAATCCAAACAGCAGCTATCAACCTACAACACAGATTTTGTGTTGCGGTTTAAGATTTATGTTTAACACGAGGGATTTTTGTTTCTGGCACCATGAAATTACCACAAAATGTACTGAGTGAAAGAGCAGCAATGCATTTCAAACCAGCAAGACATTTGGCTTTTAAACCATAATGTCGGAGCACACAGCATAATTGTAAAGCAGGAGGGAAATGATACATGGATTTTAGAAGGTTTTACAAGGAAAAAAAGTTTGGCACGCTTTTGTGAAGGCCCCAGGGGTTTGTCACATGTTCTCCAGTTGTATTTATTTTCATCTATTTATTCTTGCTCATTATTCTTGCTTTATCAAATATGCCTTATTGCTCAGTTTCTTAATTTACTCCTATGTTCAGTTCCCTGCATATGTAGTATTTATCTTTTCCACAGTGTTTCTGTGTCTTTCAGCTCATCTGTGTTAATTAGCCTCCCTTCCTCAGTCTCCCTGCTTACCCTTCTCAGTCGCTCCTGATGTTCACACCTGTAGTCCATGTCATTTACTACATCTCCCCACGTTTCCCGTTGTTCTGTAGCCCTGCCTGTTCTTCATCCCAACAAAGTGAGCTCTGTTTAGTTTTTCTTATTAAAACCCGATCACTTTACTGTTCTATCTTTAGTTCTGCCTGTATTCATGTCTTTCCTATAACAAAATGATGAGAGTTTGATAGGGGAACATTTATGAACAAACAGCATCACAAAGACATGTTGGGTTCACATGATGTTTCCAGCTGGAAAACAACATTGACTGAACAGCCAGATATACAATGAAATGGCTTATATCAAAACATACTCATGAGTTAGAATGGCCTTGTCAAAGTCCAGACCTGAAAATGTATGTTCCTGGAAAATCTGACTGAACTTTTTAGCCACTCCTCAAGCAAGAAGAAACCGTATTCTGTAGAAGTATTTATTTTAGAACGCATAACATTGGTAATACCATAAGCTTTCCATTGCCACCTTCTCATACATATCCACAGGTAAGGATTCTGGCAAATAAAACAATCCAGCATCCAGCTGAATTTTTGGAAACCTTAACCATTAGCAAAAAAAAAAAAAAAAAAACCTTGTCAAAACAGTTCAGAGAGAAAACTGCTGTAATTACAGAGGCTGTCATGGGTCAGACAAGCTGCGGAAAAGAAAGTTCTCACTTTTGCTTCACTGGATGTCAAAGTTGGCTAAATTAGCCTTGGTCCTGCCGTTCTTCATGTCAACACAACTTAAAAAAAAGAAACCTAAACAACCACAACTAACAGAATGAATTAGAGCAGCAGCTGAGACCACATGGTGTTTATCTGGTTTGATGGTTCAGCAATCAATGGTGAAAACACTAGATTGGTTTGATTTCTTCCCCCGATCTGAACTGTTATTGTCCCCAGAAATTCTCTGTCTTTACTTGAAATAAACTTTAACACAATCTGCCTTTAATGATACTGTGTTTTATTTGGTTTTATGAAAAACAAAATCGTACATTTTAGTACATGCACCTGCATGCTGTTGGCTTTGATTTTCTTTTGTAATGATGTTGCAGGATCATTTTGTGCAGCAACTTCAGGAGATCAAAGTCGACTAAATTAAACATGTAAACACTGTTTGATAGAATGTAATTAAAAAGTTAAGGTTATCCTGTCTGAATAAGTTCAATCATAATGAGGCAATACATTTATATAATAAAGAAATTGTTTTTGTTTTTTGGTGAATTCCATTGGGACCTTGTTATTGCAGGAAAGGTGAGAAATTCATTTGTCAAGGAAAAACTGCAGTCATCTTTTTCTTACATGTGTGGGTGCTTTGGGCAAATGGAAGAAGTACAAAGCATATTTGAGCAGGGCTATGAATTTTATTATAAATATATAGCTCATCAAACTCATTACTAATTTTTAAAATAGCAACATACAGGCATTCAATGAGCCTAAAATTATCCAGAGCTGCCAAACAAGGTTACATACCTAATCAACCTTTTTTTTTGTGGATGTTACCTTTAAGCCAGTTTCTTTTCTTTGCACATCAAGGTTTATGCCTATTCTTTGCAGAATAGCTCAGTCAGTGAGCTTGAATTGATAGTTTCTGTAAACATGAAATTCCATACTTCATTCAGGTCTGGATGTTGACTAGGGGTCAAAGTCACACGTGAATGTGCTTTTGATCTAAATCATTGTATTGTAGCTCTCTGCTTGTATTTTTCAACATTTTAACTGATCGATCTATATGATTGATTGGATTGGCTTTGTAAAGTGCCCTGAAATGACATGTGTTGTGAATTGGTGCTATATAAATAAACTTAAAGAATAAATGTTGATATCATCATCTGTAAATTCTTGTTTCATTGTTTGCTGCTAAAAAGGTAAACTGAAGGTACCCAATGAGATCTTTGATTTTTGTTTGAAAAAGAGCACTCCCACTGAAATAAGCAGCACCTTTCAAGCCTATGCCCAAATGAAGCTTGTTCCTATTTATCTTTGTGCACAGTTACATAGTGTAAAAAAACAGATACAACTTTTTATTTGATACAGACTGTGGCCATCCCTTCCATCCAATTTTGGGTTGAAACATACTACAGACTTTTTGACAAAAACTGAATCTGAAGATGTGCAAGTTTTTTTTCACTTTACCAGCCACACCCTTGTCAGATTACTGGCAGACCCATAAAATCAAGGAATCAAATGCATCTAACCTTTCACACAACAGGCAGTAGGCTAAAAGACCAGATCATATCCTGTTCTATATCATTTCACGAACAGAGAAAGGGTTCCAAAACACTATTCAGTCTTTGGGGAGTAGTGAGAACCATTATCCACCAATGGAAAGAGAGCAGATCATCCAAGGAGAAGTTTGCATACAAAGATTGCTCCAAAAGCAACCTAGGAGGTTACAAAATAACCCAGAGTAAGATCTAAAGCTCTAGAGGCCTCATTTGACTTAATACAAATCAGTGCTCATGATTCAACAAGAAAAAGACAATAATGGCATCCATTAAAGAAAGCTCCAAGAAAAAAACAACAACAACACTGCTGGCCAAAAAGAACATAAAGCCCTGTCTCAAGTTTGGCAAAAAACATTGTGATCATTCTCTAACAGAAAATGCTTCTTCCGGAATATCCAGCTTCTTATAACTTGAAGGTTGTTTGCAGGACCAGGATATAGACAGGAGCTCAGAGGTGACATGATGAGTTAGATATTTTAATTAAGAAGCAAATAAACTTAGAAAATGAGGAATAAGGAAAGCAAGACACAGAGTACAAATATGGAGCAAGGAAACAAACCGGATGTAGCATAACGGAGGGACCAGCAAATGAGAGGGCATGACCAGGCAGCTTATTTACAGTGGGAGTGAAGAAAAAAGGCAGGGGAAACAGGTGTAAGTAATCAGGTAAGTAATGGGCAACAGCTAAGAGTAATGAGGGAGAAGAAGAACAAATAACAAGGGCAGACAGGAAGGAAACAGAAAATCTGACAACAATGAATGAACTAACAGAATCTACTAACTGAATCCACAAACACTTAAGGATAATAAACCAAAGACGGTATGATCCAGGAAAATCTAAAGAACCAGTCCCATCACACAAAAGAAAAGCAAAACATAGACACCTGGAGATCGTGACGCAGCCATCAATTTGTAACCTTGAAAGCACAGGTGCCTCAAGTTATGCAGCAGGACAATAAGCCAAAGCACACCAAATATATAAAACTAGTGTTAAAGAAAAATGGGTCAAATTAGTCATTGTCATTTGTTAAAGACACTTGATTGAAGTAGTACCAGTTATGTTTAGGGTGTAGCCAGTTTTTAACATAGGTTGTTACAGATATATTTTTGCACTTATTAAGTGAAATATCATTTGAAAACTGCTTTTTGTAATTGCTAAAGATATCTCTATCTGATATTAAAATATATTTTCACAGGCTTTCATATTCCAATAAACAGGACTTTTCTGACTATACTTCTAAACATTATCAATACATGACTTGTAACAGCCAAGATGGAGTTAAAATTGTGTTGAATAGAGTCATTAGTAATTATATTTTTAAATATTTCTTACCACTTGAAATACTTAATCTAACCCTTCAATGGTCAGGTGTTACTATGAAACATACAGAAGAAAAGCAAAAGTGTATGAGACAGAAGAACACTTGATCGCCATATCTCAAAATTCAGAACACAAAACAGCTTTCTTAATTTGCATTCACCAAAGTTTATTTGTAATTGAGGGCATCGCTGGGAGGCAACAGTAATTATAGTTGCTACATCGCACAAGCTGGATCCACAGGCCCACTATAAAAAATCTGGCACATATCAGCCGGGAACAACGAGCACAAGGTTGTCACCCAAGGGACATTTCTATTACGTGACAAAAGTGTGTAGGTAATTTGATTTACTGTTTAGTTTTGCAACCCCTGTCAGACCCGCAGCCATACATAGCAGTGGGAGTGCATGAAGATTGACTACAAATGAGAGAAGTGACCTGCCAGGGTTGCACATTTCCAAAAACAATTTATGCTATCATTTAGCTAGAGAGATTAGTTGGTAAAATGTGTTCCATGGCTGATTTCTGACTAACGTATCAGGTGTATGAAGATAATAGCCTCAGGGTTTGACTTCACTTCTATCCCTGGAGGGCAAAGGCAGCTTGAATGCCTCCTTGCCTAGTCTTTTGGCAAGTCTGGACAAAGAGGATGACAATGCATACTGCAATGTGGAATCGGATGATAAGACTTAATTTTTTAACATCAAATAGATGTAATCTCTGTTACATCCCTTTCATTGCAACCAAAATGAACTATGTATAAATGGTCTGCGTTTACTGTGGTCAAAGCCTGCTATATGGAAGATTGTTGATTTTGGTGCAGCAAATTATTACATTAAGTAATACAATCCCAAGCTTTCAGTTATGTAAACTCTCAATATCATTTAAAACTTTCAGAATAATGTATTAGGACTGACAAAATTTAGAATGTGCTGTAAAAAAGGAAACAGGGTTTAAACAGGCAAACATTTACACTAATGCTTTCCAGGGGAGGCCAACTGAAGGGTCTGAAGGCTTTGAATAACCATTTCAGATGTTCAGAAGATTTTAAAATACCCTTAAATCCTACAGGCAAAATACAGTTGGGAGGTGGCAGGAAAGACTTCCATCACAATCAAGAACAAACAGTAAGGCCAGTCCTGAAGAGCTGGCTGAATGGAAAGACCAAACCATCAACATGTGGGCCTTTCAAGTCATCAGATACAGATGTGGGATATTTGTCCAGCTACAGGGGAGGATAGAAGCTACTGATACGAAGACAAGAGTGATCCTAAATTATATGCAAGTGAAATAAATGGAGGATACATGTAAGACTCTGAGAATGTTGGGTGAACGGTAAATACACTCCTGATCAAAATCTTAAGACCAGTCAAAAATTTGCAAGAATTTGCATTTTGCACTATTGGATCTTAAGAAGGTTCTAAGTAGAGCTTCACAATGTTAAAAGGACAAATCAGTGCAAGAGACAAGAACATTTGAGCAGGGAATTGTCTGAAAACTGCATTTACACTCAAACATGACTTTTTCAGCTGATCAAAAGTTTAAGACCATAGCTCAAAAAAACCCGAAAACCCCCCAAAACAGAAATCAAAATGTCAAAAAAAAGGACTCAGTAATGAGTAGCTCCACCATTCTTGTTGATGACTTCAAACAATCGTTTAGGCATGCTCGATGCCAGTGTTTCCAGGAGGCTAGTGGGAACGTTGCTCCAAGTGTTGAAGATGGCTTCACGAAGGGCATCCATTGTCTGGAACTGATGTCCATTTTTGTAAACTTCCCTTGCCATCCATCCCCAAATGTTCTCAATTGGGTTTAGATCCGGGGAACATGCAGGATGGTCCAAAAGAGTGATGTTATTCTCTTGGAAGAACTCCTTTGTCAGGCGGGCATTGTGAACTGCAGCATTGTCCTGTTGAAAAACCCAATCATTACCACACAGACGAGGGCCCTCAGTCATGAGGGATGCCCGCTGCAACATCTCCACATAGCCAGCTGCTGTTTGACGCCCCTGCACAACCTGAAGCTCCATTGTTCCATTGAAGGAAAACGCACCCCAAATCATGATGGCACCCCCACCACTGTGCCGTGTAGAAAACATCTCAGGTGGGATCTCCCTGTCATGCCAGTAACGTTGGAAGCCATCAGGACCATCAAGGTTAAATTTTTTCTCATCAGAGAAGACAACTTTCTTCCACCTTTCAATGTCCCATGTTTGGTGCATCCTTGCAAAGTCCAAACGGGCAATTCTGTGGCGTTGAAGAAGACGTGGCCTTTGAAGACGTTTTTTGTTTCTGAAGCCCTTCTCTCGCAGATGCCGTCTGATGGTTATTGGGCTGCAGTCAGCACCAGTAATGGCCTTAATTTGGGTAGAGGATCGTCCCGTGTCTTGACGGACAGCCAATCGGATCCTGCGGCTCAGAGCTGGTGAAATTTTTTGGGGTCTACCACTTGACTTTTTTGTTCCATAACCCTCAGGATCATTTAAAAAATGCAAAATGACTGTCTTACTGCGTCCAACCTCAGCAGCGATGGCACGTTGTGAGAGGCCTTGCTTATGCAGCTCAACAATCCTACCACGTTCAAAGTCAGTGAGCTTTTTTGCTTTTGCCATCAGGAGGTCTTGACAGTGTAAAGACTTCACAGAAAATGACATGGAATCCAGATGTTTGCACAGCTTTTGGCTTTTAAAGACTATGGACTTAAACTTTTGATCAGCTGAAAAAATCATGTTTCAGTGTAAATGCAGTTTTCAGACAATTCCCTGCTCAAATGTTCTTGTCTCTTGCACTGATTTGTCCTTTTAACATTGTGAAGCTCTACTTAGAACCTTCTTAAGATCCAATAGTGCAAAATGCTAATTCTTGCAAATTTTTGACTGGTCTTAAGATTTTGATCAGGAGTGTATACTGAATAGCAGTTTTCTAGTCATACTCAAAGAGCTTTTTACCATAACCACATTTACTCAGTCATGCTCACAGACGCATTAGAATCAGAATCACTTTATTCACCATGTTTGTGGACACAAAGAAGTAATTTGACTTCTAATTCCAGCACTCGCATGGTGTAAAAAACAGGTAGACAAATAACAGCCAGAAGAATAGCAAACTACAATCTAGATAGAAAAAAAAAAACATTATTTGTGGAAAAGATAAGAACAGGGGCAAAATGTACAATTCAGCAAAGTATTTTTTTTTCAATACATACATACTGTATCTGTTAATATGTGTATATATGTTTTTTGGTTACTTTTCTCTCAGCAGAGTTATCTTGGCTATAAGGTGTTCATCAGAGACACAGCCTGGGGTTGGAAACTGGCTCTGTGTTGACTTGTTTTGGCCATTACTGAATAACTTGTGACCAGGATGATTTGAGTTGACAGCTATTTTAGCAGCCCTTTTTCTGGTCCTGGACCTGTATAGGTCATGAATGGATGGAACGTCAGTCCTTATGATCTTCTCTGCAGATCCTATTGTTTGTTTCAGTTTGCATCTGTAGTTTTTTGAATGAGCTGAACCACACAGAGAAGAATAAACTCAAGGCAAACTGAATGATGGCAGTGCAGAAGTCGATTAGTAGTTCCTCAGGATGGTTGTACTTCTTGAGTTGCTGCAGGAACTATGGACTCTGCTGGGCCTTACTACAGATAATGCCAATGTGCTGGACCATCTCAGGTCCCAAGAGAGGGAAGTGATCCACAGTAGATACAGTGTTGTTGGGGATAGTGTGTGTGTGTTGTTGGGGGGGAGCGGAGGTGGGGGTCAGCGGAGTGAGGGAGTTTCTCCTGAAGTCTACTGTCATCTCTACAGTCTTTAGCAGGTCTGGCTTCAGGTGGTTCTGGACATACCAGTGGACCAGCCCATACACCTCCTGTCAGTATGCAGACTCATCAGCGTCTTAGATCAGACCAGTGACAGTGGTGTCATCTGCAAACTTCAGGAGTTTCCCAGACGGGTCTGCAGATGTATTCTGCACTGGAGACCCGTATAAAGCTCATCCAGGCCTGGTTCCCAAACATGGGCTTTTACCCTGAGAGCATCTCCCTCCCCCTCGGCTTGAACTTCATTGCAACTGGATGTCCCAAAGTCAACCGAACGGACACAGAGGAAGAGGTTTGGCAGAGTTTAGCAGGGAAAGCTAGGATGAGATTAAATCCTTTAAAATGGTTTACTTTTAATGTATTTTCACTATGTTTATACGGTTTGAGTGAATTTCAGACCTGGAGCTTAAAAGCTAACTCTACTCACTACCAACCTTTGAAACAATGTTAGGCTGATGTGTATTGGGTTGTCTTTTACAGTTAAGACAAACTTTATTTCCATAAGGGTTTTTAACACTGATATGACATCAATGTTTGTGATGTCTGCTCCGCTAGTTACACCACAATATAGCTTAAAAATCCTTTACGTGAACCCCAAATATCTGCTAGCATTAGCCGCTATTAACCTTCGTTAATAACTCGCTCCTAACCCCAGTAAACATGGCTACGGCATGTTTACATTTTTGTTTCACTCCATCATCGTCCGATAGTGGTACGAGGGTTAGTACAGCATTAATAGGGAACGTTAATGTCGTTTTAAAGGTGTTTTGTGTAATTTAAGATTAACTCATCAAGCTAACGGCCACATTGCCTGATGGTGCTCCGACACATTATTTACGGTCAGTCCTCCGCCTACAGCATTCTAGCTTCTCAAGTTGCCATTTTGAGGCTTATTTTCAGGAGAAATAATTACATTAATGAAAATCAAGTGTCCTTAAGGTTATGGATTTTTATGTAGCAAATCATTCTTTGAAATGTTATTTCCTCAAATAATGTTTTATCTAACCTGGAGTTGCATTGTGAATGGGATGAACACATACCAAGTGTTGTTCTAAATTAGTTAAGCTAATTTAACTTCATTCCATATTCTTTAAGATGAACTTTGGTTCTCTAACCTGGATCTGTAGTGAACCCAAGGTTCACTAAATCATTCTTATGATGATGGTTTTCAACTATCTGTATTTGTCATTTTGTTCTTTTGTGTGTACATAGTTCCTTATTTTCTTTAATCTTCATTTTGCTGAGTAGCTTTAGTTAAGTTTCACTAGCCTAGTAAAGATAATTTGTTGATTGAAGTATATGGTTCATACAGGTAAACATTATATCATGGTGTTCTCTGGATGGCTGAATTGGCTGATATTGAGGAAGTCCTACTGATGATTTCAGAAGGCTCAACTAAAGGACATTGCAGCAATACTAATTAAGGCAATTTAAGCACAAGCACTTAGCAATAGCAGCATGAGGTTACCTAAGATGCAGGTTCTGAAAGAAGGTCACAGAGAAAAGCCAGGCTGTATTGGCAAGTTGTAAGATGGTGACAGGCAAACCGTTATGACCTAACCAAATGGCTGAGGAGCCTTAAAATCCCACAGAAATCGTGGGGTGCAACACATGGGGGATCTAACATTGGTGTACAGTGAGTGTCCAGTGGGACTTTCAGATCCAGACTTACACACAGGTGATGTCTGACCAATTAGATAGTAAACCCCCCAGGAAACCAAACAGGCATGGTTTTGGATGGTGGTATCCAAACAAAACCCAAATATGCTTTTGGGGGGGGGGGGGGGGGGGCGTTTCTGCTGTAAACTAACAGTGCTAGAATCCATTGTTTCGAGCTAAATTGTATTAAAAGCTGCTTTCTTTTAAAAGTCAGGTTATTCCATCTTCTCAATGTCTAACAGATTAAATAGATCCTTGATAAACCAAGCTTTCAGAACAAGTAAAAAACTTTGATAAAATTAAATAAAACATTGACCTAAAAACAGCATCATATGATGAGGTGCCGCAACAAGGAATCGGAACATTAAGAACTTATCGTTTTTTGCCTTCAGGGTTTTCAACAAAAATGTTACTGCTTTTTAAATGCAGATTAACTTTAGAGTAGTAACCTATTTTGATCCTAATGTTTGTTAGAAGTCTAAGTCTATCTATTCAAGCAGTGGACAGTCAACATACAATGCAAATGCTTTTGTTTTTTTATAATAAATTTTGATTATGCTTTTGCACACAAGATGCTTTCCTGATTAGATTAATTGATCATGTTTCACGGTTCAAATGCTTTTGTCGTCATAGGTAAAACATATTGTAATGAGGCTTCTTAAGGTAATGTAAATGGGTACATCATGACAACCTCCCTAATCATTAGTCCCACTTTTGCTTCCAAAGCAGCCCTGATATGTTGAGACGTTGACATCACTAGATCCCTGATGGTTTATTGTGGTATCTGCCACCAAGATAAACGCAGGAGATCCTCCGGTAAGCCCCTTTTTGTGTGAGGTGGAGCTTTTTTTGTCCAGCCAATCCAGCAGACACTCCATTGGATTGGGATCTGGGGAATTTCGAGGCCAAGTCAATACCTCAAAATTATTGTTAACTGTTGTTATCTTTCAAAAAGATTCCCTAGACATCAGATACAACTGACCCCATTAAAGGATGTAGATGGTCTGCAACAATGCTTAGTTAGGTGGTGTCAAATTGACTTCCACGTGGATCACAGGAAGCAAAGTTCCAAGCAGAACACTTCCCAAAGTAATGTGTTGCCTCTGACAGCTTACTTTGCTCCAACTATAAATGCTTTTGTCATATGTTTCCAAGGTAAATGGTGCACAAGCACCCATCCAACCAGGTGGTGTAAAAAGCACAATTCATCAGACCAGCTCAAGCTCTTCTATTATCTTGTGTTAAAATTCTGATACCCGTGCCCATTGTTGGTGCTTTTGGTGGTGGCTACGGGCCAGCATGGGCAAGCTGACTGGTTTGTGTACTTTTCAATATTCAAGCAGCTCATGCATTACTGACTTTCCATTTGTTGTATGGGTTAAACTGTTGTAATTATCTAGTCATGAGTTGTCAAGAATCACCATAAAGGGAGATCCTTGTTGGTGACCTGAAAATGACAAGCAAAAAATAGAAAGAATCCAACACATTCAGCAATATTTATAAAAATATATTTCACAAAGTAGGAAACAATACAGGGTATCTTAGATTACAGTACAGGGAGTAAATAATTGAACATACACATTTATAAGCATTAAAGCACAGTAGAAAATATGATCTGCATGTAGAACTATCCCATATATATTGTTTTGTCTACTAAGAACTGCCGGAATACTGTATCAGTACAAACTGAGTATGCACGCAGCTGTAGTGCCATTGAAATTGTCATTATGTGCAAGAGCTAACGTGCAGAGACAAAACCTACCACCTCATTGAAAGCTAATGACGTTAGCAGTAACTCTATGTACAGTACAAGACTTTTTTATTGATATCATACAGTGTAAGCACAATATGCACATTTTTCTTGGGCTAATGGGATCTGTGTTCACTAAATGAGGTGTGATGTTTGAAGGAAGTTTCACTCCTGGGTCCTAATTGGACAGTTGTGCTAAGAGGCTCATTGGTTGTACCCTTGAATATGGGCCAGGTTACATTTTATTTTCAGTCAGCGTGTGACATCAAAGTCCAAGTATCATGTTATTTTTTTCATCTGCTTTGTTTGAGCAATTTTAGAGCAGCAGTGTGCCTGCTTTCATCTAGTCTGTGGCATCACTAGGCATGGGCTGGTATGTGAATACTGAAAGAATAACTTTGGGTAATATACCATACCATGGTTTCGTGGTATAGTGCTGTCCATGTTTTTGCAAATATTTTTTTATTTTTTTTTAATCTGAGTTTATCTTCGTGATAGTGGGTACAGTAAGAACACATCAACATTTTGAGTTTCCCCAAAATGGGACAAAAGAGTAATTCTCTCTATTCTATTTTATCTCTGCATAATTTATTTCCAGCAGGACTAGTCATGTGAAATTAACATCAGGTGAGGGCAACAACCCAAGTAATTCACAAATAAAACAAACAAATCTGCACAATAAATCTATAGATTTTGTGCGAAAAAGGCGAATGGCATAGGAAATAAGTATTGAACCTCTATCCATCCATTGTCTGTACCCACTTTCCCATGCAGGGTGGTATGGGGTGGGGTTGTGGTTGGCTGGTGCCTCTCTGCAACTGTGATTTGGGGAGTGGGGGCTGGGTACACCCAGGGCAGGTTGCCTGGAGAGAACCCACATAATGCAATCATTTAGAGAAGCATACTTTTTTTTTTTACTGACAGCTTCACAATGTCTCTTGTATGGAGGAACTAGTGGTATGCACTGCTCAACTGTGATTTTGAACCATTCATCCAAACTTTTTAAATCTTGAAGGTTCTGGGAATCTCTAGCATGTAATGCAATATTTCAATAAACTTTTAAAGTAAGTCAAGTTGAGTGATTATGAGTAAATTACTCTAAATTAATTTAATTTACAAGAATAAACAAATTTGCCTGAAAAAAGTATAATTGTCCATGATTATGGCATATATTTATGATTTCAAAGCTACAATATTCTCCAATGTTGGCTGCAGACTCTCCTCAAACAGGATCTGTAATATACATAAACCTGAAACAGTGAGGAATAAGCTGCAGCCTGTCTGCATCGAGTGAGTAACAAGCAGATGTTCATTGTTGTTATGGTGTTGTTTAGCATAGCCCATTTATTCTCCAAACATGGACTGTGCAAAGGGTAAAACTTTGGTCCTAGAATATTGACCCAAACTATATTCTCCTAGGGCTTCACTATCTTCTGCAAATGTCCATTAGCAAACATTTAGTTACCTTGAGCATTCTTTTTCTTCAGTGGTGTAGCATTAGACTGAGCGTGGCGGTTCAGTTCTATACCTCTTTGCATCCCAAAAACTGTACATGCTAGTTTCAGTACTAGTGGTATGCACTGCTCATTATGTGCAAGAGCTAACATAATGAGCTATTCTGATTGTAATGTGCTTTTTTTTGGATTCTCTCTTATAAATATTGCAAGGAGCGCCATATCGTGGCTGATTTATGGGGAATTGATGTTCTTTGCACTTCTGTTTTATGAACACAACAGTGCTCAATCAAACATTCAGCAGTTTAGAAATGGGTCTGTGACCAATGCCATTTAAATGTTTTGCAATAATGGGGTGGCAAAGGTCTTGAGCTATATGTTTTTAACTATCATGATCTTGGTAAGGGGGTATGTATATAAATGCCATAGGTTAGGACTAAAGCCACCTCATATAACAGATGATAGCTGGTTTCCTGGATTTGCAGCTTTTTATGACCAACTTATTGACCGTACCCTTCTGCTTTATAACATCAAAGAATTCATGAACTAATTTGTTAAGTGTGTAGAATACTTGGGCTGATGCTTGCATTTGATCAGAAATTCTAGTCAATGGGCCCATTAGAAATAAATGTAGAGAGGAAAAACATTGATGTGTTCAGTATTTTCGTTTCTTGTCGTATTAACGAGTCAAAGGTGTAGGAACCCTAACCCAGAGAACCGGTAGTGCACAGCAATACGTGGGGGGAGGGCAGCATGGCATTACTCAATGCTCCACACAGCCAGTCAAAACTCTAGCCCCTCCAGAACCTTCTCTGGTTTCACATTAAAAGGACTTTAAACCGTAAGGGTGATATTGTAACCTGTGTTAAAAAGTCCATGCCTAATCATCACCTGCAAGAAGTCATGTTATCATTTGGCTGTTATGAAATAGTGATCGTGTTTAAAAAAAGAATGTAAAATCATCTAAACACACTCATTTCAAATAGCACAGGGGGAAAATGAAGACTTAAGAACAGATATACAAAAACTGATAGAACAAGAATGAAGAATCAACACATCTCTTGTCAAAAAACAGTAGATTACAATTGTATTTAATGTTGCTTCTGTAAAAAGAAGGCCTCAAAGTTTCTACATTTCTGTTTTTTGTCTTTATGTCAGTCTTTTATAGGCTACTAACACTTGCGACCCACACCTGTAGCATGTAAATACAAAGAGTTGTATAAAGGAAGCCCTCAGGGCTTTCAAATAGTCTATAAATGTGGCCACCAGAGAACATATTAAATTATGACAATTTCACCTTAAAGCCAATACTGGTTAGTCCTTTTGCTTTATTTCCAATCCATACATACATTCATCATTGTAATGTAGACCAGGTATTGCTTTTTCATTTTCATCCCCCTCACCTCTCCGCTGGGTGGCTTTGGGAGACACGGACAGTCCTACTGCAGCTTCTGTAGTTCTGCTTGGTGTCCAAAGAGCACTGGGTTACGGCGAGCATTTGATCTCCAGGGAACCAACAGTATCCGTTCATTTGGTAACTACCAAAAATGCCAGGGTTATGTCTGTTACCTGCAGTCACGGCAAATGACA
The DNA here is from genome assembly GCA_037039145.1 of Fundulus diaphanus. NCBI lineage: Eukaryota > Metazoa > Chordata > Actinopteri > Cyprinodontiformes > Fundulidae > Fundulus > Fundulus diaphanus. Next base: position 48,030,290 of record CM073122.1, read on the forward strand.
AACATCCGAAGTACTGCTAGACACTCCACACTGAATCTAGGTTACACTCCACAAGAATCTCCTAATAAAGACGTTGTTCGGCTCAACAAGTACATTGCGTTTGACGTAGTGGATGATGACTGCTAAACCTCACTCTAAAAAAAATACAAAAAGGTGGCTGCTCTTGTTATTAATGTTTTTTTTCTTCTTTTTAACACATTTCTATGAGCCAACAAACCCTAGCGTTTAATACACAAATATGTTGAAAGAAAAAAAATCTGAAAGGTCTTTTTATCTCTAACAAACCAAAGGTCAGGTCTCACGGTCACTTTCACCCACAGAGTAGAGCTCCCCAAGTCTTCTGAAGCGTGGGCCCCACTCTCTGAGATAGTCATAGTTCTGGTCTGAGTCTGATGATGCCGTCTCCAGTGAGCTGAGGGAACCAGCGATGGATCCCCTGCCCTCGTACCCATAGATCTGGATGGAGTCGTAAGGCGGAGCCGTCGGATCGTTGTCCGCCTCATGAAGCCGCACGTTGATGAATTCGTCCACGTCTACGCCGTTTGGGCCTGAATGCTGCCCTGCCCGTGGCATAAACTGCAGGTCTGGCTTGATGTCCTTGCGGGGCAAGTAGCCGTTGATGCCGTCAGGGTTCTGCAGCGTGGCAATGTCGAATGCCTCGGTGTCCTCCTCTCCGCCTCCTTCGTCATCATATCGGATGATGTTCTCCCTCACATCTTCATCGTCCTTGATAATCAGGGGCTCATTCTTGTGTCTCCTCAAGGTCACAAATAGTACTACTATTACTGTCCGAAAAAAAAGTTAGAGAGAAATAAGAAGAAAGAAAAAGAAAGAAATCTCGGTCAAGCTTTAACAACCATATAACTGAAAGTTTAAGCAGACTCAGTGCCTGGTAAAAGTAACTATATCTTTTGAAATTCTCTACATTTTGTCAGATTGCAACCAAGAACCCTCAATGTATTTTATTGAGATTTTCTGTGAAATACCTACAGAAAGTGGTGGATAGCTGTAAAGTAGAAGGAAAGGATACATTTGTCACAGTTTTTGTAAAATAAAATCTGAAAAACAGGGTTTGCCTTTGTATTCAGCCCTTAAAGTACAGTACAGTAAACTGCCTTCAGAAGTGACTCTGTTAGTCGAAAGAATTCAGCTGTCTCATTTAGTCTCAGTATAAAACCATCTATTATGCTGATGTACTGTAAAGAGTATGGGAGACCTGCAAATCTACCAAGACATGGTGGTCCACCTAAACTAACAGGCTGGGCAATGAGAGCATTAATCAGGGAAGTGGCCAAGAGGCCCTTAGTAGCACTAGGGGACGTGCAAAGATCCACAGACATGGGAAACAGGTGACACAGATGGTGAAGTAGTTAATGGCAGCCACTCTGCATCATGACTCCTTTCTGATGTTCAATTTCACTTCAAACATAACATTAAGCTGTTATGCTGTGAATAAAGTGCAATCTATGTTTATTATACATGCTATATTTGTTTGTTCTTCTACTTTTTATGTACCAATTATGTTCAAAATAAACAAATAATCAATCAACATTTGTAACAGCGTGAATGTTCAACTAAGAATTGGTTTGCGTGACTGACTACATATCAACTCCAAATTTCCTTCTTCTGTCACAGTATCACATAAAATAAATAAAAACTACTTTGAAATACAAAGAGGTTTGTGGGTGTAACATGACCAACTGTGAGAGCTTAAGTTCAAGGGTACGGCTACTTATTCACCTAACAAGAGTATGATGCAAGCCAAAATGGCGATGAGAGCCCCCATACTGAGACCAATTGGTAGGACGTAGGCCTCCACGTTGCACGACTGGACAATTCCATCTCTGCTGCACCCACAGACCCGGATGGTCAAGGTGTTGGTGCTGCTCATCGGTGGATTCCCGTTGTCCGTCACAATGATTGGCAGGAAGTACATCTCTTGCTTCTGTCGGCGAAAGCTATCATGCTTGGTGACAATACTGATTGAATTGTCTGTCAGAGAGAGAGAGAGAGAGAGAGAGAGAGAGAGAGAGAGAGAGAGAGAGAGAGAGAGAGAGAGAGAGAGAGAGAGAGACTGTCAATTCAAAAAATAATTTCAGAAGGGTGTGTGAACGCCCAGTATTATTTATGTAGTGACAGACTCAAATCCTGTTATCAAATTGTGTGAAAAGCAGTGGAGAGCAGGGGTAAACTAATTTCACATCAGTTGTCACTGGGCTTTTAGCCATTCTCACATTTCATTGCTGCAGAAAACTTATTTTTCTTTGTAATTGGTTCTTTTTAGGAATTATCTGAAATTTAGACAATTTAAGGAAGGTGACTCCAAGTTTGCTCTTTCTCCTGTTTAAAAACTGTGGAAATGAAGAGACCACAGCAGGCGACATTGGCTAAGAAGATGGCACATGTCGACCCAGATAGGTGCCAGCTGCTCTTTGATGACACTTCTGTGAAGCTGTCTGCTCATTAGCTGGCACTTCTTACCCAGATCACATTATCAAACACTTGCATTCCCACAAGAATTTACTCCTGGTGATCTTGTTGAAAACCTACAGGATGTCTGATGGTCTAACCTTCGCCTCATTGCTTGCGGGTGTGTCAGAGGAGGAGGGTGGAAATCACAGGGTCTTACTATTTAGAAAAAAGGACCATGTCAGAACTTCTGCATTGACAGAAAGAACTTAATCAAAAGATGGAATGCTTCATGATAGAAACACTTGCTTTGCACAATCTTTAATTGATGTGAACATATGCTCAGATTTATTTTCTTACAAGCGCTGCCACTTAGTGGTACGCTCTGCTTTGTGAGCACCAGCATGTCCTACTTCATTGGAATCATTCAGCACTCCACACAGAGTAGGCAAGTATAAACTATGCCTTGTAAACTATAAGGGTACGTCTCAGTATACAGGTCATTTCCATTTTCTATATTAAATACTGTTTTAGGAAAGAAAAATTAAATATCTCCTGCCTGTCAGGCTAACCAGAGACAGAGTCATGTAGGTTACCTTCAAACACACTGAACTCAAAGCACTTACAAGAAAGCAGCTTTACTCTTCTTTCACATGAAAGGCGGCAATAACGGTGTTCTTGCCATGAGAATATTAGGTTCAAATGAACACTGTACATTGAAATATTGTCACAAAGTTAAAAGCAGAGAATTGTTTAAATTAGGATTTTAGATATAAAAAGCTCGGTATGTGGGAGACGATAAATGACAGCACCAACAGAACAAGTGACACTAAGTAAAAATATCTACACATCACATCATACAAAGATGTAAAATGACTACAACTTAAAACAATTGAAAATGAATGGAGGGTAAGAAAAGGCTTATTTGTGGATCTAATTTTGGATCTGAAGCTCTAGAGAAATTTGTCCCTGTTAACCTATCTAATGTTTGGCCTGAAGGTCATAATGTGTTGTGCTTTTCCCCCATTAATGTACAAGCAGTTAATTCATACAGATTGAATAAAAAATGTCAAATTATAATGCTCAGATTAACAGGGAACCTGATATTCAAACCTGACACTGTGCTGTGCTTTAAAAGATTTATTAACAAATAAGGCTTTGGTACAGGTTGGCGAAACCCCTGCAGGAGTCTGATGGAAAGGTAGCTGACTGCTCACCACAGGCAGATGCAGACAGACAGATTAGTGGGTTAGATAAAATTCTTGATCTTGAGACACTCCACATCAGAAGAGGCTGATGAGGTGCCCAAATGAGTGCAAGGCTAGACAAGGAAATGCAAAAAACAGGAACTTGACCATGAACTTGGTGAGGCGGGCAAGGAACACTGGACCTACTCACTCAGTGGCTTGCAATACACTGGCAAAGGCTAACTGTGGAAGGTCAGTATGAAGAAACAGGGAACCAGGTGAACTTAATCATCTTAATAGGACTGCTAAGGGATGAAGATCACTCACAATGGTATCATAATAGTCCCCCCCCCCTCGTATTTCAGTTTTTGTTGACACTGCACAAGAAATCAATCCAGACAAGGCAGGTAGAGGGGGCCTCGGAAGGAGGGCAAGAGATTAAAAAAAAATTACCCGGTTAGGGCGGGGCATGAGTTTATGTGGGTGAACTGAAGGTTGTCCCAGATGGCACAGGAGTTCAGGCGGGCAACACATAGGTCGTCCCAGATGGAGCAAGAGTTCAGGGGGGCAACCGAGAGGTCATACTAGGTGGGTGTGGGGGGCTGGGGGCTGGAGGCTGGCGGTGCAGGAGCAGGAGCAGGGGTGAAAACCTTGGAGGAACGGCGAAGGCAGAGGTATCTGGAAAGCTGCTGCTGCTTAAGAAACTTGACTCCTAGTTTGAGCTTCAGACGTAACCTGGAACTTGCCGTAACCTGGAACTTAGCGTCAACTTCAAGTCTCTCCTCAACCACTTGCCATGTACTCTGTGGGGGAGACAGAGCCTGAAGAATCAGGAGAATGTGATTCTAGCAGGGTGACAGATGTTGCCAAGGTAATTAAAAACCTTCCTAGCGGAATGGTGCCTGGTGTGGATGAGATTTAACCTGATTTTCTGAAGGCTCTGGACATTTTAGGGCTACCATGGTTGACAGACCTCTTCAATGTCACATGGAGAACCGTGACAACACTGCCAGAGTGGTAGACTGGGGTTGCAGTTCCAATATTTAAGAAAGGGGAGTGTGTTCTACATATCAAGCGATCACACTTCTCAGCCTCACCGGGAAAGCTTACTCTGGGGTGTTGAAGAAGGAGCTCCGACTGATTGTTGAACCTCAGATCCAGGAGGAGCAATGTGGCTTTCGTCATGCCCGTAGAACAGTGGACCAGATCTTTACCCTTGCAGAACATGGGATTCATGGCAGTATGCTTCTTTATTCTACATGTGTTTTGTGTCTCTAGAGAGGGCTTATGATTGTGTTCCTCGATATTTTTCAGGGGGGGTGATGCAGGAGAATAGGATAATTGGGTGTCTTTTAAGGATCGTGCAGTGCTTGTACTCCCAAAGCAAGAGCTGTGTCTGCATTTTCGGCACAAAGGTGGGCCTGTTCTCAGAGAGTGTTGGACTCCACAAGGGCTGCCTCTTGTCACCAATCCTGTTTGAGGTGTTCATGTACAGGATTTCAAGGTGTAGTCATGGAGAGGAGCGAGTCTGGTTTGGAGACCTTAGGATCCCATCTTTTCCTTTGTGGTCGATGTGGTTTTGTTTACTTTTTTGGACCATGACCTCCAGAATGCACTGGAGCTGCTGAGTGTGTAGTGGCCAAGATGAGAGTCAGGCCTCCAAATCTGAGGCCATGGTCCTCAACCGAAAAAAAAGGTGGAATACACCATATGGGTTGGGGTTCAGTCGGTGGCTTAAGTGGAGGAGAATAAGTATTGTGGGGCCTGATCTTCAAGAGGTTTGCGCATCTTAAAACACATGCAAAGAATGAATGTGTGCAAAGCTGGTCTTAATACCAGGTGTAAAGCAATTTTTGCGTGTAAAGTGGAATTGTGAGTACAAAGCTATTTGAGTGTGCCTTCATGACTACACAGATCATATGCTGATGACCAAACTGTCCAAATCCCTTCTTATTCTACTACTCTCTCTCTGTTAACAACAGGACGATAAGCTACAGTTAGTTCTCATTCATAAATCTGTGAAATTGGGGACATTTCCAGGGACTAGGGATGGGTACCTTTCACAATTGAACCGATACGGTACCGATACCTTGTACCTGGGACTCGATACCGGTATTTAACGGTACCTATCTTCGGTACTTTTGTATTCATATAGTAATAAATGATTCTATTTGACATGATTATTTCTCAATATATAAACTTTTTTGGATCTAGAAATGAACCTTATTAAATATTTTATGAATTTTAAAACATTGCCTGAATCCACAGCACTTAAAACAACTTTATACCAATACTGCAGTTATCAGAGGCACAGAGTGGACGAGGTGAATAAGGGAATGAAGCTGTGTGTGATTACAATTCACGGAATTATTTTAGTACAACAGTTTCCGAGAAGTTAAAAATATTATATTTTATGCAACTTTTTAAATCAGGGCGGGATACATTTCCAATGAGGGAACAGAGGCTCTCCTCTGCACTCTTTGCTATGACTACAAGCAGGTTTAAATACAAGGCAGCAGCAGGACTGGCTGCAGTGCTTGGAATAGTTGGAATGGGCTCACAGCAGCACTCGGCACTCCCCCAAGACAATAACTCCAGAACGATTGTTACTTTCAATTGGCAGCAGTGACCAGGTGCTTCCTCAGATTAGAAGTATTCCCAACGCTGGCCTTGCACTTCGCCACAAATATTGCAGCGAGCATAATCCGCAGCTCATTTTTAAAAGCAGAGCATACTTTCCAGCCTTTTTTGTCATCCATGCTTGCTTTTTTGACTGAACCAGCGGCTACGGACGTCATCACGCTCTTGTGCATGCAATGCTGTGTTCATGTTTGCCATGGATCCTCCACTCTATCACTTCCTCAGTGTCACAGTGATGTGTTTAGGTACCGAAACATGGTACCGTTTGATTTTAAGTGAATCAATACCAGATAGTACCGTTGGGATTCAGTCGGTACCCATCTCTACCAGGGACAGCTTTAACTGGGGACAGGTCGTCCAAAACAGGGACTGTCCCCATTAATTGGGGACTCTACTGTCGGGGAACATTAGGGCAGAGGGAGGGGGGAGCACCTTGAGTGCACATCCCACGCTTGTAGCAAGAGGGATTTTTTTCCCCTCCTTCAATGTTCCTATACAGGTTCTGAATAAAGCACAGTTATCCATCATCCAACCAGTATCTATAACTGCTTATCTTTGTAGTGTCGTAGTGGTGCTGATGCCTATCTTCAGTGGTCAAAGCACAGTTATGCTATATTAAATTATTATAGGGCTAGCTTGGTTTGCAATAATTTAGGTCAAGCGGCTGATGTGAGGAGTTGGTGGAGGTAAATACAGTTATTAAAGGAGGTAACTAAAGGACTAAACTCTGTCAGAGGGGTGTTAGGGAGATGCTGACAGCTCACAGAGTCAGCTTTTCCAGACTTTATGATCTATATATAATCTTTTTTTTATTTTTTTATTTTTTTACTTTGAAGCATTTGAGACACTTGAGTAAATAATATTCATAATGTTATCAATGTTTTTCCATCATTCTTTCCATTTTCTATAACTACTTGTCCATGCTGGGTCGTGGGGGTCTGGTGCCTATATCCAGTGATCAATGGGCAGGACAGATATATCAATGTTATTGTTTTCTTTAAATAATTATTATCATTATCACTTCCTACGACAAGAGGAAGGCTTTCAGTTGACAGAGGCTGGAAAAGATGTCAATGATCTGACAGAAGTGCTAATAGATAGTATAAACCTGGAACTTTGATTATGTTTTATCTGTGTGATAGCCACACAGGCAACCTCCAATTTTCCCAATCAAAGTTCTGACTTTGGTTGCAGTAGTTGTTTTTTTTCCTAACCATCCCCAGTATGTTACATCCATATGCACAATAAAAAATAGTAACCCCAAAAACAATAGGAACTATTAATGCTCATGAATGTATGAGTATGTGTATGCAGAATTGCGGTGAATTGAAATTTGAATTGAAAATAAATCTAAAACCTTCAGTAATCTGCCATTTTTCTTAATAATTAGTATAATTTGCATCCTTGGCTTTTTCAGAACCGTAGCCATTTTCCTGATGACAGGTGACCCTTCACCCCTTCTCTTTGTAAATCATACAATTAGATTCATCATAGCAAACAAAAGCCACATACTACAGAGGCTGACACGGGCCCTGACGCTCTTCACTCAAGTGTCTCCCACAGCTGCCTGTTGAGATAGAAATAGCCACTGAAGTGCAGGGGGATATGGTGCAACGGGCTCCTTTTCTCTGTTTGGAATTAACAATATTATATCCAAGTGGCAGGTGTAGTGTGGTGTGTTGATGTGTTGTATAGAGGCAAAGCACAACACAACATGTGTATTTACTGTGGTTTTTAGGAAAGTCAGGGAGGAAAATGAAGCCATTTTGATGTTTGGCCTAACATAGACCTATTTTTTTCAGTGTTAGGAAATTATATCCAGGAGGTTGTATGTACTACACTGCTGTGAAAAAAATATTCATACACCTTGAAATTGTTACTTGTCACAGTGAAACCACAGATTGCATTTGATAGATAAACATAGAGTAGTGTGTGAAGTGAAAGAAAAATGACACATGTTTTTCTTTTCTTTTCAAATAAAAATCAGAAAGGTGTGTGGTCTGCCTGGTGTGACAGCCCTTAAAAGTCACCACTTTGTTGAACCCCACCTCATTACAACAACAGCTTCAAGTTGTACGAGGTATGTCCAGAGGCAGATGATCAGTTAGGTTCCTGGCCCCGAAGGTGTGTCACCAACTTGCCTGAAAATATGTGCAGACCAGCTGGGCCCCATTTCACACAGATCTTCAACAGATCTCTGGAGCTGTGTGAAGTTCCCTCGTGCTACAAACACTTAACAATTATCCTGGTCCCCAAAAAGCCCTCCATCTCTGGAGTAAATGACTACAGACCTGTCACCCTGAAATCTGTAGTGATGAAGTTGTTTCAAAGACTGATGTTGGTCCACCTGAAGGACATCACAGGACCTTTGTTGGACCCCATGCAGTTTGCCTACAATGCTAACAGGTCAGTGGATGATGCAGCTGACTTCATCCACCAACACCCCAACACTCCAGGGACATATGCAAGGATCCTGTTAGTGGACTTCAGATCGGCATTTAACACCATCATCCCAGTCATACTCAGTACTAAACTCCATCAGCTCACTGCCAGCTTCCACCTATCCGTGGATCACAAACTTCCTGACTAACAGGAGTCAGCAGGTCAGGCTGGGGAACATCACATCCAGCAGCTGGACTATTAACACTGGTGACACCCAGGGGTGTGTACCCTCCCTACTATTTTTCTCCCTCTACGCCAATGACTGCACCTCAGGAGACCCATCTGTCACCAGAAGTTTGTCAATAACACGACGGTCATCGGCCTCACCCAGGATGGTGGGAGTCGGCCAACAGATAGGAGGTTGATCAACTGGCTCTGGTGTGGCCAGAACAACTTGGAGCTTAACACACTCTTAACACTGTGGAGATCACCGAGCCCAAGGGCCCCCCACCACACTCATCAGCTATGTTTCTGCTGTGAAAGCCTTCAGGTTTCTCGCATTATATCCAAGTACCTAAAGAGGGAGCCCAACCCAGTCACCAGCTTAAAGAAGGCCTAGCAGAGGATGTACTTCCTGTGCCAGCTCAGGAAGCTCAACCTGCCTAAGGACCTGCAGATCCACTTCTACACAGCCATCATCCAGTCTGTCCTCTGCTCATCCATCACTGTCTGGTGCGGATCTGCCACCAAAAAGGACAAGGCCAGACTGCAACGGACAGCCAGGGCTGCAAAAAAGATAAATGATGCCAACCTGTCCTCCATTCAGGACTTATCCATTTCCAACAGGAAAGGGTCAAGAAGCATCACTGCAGAGCCATCGCACCCCAGTCACAACATCTTCCCACTTCTCCCCTCTGGTAGGCGTTCCAGAGCACTCTATGTCAAAACTAAGACTCAGGAGCAGTTTCTTCCGACAAGCCATCACGGATGAACAGCTGACTCTGACTCACAGTATCTTAAGAAAATTAATAAATAAATAAAAATAACCACTCTTGTGCAATAACCATGTGGTTCTTCCTCTATTCAGCCTCCTGTTTACTGGCTATGACTTACCAGTTATTGACCCATTATTCTCTATTTCAGTGCTGTTCATGATTTTATATACTGCATCATCATCATCATCATCATCATCATCAACTTTATTTATAAGGCGCTTTACCACCAGCCACAGCTGACACAAAGTGCTGAACATTAAAAACAATAAAATGATACTAAGGGATAAAATGGAAAAACTAAGCACATACTAATACATTAATAAACACAATAAAACAATGCAGATACAGATAAAAACCATACCAGTAAAGTTAAGTAAAACCAAAGGCTAGTGAGTAAAAGTATTTTTTTTTATAACGAGTTTTAAAATTGGACAATGAGGAGGCCTGTCGTATATGCACGAGTAGAGCGTTCCATAGCATACTAAATCCACCTACCTCATGTACCATGTAATAACACTGTATATAATACTCATTTATTCCAGAATTCTCTGTATTCATCACACTGTGTGTCTGTATGTTTGTGTATGTGCTCCTGTACATCACTTCCAGCTCTGACATGTACATAATAATAGTGGAAATAATATTTACTCCTGCATCCTTTGCACTCTGCGCATTGCACCATTCCATTATAGTCTCAATTTGTCTGCTTGTTTATAGTTTGTTCAGATGTGTCCTCTATATTGCAGACTGTGTTTGATTTTTATTACTGCTTTATAGTGTTATTGTATTATTACATAGGTAAGCACACCATGAGCATTGTACAATCCAGAGTCAAATCATTTGTATGTGTACATAGAGCTGGCAAATAAAGCTGATTCTGATTCTAAATATTTATTTATGAACCCCCATTTATAATTACACACTACTTTGAGTTGGTCTATCACATATAATCCCAATTAAACATACACTGAAATCTGAGGTTGAAACTTGACAAAATACTAAAGAAAAAAAAATTAAATAAATAAAATAAAACATTTAACGAGTATAAATACTTTAGCAAGGAACCTTATATGGTCTGAAAATGTTATGCCTCAAAAACGACTTGTTGACCCTAATGTGTCATACACATTTATCTGATCTTTAACAACTATCACAATTATTTGGTTCAGTTGCACATGTGACAGGAAAAAGTTGATTTATTGTGTGGGTCCCTTTAGTCAGAACTGTTCAATGGGCTAGAAAAAGAAAGATATGCTTTTCCCAGGCTATTATGTTTATTGTGATTACCCTGATCCCATGTTCCTGTCCACTAAGTGAATACTTCAAAATAAAGGTTTTTATATTAGTCAGAAGACAGTGAGTCCAGTCTATGACCTGATTTCTATGTACTTTCCTCCATCTGAGAAAGATTGCTGTAACTTAGCCTGCAGCTTCCGCAACCAAACAGAAGGCTAGTACCATATGAAGAGGTTTTTTTTTTTTTTTTTTTTTGCCTCGAGCTGAAACATTACACAACGTCATTTGGAACACAGCCTATTCAGAGCCAGTAGTGGAAAGGGAGGCAGAAAAGGAGGAATGGAACTGAGACAATAGAAAATGGCAAATAAACCAATCAGAATATTTAGCAAATATATGTAGCACCATCTGCCGTTAAACAGCTCCTAGGATGTCACCCTACATTGAGCCGCAAGACCATTTGGATCCCACTCATTTAGTCTGCCTCAAAATGCACTGGGGAGTGAAGAGAAGCTGGTGTCCAAACAATTTCACATCTGTTAATTGTGAGCTACACTGATCCACCAGATTTCATCTCCAGTATGGTTAATATGCTGTGGGCCAGAGACAAGACTTGGAGACACATTGTTTCAGTTTCAGAGATACAGTACTTCAGTCATCCTGCCACAAAAACAGCTGATTCAGTGGGATCTATTTTGTTTCTCACCTTGGTTGTTTTTGATGGTGAAGTTGGGATTGTTGAACATCTCTGGGACCAGGCTATAGTCAAAGTAGTGGCCCTGGATTGGGTCATCTTTGTCTATAGCACTAACAGTCTGAATCACCTGTATTGGAAACAGACAAGAGGATACAGCAGTTAGAGCAAAGCCATTAGAGAACACATCCTACTAATTCAGTCTTTTCCATTTCATATTACATATGTGTTAATCTGGCTGGAACACACCTGATGAAATATGCAGTTGAAACCAGATATGTACTCGCAGTGTATTAAAAGATTATTAAACAATGTTTTATCACAGTTTGACATGGAATTGGACTAAACTGTTTCTGTTTTAGGTCAGTTAACAAAATTACCAAAATGATTTCCATTTATAGAAGGCTGATTTGTTAATTCACAATATTTTAATAACATATCCACACATGGACATATGAGTGCAAAATATGTTGTGTTAAATGAAAACAACATATATCATCCTGGGTAAAAAGTCCAGATATCTTTAGGTCACTCAGAGAGGAAGAAGCAGATACTCCAAAAACAACATAAAAAGCCAGATTACAGTTGCAAATGCACTTAGGGGCAAGACCTTAATTTTTGGAGACATGTCCAGTGGTGTAATGGAAAATAAAACCTTTCCAACTGAGAGGTACAGGGGTGGTACCATCATTAAATGTGGGTGCTTTCCTGCTGGGGGAACTGAAGAACTTCAAAAAATAGATGCCATCATGAAATAAAGGAACATTGTGGGAAAGTAATGGGGCAGCATCTCAATACGTCAGCCAGGAAGTTAAATATTGGGTGGACCTTATGACACGGTTCAGGATGGCTCTGGCTGAGTGTTTCTCGTTCAAATGTGGGGACAGAGAGGCACTGAGATCAGCCGGAGCCAACCTAAACAGTGCCATTAGAATAGCAAAGTATCCCTGTGGTCAGAAAATATAGGGATTTATCCACACCTGGCAAATACCAAATGCATGTGCCAAGGCATCCAGACCATCACAGACTACAAGGATACTCTGTGAGAACAACACAGTCATTATCAACACACTGAGAAATTACTTTGGTCAGTTCGAAGCTCCCAACAACACTCCTATGAGGAAATCCACATTTCCCCCAGATGAACAGGCGCTCAGATTTGACACAGCAGATGTCTGGAGAAAATCGAGAATATTCAATGCATGTAACAACATACTGGGACGGGTGCTCAAAGACTGTGCTGACCAGCTGGTTCACATCCTTGTGGACATATTTAACACCTTGCTGACCCATACTGTGGTCCTATTCTGTTTCAAGACTGCAACCATAACATCAGTGCCCAAAAAACCCACAATTTCATCACTGAACGATACCGCCCACTACACTCACTTCAATGAAGTGTTTCAAGAGGCTGGTGAAAGACCTCATCATCTCCAACCACCCCCCCCCCCCTTTTATCCGCTTCATTTTGCTTATCGCTCCAACCATTCCACATAGGACGCCATCTCCTTTACACTCCATCTGAGCCTGGAACACCTGAAGAACAACCCCCTACCTTCGAATGATGTTTCTAGACTGCAGCTCAGCATCCAACACAATCATCCCCCAGTCCCTGTTGAGCAATCTAGCCAAACTACCCTTTGGAATCAACACCCCCTTGTGCTGCTGGATTTCCTCACAGAGAGACCCCAGTCTGTTCAGGGTGGCAAAAACACCTCCAGTGTCATCTCACTCAGCGCTGGCTCCGCCTATGGCTGTGTACTGAGCCCACTGCTCTTCACCCTGATGACCCAGGACTGCCATGCCAGGTTCAGTACGAACCACATCATTAAGTATGCAGACGACATGACAGTGGTGGGTCTCATCAGAGACAACAATGAACTGGCCTAAAGAGAGGAGGTGAAACACCTGGTGGACTGCTGTAACAAAAAACAATCTGATCCTGAATGTCAGCAAAACAAAAGAGATCGTCGTTGATTTCAGGAAAAAGTAGCCAAGTCACACACCCCTCCTCATCAACAACGCTGCAGTGGAGAGAGTCAGCAGCATCACATTCATGGAGGTGCAGATCACAGACACTTTGACCTGGTCCCGCCACACCTCTGCTCTTGTGAGGAGAGCACAGCAGTGTCAGCATTTTCAGCATCAGATGAGAAGAGCAAACCTCCCATCTTCACCACGTTCTACAGTGAGACAATAGAGAGCTTACTGACCAGCTGCATCTCTGTCTGGTTTGGGGTCTGCAATGTGTAGAGAGAGTGGTGAGAACAGTGGAGAGAATCATGGAGTGCTTCCCTCCATCCATGACACCGCTCACAGATACCTTACCAGGGCTCAGACATCCATAAAGATCCTTCCTATAACCCCCACTCACCACATCAGTGGCTGTTCACCCTGCTGACCTCTGGAAAGAGGTTCAACAGCTTCGAACAACCAGATTCCACAACAGCTTCAATCCACAAATCTCACCAGTCCTGTCAGGAGGAATAGGCCAAAGTTCCGGCAAGAAAAAGACAGTGGACGGATACCAAAAGCGTTTTTCTAAATCATAAGGTTTAAAAGCAGACCTATCCAAATATAGAAAAAAAATTACGCAAATTTCTGAATTTGATAGCAATAAAACCTTCTCTAAAAATAGCTCTCTCATTATTCTGGCATTTAGCAAATATAAATACTTTTGGCAATGTTTAGTGATCTAAAACAGCAAAAGTTCTGTCTAATTTAAAATTGGACAGTTAGAAAAAAATGGTAATGCATCTTTGGTGACAGTATATGTGGTTACATGGTTTCAGCTGTATACTTTTTATATACCTTTTATTCAAGATCTCGTTGCTCAAGATCTTACAGTGTTAAAACATGGATATTTCTCATCAAAGCAAAATCTCATTGAGCTATATGTATTTCCTACTAACATAAGCTCCAGATATGATGGTAACTACATGCTTAACAGTTGTGACATTACTGAGTTGACTAATAAAGACTCCCCATTAGATTGGCTGACAACGATGTTAACTAAGCACCGAAGAAGCAAACATCAGTTTTAAATCATTGGTGAATATAATGGTTGGCAGCATTTTGGGTACCAAGCAGAAAATGTCTTTGCCCGATTCCATCAGAAGTGAATGCTCCGACTTCGCACAGCTATACCTTTGACCTTGTGGAAAATGCAGTTTGATCACCAGATGAACCAGGTAGCCAACAGGTAGCCAACAAAATCAAAAATCATGCGCAGCACTACCACAGAATTGGTACAGTATTGATCCCTGACGCAGATATTGTTACAATGACACAATAATTGAGATAACCTAATCTCACACTACAATATGCTGTCTCAACTGATTGAGATTCCCTCACCTCGGCATGCTGAATGCATGAAACTGAAAGTGACACTGATGACTTGCCCTACTCTCTAATGAATATTTATTGACTGAACTCATGTAGCGTTAGAATTTTATTTCAAGAGAGTTTGTTGATCCTGAAATATACAGAACAATAAAACTAGAAAGTGAAGTCACAGTAAAATGAATGTCATAGAACACTAAATTCAACAGCCTGTATCACAATACAAATGCTCTATTCAGAAAGGGAGTAAATCAAATGTGACACATACTTTACAGACATGACTGGACTTGAAGTCCCTTAAACTTCCCTTTATTTCCTCACATTTACTGCCACCTAACATACATTTTTCAATATGCCGGCTTGCGTGCCATGGTAGGAAACAGGGATGATCTTTTGGTCTTCCTAAAAAAATATTCTCCACATATAGTGTATTATCTTCTCTTGTGATCTGTTTGCATCGTTATACTGTTACCATTTATTTCTGAAGTTAAGAGCTCCTTTCTAGCTCAGCACTCTTTCAGGCTCCTGGATCTATCTGTTAATCTGTCATCATGGGTTTTACCAGGTTGTATGTCCTGATGATTGATTGGAAATTTAAATTCAGGACCTGCAGGACAGTTTCTCTCTTCTCTACTTCCTTTTTTCTCCCCCTTTGAATAAAGCTCCCTATTGTACGTACACAGTTCCCCTGAATGAGGGCGATTGATGAGAAGGAGAATACTAAGTACTTGTCCAGGATTTTTGGCTAGGGAAAGCATCGTGCCATCTGGAGGAAGACATGAAAGACAGTTTTGAATTATGATCCCCTCCGATCAATCCTGACTGCGCTCATTTTCCCTTCACTCCATGTGCGCTGTGTCGAGGGAGGCCTGTTTCAGAGAAAAAGGTCTGTACTCCCACCTCTGTGGTTTCCCAGCGAAATAAATAGGCTATAATTCATTGTGGCCAATCATTACAGGGGAGGAGAGGGAGAAAAGGAAAAAGGACAGAGTAAGAAAGTGATAGATCGCTGCTTTGATGAATGAGTCATTTCTTTCCTTACCTGTCCAGGTTTTCCATTTTCACACAGAAAGGCCTCGTATTCGGTGGCGAACTCAGGGGCATTGTCGTTAATGTCCATTACTCTGATGGCCACAATTGCTCTTGATATCTGACTGTAGTTTCCTATTATAGTTCAATAGACAGATAGATGGAGAGAGAGAGAGAGAGAGAGAGAGATGGAGAGAGAGAGAGAGAGAGAGAGAGGGAGAGAGAGAGATTGCAAAGAAGAAGAGTAAAATAAAAGTAGCAATGACTAAAGAGAAACAGCAAAACAGTCTTTAAACAAACAAAGCTCAGCATGGAATCAGGTTATTTTGTGACCTGGTTTAATTTTCTTTATTTGCAGTCTCTCTTTCTTCTTTCCTCAGTTTACAGGAGGAAAGATGACATGACATTCATCTCTATTTCAGCAAATAAAAACAATACAAAAAGCATGCAAGCAACAGATCATAGCAAAAGTGGTTTTAAAAGGCTTTAGAGAATCCCTTGTACACTATAATGTTTAAAACATGAGGGTTAAAACCATGCATATTAATAAACCATTTCTAACTCAAGTCTAAAAAGAAAAACAAGAAAAGGCCATTTAATCAGATGAGAGTTTGAGAAGAAATAGTCATCACCGATAAATGACAGTCCCCTTCAAGAGGCCCTGTGAATTTATTTATTCATCAGTAGAGTAATCGACAACTTTTCAAGCAGTTAATTATTCGCTTAACCCCAAGAAAGCCTCTCCAATATAGCCAATGAGGCTGAGCGAGAACAGTTGATCCTGTAAAACTTTTAAACTAATGCAATTTTAAATTGATACGATTTTTGGTGAGCAATCTAGTTTTAAAATATCCTCAAGAGATAGGCCGGATACTGGAATTCATTAATTAATTTTTTTTTTTTTTTTTTTTTTGCCATTTTCCTATCAGTTAATGTACCACACTTTAGCGCTACCAGGTGGAGCTAACCCGCAACACTCGCTAATGTGGAAGTTCTTACAGCAGGAAGAATAGAAATTAGCTATGTTCAGTGTCAGTGAGCTGTTTAAAAATGAAGCCAGATGAAGTACTACAGGTTTATTTAAAATCAAACTCTATTTGCATCATTACTGATTCAGACAGCCACAAAAGGGAGCTTAATGTTTGTGGGTGCTGGTCACTTTTCACCTTCACCATTTTTTAACGTCAATTTTTACCCACCTTTAGAGCATTTTATAGTGAATTGATCTACTTCATTAGATACCAGCTATGCTGAATGTTTAACAATAATGTTGGTTTAGTTTGTTTTTTTCCCCTTTCAACCTCTCCCTGTTATAGAAATGATTCTATTAGAGGAGATGGCAGTAGTTTGGAAATGAAGGGAATAAAGTTAGTGCTGTTGTCAGGCCTAATAACTAATTCAAGATGCTGAAAAAGGTTTATAACGTCAAAACTAATTTTGTCTGGTTTATAGTGACTGTCCTCTCACATCCATTGTGGGACATAGTTTTTGCTTCAAAATAACTGGCCACTCAGGACGGTTAGAATAAAATAGGTTGAATGCTGTCAAACAAAACCCTGGAAATGTTATTTGTCTATACATTATGGCAAACTTGATATATTATCCCTAGTAATTTCTTTACCACTGTGTGCCTATATAGAGTTTTTCTTCTGTGCTTTTCTTGGGTGCTGTCATCTTGGCATCCAAATAACGTGCTGCCACTCAAATCACACGACAATATTCATAATTGTGACGTACCAACTGTACCAGCCCTGGAATAGAATGTAGATTTTATAACCGAGCCCGTGCCCAAGCTTGACCCGAAATACGAGCCGGGTCGGGCCTTGATGTCACGCAGGATGGTCCGGTGCAGGTCTGACTCGCGTCAGGCTATACCATTTTTTTCTCTCCCTCATGCAATATATGAGCCCATCGTACAGCTGTGGGAGAAGGGACAGATAGCACATCTGAATCTGTTCTGCTCTGCTACACCCTGTGCGTGACCACCACGACACGTACATCTGGGCCTGACCTGTTCTGGGCCAGTGCTCACCCTGTGTGTAACATATTTATTCACATCAGGTTTTCTTCGGGCTCGGATCCGCAATTCAATTGTGTTGGTCGGACTCGGGTCGGGGCGGGCTGGATTTACTAAGCCCAATCTATACTCTATGCAGGAATATGAACACGCAATAGATGTAAACACGCTGGAGTGCCAGGCATACGGTTGCAAAACTAAATTAACTGTATGCAAAGGGAAGTCCTTGTTCAAAATTCCAGACTCATCGAAAGACACAAGTTTTGCGAGATAAAACGGCACCGCGGCATGCAGACTGACTGACAGCTTGGAGTACGATGGGAAGTTGTGTTTACTACTGCTCCTTTGTGCAGTTCATCACTTCTGGGCTTCTGGTTCAGTTAATAATGGCCTCGCCCAAAGATTGCTAATACTCTGCTATTGCAAATATCAGAAGTCGGCACCGAATCTCTGATTGGTGCATCTCTTATTTAAAAGTGGCTTGACATGTATGAAGTTTTGCAGCTTGAATCTGATTTGAATGTAATTTCACACACAGGGAAACAACCAATGGCTCTGTAAAGGTTTTTGTATTTTAAAGAAACAATAAGTAATAATGTGACCTAATGTTTCAAATCGGAACGGCATATACATGCAGCCTGCCACCAACAATAACCGCTTCCTCAGCGGTCTGTTGCTGCTGTGAAACCGCACTGAATTTTTACTTCCACAAGACAGGTATATGATGTCGTATTATTGTCTATTTCTGGTTCGCTTATCTTACTGACTTCCATGTTCACGAGCTGCTGCCTTTTGGGAACCATGGAAACTCTCATATGATTGGCTCAAGAACCAGGAAGTAAATACAGGCTATAAACTGCACCAAAGTAATTCTGGACCATATCTCTTAATTTTGAAGGGAGAAGTAGTTGACTAAGACATCGTTGATGGAGAGGGCTGATAGTTTGTAGGGAATGTTACTTTCATCCCAGGTGACAAATGAGAATGATTTTGGTTAATTATACAAATAAATTGTTTACCTATTGCTCCTTTAACAAACCGGCACGTTTAAAAGAGCTACCAGCAGTCACGAATTATGCAATCATAGCATATTCTACTACTATACATACTATTTTGTTATCAGGCTGTTGCTAGTACATCAGTTTACAGTAACAGAGAAGTTCTCATAATCACACCAGACAGCAATGTCAGCACCTGACAGGATTCGATGTTGCCCACCATGAGGAAAGTACAAACGTACATAAAAGCATCTGTATAGCAGATTATTGTCATCCAAGACAGATCGCACCAAGGAAGGACTATCACATCCCCAAGATCACAGAACCTCATGACATCTCTGCCTGCCATCCAGACACAGGTACCCAAAGGAATCCATCAAATTGAAATAATTTGGTATGCACACAGACCACCTATGGTCTATGGTAAATGAATCAGTTTCCAAGGAGCTTTCAGATACAACTGGCAACACATACAGTAGGTGGTGGCATCGCTTTTGTTTTTTTTCTATGTCCAACATGACAAATGAGGTTTGATATACACTAGAAGAACATTTCCAATAATGTACAATCTCTGCAGTAATCATTATCATGAAAAATAAAGCGTCATAATAAGTGTATATATAATGAAAAATGCATCGTCTGCATCTTGCTGGTTGATGAAGCTCAACATTTCACTACATGATAATGAACTTAATCAGCATGGTTGATTTGTCCACAATCAAAATTATAAAACAGGCAAAGCACTAAAATGCGATATCACCATGCTGCAGAAACATATTCCAAACACCTGTTTTAACTGTTAATTTATTTGTCTTTGTTTAGCTCTTACATATAAATGGCTTCACATAATTATGTGTTGAGGGTTTGAAATAAGCATGGGTTGGCATGGGTCACCAGTATCAGCGTTTACCAAGGTTTTAGGAAGTAAAGGTTTCAAAGCTACAGACTGTTTTATCTTTATGTTCTGCCTTTCAACCAACGACTAAAACCAAAGCAGAGAGCAGGGGCCTTTGAAATTCAAGGCCCTAAGCCTATCTAGAAGGCAAGTTGAAAAAGAGGTAAACAGCGAGGTGAGTGGAAATTGACATTCAGATAGACAGTGATAGATGGATTAGAGTAGAGAGGGGAGGGGACCCAACCCCTCCCTGCACAGCCGATTTTCCCCCTGAAGCAGACAGGGAATAGAATCTGATTAGTCAGACGTCAACTGGTGCGAGGCAGCAGAACGAGGAACGGTTTGGGTGGCAAATGGCACCCGAATAGAACTGGGAAACACATCCATTCCTTTTCACGCCACAGAAGACACCGCCTTCTACTTTACGAGCGTAAAAAAAAAAATAGCAAAACAGCTGTATTCATTTGGCAAATTCCTTTTAGGTGCTTTTAGAGATGCCACTATCTCAAGCCACAGTTACTTTGCCAAGAGGCATGAAGACACGCCTGCAGTGTGCGGGTTTACGACATGACAAGGCAACGGGCTTATCGAATGAAACACATTCAGTTCCTCGGAAAGGCTGCGTCGATTGCGGGATTTGTCTTTACTCCATGGCCAAAACATTGTGACAGTGTTTGGGCTTTGATTTATTCCAACAATTAACGAGTGTTTCCTTTGATTAAAGAAAGAACGGGACAAGCGGAGAATGGGACCAGGAGCAGGGAGAGATACAGCAAAAACAGCCAGAAAAGTTACAAGCTGAGTCAATTTCTATTCCAATAGCTTAAAGGGGTACATTAAGCTTTATCACATCATACAGCCCCCCTGAAACAATCTGTATGCAAATAAAGCCCTGCATATGGTTGAAGCTGTTTGTAGCTCTGCCGGCAAGATTTTCTACATAGTCAGTGACTTTTGTGCTTCGCAGATGTTCTTTAATCTGTAATGGATGCGGGCGTTTGGAGCAATCCACTCTGGAGCATGTCTTTAAAACAGTCTATTTGATATGTCTTAATGTTATTGCACTTCCACAAATTGAGCGCTGGGCCGTTTAATTCAATCAAAACTCAGCAAATTAACGCGTTTAATGCCTCTGCGGAGTCACAGGCTAATTGTTTGTGCCGTGCTCTCGGAGTGTTTAAACTGTTTAACAGAGGATTTCCAGTAGTAGGTCAGCGATTCCGTTGACTGAGGCAACTCGCAAAGTTACTCTGCTGAAAAAAAGAGAAAAAAAATGCTTTGCCTGAGTTCAAATCGTGCGTGCCAAAGAGTGTCTGATTGCTGACTTGTGGAGCATTGCAGTTCATGGGGGACACTTTCTGCACTGCATGGGAAAGTGGGATGAGAAACAATTTTAGCAAATTTTCTTTACTAAGTAATAAGGGAATATAGGGAAATGCAGTTAATTTTCCATTCCAACATCTTTGACATGTTTGTCATAAATGAACCCGCAAAATATGTTTAGCATTGTTCAACATACTATGATGCTTTTTTACAAAATTATTCAAACCCTAAAGCCTACCCCATAGCCAGTGCAGGTCGGTAACACTTGCGAAAAGGTCTCTTCTGATTGTAATTATTTTAATACAAATCCATCTACATCCTACAGATTTTCAGGCTCTATATCTGACCTGGGGATTTCATGGCCACTTCAGGTCCTTTAGGATGTCCTTGACCGGACTGAATGAAAACATGCAGAAAGTATTAATTGTGACCAACCACACTGCTGTTACAAGAGTCACATGAGAGTAATACACAGATGGGTGGTTAGACATTGTGTTTGATCTATTGCTTTTTCACCTTTGATGAGTGATTTATTTCCATAACTCAAATGTTAGCACAAAATCTAAAAAGTATTAATGGTTGAACATTTTTATGAATATATTTTCATTTAAAGGCATTTATTATTTGTATTCATTTATTTACCCATTGATTTATTTTAGTATTGTTTGAGTAGTTTTTTTTCCCACTGTAGACATTAAAGTCTACTTTTTGTTGTTGGATCTTTCATTCAGTGAAAGAAAAACAATATCATCAGTTACAGTTTATTATACATAATAATACAGTAACACAGTAATACAACTTTTCCATATAGGTACATTTTAATTGTGTTTGGGTAGCACTTGATAGAAGATGTTAATGTTTTTAAGACTATGCTAATCTTTAGACAATAGAAAGGGTTATTACTATAAAATAAGACTGGATTTAACACTGTTAAACTTTCAGAGTGACCCTGTCAAGCTATTATCAGTAGCCTAATAGTTATTTACCTGTAAAAAAAAAAAAAAGATCTTACATGACTGTGAGCCTGTTGCCAAACTAACTTCTTCCTTGCAATGGTGGAAAGCTAACAAGCTGATTTACACTGTATCAATCCACCTCACTGTTAAAGGAAAGTTGGAGGAAGCTTTATCTAATTTGGACCTAGAAAGCACAGTTCAGGACCGTTAGGTATTGATGCATGAAAGAACACTGGACATCTACAAACAAAGAGCTTTTGATAATCTGGCACTGTTCTGTCTGCAAAGAGCTTATAAGAACAGGGAATGTGTGGTATGGGCTTGATTGTAGAGAAGGATCAAAATCAAAAGGTTTATGTCTCATCAGCATCAATGTTCTTAATTTTAAGATTTTATTGAGAGGCAGGCTTGCAGGTCCTGTGCATAAAGCAGATAAACAATGGAGCATGGGAGCAGGATGAAGACAGCCAACAGGCCAGGGGCCTCATTTATAAAGCTTGCTTACGCACAACATGGAGCCTGAAACTTGAGTACATAAATGAGACCCCAGATCATGACAGGCCCTATCACATTGCATAAATGACACTTGGACACAAAATCTACTTCTTTCTTATATTTGCAGAACTACAGTAGATAAGAATAGTTGCAGCTGATCTGGCGGGTTGATACATCTTGGAGGCTCAATGAACCTTAACTCCACAGAGGAACACGGACATTGTTTGGCTGAACAAAACAGCACCAAACATAACGGCAGGCTCTTGTGAAATTGCACCGTGTGAACATCGCCTGAGATAGAGTTCCCTCCCACTGATATGAACCTCTTTCTGTGCGAGCTCTTTTAAATAGCTAAAGTCAGCTAAAACAAAACTGTTTACTTCTGACTAGCTTGTTAGCTCCCCACCACTCAAAGGATGTATGTACTTTCAAGAAGTTCATGGTGATCTGACATCTCTCCGCTAGAGATAATGAAACTATTACCAATAATAACTTCACAGAACACCCCTTAAAAATCTTGAAACATCTCTTCAATTGAAAGCTGTTTGGATAGTTTGCAGGGCATTTCCTTCAGATATCATTTCAAAGTGATTGGAAGTACAGAGCAGCTCTTCAGCAGCAACATAACAGATCTGAGATACCTTCCACCCTGTGCCAGGCCTTGATCTGCCCTCCGCTACTTACCGACTTCGGCAGCGGTTACTGTGATGTTGTGCCACATGTCTGTCTCCCGGTCCAGCGGCTTGGCCAGCGTGATCTTTCCGTCGTCCACGTTGATGTTGAACTGCCTCTCCAGATCTGTGTGCCGATCGATGAAGTACCTGCAAAGACAAACAAACATCAGAAATCCGAGCCGAACCGCTGGAGCAGGCAGGCTCCACTCGAGCGTCTTCTGAGGTCCTCCGGGTGCCGTGGTTAACAGAGCCCCTATTCATCAAGAGAAACCTGGAGATCAATGCACATGTAAACGCTAACAAATCAATAATTATCATCTGAGGAATAATTACAGCCTTCACATGAGCAGCACAGCAGCCTAATAACGTCTCTGAAGCCCTCCCTTTCAAATCACACACACAGACACACAAAACAAAGCAACCATTAGCACATGTGAGTGTATGTCAGGGTAAGAGATGTGCTGCTGTTAACCCTGTTTGGCATTTCCAAACACTCAATGGCTCCCAAAGGCTTTGGATTAATAAGTTAGGACAGCAAAGTGTCACACACAACACAGCAGGGTGGGTGTGTGTGTGTGTAGGGGGGGGGGGGGGGGGCGGAGGGGGATGAGTGATAATGGATAGAATGGATTAAGCAATGGCTTGTGTGTTGACAGTGTCCCTGTCTGGATTTTAGCAGAAATGTGTTGATTTTAGCCATGGGTTGGTATGGAGTTCTCACGGCCTGCTTAATTGAAAATACCACAGTAGTTTCAAGGTATTTAAAGAGAGGTTTTGAATAAAATGCGCCACATGCTGTAATTTGTTGTATATGAAACAGTGAAAAGCAGCATGGTATTCCAAATGAAACTGGAATAACATGCAGCTTGTTACAGTCTTGTACATTAGATTCTATTGTTATTTGTGATTTTGACACACAAGCAAAGCCAAAAAAATTGCAGATATGGTACAAATGGCATAAAGTAGTGAAAAGATTCCCATTGCCCACCTGTTTCTGCACACTTCCTGTCAGCTGAGTTGAAGAAGACTGCTACAGTTCCCCTTAGTAACAAAAATAGAGATTTGACTCTTTGGAGATATTTCCGGCCAATAAAAAGACACGTAGCTCCAGCGCTGTTTTGAAACAACAGGGGTCGAGCTCGGAGCAGCATGTCTGCTACACAGCTCAAAGAAGGCTGGCTCACCAGGCAGATAGCCAAACTTAATAACCAGCTAATGTTATTATACTCCAGCTGTTGAACTGTAGCAACTGTATAATGGAAAATTGGTCCACTCCCCGGTGACGGAAACCCTTTTTCTGCCCTGTGACCTGCTGTTTTTATTTTTTGTTCTTTTTTATTAAGTTTACAACTCAGAAACAAAGATGTAGCATACATCAACTCTGCAGTAAAAACTGAAGCAGAGGGTATGTAATTGGAATGCAAAAAAAAAAAAAAGGGATGCTTCTTCCGGAGCCACTTGGAGGTGTGAAATTGCTCTTTCATGTTGCAGCGCGCATGGCACCAATTCCTGGGACAAGCCCACACAACACTGGCTAGAAAAGAATCTGTCATTATGGGTCATCTTTGGTTTCCACACGTCGCGCTCCGCATTGTGTGCGGCTGTCACAAACAGCCCACTCGCCACCGAAGGAAAAAAAAACAAAAATAAAACCACAGGGCCAGTGATTCACGTGAGCTGATTACACCGTGTACTGCACAACTGCTTCCATACCTCGGGGACACGCTGTCTCCGCTCATCTCGCGTCGTCTCACTCTCATGTCCTCCTTCACAATCGCCACCCTTTGTCTGTTCTATCCAGCTGGGTCTCAAGCTCTTCCCAGTGCAGTCTCACACACACACACACACACACACACACGCACACACACACACACACACACACACACATGCACCCTGCTTTCCCTGTTTCCATTTTTTCCTCACCCTGGGTCCCATACCATCTCACACTGGAACTGCTCATCCCTATCAGCTCGGACCTGTTGGCAGGAACTCTGCAGTATTTTATGTGTGTGTGTGTGTGTTGGAGGGAGGGGGGGGGGCTTGAAAGAGGGCTGAACAGGAAAGAAAAATTGAGAAAGAACACCAGACAAAGTCACAACAACTGTTTATGTGAAGGAGGGTGCTGCTTATACAAGAATGGCAGGGAATGAAATAAATAAACCACTGGCCCAGATTCCAATTGTTGGGGAGATGTACCGAGGCGTGACATTTCCATTTTTGAGATGAAATGGTGTAAAATCCTCTAGACGGCAGGGCTGGGAGAGGTCCATAAGGACCCCCCCCTCACACCCCCTCTGCCTCTGTGCCCCCCCCTGCCCTGCAGACGCAGAGCACTTTCAAGACAGGCAGACAGCAGCAAACCACCTGGGAGCAGCCGCTCTCCTGCAGACGGAGTGTATCCCAGTCAAACTCTGACAGCCTCACGTGGAGGCAAGGAGACAGACCCTGAAATGTTCTGCCACCTGCCACTCAAACTGACAACGTGACGTGCAAAGAATTAAAAGCCATTTAAGAAAAAAAAAAGAAAAAAAAAGACGCAGGACGCGACATCCCCGACTCCGCTGGTGTGCGTTGTTGCCGCTTTGCCTCCTCTCTCTCTGAGCCATTAAAAGCCAATTGGTGAGAGTTGAACGCAACGGTGAGCCAGCTGGGACCAAATCTTGTGCCTTGGAAAACAGCGCTGTTACAGGGGCTTCTTTTTGTATGAAAAAAAAGAAAGGGAAAAAAAAAACTTTAACCGTTGATTTTGTTAAGACTTTTTTTTTATTTCTTTTTTATTGCACAGCTTTTCTCTCAGTCTACTTGTCAGTTAAACAGCATGGCCAAGATGTCTTCTCTGCTGGAGACTCTGTAGGTTGCAGTTTTTAAGCCTCATTAACTATGCTGTCTGTCAGTGCCACCCTCAGTTTTCTGTCATAGTTTCTTTTCAGATTAAACACATATAGGCTACCTTAGAAGAACAATTCCAAACGTATAAATGAGTAACGGAGCAAACAAGATTTGAATCCTGCATCAAAGCGCACCTTTGCTGCATTAACTAATGAGTTCAATGTATTTCGTTGTGGTTTGATGCCATTGACCAACACAGCAGCAAATATCTGTCAAGTGGAAATGTTTTTTTTTTTTGTTTGTTTTTTTGTGGTTTTTAGAGTGTGACACAACTATCTAAAATGTATGGTGTGCTTTTGTATTGAGTACCTCTCAGTCAATACTTTGTAGCAAACACTTTTCACTCCAGTTACACTTGCAGGTCTTTTGGGGTTTGTCTCTACAAACTCCAGGATCGGTGTCTGGGGTTATTATTACCCCCCCCCCCCCCCCTTATGTTTTCACTGTACTTACCAGGTTTAACACAAATTTACAGGGTAGAGATGTAACCTAGAAAAGGATCCTGTTAGAACGGTAATATTTTGTCATGTACTAGGAACCTTTGGATGGAGTCTGCGGGATAATTCCGTCATAAAAATAGTCTAAAGCTCATGCTGTCACCATTACCTGTGATAGATCTGAAATAATGAATCACCGTTGACAGCCACCTCTGGAGAAAGACTAGGTGTTCATTCAAAGTATGTTTTTAGGATGTTTTAAATGGTTATGTTCTGTAGCACAAATAATAATAATAATACTATTAATAATAACAATAATAATAATAAATGTGAATGCTTAACTGGTCTTTAAGAGTAGAGGTATTTTTGGTTTATGCTCCTTTTGCATATATATTTCAGGTTTTATTTATCAAATACATTTAAATGCTGCGAAGCTCCTCTGACGTTGAAGTGATTAGAATCTAGTTTTGCAGAGTAAACACTATGAACTTTTCACAAATTTATGGTCGGAGCATGGGATTTTAATCCCAGCGGATTAAAACAGTAGACTGCTTGTTGTCCTTAAATACACATTTTTTTGTGGCACTAGTGGCCCTTTTTATTGAAGGTAGGCTGATGAATGGGGACTGAGAGAGAGAGAGAGAGAGAGAGAGAGAGAGAGAGAGAGAGAGAGAGAGAGAGAAGACAAGCAGCTGGAACTGAACCTGGGTCAGCTGGGCCAAGTGCTGAGGCCGCTGTGCACGCTACCCCTGCACAACGAGCACTCCCTAATTGTTACTTTTAAATACATAAATTACGATTATGACCAGTCCCATGCCTAAATGTTTTTAATCATAATTTACGTGATTAAATCCTGTGTTTTTCTGTAAAAACAACTGGTTTATTTTTACAGTGTAGGGTAACATATCCTGTGCTGGTGACGGAACTTTTTTAAAGTTAGTTTAAGTTTATTGGGCCTTTTATAACTTATATCTTCTTCTCATATCTGTCTCTGTCTGTCTGTCTGTCTGTCTGTCTCTCTCTCTCTCTCTCTCTCTCTCTCTCTCTCTCTCTCTATATATATATATATATATATATATATATATATATATATATATATATATATATATATATATACACACATACTTACATACTCACATATACATATACACACATACATACACTATCACCAAATGCATCTTATTTCCTTGCCTTTAGATGTTGCGTAGCACTGATTTTTTACACTTCGAAATACACAGCAAAAATATGGAAGACCAGTTTATGGGGAACCTTTCATGAAATGGATGTCCTCAGTGCTCTTCTTTCATGGTCAATTGTATAAATATTTGAATATGCTATTAAATGTGTAAATGTGTTGTGTGTGCCTTTGAGTTTCAGGTCTTTGGAGAACGACAGTGTGTTATTTTTTTCATCTGAGCGGCCATGCAGTTTGGAGGAAGAGGAGGGGGGAAGCGATCAAGCACATGTTTTTTTTATTTATTTATTTATTTATTTTTCTACAGAGAACAAAATGCCCATGACATTCCTGCTTGTTATTAGGCCAGTAATTCCTCCGGGAGGCTCACAGATGCAGGACTAATTTAGCCATAACCCCAATGCTGACCATCCATGTTTGTACAACACATTTTATTCAGGTTGGCTCAAATGCCAGAGGGAGGGTCCAAAACCAATCTATATGAAACCTATATATATATATATATATATATATATATATATATATATATATATATATATATATATATATAAAAATTATTTTCTTTTAAAAAACATCCCAGTGGGGGAAGAAATGCTACACTGGTCTAACTAACAATAAATGTCCTTTCTTTTTCAAACCCAGCTCATGTGCTTGAGTGCTTGTATTACCTAATGCTGCATGTGAGCTGTCCTCCAACATAGCCTAGAAACAAGCAATTATGTTCCTAGAAATCCCCACAAAACTGGGGGAAAAGAGAAAAAAAACTAATCAATAAACATTGGAAACATTTTTTCCCCATCATAATCAATAGTTTGGTCAAAATTAGACCCACAGTTCTTTAAAGCCCAGAAGTTTCTTTCAGACAGTCCTTGAGACTGCCAGATGTCACATTGCTTTTTATCTGTTATCAGTCAGGTAGAAAACGAAAGAGCACAGGCTCTGGGGAGCAGCAGCTCTGGGGGAGTATTTCATGAGAGCACCTGAAAGGTTATTGGTTGGATGCATTAAGTACAGCTGAGGGGTTGTTTGTCTCCTGAGTGGAACGAGGACATGGCAGGCCACCAAAGCACTCGCCCGCGAGTGCTTTAGATTCTGCCTGCCTTGGCCCGGTCCGGGAGGAGGGGTCGGGGGAATTAAGACGGCGAGTGATTCTAATCAGAGGAGTCGAGTTGAGAGCTTTCGCAAATGATAGCTGGACTGCATCAACAGTAATGCTGGTATACCTCCTGCTACTATGCTTATTAGATCGAGCTATTCAAACTACAGCTACTGCGCAGGAAACCTACTAGACTAAGGATTTTAAAAGTCAGAAGGGGAGATGAAAAAAATGAATTGATTGCTTTTTTGTATTTATTGGGTACTAAGTCTGTAAATCAAGAGTAATGGAGTTCTCAGTTTTGCAGTGCCTTGCAAAAGTATTTCTTTCCACCTTAGTTTAGGTGGAAGGTCATGTCTCGGTAGGTTTGGAGTTTTGTCCTACTGTTTCCATTAGAATGACGGAACCAAAACAGCTTTGTCAAATGTTGGGATATTGTTTTAAAGCCCAATCCTGCTTTAATATATTCACAATTTTCTGCCTGAGCTGTCTGCTGTGTTGCTTGGTCTTCGTGATGCTGTTTGTTCACTAATGTTCTCCATCAAAACTGGGATTCCTTCACAGAACGGCCGTTTTTCACAGAGACTAAGTTGCACACAGGTGCAGCCGAGATCATAAATGGATGACTTCAAAAGCCACATTCTTAAACTGGGTTTTATTCATGTGTGTCAGGGTAAAGAGGGATTAACACAAAGGCACAGCCTACACTTTTTGTACATTTATTTATTAAAATCTGTTAATCCATGTCATTTTCCCCTGCCTACACATTCATGGACTACTTTTTGTTCGTATATCACATCAAATCCCAATAAAATACACCACGCTTGGTGGGTCTAACATAAAAAAAATGTAAAAAAGTTAATGGGGTATAAACATCTTTGTACTGCTCTGTATATCCATCTTTACTACAGCTTTATCCAGGAAACCTGTTTGATTTTGAGTTTTGGAAACAAAGCATATTTGCATAAATTGGAGGGATAGAAAACAAAATATAAATAACAACGGCAGGCCTGTTGTTATTTACTATGAACATAATGTAATTCAGTTGCAAAGGCGAGCATAGCATTAGAGCTGATGCTAAAATATTCCCTATTGTTTCTCATTTAGTTTTTTGTTTTTTGGGGGTTTTTATGGAAAAAATATTAGATCTGAATATATAAAAGTGTGCGATAACAAAAACATCATCACTAAACTAGTACGCTACACCATCTTACGATGTTTTAGACAGAATAATATCTAATAATGGCGGAGCCAAAGTTTGAGATTTGGCTTGTTATCTGGCAAGGGTTTTCCCCCCACAGGCTGTTCATTATTTAGAAACACCTGTGATGTGATAAAAACGCTTCGCTGAGGGTACAGCTCTCTTTCAGCCAGTATATTTTGTAGGATTAAAATCTCCCAGCCTGTAATCATTTTATCAGCACCGTGCTCAGACGTACAGGCTAATACAAAGCGTGACTGGAAGTACAATCAAACTGTCTTTGAGGGTTAGGCTGATGCATCATCTTAAGGCCTCCGCACGACAATACTTTGTTTCATCTCACCCCCCACCGACAGCCCAAAGAAAGCACTCAACATCTGTGATGGATGCTCTTGAATTCATGCACCCGGGGGTGGAGGTACAGTTATGGTAAAAAGACAAAATGTACGCTACTTTTAAATCATATTCAGGTGTGGAAAAACACATATCTGCGCTGTGAATAGTTTGGAAACGGAAAGGAAGCTCACATGGAAAATAAGCTCGTAAAACACTAAGTATACCCTTGATCTTTTTATAGAATTTCAAATTGAAAATAAAGGCCAGATCTTGCTAGTTATGAACTGATGAACGGAGCATCAGTAAGTGGGACCACCTTTGTAAAAGCAGCAGTTTTGCCAACCGAGGAGGAAAAACATCTGCAGTGACATTAGAGAAGCACGTCTGGCTGTCCATCAATATGGGAAGGTTTATAAATCCACGTTTCAACCAAACTGAAGTCCATCACTATGCAGTGGGAAAGCTTAATCACAGCTTGAAAAAAAAAAAAAAAAAACGACAGCTTCAGATCTGCAGAGGGTGTGGAGATCCCAGCGAATCCACTCCAAACTCAGCGCATGCAATGCTGAGAGACATTGCAGATAAACCAAGAGTTACATCTCAGATTCCACAAGCCTTAGAAAGTTAAATGTTAAAGTTAATGAGTTAAAACCAGAAAACAATTTAAAAGGTTTGCAGGGTTGGAAGACTATGGCAGCATGCATGGAAATGGAGGAAAATGGAATGGAGTTGGAGTTACTTGGATGATTTGGTTGAATGTCCTGCTGCAGAACCAATTCAACTTGAACTTAAGGTCAAAAACTGATTTTTTTTTAAGGTTCCATAACTCTGGTCATATACTTTTTTTTCCCTGTTTAACCAATTAGGACAGAACTTTGTGATTACTTTGGTCAGCAGAGCTTTTGGCTTTGGGATTCTCTGATGCTGCTGCTTTTGGCCAACCTTTTACTTTTTGTTACATCATGAACATCAAACTTAATCAAAACCACTTGTAAGTGAGGTCTGCAGTGCTGTAGTTGCTCTGGATTATTTGGTCACCCCCTGGATGAGCCACTCTTGGAGTCATTTTGGGAGATTGACAACATCTGGGCAGGTTCCCCACTGTTCCATGTTTACACCATTTGTGAATAGTACATCTCCCTGTGGTTTGCTGGAGTCCTAAAGCTTTAGAAATGGCTTTGTAACCCTTTGCAGACTGATAGATAGCAATTCTTTTTTTTTCCCTGCCACTTAAACATATTTATAAAGCATTCTATAAAATACCATGTTTTGAAATGAGTTTTATTTAAAATATTCTAAATTGGGCACAGAGTGAGAATAAATTACAGAACAAGTGACTAAGTGTCAAGTGTTTAAATGAATACGTTTTGGGGCTAACCCTAACTGTATCCATATGGATGGAAGCACATGACACCATTTAAACTTGATCAGGATCAAATGGTTTCTATGTAGGCAGATTTATAGCTGCGAATGCACAAAAAGTTGTCAGCAGCAGGGTGATGCCATCTGCAGACACGCTCATTCATTATTTAATCCCTTCTTCCATCAATAGGAATACGACCCAAAAAGTAAACAGAGTATGTTTTCAGTGTAGCATTTAATTCAATATAAATTGCATTTTCTAGATAATTTTTTTTCTCCGATAGACATCTATAACACACACACACTTCTTTTGATAAACATGAGTACACCACAACATGAAATGAAGCCAAAAAAGTAAAAGATGTTATAAAACATGAGAGGAGAGGCATCGTGCAACCTCGGGGATGATTCGTCCTTTTGGCAATTTCCTGTCTGTACATGAGAACGCTGCCAGAAATATATAAAAAAAAAAAGTAAAGGTAGAATAGACCGCTCCTGCATTATAGCATCAACCAATCTCTGAAACGCAGCCTG
Source organism: Fundulus diaphanus (assembly GCA_037039145.1). Classification (NCBI taxonomy): domain Eukaryota; kingdom Metazoa; phylum Chordata; class Actinopteri; order Cyprinodontiformes; family Fundulidae; genus Fundulus; species Fundulus diaphanus. Next base: position 48,062,612 of record CM073122.1, read on the forward strand.
CTCTCTGCTCGCCAGGCAATTACACACAACCTGTTGAGTGTTGTCCCGGGAATGCGGTCAGCAAGTCACTGGAGAATTAATGAAATGCCAAAGTGGAGGGAGAGAAATTGCCTGTATAACCTGTCCTCAAGGTGCCCTTGTGGTATTTCCAAGAATAAGTCACACAAGAGGAGAACATATTCTGTTTCAGCAGCGCTGCTCCCACACTGGAATAGAAAGTTGTGTTTTCTTTAACTCATAATCTTCATTTTCCCTCCCCCCCAGTCATCTCTAGAATTGAATGCAATAACAGGGTTGCTTCCTCAGTGCTTGAGACACTTCCACATTTTTGCAAAGGTCATGGACAGGAAGAAATGTAATTGCATGCCTCAGTGTCAACCCCTTTATTAAAACAAGTCATTATAGCCTGAAAAGACCTTACTCCAGGTCTTACTAAAGTGATATTAAAGAGCCTTTTCTTTCGCAACTTCCTGTGGTGAGTTAGTAGCAGATGGTTCAGTTGTAAAGCCTAAAGGCTCTGGCAGTAGCTCATCCTTATCTGCGGCTTACCTGATGGGGCTCCCCGAGGAGTCTGGATCCCTGGCGGTGACCGTCCCTATGACTTTGTTGATGGGAGCGTTCTCACTCACTTCCAGTAAATACATGGGTTTGGAGAAGACTGGAGGCTCATCAGCATCTTCGACCACTATCTTGACTGTGGCCGTATCCTTGAAGGGTCCACCGCTGCCGGGCTCCGAGCGAATGTTGGTCGCTTCAAGCTTCAGTGTGTAGGCTTTCTTGCTCTCATAATCTAAAGGCTAAAAGGACGGCACAGACAAACAAGGTGAAAAGGACACGTCATCAACTTACGTCAGTCCCATGATAAAAAAGTACGACACATGAACTCTTCAACTACTGAACAGCGTTTGCATTTCCATGTGATGGGACAAAATAAGTACTGTATATACAGTGCCCTCTAAAAGTATCTCTGCAGGTTTAACTTTTTGTTTTGATATTTTGTCAGATTTTGCATTTACATTTTGCTGCCACAAACTTCAAAAGATTTTATTAAGATTTCATATAAAAGCCAAACACATAGGAGCGCAGCATAGTCTTCAAAGGTTTTTACAAATAGCAATCTGAAAACTATGGCATGCATTTGTAGTCATTCTGTTTTACTCTGACACCCTAAATAAATCCCACTGCGACTGAATTTAGGCGTGAAAATATTTGTAGTAAAAGTCCATCTGTGTGTTAGAGAATTGTAGTGAACAGAAAGTATCACAATGACCAAGAAACACAGCACACAGGTCAGGGAGATAAGTATAAAGCAGGGTTAGGTTATAAAATGATATCCCAAGCTTTGAGCATTGCATGGAGTACTGCTCAATGGCAAATTTACAGACACAAGAGCTAGTTGGGTAATTCACAAATCTGGCCTTTGTGGAAGAGTGGCAAGAAGAAAACCATTGTTTAAAGAAGTCATATTTGCAAATTACCACAAGCCATGTAGGAGACTGCAAACATGTGGAAGAGGACAGTCTGGTCAGGTGGGACAAACATGTTCCTTTTGGTCAATATGCAAAAGGCAACACAGTTTGTGGTGAAAACTGCACTGATCTGAATACAAGATTCCCATGGTGAAAAATGAGGACCGCAGCATCATGCTTTCAGGTTGCTTTTCCTTATCAGTAATGCGGAATTGGACAAAAATATTTGGGAAGGTGGATGAAGGTTGGAGGTCAATAGCTTAGAAGCTACTACCCTCTTCGGACTTGGGTTGAAGTTCCCCCAGCTGCAGGACAATAACCTTAATCAAGATTAAAAATAAAGTGGCTTTTAACAAACCATATTGAACAGTTAGAATGGCCGTAATTTGATCATTCCACGCATCTGTTATTTCTGCTGCTGCAGCGCAATCAGAGAAACCACCTGCACCTGTTTCTGTGCCTTTATATACGGAGGCTTCACACACAGCTGTTGCCAGATTATTGAAAGCCTAGAGTGAGTAGATGTCCTGTGTTCATTGCCTGATTCCAACCTTGTTCTTGTTTCTGGATTGCATCATTTCACATTGGCCCCTGTTGTACTCATCCTCGACTTCTGTCTTTCTGGACCATGACTGTTTTCTGGAGCTAGAACCTTTCCAAGTCCTCTGGATTTGTCAGTGAGCACGCTACAGACCCTGTCCAGAGCTGTCAGTTAGTGCAGCTTTATTCATAGTTTTAAATGAACCGCAACTGTGTCTGGCTGAATATCCGTTTCTCTGTCTGTTCTGACCTATAACAGGAAATACATTAGTATGTGTAGACATTCAAGATAATTACAGATCTTTATTAGGATCTGTATCACTTTCCCAGCTTTATTGTTATTAGTTTGGATTAGATTTGTATTGAATATAAAACATGAACACGACTTCCCTGGAAGGGTATATTCCTTAGAAATGTAGTATTTGTATGGTTTCAAAATGGGATTGAAATCTAAAAGGATACTCAATGAAAACCACTATTCTAAAAGTCTTACATGGCAACACATAGACACACAAAACTCCTACACTACTTCTTTGCGTACAGCATATAAGAGATGTTTTTTTTTTCATGTGTATTTGACTTTGACTTGGCTTTGATCATGACTATATTTGAAACATATATTATGGAGCCTTTTTGTGAAAGACATTTCACTGATTTGTATTTGTTTATCCAGTGTAAGGTCAAAAACACAAGCATTACAAATCAGGCTTAAGAAAGCTGCATTCATCATATCAAGTATGGTAGACAAAAGTGGGACAGCATATTTTCTTTTAATTAGAAGTATCATAGTAGGAATAAACGTCCTGTCTGGACAATCCTGGAATAGAAAAACCCTGTGTTTGGAACATCTCACCTTTAAAAAAAATTACAAGTTGTTGTGTGTCCATATATGCATAATGGAGATTTTAGAAAAATGGTGAACAACCATATTTTTGTGTTGTCTGGCATTGTTTTGTATGTGAAATGGCTCAGTATCAGTTTTACCTCCTTTTTGTACCCACATCCTGATGCCCAAACACAAAACATTTCATACCCATGTAGTTAAACCACTAAGTTTTTTTTAGAATTTGTCAAGAACTATGGAGATATAAACTATCTTTTAAAATGTAATTTAATTGTATACATTCTGTTTTCAATATTTTTTACACACCATTTCCATTGACACTGATCCAATGATATTGACATTCATTGAAAATAACAAAACAGGACCCTTGGTCAAGCAAACTAACTAAGCAAAGTCAAAAAGTCTCCTCCAATAAGCTATCAGCAGGGTACAGAGAAACATTTTAAATAAATTGGGTCCAAAAAAGCGCATATCTCAAGTATGTACTGTAAACCATGAAAACAACGGCGATATTTAGTACAGGTTTTTGTACATTAAATGGGATTTATTTTTTTCCCCAATACAGTTTTTTTTGGAAATGTCAGTCTTTTTCCATAAAGGTTAATTATCCTGAGCAATGCCAAAATCAAAAAGAATTGTTTGATGGATCCACAGACTTTGCTCAGAAACAGCTTCCTCTGCAGTTCAGCAGTTGTTCATGTGAAACTTTCCACTGCCTACTGGATCAGCATGAGAAATATAACTATAATGCCAATATTTTATGTTCTTTAAATACTTTACTTTATGTTCTAAACATCAGAATTAAAATCAGATGGCATAAACCCTGTTGTAGTGAGATTTACATGCATTCTTAGGAAGACACCAACCATTGGTATTAGTACAGAGTCCGACTTATAAAAAGCTTCAGCTTATCCTACAACATTGCACTTTAGAGCAGAATGCAATACTAGGGTTTATTCATGAAATGGAGTATTGTTCATCCAGGTACAAAGCGTGTGAATGGAACAGGAAGCACAATATCTTTGTGATACGAAGAGAACTCTGTGACTCCAGCTTTGACTTTGATCAAACAGTGGCATGCGTTTTCAAAGCTGCAAAACCTGAAAAATACATTGCGGTTTTGAACTTAAAAGGAGAAACTCTTTGCTAATACTTGCAGCGACAGCAAATTAACAGTTTCATACCGCTGTCAACCAGCCCACACAAAAACACAGACATCTGCTAATTTTAGATCATCAAGAAATAGTGTAATTTACCAAAGAGAAAATTATTCAGTGCACTGGTGATTTAACTGCATGTCTGACACATCTTTTTAATTCCTTTTTCCAACGGATGTTCAGTATTTTCTTTACTGATGGCTTGTCATTAATATTTAAAAGAGAGAGGAGAGATTTTTACCCTCTTGGCATATCTGAGGACTATTACATTTTCACTCCGAATCACCTCTGGTCAGTTTTATACTAGTAGAATAATGGGATCAAGTCACTTCCACACTCCATAACCAGAATTTATAGGGAAATCAAAACGGGCCTTGCCGCTTGAAGGGACTGGGACTGGCTTGGGGGAGAGAAGAAGAGTATAAGGAGAAAATGAACAAAACGAGAAATGCATCTGGCTAGAGAAATAGAGCTCGAGCAAAGGGGATTGTCCCTCAGGTGGGGCTAGGTCGCTGCTGATAGCTGTGTGGCAGAGGGGGCAGGTGGGTGGATGGGTGTCTGGGGGTGCGGCTGTGCGACAGCAGCAGCAGCAGCCGAGGGAATGCTGAACGCGACCCAGGGCTTTGACTTCTACACTCCTTCAGCTCTGGCGTCAGGGCGATCGTAAAGAGACCAAAGCCCCTGAAGCCTCTCGAAGCCCCACTCCTCCACGGTCGGAGAAGCTCTTTGGAACTCTCTCATTATTAACCTCCCCTTGCACCGCACCTCATCATCCTCCTGTTCTCTCAACCAGCCTCCTCCTCTAGCCTTCCATTGCTTTCCCTCAAATCTTACAGTGTGTGTGTGTGTGTGTGTGTGTTTGTGTGTGCAGACAAAAAAGGACCAGTTAGAAGCAGAATCCACTGATAACACTTTATACATCTGCACATGGAGTCATGGGTGACACCTGATAAGGAAAGGGTTCTTATAGCTTAGTTGTCTATACACACACCTTGTGCTACAATTTATTGTGGCATTTATTATCCCTGATTGTAAGCATAAAGAATATACATTACTGAGGCAATCAGAGAAAGGTTAATTAGGGACAACAACTGCACTCTTTTTTCTGTGAAGTGTTTCATCTGCTTAATGAGGGATTGCTTTCCCAAAAACAGGCAAGTACTAAAGTTGCAATTGCAACCAAACAGAACTGCACAGTTACAAACAACAAGTAAACAAATATTGCAGGAGACTTCTAAAACTAACTCATTGACCTACTGTGGCCTGGCCTTGATCCTTAAAGGAGCATGGCGCAAGACCCAAAGTTTTTGCACAAGTGTGCCCCCTCTGGCGACAAGTTGAAATGACATTAGTGTTGTGCACGTGAATGGGTGTAATATATTTTGATGTAAGAAAGCTATAAATATTGAAGTTAGCCCATGTCCTCTCACTAATGAGACTCAACAAAGTACCAGATCAACAAGAGCATGCACCATGTCACACCCACACACAAGCACAGAGAATTCGGCCTGAATCACTCTCTCATGAACTGACTATTCCAGCCAATAGAGGCAACTGTAGTAAATAGAGGATAGCTCATTTTACATGTTGTGCAATTGTAAGGGCATGTATGGATTAGAAAACAACAATATCTAACTTCAAAAACTTACACTATGCACATTTAAAATGGACCTGGGCTTGCATAGACATAAAATCATGTCAAGGAATCCTTGTTCTAAAACACTTCAATTCATGCTGGTTCTGCTCGTTTGCCACAGAAGAGGATATCCATGGTCACAAATTTGAACATTAGAAGTTTGACTTCCCAGTTTGTTAGTAGTTACATCACATCGAGGGTAGGCTCCGATGTATCTCCTAATGTCCCATAGTTGTTGTGAATGCTGTTAGGAGACATCAATCATTAAAGCACTCCACAAATCTGGCCTTTATCACAGAGTGGCACAAAGAAAGCCAGTTTTGAGTGAAAGACATCACAGATCTTAAATAAAGTTAGCCACAAGCCATCAAGGGGAAACAGCAGACATGTGGAAATTGGTGCTTTGGTTAGATGAGATCAAAGATAAACGTTCTGGTTTTGTTCAGAATACAAAAATGAACACTGCACATCCCCATGAGAACACAGTTCTAATGTGATTCATGGCGGTGGCAGCATCATGCTGTGGAGATGTCTTTCTTCAGCAGTAACAGGACTCTAAGCAGAGTGAAAGGGGGTAGATGGATCTGAAAAACAGGACAGTCCAGGAAGAAACCCTGTTGCAGGCTGTAAAAAGACATGGGTAGTCTGGTCCACCATGTGTAGCGACCCTAAACTTGCAGTCAAAGCTACAACAGAATGGTTCAGATTGAAGCATATTCCTGAATTAGAGAAGACCAGACCTAAATCCAAATAAAAATCTCTGCAAAGCCTTACAATTTTTCTTGTTTTGGAAATGCTCACTATCCAACCTCCTTGAGCCTAAGCTTTTTAGCAAAGAACGATAGACAAAACATAATGTTCAGATACCCATTGTGGATAGATACAGTATACACACAATGCTGATTTTTCTTTGTTAAAAAAAAAAAATCATTCTACATGTCTTCCTGCTTCACAATTAATCTCAATTTTGTTTTGGTCTACAAAAAAATATAGAATACAGCAAAATTTGCAGTTATTATGTGAACTGATGTACTGGCACTGTAGTACAATGCTTATTTACTACTGTACACTTGGGTCCCAAATTTCACCGTTAGTTTGTGGGTCAAAACCTGAAACGTTCGGGAACAATGGCACAAGATCACGCTAGTACGGCACCACCACCACAGTTATCACGTCTCGTCTCCCTTCCTTTAAAACCTCCACAATCAAGCCACACCAACGCAAACAGAGCCTACTCCTGCCAATCCAAATATATGCTTTAATATTCTGGCCCTTCAGTAAGAAACAACCATGACCCCATCACTGCAGTCATGCTCAAACCAATCTGGAACGTCACTTTCTAATACGCTGCACGTTTATGTGCCATTGAAGACTTTGGTGAGAGCCCCGCACAGACCATGCATGTAATGTTAAAACTGTAGTGTTATATGTAGTGACAAGATCTGTCATACTACCCAGAATCAGTTAATTTCAGGTTAAAGTGCACCCTACCCTTAGAGCTACACACTGCTGTCCTTTAACATCAGCTTTACTCTGTTTTCCAACAGCAAGTAGACGTTGCCTGAAGTGTACTCAAAGATTATATATTTAGTCTTCAAGCATTCCATAGAAAAGTAATGGGGCGTATTTCAGAGCTGTTTGTCATCAAAGCAAAAGGCTTCAAATTGATTCTGTTAAAACGGCTTACCATGCTTTGCTTCCCTGGTATGAAAGCGCAGCGCTAATGTTCTCACACAACAGCATGTAGAAACAACTCATTACGTTTGTTTCCGATGGCCTAGCAGAGAGCTAAAAAGGAGATGGGAGGAAGGGCGGTTCTTTGTTTAATTTGATTACACCATATTCTCTTTTAAGAAAACACTGTGGTAAGCAGCTTCCTTAATTACCCCAGCTATGTTTAATTAAAATAATTTTCACTATCAATTACCAAATCAAATAAAGCATCTATACAAGCCACGTTTTGTATGGTGCAGTATAATATCCTGTACGCCGAATCAGAACAGAAGCCCCATTTTGGCCTGGTGGAATTATTAATTCATTAAACAAACACTGGCAGGGCTGAATAATCCAAGGAGGTTATATTGTTATTAGCATGCACGGTGCTGCTGTCACACTGCTACTGCTGACTATCAGGAGATTCACAAATGCAAAAGGAGCTTTGTACAGTTATCAGACATGCTGCTGTTAAAACGACTATGTTCCTGTAGACCCCCATACTGTGTAACGTAAAACAGGCATTTAACAATGTGAATTAACTGGTAGACAGAATAACAAAGATCAAATCATTTCTTGCGTATTCAATTCCCTCAACAACAGTTTTAGAGAAAAAAGTCTGCATTTTCTTTTGAAAAAGCACCAGAGCCTCAGCGTGTCAAAGATTGGCAGCAACCTTGATTTTTAATCGTTTTATTTATTATTTTTTTGCTGTTGTTTTTAGTGGGGGGGGGAGTCTTTCTACTTCGTTTTGTCTGTCGGACAAAATAAATAGCTGTTTGAAAGACTGTTGTTGAAACATCATTACATAATTTATTTAGAAAACATGTATTGTTGATTTTTGTGTGCGTGTGTGTGGGTGGGTGGCGGGCCGGGGGGGGGGGGTTAATGTCAAAAACAGGGCTTCAACACTGACCCTAATCAGTTTTTTGTGTGTGTGTGCAGACAAAAGTATTTTTTTTCCCCAATCAATAACTGTAACTTGGTAGGTTGCAGTTTAGAAATTAATATCTTCATTTAATGGGAGACAGTTAAGTACAATATTTAAAAAATATATATTTAAAAATGGGATTCACATCACACTGGTGGTGCATACAGAAAATTTGCTCTGAGTAGGAGGAAGTGGTACATAGAAATAGTGAAAGCAGAGAGTAAAAATATTAAGAATGAACTAAAAGTTTGCTTGACATTGATTCACACAATGAAAGAACAATTCAGCACTTAAAGTGGAATTTAAAATGCCACAAAAATCATGGTGAAATTTCCTGCAACTTGCACTGCCAAGTAGCATAAATAAGTGCCAAAGTGCCAAAGACCATACAGATGCACAATTGCAAAAGGAACAGCAGGAAAGGTACAGGTATAACAGGTATATACTGCAGTTAAAATGTTAGCACAGACTGTCGTACTGTCCGAGGTAAACAGGCACTTAACAACGTGAATTAACTAGTGAAGTTCTAATTCCTTAGAAGGAAGTGAGTCGAGTCCTGCAGTGACATAGACACATTCTTGTCGCAACTGAGCTAACATCCCCCTTGCATGTAACCCGACAACCCCACTGTGTCTTTCTTTGGCCTCAGTCAAGCGTTAGCATCAAATCAGCATGTACACGCAGGCCATTTAGAGACTTGAAAGTTCACCACTGGCTGCAGGGGTGAAAGCTCAGCATCCCTCTAACATCCCTCGACAGGCCTGGGGGCTAACAGATAAAAAGCTTAAATCTCAAACAGAAAAGGATTTCTGCCCTTCGTTTGCCTATTTCTAAGCCTCAGATCAATAGGATCCAATCTTGCCACAAAGATCTTATATATTTTAAATCTTGCATTAGATGGAAATTAAAGTTAACTGAGAATCTTTTCTCCTGTCCAGGTCGCAGAGATAACACAGAGGAAAGGGTTAAAATTAAAACGTGTGAGAAATGCCTTGCCGTTTTCCCCACATATTATCAAGCAGGCTTTGAATAGGTACAGTGCCTTCCAAAATGCATCCATATCCCTTGAATCTTTTCACAATTTCACTGTTGCAATGATTTTTGTTCCCTATTCTTTGAAAAATAGCTCCAGCTGAGTCAGACTTGATGGAGAGCACCTGAACATTAATTTAGAAGTCTTGCCACCGATCCTAAATTGAATTCAGGTCTGGACTTTGGGCCATTTCAACACATGAGTACGCTTGGATGTAAATCATTCCATTATACGTAGCTCTGCCTGTGTATTTAGTGCTGCTGCCCTAGTTGAAGGTGAACCCTGGGCCCAGTCTCAAGTCTTTGGCAGCCTTTAACAATGTTTTTTTTTTGTATGCCTTGTGTTATAGCTCCATTCAACTGAGCAGTTTCCCATTCACTGAGGAAAAAATGCCTCGCTACAGCATGATGCTACCACGGCCATTGACCACTATGGGGATCGTCTGATCAGTGCGAAGTGCTGAATGTTCTGCCAGAAGCATCGCATGTACACCAAAAATGTTCTGTTTTAATCTCACCTTAAAAGAGCACCAAAGTAAACTTTAAATGTTTGCTGTGCCCACTGCATAGCTAGAGGCACAATACAAATGGGTTTGCTATGGTAATGAATAGACATTTTATATAGGCAGCAAACTCAGAGAGCAGCAAAGAGTAAGCAGAGCAGACATGGAGAACATTGGAGTCTGTGTAGAACATGACAGAGAATGTTTCCAGGATCACTAGTATTTATAACATGTGCTGGGGACCTTATGACTTTAGTGTCATTCGTTTTGCAGTCCATGTTGACTGTAGTGGCACTGTGTTGCTGTCCCGGAAGATTGCCTTAACTCTTATACTTTCCACCTACGCAGTTTATTGTTCACACTTCCACAAAGTCGCACAACACGTCCTTGGGGTAATGTTGTTTTATATGACAACACAATGCCATTGCAGATTTGAGTGATGTTCGGCCGCTCTTAGCAGACACTGAACCAGCTCTGACTCTAGACCTGACCGCTCGTATCCATCTGTCATGTATACCACACAAAGGCGTACACGTCATTGACACAATCAATGACTTTGTTTTATTTATCAGAAATATCAGTCAAAGTCTGACTCTAATCTTAGCATTAAACTAATCTTAAATTTAAGCTTTAGTCCTGTGTATAATGTGGAATTTAGTGATCTAAATACCCACTGGCGAGCAATGACATCTAGGCAATAACCTCTGAAGCTTCTGGCCTGAAGGAAAACCACCTACTTCATTGGTGTCATTTGATTACTGGGGGTGTAACGTAATATCATAGCATGGGGGTTTGCAATATAAAAATGCCACAATATTTCTCGTCATGATAAACTTTGCCCCACGAGGTGCTAACAAGTCTATGTGTTGAAGTAAAAACTAACTTTTATTATGGATGTAATGCAGTGGATTTTAGGGTTCAAACCCACATTCTATCGTGTATTTCTGTCTGAGACACTTATTTTGAATAGGAGACTGTTCTTGAGTTGTCCTGCTGTTTTGAAAAAGTGGGCCTTTACGGATTTTGGTTACTTTATAGAAAAAAGAAACTGGTTACAGAATGACAGACAAGCTAGAAACAGTTTGTAACCAATGTAAGCCAGGAACAATGCTAAAGTTTTCATCTGCTATGGAGCTTCCCGTTGATGCTAAACTAAAAGTCTATTCCACATCTTTTAATGAGCTGGGGCGGCATTTGACCATGTCTAGTTTAAAATGTTAAGGACTGAAACTAGTCAAACCTCAATAGGATAATACTGCACTGAACAGAATCCTTACAAGGCAGGTTGAGATTTTAAAACCTATATTTTATTTGTGAAAACCCAAAAAGGAGATTTACAATGTGTTTTAGGCATTAGAACCACTTAATGGAAATGGAGAGACAGACTTCACCAAAAAGAGATGTAGCATTTTAATATCCTAAGATCTCATGTTACACCTCAAATTGATCATTGGGTCATCTCTATTTATTTCATTGGTGCTACAGCCCTATGTTGAGGAAGAAGAGGGCAATTTATTCTTGATTTGGAATAAGGTTTCTTAATCTCAGTATTTTGAATATTACCAAAAGTATTTGCTCATTTGCCGTCACAGACATTAACTTCAATGACATCCTATTATTAATCCATAGGATGTAATATGCTGGCCACCAGCTCTTTGCAGGAAAACTAGCTTCAATTCTTTATGGGTGTTTTGACCATTCTTCCAGTATTTGTATTTAGAAGATCAGACACTGATGTTGGATGCAGAGGTATGGCTGCCCATTTCTATTCTAATCCACCGCAAAGGTGTATATTGAGTTAGGGTCAAGATTTTCCACATGAAATCATTCAATCAGTTGATTTATGGGGCCAAATGACACCTCTGAAGAACAGTCCAACACATTGAGCCCCTCTGTACCAAAATTTATGCTAGTGCTGTTCTCCTGGCAACTGCCAAACTCAGACAAAGAGACATGACTTGGATGGGTGAACACTTACTTTTGGCAATATGTTTTACTTTTCTAATTGACACTACTGAGAGAACTGGGGTAATTTTCTATACATAATTTTTTTCACGTAATATGTCCTGTTCAATATAACCACAGACGATATATATTTGCTTCTCTCTGCGGTTTATAAAGTTCAAATGTAAACTTACCTTTTTTAGCCTGAGAATCCCTTCTTGCGTTTGTGCATCTGTAACAATCTCGAAAATGCCCAGGTCATCTCCCTCTATGATGTTGTATGTCGACTTTGCATTTTCCCCGATGTCTCGATCATCCGCCTTCACCTTGCCGCCTGTCTTCCCTATCGGTAGGTCTTCAGGGATTCCAAACTCGTACAAACCTATGGATGACAAGAGCCTTTGGGTTTCCATGAATCCTAATGAAACGACCAAATCTTACAGTGTAGTGATTCATTAGGATATATTACAGCAGTTAGCGCAATTAACTTCCTGTGCAAACATTTATTTTGCCTAATCATAAGAAATACACACGGCACATCTTTTATTAGATTCAAGGCTTTTGGGGTTGTAAAGTTGCTTACTTTTGGTGAACTTGGGTGGATTGTCGTTAATGTCCGTTAGCGTGATGGTCACAGTGGTCGTTCCAGACAAGCCACCCATATGACCTCCCATATCTTTAGCCTGTATGACCACCAGGTACTCCTCTCTCATCTCCCGATCCATCCCATGGAGAGCAATTTTTATGGTAGCTGCAGGTGGAAACAGTTCATAACACAAAGACACAATTAACAACATGACTGCTATACCTCGCACATCAAATTAATGATGCTCATGCGAGTATGCTGAAGGATGCGGAGGGCAAAGATGAAAGGCAAACAGTAACATTTGTGCCCACCTTCGTACTTTGCAGGGTGTTTTTGGACCACAACTTGAAAAACAAGGAAAGTCATACTAAGCAGGGACAAAGAATTCTCCACAGGTTATTCTCATTTTTTTAAAAGAGTGCTGCCTGTGTGAGCATAGAAAGGTGGTCATGACTGATCCGGTCCCATCCCTGAGAATCAGCTGTTTGTTTTCCAATGAGTTGTTCCGCCGTCTGGAGTCATTTGTATTCTGATTGAGTGTGAATTATGCTGTCTGTCTTGTATAATCTTGAATATTGTATGCAGAACGGACCTTATTGACTCTGCCGCAGTGCTGAATATAAAAAGGGCTCAGCACTGGCATATATGGATAATCCACTCAGGAAGCAGAGGCCCGCAAGATCATCAAATGAATATAAAACCCCTCATAAAAGCCAGGCTTTGGCATGACACCCTGCCTTGGTCTTGAGCTCCCTCAGACAATGATATTATGCTTGTCTTTGATGAGAAACATGGGAGGGGTTAGATGCTTTCAGTGCCTGGATGTTTTTTTTATTTTTTTGCTTTTCTGTTTTTCCTCAGAAAAGCGGCACAATTCAAGGGCATTTTTTAAAGGTCAAACACAAAAGAGATGATCTCTGTAAATGCAGAGGTGCTATGACTGCATGAGAGAACAGGCAATACATAATAAACACTTTCAAACCTTGGTGGGTTGTTGGTTCAACGCAACTTTTCTGGACCATTAGAACCAATGACTCCACATATTGGACTTATTTATAATATTTTGCTCTTAGTTGTTTAACTAGTGTTCTTTGGATAAGGCATCTACTATGCCTTGCAAAGGTTTTTATACCTATTGAACGTTTTTTTTTTTACATTACAACCACAAACGTTTATCTATTTATTTGGGTTATATTTGACACTCCAACACAAAGTGGTGCATAGATGTCAAGTAGAAGGAACATGATGTATAGTATTTTATTTTACAATTTCAGAAGAGTATGATGAGAATTTGTATTCAGACTCTTTAGATGAATGAGTTTGGTCTGCATTAAAGACACTATGTGGATTACAAAACCAACACTGTGCATGACCCTGAACTGACCCATCTCCTTGGTGAAACATGGTCGTGGCAACATCAACCTGTTGAAATCGCTTTTCTGAAGATGGGACGGGGATGGTGGTTGGAGTTGAAATGGAGTATCACTTTTATATGAGTGAGGAATTTAAAACCCGCCTATGCTTTTCTTTCAGCGCTTTGATTGTAGCCTGTCTCCAGCGGCTAGCAGACTAGACGCAGCTTACACACTTGACAGGTTGCCTGTTTATCAGTGGGCCAACAGAGGCACAGAGCAGCAACAATGCACATGTCCTCTCTCTTGCTAGAGTGGCTAATTAAGCTAGCTTGCATGTCTTTGTATGGCGAAGGGGGGGGGGGGGTAAACCCTGCATTTCATTTGGCTTGTCAGCATCACAGTGAGTTCAAGCATACATCAAACTCAACCAAAGTATAGTTTCAAGAAAGGAACATTAAAGTTTTAGATTGACTGAACCAGAGTTGGGAGTTACCTTCAACAGAACATCTGTAGCATCACCCTGAAGAGGGCTGAGGCACATTCTGACAGATTTGGAGAACCTTTAATCGTAGAGGGACAAATAATGTCATGAGTCCATTTGTGGGATGCCGACAGACTCCAATTAAGGAAAACTGAAAATGGAAGAGTTCACTGAAAGTGAAAAAAAAAATAGGACCTCTTTATTGTGGCCTTGATTCTGTAATAACAAAAAACCTGGCATTCAAGAGGTATATGCACTTTTTTGATTTTTCCATCATTATATTATTAATATTATTTTTTATTCCCCATATTTTTGTCATATTTTTATTTTAAATTAATTTGGCCAGGTGTTTGTTGGCTTTAATTTCTGTCTTTTGTTTTTTTTATTTCAGTGTCATTTAAGTTTTATACCATCAACCAACCAAAGACTACCTGTTGCCTATATGTGACACATTTACAGTGGTGAGAAATGGGTTATCCTCAGATGACCAGCGATGGTCATGGAACTGGAGCCAACTATTTCAGAAAAAAAAGATAAGTTCTGATTCTAAATTCATAGAATAAGTCTATTATTCATAAGAACACAGCTGCTGTAGCTAAAGCAGGAAGAACAGTTGACAAAAAAAAGAACAGAAATGTGAAGGCTTTTATTAACCACTCCTATCAACACAATGGCTCCATTGCTAGAGCAGAAGTAGAGCTGATCATTAAAAATTGTGTAATTATTTTTAATTGTGCTGTTTCCCAACGTATTCAGAGAAAGTTCTTTCAAAAGCAACCCGAGATGTTGTTTTCCCCTAAACAGGGCTAAAAATTACCCATTGCAGTCAGTGGATTCATCATAAAAGTCTTGGTTTGTTGTCTTTCATTTAGGATCTAAAATGCATGAGAATACGTTTTCTAAGCATTTTTCCCATTAATTTTTAGGACATTGTACATGGTTAATATCACAGACATAAAGCTACATCTGATTGAATTTAAGGTATATTCTGCACTGACTTGGACATAAACCTCAAATTTTAATCTAATTTATTGGGATTTTATTTCAACAAGAAGAGGAAACTATTGATATTTTCCTTATACTTCCTAGTCAAGAATTTATTCCTGTGTCTCTGCAGCAAAAAGAAAAATCCTTAAGGTCTGTGGTTGTTATGTGACCCTATGTTCAACAGATATCAATACTTTATCAAGGCACTATATATGTTGAATATGCCTGTTAGATATAGCAGAATTTTGAGGCAGACTAAAAGGGCTCTGTTGAAGCTTCTTAGGTATTTGCTTCAAAAGTGATTTCTCAGTCAAATGCACACACACATTATATATATATATATATATATATATATATATATATATATATATATATATATATATATATATATATATATATATATATATATATATATATATATATAAAATGGTTAAAAAGCAGTGTCTTAGCAACTGTTGATATTTTGTCATGAAAGTGAACACAGTAGGATTCCATCTTAAACTCCCACAATCATACATTGTGAGAACCAGCTTTGTGATGCTAAAAAACCCACAGGAAAAAAAAACAAAAGGAAAAAACTGAAGATACCTCTCTAAGCCTATAATCCTGCTTCCTAGTGCAGGTCTCGGATGTACTTTTCCAGGTATCTTAGTGTTGCTTCGCTCTCGGATTCATTCCATTTTCAAAAACTCCTGTTTTTAAGATCATTTTGAAGCATTTCTGGGATTCTTATCACATGCTTCTTTTTTTTTTTTTTTTTATCAAAAGCCTTTTCTTTATATGCCAAATGACAAAAGGCCACCCCTGACCATGAAATTGTATAGTGGTTAATCCCTATTGATCCTGTGAACGCAAGGACACTATCTTGGATAAAGCGGTTATTCACACAGTGAAGGTAATATTTTTGTTAAGCCTCTTAAATTAAACCTTAAATTCTACTCCCGAGTCACCTTTAAGTGTTTTGTTTCACAAATATTGTTTGGTAATTTTCTGAGGTTCTCATAAATGAATGAGTTTAAATCAAACCAATCAAAGGAACATATGATCACAGTTGGTGTGTGGTTCAGTTTAAAGGATGGAAGTTCAACACAGGTTTATAAATACCCAGTGTTGTGGGTGTAAATATATATTTTTTTCACTTATTTTGAGCTGAACGTAATTCTTTAAAAAAACTGCCTTCGTCAACACCAGGCTGGATTACTGTAATGCACTTTACACAGTGATCAGTGGGTTCTCCATCACCAGCTGCAAAGTCCACAATACTGCTGTACAACTGTTAACTAGCACGAGTAAGCATGGACACATTTCCCCCGTTTTAGCTTCACTCCTCTGGCTGTCTGTACATTACAGGATCCATTTTCAATCTCTTTTATTTGCTTTTGGATCTTTGAATGGCCTAGCCCCACCTTACCTTTTTCAGCTGCTTGCATCCCTACAAACCTTCCCGCTCTCTCAGATCAGCTGACCAGCTGCTCCTGAGTGTCTCCAAAACTAGGCTTAAGCTCAGGGGGGATCATGCTTTTAGTGCAGCAGCTCCTAAACTGTGGAACAAATTGCCCCTCCATCTCAGACAGGCCTCCTCATTGTCTGTTTTTAAAACCCTTCTTAAAAATATATATTCTCGTTGGCTTCTAACACTTTGTAAAGAGCTTATTTTATCTTATTTGGTGTATTGATAGTTTATATCTGATTTTATGTATCCTACTACGTTTTTGTTTCGTTTCTTGTTTTAATTCGCTCCTGTCTTCAAAAGCATCTTTTGTCCTGTCTGAGCCGTGTTAACTCTGTACAGCAGGTTGGTCAACTGTGGTGTTTTAGTGTGCTCTACAGATCAAGTTAGATTGGACTGGATTGGAAAAGTCTTTCAAACTAAAAACATTTGAAAAATATTTAATACAGTTTTAACTATACAGTTTGTTGCAGTTGTTTCAAAGCCAATAACTTAAGCTATTATTGCCTTTTACAATTTCTGATGTTTTATTTGTTTTATCTAATATAGATGGCCTCTGAACTATGTCACAAACGTAACAACCCATATGTCAAACTGAACATTTGATTAATTCCAGAAATGAAGGAGTGTCTGCTGAAATTCAGACTTATTTTCATGCAAAAGGGGCAAAAACACAACTGAATAAGTTCTCCAAATGGGAAATTCGCAAATAATGACAAACATCAGGATTCCCAGGCGTTTGATTACTTATGGTAGCTGTTTATGTTTTGCATTCTTAGTATTGTTCATCCTTAAATCCTTGTTTCTGTCATTAGCTTTGTTTTCTGTTCAGTATTTATGTCAGTAGGGCATTCTTGTATCTGTTAGATTCAGTTCCTCTGTTAGTCAGCTTCTGTTCATTATGCTTTTTGTAGTTCTGCCTGCCCGTCCTTAGTTTAATTAGGTTTTTCCTTCATGTCTGTCCATTGCCCTGTCAGCTCATTGCCCTCCTTTCCTTCTGCTTAATTGCCTTTTACTCATCTCACCTGTCTTCATTTGATTCACCTGCTGCTCCTCCCGTCGCCCCTCCTATGTATTCAGTCAGCTCAGCCATAACCAGTTGTCAGGTCCTCTGTCAAACTACTCTGTTCTGGTCATCTTGTCTTGTTCTTGGTTCCTGCATCCCTTTCATCCTGTCCGACATATTCTCACTCCCAACTTGTCAAAAGTTGGTGCTTGGATGTGGAGTGCTTACATATGGTTAATCCAATTGCACGCACTGTGACCTCTACACCCTCCCAGTTTGCTACAGTTGCACTTCCTGTTACATTGCAAGGATCTTCTAATGTTTTTTTGTGTACGCCACAAATAGAAAAAAAAAAATGCACGGATGACATTTGTACCGTGCACAGCGAAATGAACAGTACATAGCACACTTACTCACATGCTTGCAACAGGAAGGTAGGCCACCTCCCTTCCAGTGATAAACACAGATTAATCAGTAAGTGCAAAAAGAGCAACACAAACAAGACACTTAGTGTGTCACACACACGCACGCAAAAAGATACTCAGACTTCCTACAAGCAGCAACACTCTCATCTCTGTTGATCATCATTAATTATTCAAATTAATTCCTAATCACCGCAAAGGGAAGATAGACAAACACTAATTTCCATAGATATTTTCCTCGACTTTTTTCTTTTTTCTTTACTTCACCGACCATTAACCAAGTGATGAATTGGGGCATGATGTTTATTTATTTATTGAACCCGTTTCATTTCCAATGTGTCGCTGCAAGTGTCAAACGCATTCTAATGGTTGTTTTCTTCTTACCTTTTATTTCCCATTAACATTCATTAAAACATCTGGCTCTCTTGAATGAGCCATCTGCGAGCGCTCCTGACTCAAACAAAACGTGAATGCTAATCCTCAGAATGTCCATTCAGCGCACTTCCGCGTCGCTGCTGCGGATGCTTCGGGATTGTGACACCTACTGTATGCCGGGGCCCGAGTTCTATTTGTTGATCCAAGTGCTCGTTCTAATTATGCACATAAATTCTGAGGCTCCCTTTCGTCAAAGTTGTTTATTGTGTTCTGTTTTCCAAAATTATGAGCCGTCAATTTCCATCTCATTCCTTATTAATTCCACCATTATTTAATCATATTGCTTACAGACACGTGCTAAAAAGTCAGCTGAAAAAGCAATTAGAGATCCAATCTGGAATCTGTTTAGAGTTAAGTTTATGAACCATGATGTGTCTGAGTTTGTGAAAGGGAGAAGTAATTATTAATATTACTTTTGGAATTCATCACTCGGTGATGTTGCAGAACACAACACCATATGAGAACTGGCCTATTTAGCGTTTAGGATGAGCAGTCAGTTGAAGGAAGAACTGCTTCTCATTTCAATCAGACATATATATTCACACATCCTGTTGATGAACCACATATTACTAACAAGCACAGATGGAGCATGGTGACTTAAATTTCATTTCACCGAATGGGCTGGTGACCTGAATCGGGTGGTTTTCAGCTCGACTGGCCCTGAAAAGCGACGAGCTGGTCTGAAACTGAAAAAAATATCTATTTCAGTATGTTTTCGCGATCACTCTATGCCCCGTACTTAAGCATTACCTGGCTGCGCTTACTGCAACACTCTTCAGTGTTAAAGTTATTGCTGAAAGAAGAAGAATCAACGTGAGATATTTTCAGTATCAGTGAAGTGTCGTCTCTTCATTCCCTATCTCTTTTAGTTTTAGCCATTTTATGTTCCTCTATCTTTGGTACGTGAAGGAGTCGTCTGCCACATGATGTCAATGGAATGTCGCAATTTTTTTTTTTCATTTTGAACTTCAGTTTAAGATCTCGGGAAAACAGAGACTTATCTTTACAGCTGGAAATGGCTAAAAACAGTCCAAAATCTGCACTCCATAATCATTGTTTCTTTGTTTTAATACCTTGTTTTACAGCAGCTGTGCCCTCAGACCCAGTTTTTTTGAAGCTGTATGCTCGGTTGTGAGCGGGACAGCAGAAGGTGAGGGTGCATTTTGGATTCATTTCATTTTCATTTGCCTTTTTTTCACCAGATAAAACCCCACCGAGAATCTCCTTTGCAGTAAGTCTGCAGCACACATCAAAAGAGTTACACAAGTCAAACACGTTTAACAGATAATCAATTAAACCATCATAACAATCATAAAAAGATAAAAACTAAAAGAAACAAAATAACAATTTAAGATCACTGGCACTAATTAATAGATTTCTTTTTTTCTTTTTTTTTTTCACAAAAGTGCCACATTACATTTCTGTCACATTAAACCTGGGCACCTCCACTTCCATTCTGCTGCCCCAGTAAAAGTTGTGTATGCCCCAGCATGAGGGCTTGTGTTTGGAAGCGTGCATGAGAGAGCATCTGGAACGGGAAGTGATAGAGGAAAAAGGGGGGGGGGGTAGTTGGTTGCGCCTGGCAGCCTGAGTTAGCGGCTGTTCCACGCAGCGATAATCTATAAGCATTCCACAAAACAGATGGGCTGAGTTACCTGCAGTCCTGTTGTTGTTACACAACTTTTCAAGCAATAAACCAACACTGTCAGCTCCCCTTTAGCAGGCATTTGATAATGTCTTCCCTTATGGGCCCGCTGAATTCTCCTCCTGGTCCTATTGGTTGATGTGCATCCCATCAAAAAAGTGGTTTGTCATGGATTTTTTTTAGAAAATATACACACTTTTAGTATAATGGGGGGGGGGGGGGGGGGGTAGAAGGAAGCTGTTGCACCTCCAGCTGCTGATGGTC
Organism: Fundulus diaphanus; assembly: GCA_037039145.1. Taxonomy (NCBI): domain Eukaryota; kingdom Metazoa; phylum Chordata; class Actinopteri; order Cyprinodontiformes; family Fundulidae; genus Fundulus; species Fundulus diaphanus. The sequence goes on from CM073122.1 coordinate 48,083,012, forward strand.
TGCAACCTGTAACACCGTAGAGACCTGTTGCTTTAAAACAGGCAAAAGCCACAAGACTGGCAGCTATGAGGCCGACGCAGATGGTGCACTATCACACGTATCAGATCATCAAACTGATTTTAAGTTCGCCTGAGTAAATACAACATGCATATTTAAAATTTCAAATATTTTTTAAGGGAAAAAAGCTATCCAGTCTGTTCTTATGAGGAAAAACTCCCCCCCCCCCCCACACCCATCCTAACAACTGGTAGTGCCACCTTTGGTGACAACTACTCACATCAAGCACTTGCCATGAGACGAAACCGGGTCTTACATGGATGCCGAAGAATGTTGGCCCAGTATTCTAAGAATTGTTTCAACTCAGTCACATTTGAGGGTTTGAGCATCAATCCCCAGTTTCAAGCCACAGCATCTCAGTCAGACTTTGACTAGGCCGCACAAAACCTTTATCTTTTCAGGAATTTTGAGGAGCTATTTTACAAAATGGACATAAATGTCTGTCTTTTGATGTTCAAAGTTGGAAGAGCTAGACCTGGAGTTTTAATAGAAGTAGAATATGGTTTTAAAGACATTTGACCTGGAGGGGATGAATAAAAATTGGAAAACACATAAGACTAGGGTGGAGGTCTACCAACCAGCCAGATAACTACCATTCTACTTTGTGTTGGTTTACTGCATGAATTGTGAATAAAATACAATGAAGCTTGTAAAACGTGTGAAAAGGTTCAAGGGGTATGATAACTTTTGTAATGAGTTTGATAGATGCGCCCTTTATATCTACTGTTTAGAACACTTTGTAATGTGATTGGAAAGGAAAGAAAAACTGTTGCATCTTTATTCAAAGGAAGTAAGGTTGTAAGACCCTGGGAACACCTTAAGATAACCTAAATTACAATTGTGAGACATCACCAGTCTGTCCAGGCAGATGGCAATGCTGTGTATAGATGCACTATTTCAGGGAGGCTTATGGTCTAACCCTAGTGTCCGACAAGCGGGGGCTTCTAATTTAGCACTCTTAAAACAAACTTTTGTGAACACTTCATATAAAGCCACACATTTACCTGAGATAAAACTCTGAGCTCACTTAACCGAAAGCAAGCAGCTAATGTTTGCATGCTGAAATGTTGAGCGAGCTGTTCTTCAGCGGAGTGTTCAAAAAAAGACCATTGAAATAATCCTCAGATGTAATCAGGGTCTCACTGTGAAAGCCTATTTCTTTCTTGTTGCTCCCATTATGGGTGTGGCTTTTATGCGTTACATTTTGTTCGGCATTACACTCCCCATTGGTTAGAAAGTGACAAAGGGCCTCCACACTCTATTAAAAGCTCCCATTAAGTCTAATGAAACAACGTTTCTGTCTCACAGAGCTTTTCGTGAGGCCATATCAAGCAAGAAATAACAGCATAAAGAGCTCGGCTTGTTCCATCGCGGTTCCTTCCTTTATGTCTTCCTTTCAGCAGTCAGTGATTAAATTGGGCTTCGTGTTTAGGGCACAGGCATATTAGTCACTGCATAATGCTTATGTTATATTTGACAAGGCTAGCTTATATAAAGGCATTATGTTTCCACTGACATGGCTTACCACTTCTGCTGCTTGTGTCATTTAATTTACGTTCCTGGTAAAACAAAAAGTGGACCCATTGTTTAATACTAGCATTTTATTATAGGTTCCAAAATGAATATAGGTTTGTCTGAAGTGTAAAGAAAGTACACGTTAAATCTTCTCCCTTGTTACTGAATAAAGAAAAACTATAATGGAAGATTAAAGATATGTAAAATTTATGAAACCCTATAATTTAAAAGGGCTGTATTTTATTTTTATTTTAGATTGAACAGAAAACCCCTGACTTTATTTGTGCCATAATAATTGAGACTGAGCTCCACATAAAAAAAAAAAAATATATATATATATTAACAAGCAGAAAAGTGAACTCACCAGAGTTTGGATCCACGGAAAAATACGGCTGTCCGTCCAGGATGCTGTAGATGAGCTTAGCGCTGTTCCCGTACACCGGATCATCGGCATCTGTGGCTGTTACCCTGGTAACCGGGGTACCTGTGGTGCAGGAGAACAGAGTTACGAACAGCAGCTCTACAGGCAATCAGATCTGCCTCGCTGTACTTTGAGATGTGGTTGCGCTGAGCCAATCAGGATGAGCCAATTGGACCCAATGTGGGGTTGATTGGTCAAATGTCTGGACCCTACTCATTGCATTGTGTTTCAAGCGAAGAACTAAACTTTTTGGCTTACTTTATAAGAAAGAAAGAAGTTACAATTTATCTGCCAGTCATCAGTGGAATGAACAACATAGCCGAAAGTGAAGGATGTGGTAACGTCTGGGTTGATTAGCGATCTGATCCCCTTCAATGCCAAGGGTTTCAGGATAATGAAGCTAGTGTTTAAATCAACATGATTTATCAGAACAACAAGAAGCAGTGCTTTTAAATTATTCACCTGTATTTGTTTCTCATTTGTTCTTGTGCAAATGTGCAATCTGAATACCTTATAACCCATCTAAGAGGTCATTAGATCGCCCAATTTAACTACATCCGCTGTAATTAAAACCTCCATACTTCAAAAGTTTATACATACTGGTACACATGTTTATTCCTAAATGACCACCATACTATAAATACATCATTTTTCAAATTGTTATAAAAAAGAAAATATAACATGAAAAAAAAAACATCTGCAATTATTTAGAAGAGACAATAATTTTGTGAATACTTAATTCAATATGTTGAATGAATAGTTGATTATTTCAGTATTTTTTCCATCCAAGAACAGGTTGCACGGGTTACAGCACCGTTAGGGGAACCCAGACATCTTTTTCTCCAGCTCTTCCACTAATCTATCCATCTTTTTGTGGCCGATCTGAAGGTATGGGACATGGGAGTGATGGCCTGGTGGTGACTCAGTCTGTCATTCTGGGTCCCTGAGCAAGACCCTTCACCACAGATTGCTCCCCGTTCGCTTCTCAGCGTGGCAGCGCACTGCTCCCTAAGCGATTGGTTAAATGCAAAGGAAAATTTCACCTCTGTGAGACTATAAAGGAATTGCTTGTGGGGAACAATGCAGGACACATTAGCACCATCATGATGACGTCATACATTTTAAGATAAGATAAGATAAGATAGGCTTTATTGATCTCACAGTGGAGAAATTCACGTGTCACACATCGGCTTAATAAGCAAAGAAGGTGCAAAAAGGAGGAAAAGGTGCATAAGGTATATAGAGTGTGTCCACATATACACAGTGTATCCAAAAATAAAAAAATAACATAAAATACAAACATAAAATAATTTGACTGAGATCGCACATTGCATTAATCAGTCTCTGCTTTGCCTAACCATAACCCCTATAAAAAACATGATTTAACTTTTCCTTAAGTTACTGTTAAACCTTAAAAAAGTTTCATAAAATTGTTCCAGGTTTTTTTGTTGTTTTTGTTACCTTACAATCTTTTAAATATTGACCCTTTTTTAAACCTTATTAGAAAAAAATTGCTTAAAGTAAAATACAGGTCCTTCTCAAAAAATTAGCATATTGTGATAAAGTTCATTATTTTCCATAATGTAATGATAAAACTTGAACATTTATATATTTTATATTTCAGGTCTTTTATTGTCTTAGTACAGATGATTTTGGCATACAGCTCATGTAAACCCAAAATTCCTATCTCACAAAATTAGCATATCATGAAAAGGGTCTCTAAACGAGCTATGAACCTAATCGTCTGAATCAACAAATTAACTCTAAACACCTGCAAAAGATTCCTGAGGCCTTTAAAACTCCCAGCCTGGTTTATCACTCAAAACCCCAATCATGGGTAAGACTGCCGACCTGACTGCTGTCCAGAAGGCCATCATTGACACCCTCAAGCAAGAGGGTATAGCCCCGTTTACACTACACCTAAAAACCGAGCCATCCCGAGACCAGTCCGAGCTTGGATCAGTTATCCAAGACAAGCCGACCCGTTTACACACAAAGCTTATCTCGGTTCCTTGGTTGCTCCTCGGCCCCTAGTGGCGATCTGCGGTACTACCGCTGTCTGAGATTGAAGGCCGGACCGAGCAAAACAAAACGGCAGCGCCCGTAACATTCAGGAAGTTATGCTTGATATTGTGATATTTCGTTGTTTGCGGAGAGTCAGGGGAAGAAGGCAACCATTGGTGAATTTACTTGAGAAAGTTGGCTTTTTTGGGAAGTGGATGAGACAAACGAACGTCTAATAAGGATTTACAGACGCAGGAAACAATGACAGACGCTGAGGTTCATTGCGCTGCTAAGCAGATTCATCTCTGGAAACCGTGTGGCACGGTAAGGAAGCTAGTATTATTATGAATGTCTGAAATTTGTCTGAATGGAGTGTGAATCGGGACGTGCAGCCAGACTGCCGGAAAACCCGCGGACAGTCAGCTGACTGTAAGGGGATGACGCGGTCTGCTCATGCGCTCTTTATCAGAAAACTGGGCCAGAAATAAAACCAGGCCGAGACCTACTCAAGAGCTGGTCTGCAGTTAGCGCGGTCCGGTTCAGTCTGCTGACCGTTTACACACAAGAGTTATCTCGGTTACCGAGCTCGGACTGGTCTCGGCTCGGTTAAAAAAGTGTAGTGTAAACGGGCCTTATGACACAGAAAGATATTTCTGAAAGAATAGGCTGTTCCCAGAGTGCTGTATCAAGGCACCTCAGTGGGAAGTCTGTGGGAAGGAAAAAGTGTGGCAGAAAACGCTGCACAACAAGAAGAGGTGACCGGACCCTGAGGAAGATTGTGGAGAAGGGCCGATTCCAGGCCTTGGGGGACCTGCGGAAGCCGTGGACTGAGTCTGGAGTAGAAACATCCAGAGCCACCGTGCACAGGCGTGTGCATGAAATGGGCTACAGGTGCCGCATTCCCCAGGTCAAGCCACTTTTGAACCTGAAACAGAGGCAGAGGCGCCTGACCTGGGCTACAGAGAAGCAGCACTGGACTGTTGCTCAGTGGTCCAAAGTACTTTTTTCGGATGAAAGCAAATTTTGCATGTCATTTGGAAATCAAGGTGCCAGAGTCTGGAGGAAGACTGGGGAGAAGGTAATGCCAAAATGCCAGAAGTCCAGTGTCAAGTACCCGCAGTCAGTGATGGTCTGGGGTGCCATGTCAGCTGCTGGTGTTGGTCCACTGTGTTTTATCAAGGGCAGGGTCAATGCAGCTAGCTATCAGGATATCTTAGAGCACTTCATGCTTCCATCTGCTGAAAAGCTTTATGGAGATGAAGATTTCATTTTTCAGCACGACCTGGCACCTGCTCACAGTGCCAAAACCCCTGGTAAATGGTTTACTGACCATGGTATCACTGTGCTCAATTGGCCTGCCAACTCTCCTGACCTGAACCCCATAGAGAATCTGGGGGATATTGTGAAGAGAAAGTTGAGAGACGCAAGACCCAACACTCTGGATGAGCTAAAGGCCGCTATCGAAGCATCCTGGGCCTCCATAACACCTCAGCAGTGCCACAGGCTGATTTCTGCAAAAGGATTCCCGACCGAGTATTGAGTGCATAACTGTACATAATTATTTGAAGGTTGACTTTTTTTGTGTTAAGAACACTTTTCTTTTATTGGTCGGATGAAATATATTAATTTTGTGAGATAGGCATTTTGGTATGCCAAAATCATCCGTATTAAGACAATAAAAGACATGAAATATTTCAGTTAGTGTGCAATGAATCTAAAATATATAAAAAATAATGAACTTTATCACAATATGCAAATTTTTTGAAAAGGACCTGTATTATTTAAGTTGAGTTTGACTGCTGTACCTTGTCTGTCTTTATTCTGGGGCGACTGTGGTGCAACAGTTAGGGAGTTCGTCCTGTAACTGGCGGGTTGCCGGTTTGATCACCTGACCTTCTCAGTCTTGTGTCCTTGGGCAAGACACTTCCCCCGCATTGCCTGCTTGTGGTGGTCAGAGGGCTCAATGGCGCCGATATATGGCAGCCGCCAGGGCAGCTGTAGCTACTAACATAGCTCACCACCGTCAGGGTGTGAATGGGTGAATGACTGACTGTAGTGTAAAGCGCTTTGGGGTCGTCAGACTTGATAAAGCGCTATACAAGTACAGTAATTTCCTTGTGGGTAATATTTACCTATATATATATATATATACAGTATATATATATATATATATATATATATATATATATATATATATATATATATATATATATATATATATATATATATATTAGATTATTTCATACTTCTTGTGTTGCAGTGAATCTAGAAGTACTTTAAACTGTCACCATGGATTGTCAATTAGTCCCAAACATCTGATTAAATAACAATCACCAAGTCAATTTCAAACTAATCAACATGATAAAATAAATATTTATTTGATGGATTATGTTCATGTTTATTCCCGTTCTGTTATTTATTTACACATTTAAATAATCCGTCCATCCATCCATTTTCCAACATGCTTATCCCCATTGGGGTTGCAAGGGGTGCTGGTGTTGGTGCCTATCTCCAGCTGTCAATGGGCGAGAGGCGGGGTACACCCTGGACAGGTCGCCAGTCTGTCGCAGGGCAACACAGAGACAAACAGGACAAACAACCATTCACGCTCACACTCACACCTAAGGAGACATTTAAGTAATTACTTAATATTTTTTTTTATTTCAGAAGGTATCCATTTCTTTCACAATACCTATTCCCAGTAGCAGAAATTTGGTTCTTTAATATAACAGCTTTATTATGTTTGTCAAAAATATATGCAAGGACCTTCATCAATATTCCATCTGCACCAAGTGCTCCAGGCAAATCAGGAAAGAGATTAGTGCCCATTCAGTCCACCTTTCAGAGCTGCATTATCCAGTATCTGGAGGGAAAAAGCACTCAAAATCTGAATTTAAATATATTATTAACCCAATTAAACCCAACCAGTTGTGAGTTGCAGTGACCTATCTCCTGAGTAGTCAGTGTAAGGATGTGAGTTTGAGACAGAGAGAGAGAGAGAGAGAAAAGAAGCTGACAGTCTGATAGTGGGCAACATGCTGGCAGGAATACTGAGGATAGTATGGTAATTGTTTCTCTGAAAGATGTTTAGAGGTGTTCTGACAACAAAGGGAGATGTCCCTCATTGCAGGCAGAGCGGGTCCTGCCACAGGCAGCTAAATCTGTTCACTGCAGATGAGGTGCCTTGTACAGACGCGTGCCAGGTATGAGTTTTGGTTCCAGCACTGTGATTCAAGGAGTTCAAAAATGAATGAAAAATAGGTGAAAATGGCTTGGATCATGTGTCTATGAAGATTAAAATTGTATTTAAATAAATATTTTTTATAAAAACATATTTTAATAAATAATAAACCTACTGAAAAATAGGTCCTGTACAGCATATGGACTTAAAGCTATGTTGGTAATCCTGTTCAGAAACACTTTTTGTTTTACTGGGTAAAACGGTCCTTCCATCCTGAAAGCAGTCAATATATTATGGATTCAGAAAAAGGAGGTAAAAAAAAATATCTCTGTGGGAGCTGCAGGCCTGTCATTCGGTCCGAATGGAAAGAACCAATCATCGTCCGGGGGTATCACCTTATCTATTGGTTGTCCCACATGCCAATCATTCTGACTCGCTCACGTAACGCTAATGTGCATGCACATTCCTTGTTAGTTTCCCCTTTCTGGCTGCGCAGGCGCACTTCTAGTGTTTATGTATCTGGTTAGCTTAGCGGTTAGCTTCGGTGTTAGCCATTCTTTGTAGCTTCGCTGCTCTCACCGCACATTTTGAACATTGCTGAGAGTCGCAAGAAGCAAACTGCATACAAGTTTATGAGAAAAAGAGGAAGGCCTCAGTAGAATTAAATAAAACCAGAGTGGATTTGGGAGATGTTTTCATGAGTTTCCTCCGAGGTGCGGAATAGCAGGTAAGATGGCCATGCGCATGAGCAGTCATTCAAAAAGTGACTTTAGTTTCTTACTTGCATTTCAGGAAAAATCACCCACTCTACCTTTAATACTTGGTTTGCATGAAGTACTGCATCAATGTGGCATGACATGGACATGGTCAGTGTGTGGCTTTGCTTTAAAAAGTGCCCTCAAGTTTTCTGTTTTGTGTTAATCATCTTTCTCTTCACAATACTGCATATACTGTATTCTCATGTGGGCCAGGCTGTGTTGCCGACCAATCCAACACAGATGTTTATCAAAGCAGGTACTAATACATTTAGCAGTGTGGATAGGTACCAGGTCCTACCAGAAAATAAAACCAGCATCTCCATAAACCTTGCCAGTAGAGGGAAGGTTGAGTTTGACTTTGGTCTGATAAAACAGTGGGGCAACACCTAAAGACAACCTGGCTGCATAAACCATTACTTACAAGGGACACGTTACATTGGGCCTCAAACAAATGTGTGCCTCCCCACTCTTCCTCACTGGGGACCTTGATGTAATGCAAAATTAGCTTTTATTTAACATGCCTCTGTGATAAGTTTCTGACATTGTCTCTGGCAAGGAAAGCAACAGTACTAGCCATGGATACGCCTGTATCTGGTGGCTCTTGAAACACTGACTCCACCCACGGTTCACACATCATAAATCTTCCCCAAACTCTCAAATAGCGTTTGCTTCACAATCCTCTCAAGGCTAAAATTATGTGTATTGCTAGTGCACCATCCTCTAACACACTTTTTCCCTCCATTCAACTTTTATTCTATGCTGGATACAAAACTCTGTCAACAGCAAGCTTCTTTTTAAATTGTGTATCAAAATAATGTTGTTGCATTCATTTAATGTTTACATTCTCTGAAAAACTCAGTCTTTCAAATGTATAGAAAAAAGAGCTTGAAATAAATGACTGTATGTGTAATGAATCTATATTAGTTTCACTTTCTGAATTGAATAACAAAAAACTATATTTTTGGTTATATTCACATTTTCTGAGCCATAACTATAATCTGATTACAAGGATTCAACCATCTTAAGTATGCAAAATATAAAAAAAGAGGATATTTGAATTCAAAATAAAACTCTTTGTCCACCATTTAACCGCCCAAAAACAGAATGCCCTTATCTTCAGCAGAACAACACAAAAGATAAATTCCACATTCATGCCGCAGTTTTTTTTTTTCACTTACCTACACAACCAGTTTACTGTGCCGTCAGCTACACGTGTCAAGGATTGATTAATAGTCACCGCCGTGTCTGCGGTATTGTAACAGCAAAACAGAGCAAAAGCCACCTTTGCACTCTAACTGGAGTAGCAGTTTCACTGTTGCAACCCAATTATTTCACAGTGAGGGAGCCTCAAGTGGTCCTCTGAGACAAAGGTGTTCCAGTAATTCATAGACTTATGATGACCCACGCTGTTGTGTTGCCAAAGCTTACCGTGTAAATTCCATACTGCTTGTATGCCTTGCTTTTTGCTGTGTTTTAAATCAGCGCAGATCAATGTGCTGTTTTTCGTTTTGTTTCTGCTTGCTGCACTGTAGTGATGGTAAAAAGAAAGCAAAAAAATATATTAGGGCATATCAGCTGCTGAGTTTTTCCTTTTGGCTCCAAGGAAGTTGAAGTGCCTAGCTCTATTTAAAACAAACAATGAACCTTCCACCCATACATTATCAACAGAATCAGCAAAGTTGTTATCGAAAGATTTCAAGTTTTTAAATTTGAACTTTTGAAAGTAACAAGAAGTCCATGTCTATAGCCTTTAGGTTTTCTTTTAGACAGTGATGACTATGGTAAGTCACGGGCCCTAACAGCCCCGCTATCATGACTCTGCCTTTGTGTTTAGGAGAAAAAACACTTCCTTTGGCAGATAACCCTGCAGCATTGTCTCCATACCCATTTGATACTTCAGCATGCACAATGCGATTACCATCTAACTAAGCAGTCATTGATTTTTGGAACATGTCAAATAACTCTGGGTCATTATCTTCCTAATTCTGAGATAGTATACACATAATGTATATACCCCACTACTGGGAATTGATGCAAGTGGTACTAAAATGTTGTAGCAACTACCTGAAAATAAAACTTAATCTCATGCAATGCTATGCAGATGATCTGTCTGCACTGATGAAGATTTGTTCAAAAAAAATAAAATAAAAAAAATAATCAAAACAAGTGGATTCTTGGTCTTTGCAAAAATATTACTAAAATCTTCTCTTGTCCCGTTAACAGTCAGATTACTGTTTGCCAATGCAAACAGGGACATAGAAATTAATTTTTGGAGACATGTCCTGTGGTCTGACAAAAATAAAATTGAACTGTTTGGCCATAATGACCATTGTTACATTTGGAGGAAGAAGGGGGAAGCTTTCAAGCCTGAGAACACCATCCCATCTGTGAAATACAGGGGTGCCAGCATCATGTTGTGGGGTTGTTTTACTGCAGGAGGGACTGGTGCACTTAACAAAACAGATGAAATCACGAGAAAAGAACATTATGTGGAAAATCTGAAGCAACATAGCAGGACATCAGCAAGGGAGTTGAAGCTTGGGCGCACATGGGTCTTCCAATGACCCGAAGCATACAGTCAAACTATTCACAAAGTGGCTTAAGGACAACAAAGTCAATGTTTTGGACTGGCCATAACAAAGCTGTGATATCAATCCTATTAAAAAATTAGGGACAGAGCTGAAAAGATGTGTGTGAGCAGGGCGACCAGTAAATTTGGCTCAGTTCCACCAGTTCTGTCAGGAGGAATGGCCAAAGTTCCTGCCAACATTTGTTAGAAGCTTGTGGAAGGATATCCAACATATTAGATCCAAGTCATACAGTTTAAAGGCAAGGGTACCAAATATTAACCGAGATGTAAGGAAACTTCTGACCTTCAAGAAAGTAAGAAAACAATGTCTAAAACGTGATTGCTCTCATTATTCTGGCATTAAGACAATAGAAATAATTTTGATAGTCCTAACTGATCTAAGACAGGAAAGGTTTATTCAGGTTGCATGCCTGACAGTGAGAGAAAAAAAGCCAATGTGTCTTATTATATACTGTGAACATAGCTTATATACTGTGAAACATAGCTTTTTTATTTTTCTTTATTTAACCCCCGGTTCAGTTCTACATATTTTAAGAACCACCATTGAGGCACCAGTCACATAGGCCTCCAGAGTTGCAGACTCTTATACTTACTAGCCTGCTGACAGTCAAAACTGCTTTTGCTTGATTTAAACGGAGGTCTTTAAAACGGTTATCCACTACAGTTATTACAACAACTACTCTCAAACAGAACCTCACTGTTAAAAAAAAATAAAAAATCCAATCACTTAGACACCTGACATAATATGCTGAAATTTCCTCCAAAGGTGTTTATTTAGTCGGTAACATTTATAATCAGCTGTTTAAGAGAATTTAAAGGGCATCAATTACATTATCTGCATTCCACAAATGTGTGCTTTAATCCAAATGGGAGACTTTTTATTGCATTTTCAGAAAGCAAATTATATCTTCTGTGTCATATGTGTTTGCCAATTGTCAAATGAATCAAATGACCGGCAGCAAAGGAAATTGCACCGCCCCATTCGGAGCGATACAGAGTCTAATCTGTATTAGCTTTAAAGTTGAACTGCTGCTGCCACAGAAAGAGAGCCATCTATGCCTTCCTAATTATGAAAAGCACCTTAGCCCTTCTACAGTGTGTTGGACTATTGCATACTGGCTTAATAAATTCAGTTACACTATGGATTGAAGTGTGGAAAGAGGGGTTCAGGAAAGAAAAAAAAACAGTTGAATCAGTGAAGCATGAAATAACTCCCGCTTTCTTTCCCTCCCACAGGGGTAAAATGTTCTTCGCTGCCCCTGATAACATATAAAAAAGAAGGATTAGGAAAGCCAGTGTTTTGGTGCTATTTCAAATCAGTGCAGATTAGCTTGTCTTTTCTAAATGATGATCCAAAGAAATTTCAGGGACACTGCTGAGAGGGATGCAGCTGTCGGCTGCACAATGGGCACACAAACTGGACTGTAGGAGGAATATTGTCTCTGGCTTTTATTTGAAGCCTGTAGCACTGTGGCGATTACAATAATAGCAACACAACACCTACAATATAAACTTCCAGGGATGAAAAGCTGAATGGTTGTTTAAAACAAAAGCTGTGCAGAAAACAACTAGCTATATGCGATGGCTAGAAAAGAAAAGTCGAACATGAATAAAAACATGTTTCCTGTCTGGAGTAAAGCTTTCATCTGCCTGAAGACATGATGACATTCTTATCAAGATTATACTGTATTTTAAAAAAAAGTGTTTGACCCCTTACAGATTTATTGTTTTTTTTTCCTTTTTTTCACACTTTAATGTTTCAGGTCATCAAGCAAATTTTAATTTAATTTAACAAAGAGCTGTTTCCACATGATGATTTTGTTTATTAACGGGGACAAAATATATAGCAAAGCAAATTGACCCTCTGAGTGAAAGTAATTATCCCCTTTTTAAATCATGAATGAACTTTGATTAAACTTTTTTTTTCTTTTTTTAAAAAGCTGTTCTCAACTTCACAAGCAAAACTCAGGCTTGATTATTATTTGACCTGCTGTTACAATAAATAATTAGAATAGAACCTTCAAAAAAAGCAACACATTCTGCAAAAAAAAACTATAGAAAAATAAAGTAATTGACATCTAATAGTCTGGAAAAGGTTACAGATCCATTCTAGGAGGGATGGTCGCCAACTCAAAGTTAGAGTCACTACACACAACTGGACAAAACATGCAGCAGTTGTGAACCTTCTCAGGATTACTCCAAGAGGACATCATCAATCCAACCAGGAGGTCACAAAATGACCCAGAATAACATTTAAGCTATCCAGACCTGGAATGTTCTAGCTAAAGTCTGGACTCAAATCTAATTCAGATATGGTAGTATAACCTTAAACATAGCATCCATACTCTGAAACCCTCCAATATGGCTGAATCGAAGCATTTCTGTAAAGGAGAGTGAGCTAAAATGCCTCAGTGGAAATGTTAAAGACTTATCACCAGTTATCCCAAACTCTTGATGTCAGCTGTTACTGCTAAGAGCGGCAAATCTAGTCATAGCTTTAGGGGTAGTCACTTTTTCAAATGGCGCCAGACTGGTTTCCATAGAAAAAAGTAGATAAATAAATCAGATTAAGGAGAAAAGATAAATAAAAGTTAGAAATCTGAAATAAAATGCCACGGTGCTACTGAGTATTTCCTTCCTGAATAAAAAAACATCTTGGGTGTAAAAAGGCCCAGGTAAGTGATTGAGTCTGGGTACCGCAAGCCCAATGTTTATAGCTAATTCTCTGAACATTCATGAAGAACTGGGACAATGACCTCAGGGATCTAACACATCCCTAAATCAGAAATATAGGGTGGGGCTAGGCCAATAAGAGCTTTAAGAAGTTCCTCAGATCCTCCCACCCCTCAAGCTATAAGTCTGGGTGTCGTCCTTAATAGCACATTATCTTCTGAAAGCCATGTCAAAAGCTTTATCCGGTTTGCATTTCCTTCTTCGAAACATCAACCATTAACCTCTCAAAACCACTCAAAAACTTCAGCTTGTCCAGAACACATCCCTCCTTTCCTTAAACACCTTTAATGGACACCCATCATCTAGTCAGCTGATTACAAGATTCTCCTCCTCACTTTCAAAGCTCTCAATAACTTTGCAACTTCTTAACTCAGGGGTCACCTCTGTCATTACACCCCAAACTCGTGGCTCTTCCGTTTTGTTACATGCTTCTCAACCATGGGGTCCAGAGCCTTGTCCTGCACAGACCCCAACTTTGGAACTCTCTCCCACATTACATCCTTGACTATGATTCTCTGTCATCATTAAAATATCAGCTGAAAAGGTACTTATTTAAACTTGCTTATTCTATCTAATATTATTTGTGATACTAATAGTTGTGTTTGATTTTATTATTTTCTCCTATATTGTTTCATTATTTGTCTATTTAACTGTTGCTGTGTTTTTCTTGTTTCGTCACCTTTAGTGACTTGAACATGGCTGGATGCTTTTTGTTTTGGTCAATGCTTCAATTCTAGGGATGTTTTATAAGCTAACACTCTTTTAAACGTCTTATCCCTGATCTGTCGGTTGTGTTCCTTGGTCTTCATGATACTGTTTGTTCTCTAATGTTCCCTAAAAAAACATGAATGTGTCAGTAGAACAGCTGGTTTTATACTGAGATTGACACAGGTTAACTCTATTAACTGTCTTCTTTTCAATTCAATTTAGTTTATTTATATATTGCCAATTCACGTCACATGTAATCTCAAGGAACTTTACAAAGTCAGTTCTATTGATTCATCCAGACAGATTGGTTAAAAGTTTTCAGTTGAAGGAAACCGAGCAGATTGCACTAAGTTATTGACTTGCAGCATTCCCTCCTCCTGAAAGAGCTCATAGAGATAGTGGACAGCTGCTTGCATTGTGTTGCTGACCTTGCAGCAATCCCCCCTATTTAGCATGCATGTAGCAACAGTGGAGAGGAAAACTCCCCTTTAACAGGAAGAAACCTACAGCAGAACCAAAACCAGGTTCAGTGTGATCAGCCATCTGCCAACAGACTGAGCATACACTTAAAAAGTAGACAGAACCACTGATCCAGGAGCACTTTCTACGTGAGACAAAAGTGAAAGGGTAACGGCAGCACTAGCTTCATTGGTGACTTCATCTAGGAGAGAAACACAGCCAAGCAGATAAGCTCTGAGTATGTTTCCAAGTCTAGAGGATGAAAGAGAGCAAAGACAATTAGTTGCAGTAAAAGCTCAGTCAACAGCAATGTCTAGGAGAGAGACAGGACTCAACACTGAAAGACAATGCCATGTGTATCATCTATAGAAGGAGAACATGGAGCTGTTGGCAGCAGCACCCCAGTCAAGCTCCCCTCCATCACAGTGTCACAGCTAAACAGACTGGCAGGCCAGATTAGCCACTATGCAGAGAGAGAAAACCTTAAGAAACATGCTCTATTGGATTTTATTTTATTTAGTGACATCAGAGTAGAAGGGGCCTATAAAAATGCACACGATCTTTAATGATCTATATATTTATGTATTATGTATTTATATATATATTTATGTATTTATATATTTATACACGCACACAAATACACACACTCATGTAAGAACCAAAACCAGTAATGGGTAGAGGTATGTATATATATATATATATATATATATATATATATATATATATATATATATATATATATATATATATATATATATATATATATATATATGTATATGTATGCAACTTTTTCTATATTTTCTATTTCTGGTTTTACTATCACATTTGGTTTGGTGGAGAAAGTGGAGAAAGACTAAACTCCACTTATAGCGAGCCTCTCCCTGTCAGATTTGGATTATGCCCCCACCCACCCTCCACAGGGTGACACACATCGGGCATTTATGGAAATACAGCCTGCCGTTATGGTTGTTTACCCATGCTAAGTGTAACGTCATTAATCATGTGCTGAAGTTTACAGGATTTAATGCCACAGCAATAACTTAAACACACATCATTTTCAAAGGATGTCATTACTGTACATAAACCATTTACATCAAATTTACAGCTGCTGTTTGTTGCTTCAAGGGCATTCGGCGGCTAAAGGGGCTTCATAATAAAGACATGGGGGTCTAGCCTTATGTTCTATCAGCCGACAGAAATAATAGCGCCAACGCTTCCCATTTACTCTGTACACTGGCTCTGTGATAGGAAATCAATAGGTATCTTTCCTGAACCAGAGAGGGCGTAAATTGGGAGGGATACAGCTCGATGTGACACACAATGGCCAAGGAAGGACACTGCAGCTTATTTCTGTGGCACATTTTTATCCTGCAGCACAGCTTCATCTGTTATGGCCTGTTTATTTCCTGCAGTAGTATAGCAGGGATAATCAAACAGGGGGGAAGTCATAAAGACTTAGCTTTGAGCCATCAGGATGCTCATTTGCAAACACTTACTTTACACTGCAGGGTGGCAGAAAAAGGAAATGAATTTGCTAATTAGGCAGTGCAGTGTCTGCAGCTTCATCTCCAAATTCAGTTTTTTATTATGTTTCCCAATGTTTTTTTCCAGATATATTTGTAGATATTAATGTGAAAAGCACAGACAAGAAATATTTGTATATCTATACAGAAAAAAAATGTGTTATAGTGAATTCTTTAAGCAAATTAAAACCTTCACATTTCATTATAATTCCAGTTTATAAGCGTAATTGTCTACAAAGCATACAGTGATGCCTCTTAAACTCCTTACACGCATGTCAGTTCTTTCTTCTTTAGATTAGAGAACACAATATGTCTTTTTATGTCCTCAGGATTTGCTTATACAAGTCAGCAAAGTGCATCACAGGGAATCACTCCCAGCTCAAGCACCGGCCTACCTAAATCACTCCAAACGATGTGTCATTACACTTCATTTACTAGCACTGGAACGCAACAACTCTCCTTCACAACCTTCTGTCCAGCAAATACTGCAACACTGTAGCATCACCACTCCCCTCAGCTCAGACTTGGCTCAGAGGCATGAAGGGTGGAAGACAGGAGGGGGCATTCAAATGTATGCAAGCACTGAGCCATAGAGAAAGGATATCACTGAGGCATGAGCAGGGCTATGGGCTGCATGAGACTTAGGGCTAACAGTTCCCCGCTGTGAGCCTACCTGGAAAAAACAATACTGTTTATGTCTGACTGGCTTTACACTGCATGGGGTCGGAGAAGAGAAGGAGAAACACGGGGAGAAATAAGCACAGGGGCAGAGGTGTACAGGCATGTGCAAAACAGCTCTGAATTTTGGAAGTTTTTAGTTTTTTTTTTGTTACAGACCAAAGGGACAATACAAAATTACCCATGGCTTTCACATTTTTAACAAATAAGAACCTGAAAAGTGTGATGTGTATTTGTATTCACCCCCCGTTTAATATCCCTAAATAAAATGCAACCAGTTGCCTTCAGAAGTCACCCTATTTGTGAGCAGAGTTCATGTGTGTGTAATTTAATCTCAGTAAAAATCCAGCTGTTCTGTGAAGGCTTCAGTGGTTTACTAGTGAACATTACAACCAGAACTAGAATCAGAATGAGCTTTATTGGCCAATAGTATTTTACATGTACGAGGGATTTGTTTTGAAGGTGCTACACCTAGATCAACGTGCAGGTGACATAAGCAAATGTAGAAATATATAATATGGAAGAAACACTACAAATGCAAGTTGTGTAAGAATAATAGAAGAATGGATAAGAATGACAACTATTTACAGGGGAAGAACAATGTGGCAGGTATTTATATGTGCATGATCAGAGAACAAACAGCGTCATGAAGAACAAAGTCCAGCAGAAGTTTAAAGTCGTTGTTAGAAAACATCCCCAAATTTAAATTACTCAAAAGCACTCTTCAACCCATCATCTAAAAAAGAAATAAGCAGAGGGGCAGAGGGGTACAGCCATGTGCAAACAGCTCTATATATTTTTTTTTGTTACAGACCAAAGGGTCTGATGGAAAAATGTTTTCTTATCATAAAGGACCTTTTTTAGGATAGAGAAAGTGGATCCTAATGCTTTTAGGATTTTGTATTACTGTTATAATCATATTTTATACTTAAAAACATTTATTTTAGTATTTACAAGCGTTGGCATCATTATTTCTTTCTTTAATCTTTAACCTCTCCTTTGCAGTTCAGCAGAACACAGCAATCCCTGAAAGCTGCCAGGATTGTGATGGGTGAAGCAATTAACAAATTAACTCAGTTTTCTTTTTACACAAGAACCAGCAAAGAACATTATACTTATATAAAGTACTAACTAGAAATAGCGGGACTAAAGCTGAATCATCAACTTATTGTTCGTCTTAACCTATACTATATACTAATGTCTGCACTGAAGCACAGCTAGGCCCTACAGGAAGCGACAAAAGTAGATTTTTAATATCTGTGTGTGTGTGTGTGTGTGTGTGTGTGTGTGTGTGTGTGTGTGTGTGTGTGTGTGTGTGTGTGTGTGTGTGTGTGTGTGTGTGTGTTCAGGAGAACCCTGGCATGGCAGAAAACATCAGTTCTAGACCCAGATGCTGTGGCCACCCCTGTTTATTTCTGAAACACTGGCATGCCCCTCAAAAGCACAAACTGGGGCCAAGAGCCCTGCATCGGTTCGGTTCAGTTCACTCGAATGAGTTCACATCTTTTTACAAAAAACATTTCACAACAGCTAGAACATAATTGTTGCCTTTTTCTTACAGCAGGAGTGGGGACATGATCTTCAAAAGTGTAGTAAAAATACATGACAGTAACTGCTTGGACATGTCCAACACTCACTTACCCAGCATACTCCTCTCCTTCTGCCTTTCCAGGTCAGAAAGATAGCATTCCAACCATTTTTTTTCTAAAATGGCTGGTCTGTGTGGCTGGACTGTCCCCAGACAGCGCCACTGCGGTGACAGGAAAGTGATTATGTATTGATCATGATCACATAGACACCGGTGTAGCTCCCCCTCCAGCTGTGGGCTGAGAGGATAATAGCTCAGACGTGAAGACAGACAGCCAATCTCTCCAGGCAGAGCTGCCAGCTCTATTTTTGGATGGTCCCACCTATGTGATTGAAATGCATGCGCACGGATCAGGGGGAGCAACGCTCGAATTAAGAGACGATTAGCCGAACGTGGCTTTGAGAGTATCGTCGAACACCAAGTGTAGCTCTGTGGTATAGCGCTAAAGGCACAAATGCTCACCGGCAACAAAACTGTTGTAACGAGGTGGAGAAAACAAGTGTATCAATCCATCCCTCCATCCAGCTACCCGTTCATCCATCCATCTATCCCTCCGTCTCCTTTGGTCTGCTCTCACATAGGAGGGAGAAGATGACACACTTGGAGCACCGCCGGTTGATTATCCCACTGCAGTCAAAGCCAGTTTTAGATTTCTTGGCTTGCAGATGGGCATTACAATGCAGTTGGGCATTAAGGGAAACCCTAAAACAAATGAGCATGCTCATAAACAACTGGCAAGTGCAAACTTGCCAGTTGTTTATGCCAGAACAGCCTGAAACGTCCCATCCCCTTCATTGTGTAACAATTTCCACCCGTTTACATACAGACCAGCTGGTGACTAAAACGTCACAAAAAATGGGATAGACCAATTCTAAGTGGGGCACAACTTTTAGGTAGGAAGGAAGTCACCCATGGCTTTCAATTTTTTGACAAATAAGAATCTGGAAAGTGTGATGTGTATTTGTTTTGAAGGTGCTACACCTAGATCAACGTGCAGGTGACATAAGCAAATGTAGAAATATATAATATGGAAAAAACACTACAAATGCAAGTTGTGTAAGAATAATATAAGAATGGATAAGAATGACAACTATTTACAGGGGAAGAACAATGTGGCAGGTATTTATATGTGCATGATCAGAGAACAAACAGCGTCATGAAGAACAAAGTCCAGCAGAAGTTTAAGTGGGGCAAGAACAAAGCTACTGTTACAAGAAACGTATAAGGAGTAACATTTAAAGTCTCCCACAAGCCATGTTGGGACACTGCAAACATGTGGAAGAAGGTGCTCTGGTCTGAGGAGACCAAAATCAAACTTTTTGACCTACGTTGAAAACACAACCTTTCAATGACCGTTGACCCTGAGCACAACATATCCACCATGAAACATTGGATGTTTTTTGGCAGCATCATGCTGTGGGGATGCTTTTCTTTGGGAAGTTGATCAGGGTGGATGAGAAGTTGATGAAGTTTATGTAGGTCTACCTACATTGGAATTGTGTATATATTAAAGCATGTTCCATGTGTTAAGATGACCAATTCAAAGCCGCGATCTAAACCAAATTCGCATATGCGGCAAGACTTGGTAGGAGGTAGTTTATGAAGAGGAATGGACAGAAATGTTAGTTTTTTTATGTGTAAAGCTGGTAATGTCAGGAAATCGTGTAGAGCAGGACCCAACTGCAGGGAGAAGACAGGCGGGTGAAAATAAAGTTTTACTTAAATCATGAAATGTAAAGACATACTTTAAACGATCTGCAACTATTTTTGCAGCAAAAGGTGGTTCTACAAAGTGTTTACTCAGGGGCTAGATATAACTGTGCCCCACACTTTTGTGAAATTTTATTTGTTAGATTTTCTAGATCCATCATTTTACTTCGCTTAACAGTCATTGTGCTACTTTGTCTTGTTACATCGTAAAACAATCCCATTCGAATAGATTTAGGCCTCAGGTTGCAATGTGGCAAAATGTGAATATGTGTACGCATACCTTAGCAAGGCACTCCATCTACAACTCAGGTGGTGACTAAAACTGGATCTCTATGTTTTATTTTTATGTATATCAGCATGTGTTGCTGATAACAGGAAGGCAGGATAAATAATTCCGAGGTGGGCGAGACAAGGGGAAAAAACATCATGCTCCTCCGAAGACCATCAGTCTTCATAACAGGACTAATGCATACTCATGCTAAAATGCATGTTTCAGCAGGGCTGCAGAATGCAGATGAGGAATGGGGCAAATGAATTGATAAAGAGAACCCTGCAGAGGCTGAGGCGATAAGAAAATATATGTTTATATCAGGCGCTAACACGCTGTAAAAGAAATTAGACTTTAGCAAATCCAGCATGGGCCAGAGGAGGGCTTGCAACAATGAAAAAAAAAAAAAAAAACACCCTACATCTTGAAGATAAGATATGGTTGTCAGCATCCAAGGAATGGTTCCCCAGAGGCAATGATGGATAAGGGACACTGCACTTTTGATAAGTAAGGGGATCGTCACACTTAAGCACTTACATTGCCATTGTTGTAGTACAATTACTAGTCTTTTATAAGACAGAGGGGGAGCCATCACAGAGAAGGCGGGGACCGTGTTTGAGCGTGTTTGAGCGTGTGTGAGCTTGAGCGCTGCATGTGTCTGCTGTGTGCATGACATCCTCTTTTCAAGCAGTCAGCTACAGAGTCTGCCGTCTTGACAGGCCATTTACAGGAACGGCAGGAACAAAATAATTAAGAGGGTCTTTTGTTCCCGGCTGATGGCCGTGACATGCGCCGCCATTTTTAAAGGGTTGTGTCATTGATTCACTTTAATTAGTTCATAGGCAGTGTGTGCAACATGCAGATAGGGTTCAGGACTGGAAGTCGAGAACAGAAAATTGGGCCCTTCACATGTTTAATTGCTCCCAAGGCATTCGCAATGGCAAGGTAATAACAAAGAGTAAGGCAAAGTGTATTGTCTAATGAACAACTTTATCATGGGTAAATGAATTGAATGTTGCTTAATATGAGAACTTTGCCACGGCGGGAAGGGAGTTTAATTCTGCATTCTCCGCAAAAACAGGGAAAGCCACTTCAGCACAATTCAAAACAGTGGGGTGGAAAAAAGGTGTGGTTGGGATCAGGACAGAACAAGATCAGTGGCAGCCTTTGATAATGGAAAGACTGGATCAAAGATATTATGTGATACCAGTGAGCCTTCAACTTGTTCAAATGTTTTCACATTTTAATCAGTATTTTTATCAAATAAGCCAATCAGAGAAGAGGGCCAGAGGCACATGATCAAACTGGAGGAGCTGCACTTGACCCACAGTTTAGATGAGAGAATCTGTTAGCCATTAACTCCGCATACATGGCAACAGAAACAGTATTAATGATAGCGAGTGATTAGAAAGCCTGTTTTCAGTCACTACAAATATATGTGGAAGAAGGTGCTCTGGTCAGATGAGATCAAAGTTCATGTCGTAGAGCATACTCATATTTTGATCTTAACCATGCTGCTGTACAGTAAGTGTCAAACCTCCACCATAGTTTCAAGTCTAACAGGTTTTCTTCCACGATTGCCCTGTTTACACTTCCATCCATCTTCCCAGCAGCTCTGACCAGCTTCTCTGTCCCTCAGGTGGAAAAGCATCCCCCACAGCATGATGCTGCTACCATCATGGCATGTTCAGATCCAGTTTCAGGGCAGCTTTAGTTGTCCTCAATACATAGAATATTAAATGTGGACCTAAAAGGTTCAGGTTGGGTTTCATCTAACCAGAACACTTTCTTTGTGTTTGCTGTACCTCATACATTATACTTGTGGCAAACCTTAAATGCAACTTATAGCCTTCTTTCAACAATAGTGATCTTCTTACCACTCTTCCATTAAAAAACAAATGTGTGGAGAACATAACTAGATGATCACCAGACCTCAGCTGTTGATGTCTGCAGCTCCTCTGGAGATACCACAGGGCTCTTTGCTGCTTCTTTGTCGGTCTACCACATCCAGTCCCAATAAAATACACCGGACTTTTAGGTTCTAATGTAAACAAAATCAGAAGAGATTCAGCTTGATAGTAACAATAGTTTAGGAAGGTATGATCTGTTTTACACTACTGGGGCTACAAAAGTAAAAGAAAAGAAAGAATTTAGAAAATGAATAAAAATAGTGTGTAGGCCACTATGGTTGCAGCTGAGCTGCTCAGTGCCATCAGTTTGGTACCATGAGTAGTTTGAGAGCATTATATTTACAGTATAATAAATATCAGAGATGAAACACGATAAATGGGACATTTGGTTTGTTTTCTATTTCAGTTAAAACTTTTGCTTAAGGTCATGGTTCTTCTAACCACTGTGGTATGGGTCAGGTCAAAGTCGACCCTTTGGGGGTAACACAAATCTGGCAGTGTAACATTTAAAGAAAGAATTAGCCTGCTCTCGTTGTACAGCACTGAGCCTTTTTTCAGAGTGGCATTTTATTCCCCTACACCGGTGGAAACGGATTCATTGATTTATTCAACCACTACGGATCAGTCTGGCCTGCTGTTGCATATGGTATACATGAGCGTGTTTTATGATAACAGCCACGCTAAGAACAGTAGGTGTCCATGCAATTAGATTAAGAAGGGATTCTATATTTACACCATGTAGGAAGCCTTAACACTGTGGTATTAGATTACTGGTGATACCACTATGCTCAACATAAGGAATTAACTTGTTTTCCAATGGAAAGAAACCTTGTAGCAATGAATATATATATATATATATATATATATATATATATATATATATATATATATATATATATATATATATATATATATATATATATATATACATATATATATATACACCTTATATGTATGTAATGTAGCTCACCACCATCAGGGTGTCAATGTGTGCGTGAATGACTAAACTGTAGTGTGAAGCCCTTTGGAGGTTGTCAGACTAGTTAAAGTGCTATACAGGTACAAGCCATTTACCAAAATGATTAAGACCTGTTTTACAAACACAAAAGTTTGCATTCATAAAGTTTGCTTGAACTCCTCTGTATTTCAAAGAACCATATGCTCAATTCCAAGCTTGAACTGTTGGATTGGTCCTAGCTGACTAAAAATAAGACACTGATTCCTAATGACAGCTGCCAATCATTAGCAGAGCAGCTGTAAGGGAGAAGAATCTAACTCTAGTTCTCAACCGTGGGAGGATATGAGGAGAGCCATACTTAGACAAATCCCTGCTAAACGTAATCATGTGAAGGAATACTGTAAATAAGAGTTGGCCGGTGTCCACCGCAGTGTTGTATGAGGCAGAAGTCATGAAAAGGCGCTTACTTCAAATTAGTGCTGCGAAAGGTAGTTAAACGCTATGCTACACTATTCTACATTTAATCGCATTTTCTGACAGTCAATATTTTCTTACAGTAAAACATGCCTTGTTTTTTTTTAGTATCAGAATGTATTAATACCTTTTTAGGACCAACTGAGGACTATCAGCATCATAGAGTTCCATAGGGAACTGAGATGGTGTGCCATCTCCTTATTCATATACATACATATATATATATATATATATATATATATATATATATATATATATATATATATATATATATATATATGTATAAAATGTGTAAATCGGGTTCTGCCCTGTAAAGCATTGTATTCGAGAATTCTTGTATAAGAGCACACTGTGTAGTTTCCCTATTGATCTATCAAGTTGGAGCTCCACGCAGTAAGATAGGATCAAATCTTCCTGCCAACCATCAGGCCACATCAGTGGGGAGAAAAAGAACAGAAGATAACTCGGTGATATACCTGTGAAAGCCAGACAAAAAGAAAGAAAGACCCAGCACTGCGCAGACCGGCAAAAAGCTTGCTGATTCAACACGGGGGTAGAACAATGCCGGCGAATGCAATCCACAAAGAGGCTTTTGCGACACTGCGGTCAGATTAGACTCAGTTGTGGCAGAGTAACTTTAAAGGCCCTGTAAGCGCATTTGAAATAAACTTCCTGCTGTTAGTTTGGACAGCAGAATAACAGCAACATTTGTTTTGTTGTTTTTCTCCTGTCTGTTACCATTTTTCATGTTTTCAGTCAGTGTGATCAGAATATGTTAGCGTCTTTCTTCATGCTATTTATTTGCCTTTTGCTCACATTCAGTGGCAAAGCAAGCATCTCACAGCTGGAACAAGGTTCCGGACCGTGATATTGGGAATATTTGGCCTTTCTTTCAGAATGGCATTTGTGAGCTTGGGCTCACAGCATCTGCCCTCATTCGTCCCGAACACGTTCTGTGAGGTTGAGGTCAGCTCAACCTACAGGAGTGTTTGAACAGGAAGACGCGATCCTCAAACTGTTCTTTAAAATTATGTTGCAATAGTCAATATTTTTTCCCCACCTTTCACTAGATCTAAGGGGCTGAGGCCAAGGTCTGAGAAACATCCCATACCATAATCCTCTCTGCACCAAAAATGGAGTGTGACCCAGTCGTTCACAAATGTTTGTAGAAACTGTCTTCACAACAGTCGTTTATTGTTTGCACGCCAAGATTAAACGACATGCATGTAGGGATTATTCAACAATGTGAGTGACTGAAAGCAGCTGGTTGCACTAAATTTAAGAGGTATAAGAGAAAATGGGGTTGAATGTGAATCTTTTCACATTGTTAAATGTTACACACAAAAAAAACATCAAACTGTGTGTGGCTGTCCTTCAGCTTCAAAGTTATACATTATGTTTTGCTGGTCTATCACGTGAAAATCGAATGGAATGCATTGCAGTTTGAGACTTCAATATGAAAGATACTAAATAAACAAAACAAGAGCAATCCCTTGCAAGCTACAACACCACTAGATCATGTCCTGAGTTGCACTTTTTTAGCTCTTGCAGCCACAAATGATAAAATATCTAAAACCATCTCTGTACTTTATCTCATTGACAGCAGCAGAATGAAAGCTCTACCCTATTGCCTCAAAAATCGTCCCGCCTGAAAGCAATGAGCCACAAAAGTCCTCCACATCCTCACCACACTAAGTTTTACTCCCCCCCCCCCTTTTTTTTTTTCCACCAAGCACTTTCTAAGCAACTCGTTCTGTCATCTGACAGTCGTCCTGGAGTGCAAAGGTTAAAGAGTTTCCCCAGAGGAATGCAGAAGCCTACTTTGTGACTGGTGGCTTAATGTCTCCGTCAGCCGGTGAGAGCGGCACTCTGCTGCCGTCTGACAAGCAATCCATCACAGCGAACACACAGACAGAGAGCTGCATGCAGCCACACAGAGTGTCAGACCTGCTAAAGTACACGGTAACAGCGCACAGCCGACGACTCACATCAGCACACGTATGCATCCGTGATGCTGATAGACATACATTAATGCGCTAGTTAGGGCACTGACAGTCACAGATCCCAGGGAGACTGACATGAGCGCAAACTCCAAATCCTCCTGGGTTCCTGTTTTGCGTTTCTTTAATTCTATTTTTGTACAATAGTTCAATGGAATATTGTCCAGGTTGTGTTTTTTAGGAGGAAGTAAAATGTTCTTGTTTTTTTAAGTCAGAAAAGCACTGGCTTTTAGACCATGTGGCCCTCCTTGAGCCGGTTGATTGATTGGTAGACATTCAAAATTATATTTAATGCACTACTGTAGACATTTCCTTTCTGACTTTATATTTTTTTTTTTACACATTCTTTTGTGTAAAAAGTTGTTCAAAAATGTCGTGTTTTGTTTAAACTGAAAAAAATAGCATCAGTTACTGTAAATAAAACTCATTTGCATGTGTCGGTTTGGATAATATTAACCTTATCACAAAAAATAAATATATGATGGGGGATGGACCTTTGTCACTAGAAACAACAAGATTCCAAGAACCCATAGAACTTCCCAGAGGGAATCACAGGGGTGCCAAGACAATGACAAAAAAGGACATTTAAAATGGACTCTGTTATGAATTTCCATTTATTTAATTATGGAATTAAATTCATTTCACTGTAAAATAGCTGTTTCAATTGTTTATAGTTTCAATTCTTTTTAATACCTTACTTTGGTCAAATGTCAAAAGAAATGGGGAAAAACAGCTCAGTCACCAAACACAGACCCAAAGTGGCCCATTCTAGTTTCATGGAGACTTTTAAAGAGCAATTTCTGGAAAGCTATCAAAATAAGGTAGAATAGCATATTATCTTTTCTTAAATATATTTCGAGCAAAGTAAAAGGGGATAATCTCAAACCTGAAGTCTCTGTGTTATGTTTTAATTGGTTTAGCTGAGACTGATGAACACCAGTTAAAACACATGAAAGCGTTTTGCATAAAGCATACATGAAGCCGTGTCCGGTCATAAGAGGCAGGACTTTGCAGTCGAGGACTCCTTCATTTGATGTCACAATATCTATAACTATTGGTGGCCATAAGGACCTTCTGATGTAATCTCACTGTGATATTTCTCTATCATATTTTTTGATCCATCTTAATCCTGTGTGTCTCTAACATTGATAACTGACCTGCTTTGCTGTGGACTTCTCTAGGGAAAAAAACACCTAATCTTTCTCGATCAAAATCCTGAAGCAATGTCTAAACTTCCTTCTTTTGTTCTTGGTCATCGTTCACAGCCTACTGTAATACGCCCTGGCCCACATAACTACTTTACAGCCTGCTGTGTTTCTCTATCAGGAGGCCACTATAACTCATTTTAAACCCATAGTCCAAATCTGGAGAGATTCATTTTGTTGACTTTTATTAGTCAAGATCTCTGTAAGTACCCGCTACAAACTGGTCATCATAACAACATACAAACTGTATTGGGACAGCTGTGTCTTGTTTCTACGGGTCATGACAACTCCCCTAGGCGGGTTCTTGGTTTATATTGTGTGTTACAGATATCCTGTAACTGAAAGGATGTTAAAAAGAGCCATTTAAGGGAAACCGTTATGATGTATGAGTCATGGTGGGTTCCATATAAGAAGGTTATATATAGAACCGAAAACGCTCCGTGAGTCTAATTGACTCCATGGCAGTTCTAGTGTTGAGAGAGAAGAAATTCAAGACAATTAGGAAGATTTCTCATGTATGGTGAGGAATGAGGTTAAAATTGAAAATAAAATTGAAAAAAATATATTGATACAGAAGCCCAACATTCCCATGAAAATCTTTAAACAAGCATCTTTGTCCTTTCAAGCAACAGTTGAAGCGCAAAATAAAGGGACCTCCGAGGGTTACCCCCCCCCCAAAATGAGAGTCCGGCAGTCAAAAAAAAAGCAAGAAAATGAAAGAGAGAACAGTGAATTTATACCCCAGAAATCCACAGGTTTGTTTACTCTCCAAGAAGTGAAGTGAGATTTTTAAAGGGCTATCTCTGCAGCATGCTGGAGAGCAGATTCACCCAATTACACAGCAGCCCCCAGTGTGGCATAGCAAACTTGCTGTAGGATTGACTGGGTGTGTGAGTGTGTGTGACTGTGTGTGCTGACACCAGGCTGTGACTGTGGTAAAACCACAGACTGACTAAATCCATACTGCAGCGCTGAGGGCAGTACAGCTGCCAATGCCACAGTACACAAACAGCAAGAGCGCAAGACGGCTGCCACAAATCAGCCGGCTGCATGACAGCAAGACAGCGCAGAGCAGCCGGAGCAGAATGTGAAACAGGTTCCACAAAACACAATACGAACGCCGTCAAAATTTAGGGTCAGTTTCAAATAAGAACAAAGGAACTAACTCTGAGCTTTGGTCATAAATTCTGATGTGAAATAAAGCAATGAAAATACCTGAAATTGGTCTTTTCTTGAACTTTTTTTCTTTCATTGTATCAGACAGTCGAGGCGCAGCCAGACGAGGGCTTTAGTTAATGGGACAGACATCAAGCGAAGGGCCACACTCTCCAAGGAGATCTGATCCTTTCGTCTTATCAGCTTCTTTTTTTCAAATGTCCTTGCTGTAGAGACTTTTATGCCTCTCTCCTCGCTTTATTCTCCGCCAGTGATTGGATGGGCCTCTCCTGTCTCAAATCTCTGCCACCTTGATGAATGTGTTCCACCCCCCGTTTGTGCTGGCCTAACCCATCCCTGTCCATACCGCCAACAGCAGCGCACCACACCAATCCAACCAGCTGCCAATTTCCAGAGGTACAGACTCTTACCAGGACTCATAAATGCTTTCCACAATAGTTTCCTACTTTCTGCAAACTCAAGACTTCCAGAGTTATCCATTGTTTTGCTGCCATTTTTTTGAAGTTTGATTGCTACATCATACTAGGAATTTGTTGCCATAGGGTTCCATTTGGAACCCGTAGAAACCACAAACAGTAAGACAAAAGGGGAGATGGAAACGATATTCGAAAGATGGATGGACAGATGGACGGACGGACAGATGGATGGATGAACAGATAGCACTTTTAGAGAATGGATGTGTATAGTCTGGTGATGCAAAGCTATTCTCCATCCTCCATTTACTTTCAACATCCAGATAATAAAAATACGTAAATGAAACTCTATACCTGTCCGCACTTTTCCAGACTGCATAGGAACTCTTATTTCCAAGCAAGTAAACACATTACCTGCTAATGTGGTTACAGTATTTTCCAATCCCCCCCCCCTCTCCCCCAACACACACACACACACAATTTCCCTTCGTTCTTTTGCAGAGTAATCAGGTACACAGTGCTTTGTGAAAGCAAATGTGACTTTAAAGACTGTTATCATTGCTTTTAGTAGAAACCAAATGCTGATTTAATTTTAGGTTCTGAGCCCTGCAGGGTCTAAATAGTAGGCTTGGTACCCAAGACAATTAATAATGTAGACGTTTAGGGTTGAGCTTATGTGAATCTTGCTCCTGCTGTTCTGCACTGTACAATTGCCCAAAGCTTGACATTGCTTAACACACACACACACACACACACACACACACACACACACACTGATCTTGTCTTTCGACTGCACAGCCACTGAGCATTACCTCTAACTTTTTCTGTTGCCCCTTTTCAAGTGGGAGTCATGCTTGTACAAACTACAGCAACAAATAGATGCAAAGGAGCAAGGAGGGATGAATGCACAGCCAGAAAAGTACACCAAGAAAAGGCCTTACAACACCACATTAAATATCTACAACTCTTGTTGAATAATTAATAGGTGGGTTCAGGCTGTGCACTGAGGAATGAGAATGAGAACACTTCCTGGCATCTCAGCAGATATGAGTAAGCATTTGTCAGGTCAGAAGCTGCAAACTGGATCCCTCTCAGTTTTCCTGCGATAGCATTCATGCAGGGAGAACCTCCCACTCACCCATTCCTGACTATTAAACAGCCCCCGTTACGTTTGACTGATACAGCGCCTGGAAAAAGTATCCATGCTACATTTTTTTGTTACTGAATCTGTCGACAGAATAGGAGACAAAAAGAAAGTCATTGTTGAACGACGGCCGTGAGCAGTCCCGTTGCCAGTTCGCTGCCAGACCGAATGTAAGGTTTTTAGTATACACATGGAGACACCATCCCCACCATAAAACACTGCAGTGGCAGCATCATACTGTTGAGATACTTTTCTAATGCAGGGGAGTCCAACGAGAGCATCTGTCAGAGAAAAAAAGGACTGAAACCTGGGACAGATGCTCATCCAAGCGTACAGTATATTATTGAACTACAATGGTCGAATCAAACTACAGCCCTAAATCTAACCGACATTCTCCATCCGACCTAAGTAAGCTTTAGCGATCTTGTAAAGGATTATGCGTAAATTGTTCGGTCTCCAGATCTGTACTTGTGGCAAAATGTTGTTGTCATTGACATTGCTGAGCCTATTTCTGAGGAATTTGAGTTTTTGACAGCGCCAGTGGGCCTGAACCTTTATTTTTGTTTCCTCTACTTTATGGGGTGAAAACTTTCAATAAAGGCAAAACGATAAATAGTCACGTTTTGAGGATGAGTGCTCCAATCACCAACCAGCTGCCCTCTAATCCGCAGAAGCCCTTTCTCCATGATTTAGTTAGCCTTTCCAAAGGTAAGCAAACAAATCAGATATCTCGCACAGACATCTTCCTAACCATGTTGTTGCTGCCTGGTGCAACTCAAACGCTGACTTGACTGCTGTTGTACTCTTCATATCATTTTCATCTGCGTATGCCTTTTTGTTTACAGCCTGGAGCTGGCTTTCTGGAAATTCACCAGTCACTTGAGATGATGGATTACCCCTCAGACCATTAGAAAGACCATATTAAGTGATTTCACTTTAATGGTCAAAATGTACATCAAAGTTCGCAGACGAGGAGATAAATCAAAACAGCAACTAAGACATGAACTGAGGCATAGCCAACTGTTTGGTTGCTAAAGTTGCAGTGATATTGCCGACTACAGAGAAAAGCTTTTACTGAGATATATACTTGATGGTAGTGGGATTTTCCGAATGTATTTTGTGTCCTTGAGCGAGTGGAAACCAAACTTTGCACTTTAAATAAAAATTAGAACTACAACCCTGTCAATATCCATGAATTTTCCCAACCCACTTAATTCTGAGGCAATAGGCTGGTTCTTATCTCTGCACAATGGAAAGGTGAGTTACACCCTGGCTAGCAAGCAAGTCCATCTCAGACCAAAAAATAAAAATAAAAAAACATGCTTGTTTCCATTTAGACTTAAGGGCAATTTAGAGAGACCAATGGTCATCTCTTGGACTGTGGAAGTAAGCCTGAGTACCTGGAGAGAACCCACACATGCAAAGGATTCATACCCAGGACTGTCTGCCTGCAAGGCAAAAATGGTACAGTGCACCCCAAAAAATTGTTAAATTCCACAGAGATTTTTAAAAGCTACCAAAATTTTAACAATTACAGACTTGGATTCTGAGGTTTCACTTCAGAACAGCAATGTGTTTAAACGTGTAGTTAGACTTGTCAATCTGGATCAAAGGCAAAATGAGTCTCAAACATTGTACTACCACGGTGTACTTTGCTCATGCTCCATTTTGACAACTATATCAGCTTCCCTTTCAGAGTGCAGTTACATGGCGCTACCACCACCATCTTTCACAGAGGAGATGGTGTGGTTGATCTCATTGAAGGACTTTCTTCAACCCTCTGTTACCTGAAACCCCAATAAAATGAATTGTATTTTATGGTTGTCCTGTCATAAAATGTGGAACATGTGTTTCTACCTTTGCTTGATGCTGTAAATGCTTGAACGTTTATTGTAGTTAAGCTGCTTTATCTATACTTTATCACATTATTGAATGTTTAATGTACCTTCTCTTGAAGTAGTTTAAGAAGTTTGTAATCAACAAATTCTGTTCCCTAGAAGTAAAAAGTGTCAAAAATGTTCAAAGCTGTGTCTGTGGTGACAAAGAGACTTTTTAATTTACAGTAAATGTTCTCTTTTATTCTATTACAACTGAAGCATGAATAGGTCACGCTGCACAACTATTTGCAAACTATTTCTTTTTAAAAAACAAATATTTTTTATTTTGTTTCTTCTATGTTTCTGCCAAAATTGGAGAACTCTGGAAACAAAATGCTAACAATGTGGAGGATTTGCACTTGTACTGTTGTGTTTTTTGGCTGTTGTGTTGATGCTCCAAGGATCATAGGACTGAAGGGTATCAAGCATTTGAACAAAACCATTTAAAAAGCCTTGGGGTGTACAACCTAGCAAGCCCAAAGACATTACATAAAATCTTTCTCATTAAAGGTTGATGAAAAGCTTCTGAGAAAGTAACTGAAGCGCTCCTCGGTGTCCTCCCAACTGTGCAGCTGCGCTACAACATAACCGTAGTTAGTTCATCCACACACAGAGGATAACATTTTGAAGGCAAGACAATTATTTTGGTGAAGAATGAAAATAATTTAGGCTATCAAGTAAAGGTTATTTCTTTCTAAACTCACATAAACTCATCAATTCATGCCACATACTATATAGGATTTTTCCTTGTTTTGTATAGTGTGTTTGTGTTTGAGTGAAAGGTGTAGAATTCACAGTGTTCTACTGTGTTACAACAGGGTATACTACTTTTACTGTAACGTCCTCCTCACATTTATTTTTACCCATATTTAAAGTTTAATTGACCATCTGGTGATGAAAATTTAATGTTCTATGAGTACCATCAAGTAGTCAAATTTGTATAAGGTAAATTAATGAAAAAGGAGGTCGGGCTGCCATAAGCACGATTCTGGGGCATTATTCACCACAGGCGTCATATGATGCTACCTCCCCCAAATCCAAGTACCACATATTACTGTGATGGTGGAACTACTCTTGTAATTCTCCACTGTGAGTTTTGGTGCAATGTGAGAAAAACAAAGGACATACAGTAGTTGTGGACTTTAGGAGAGGAGATCACATCCACTGCCCCACCTTCATCGGCGGAGAAGCTGTAGAGATGGTTCACAGCATAGAGTACCGTATTTGTCGGACCATAAGGTGCACCGGATTATAAGGTGCACTAAATACTCTTCCCAAATGTGTAATATCACTCCGCAGCTCCTCGTACACAGCTCTCTCCTGAAAGGGAGAGCTATCCGTCTCTGTCGGGATGACAGAGTACCTGGACTGCACTGCCCAGTTTCAAACATAAAGCCAAAATAACTTTTTTAATTTAATTAACTTAATTGGTTTATTGTTGCTAGCTCATCCTCCGGGTGCAGGCTGCCTTACATGAATGCACTTCTAGTTTAGACATTACAGTCAGGCAGTCTTGTAGACAGCTCAGGGTCCTATCAAGGAGGGACAAAGTGTACCGTAATGCTCCAAATATCCATTGAGCGCAGCGGCTTCATTGCTAACCACAGTCGTACTTACACATTTTAAGAGATTTGTGAGCGCATTGTACCACATAAAATCGATCACTAAGCACAACGGTAATCATATATGAGGTACACCAGATTATAAGGCACACCAACAATTTTTCAGAATATTTTAGGATTTTAAGTGTGCCTTATAGTACAAAAATCCGCTACCTGGGAAATTACATCAGTAGTGACTTGAAGTGGAACACAAACATGACCGGCGCAGTCAGCAAGGCCCACCAACGCCTCTCTTTTCCAAGGAGGCTAAATCAGGTTGGCTACATCAATCCTGAATATCTACAGATGTGTGGTGGAGAGCATACAAACCTCCTCCAACACCTTCTGGTATGGACACAGATCAACTTTGGACAGAAAGGTTCTGCAGAGGGTGGTGCAAATAGCACCGAAAATACCCTGCTGCAGCCTACCATCCATAGAGGACATCTAGACCAGCCGATGCAGGGGCAAAGTGACCCTAATGGGATTGTGGGTGAGTCCACCCACCCAGGTCTGTTCATCTTTCTCCCATCAGGAAGGAGTCGCCGCAGCATCAGGGCCAAAATAGGAAGGCTGAAGCTGTGAAACTCATGAACACCACACCTCAGCTTCCATGCTGCAGCCCTCCGCCTTCCCAGACCACAGCACCACCACGTACACACAGACACACATTACGTTCTTTTTCACATTTATAAATGCCCTGTTATATTTGTACCTGTATTGCATGCGATGGCTTCTATGTTTTTTACTGTCTATTCTCTTCTGTTTTTAGGCATGCTGTGGGCCCCGAGGCACACATTTTATTCACATGTTAAGATAGAAATGCCAATAAAGACAAGTGATCACATGGCACACTTCACACATGCGGCGTCTCTCACCGCCTCTTCCTCAGGAATCTATGCATGAAGCTGCGAGGCAGACTCATTAAGTGACTAATATCTGAAGGACTGGTTGTTGTCACTTTAATAGATTTTTAAACCCAGTGATGGTTAATATTTCATGTCAGAACAAGGCATTGTACAATTCAGACTTGCAGGATTCAGCACAAACTTTGAATCACAACCACTCTGCTTTGCAACTATTCTTCTTTAGTAATACATAATTAATTGAGTAGACAAAAATTTGGCTATTAAACATTTATAAATTGCAGAAATAGCCATAACAATGGCTGACATGAAAAGCTGTACTTTCAAATTTTCATTTGAGGAGAGAATTAAGGAGAAACAGAGACAAAATATGATGGAAATATCTCTTCTGCTCGAATTTTAACCTCCCCATCTTAAAAAAAAAAAATGCTAGCTTAAATTAGTCCATCTGACATGGGATGCATACGCTCAATCATTTCCATAAGTACCTTTAGCCTATCTGCCCATTAGTGGCTTTTAGAAAGCATTACAGTGCCTTCAGATGACACGCTGGAGAAAATCAGCTCCTCTTCTCCCCTGCATAAAGTGAGGACGCTCTGCCCTTGTTTCCCTCTCTCAGATTGATTAACTGACCTTGATACAACGATCGGCAGCGTGTGACAGCATGATGGCGAAAGACGAGAACTCCACACGTCTCGAAGCCACAAAATATTTTGGAGAAGATCATTAACTGGAGAAGATGGCGTGACAGCTTATGGGCATTTGAATAAAAACTTTTTTTACGTTTCATTTTTATTTCACTTTTTTTTCATTCATGCTGACCCTGGTGCATGAAATTTTCTTAATAACATCTGCTCCCTGGCAACATGCTTAGTGACAGGTCTTGTCATCCGCATTGTTTTCCTTATCATTAAAAAGAGAGGCACATGAGAGCTGGCATGCATGCTCACTCATGAATAAACTATCTCATTTGCTTTCCCCTTCATAAAACTTTATATTTTTCCCCCTTGTTCATTTTTTTCCCTCCCCTTTTACCTTGTGGGCACAGCACAGATGCACAAAAAAGGCAACTTTGTTTGAAAAACGACCCTATGGCGAAGGAGAAGGCGCCTTTTTGTCCTTAGTCTCATTGAGAGTCTTTTGCTATTCATCGGGCTGCTGCAGCCACGGCAGCAAGAGAGGCAATCTTATGCAGATCATACTGAAGGGCTTCATTACCTAGAAGCCAGCTACTTTTTGTTCTCCCTCAAGGGAAGCGCGAATGAGAGAGCATTAGCTTAGCAAAGGCAAGCGGCGGGCAAAAAAAAAAAAAATTAACCACTAAAAAAAAAAAAACGAGGTAGTGGGATGGAAGGAGAAGTTAAAGAAAAAAAGATGAAGCGGTGCATGTTTGAGGTTGGGTGAGTTACAAAGTGTATGACTCTGGAAGCTCCACGGGGGGAAACTGACACCTGAAAAAAAAGCATCTGTACATCTGCAGCTTCTAGCGGCTTTGTGCTAGCGCAGAGAAGGCTAAGCTCAATGCACATGTGACACAGGGACGCATGCAGGGTACAAAAAAAAAACATCCCACCCCCTCCAGGGACTCTAAAGGGGTCGTATTATTACTGTGTCTGGACTAAGAGTGATGATTTTCCTCCATGCATAATTTAGAGCTACATTGAGTAATAAATAACATTTCATGAATTAGTAATGCTGATATGTGTAATGTGAAGCATATATGTGACTGTGTTATGTGTTTAAAAATTGTTCTGTTTTAGAGAGCTTTGCAAAAGTATTCAATCATTGAACTTTTTCATATTTTGTCAAAGTACAATTTTATGTGATAGGTCAACAAAACCCACATCGTTGTCTGAATAAAGCAAAATACTCCCAAGTATTCAAAGCTCCCCACAGATTCTCATAAATATCATGAACATGAAAATGGTTTGATCTAAACCAGTCTGTTGTACAACTGGCTGTATGTTTAGGATTGTTGTCCTGCTGGGAGGTGAACCTCAGCCCTCGTATTCAGTCTTTTGCAACCTCAGACAGACTGTATGTTGCTCAGTCTAACTTCCCATCAACTCTGACCAGGGTCGCTGCTGAAGAAATCATCCCTACATCATGATGCTGCCACCACCATGTTTTACCCTGGGCTTGGCATGTTCAGGGAGCTGCACTCAAAACAAAGTAGCAATTGACATATGGACCAGAAATTTCCGTTTTTGTCTCATTTGACCAGATCAACGACTTCTGTGCCGCATCCCCTACATGTCTTGTCAGAAATTCAAAATGAGACTTCGTATGGCTATCTTCTTGCCATATTTGTAAAACGCAAGACTAACAGATGTCATGTTAACAGATTCTCCCACCTGAGTTGCGAATCTCTGCAACTCCTCCAGATGTACCATGAGCCTCTTGGCTCCTTCACTGATTTTTGCTGTCCTTCCCAAAACTTTGTGCTTAGGTGGACAGCCGTGTCTTGGTGGGTTTGCCATACACTTTTGCAATACCGAATGGTGAATTCAAAATCTGTGAGATTTTCAAGACATGTTTTTTTATGACCTAACCCATCTTTCTGTTGGGTGCGTTTCTTTGTCTTTCAGATGCTGTTTGTTCACTAAAGTTGTCTAAAGAAGCTGTGACAGTGGAATAACGCTGGGAATCCAGACCATGTGATGAGTGTTACAGAAAGCTGTGCTGAATTAGCAGCCTATCATGGTAACATGCAAAGAGAGTTAAGATAGCAGGACAAGGAGAGAGTGGCTAATAAGCGGAAAAATACCTCGAATACAAACAGAGTTGAACAATCCTGCATGTTCAACACACACACACACACAGAATTGTACCCGAACACACAAGAGCAGAAGCCCAGATACCGTTGCCAAATGAGGTGAGATAGATAGGAGTAGTGGGTTATTTACAGAAAAACTCCAGCATGTCAGTTAAATCCTCTCTGCCTTGGAGGCATCCCCATTTAGCACAGCCACAGCAAATGGCAGGCTGGCACGCAGGCGCTGGCTGTCAGGCCTAAGAGAGTCTGAGCCTTGGCCAGGTTCACCGTTCTGACCTCCGCTCAGCCCCGCGCAGCCCCAGAGCCAGCCACCAACGTAATCACAGCCGCGTTCTGAAGCGTCCCTCCCCAGCCCGGGGAGCCTGCTCATCAGATGCGCTCCAGCTCACCAACGGCCCAGCTGCCCACTGTGTTAAAGGGCCAGGAGCCCCCTGCCACTCAGCCCATCTGCCAAGCTACAGACCAGAGTCGAGGATCAGAGAAGAGGGAGACACAAACACCAGAAACCCACTCTCTTAGCCCTCGGTCCAAAGCTCAGCAGAGAAATGGTAGATAAAAGATGCACTATAAATGTTGCTCTCGTACTTGTGGGCTGCTGTGACCCTGAAATACTGCAACGGTTTACTCAAGTTAAGCTGCTTTTAATGCACCCAGACTCTCAGATTCTGCAAGGCTGACACACACTGAAGATGTGCAGAGAGATCGGGATAAAACAACAATGTTCCTCGGTATATCAGGGCTGCTTTTATTTATAGAACATCTGGCTCAAGTGAAGCGTGAAATGGTCTGAAAATATCTCAGCTTTTCCACTATTGATCCAAAACACAGAGCGCAACGTGTGAAAACACAAGCCGACAGACAGACAGACAGACAGACAGACAGACATAGCTTGCCTTCCTGATTCATCTTCTTGTCTGCTTTCTGGGCTGCCTCCCTCCAGCGAACCACCCCAAGAAACAAATGGCCCCGGGTAAAATCCAGTAAAACTAATTACCTTCAAACATTACTAAGCAGACTCCATGGGGACACTGGAGGAGCTGCGGGGCTCAGGTGGGAAAGTCTATTGACAGCACACCTATTATTCATGGACTTCTAATAGTAATATAGAAATATGGCTTTTATTGGAAACAAGCACGACGGATTCCATTTCCATGAAGAGGACAGCCGATATTTGCACGAGGGTGCTCTGGCCAGATGAGATCAAAATTGAAAATGTTTAAGCAAACCTTTATGTGTGCAGCACAACTAACAGTGCTTAACACCCTGGATAAAACATACCCATTGCAAAACAAGATAGTGGCAAAAACAATGAAGAAGAATGAATAAATAACTGGAAGAAAACACGTTAGAAGCTGTAAAACACTTAAGACTGGGCAGGAAGTTCACTTTCCGCCAGGACAGTGAGCGCAAGCGTACAGTCAGTGCTACAATTAAATGGTTTACTGTAGCTCAAAACAAATTCACAAATCTAACCGGACCGGATTTGAGATATATTTAGCAAAAATGTCTATCTCTAGATTGGCAAAGCTGGTAGAGACATCCAGATCTATTTTGATGCAACAGGCTAGCCGTAGCATCGTGTTCAAAGCTTCAAAAAACAGTTAGATAAGTAAAACAGCCCCTCAGTAACTTCAGTTGCCCAGAGCTGCACTCTCCCAGATAAAAAGGTCCTTGTCTGAGGGTGGGACTTCCAGATTACCCTTGGATTGTTACAGGGTGGCGTTATGTGCTGGGCAACGAACGCAACGGATTGTTCAAACGGAAGTTGCAATGGTGGAAGAGAGCAGTAAAAACTGTTTCAAGTTGGATATATTTTCTGTTTGAAGGTTTATTATGTTTTTAGGCAAGAAGGTAGCTGTGTAAGACTCAAACTATCTGCTCAGTTTATTAAGACGGTGTTTGATTGCAATAGTGTTCCGACGTTTCTGTATATTTCTATTCCCGCTGCGTTTACAGCCTGCCTGCCTCGCCAGCTGTCAGCTGACTGAGTGGTTGAGGCTCGCTATAACTGGATAAACACAAATATAATCCAGTCAAATGACAGTTTGGTTTATTTCAGTGTTTCATTTGTCACTGAGCAAATCCGTTTGGCTGAGATTAAAACCGGATAGTTTTCTTTAACGTTAACTTATCTTATGGCCTTCTTACGCTGTACGATTTTACCAAGACTACTCCATGACACACTGCGCAACCTGGATTTAATAATCATTGGCATGACGTCAAGTTTGATGTCTGTATATTGTAGGATCATCGTTTACTGCTAAATCGCTTATGACAAACGACAATCAGCAACGTCATCAGTGTGTGCCATCCACCTACACCACCAGCTGGATTTAATATGAACAAACAAAATCAGCTGTTCGTCTGCATGCTCTAGTCTTCAATCCCAAATCCTTCCAAAACTACACCACCATCAAATAAGTTTAATAAAAAATCCAGTAAGTTCTCCTTGGATGAATCTGTTTTATCAAATGTCACTGTCTTTTCATAAATAATACAGAAAGAATTTCAGCAAAATTCTCCAGTTCAGCCCATCAAAGTCTGCTGCAAATCTGATCAGTAAACATAGGTCGTAGCAGCTGTCACACTGAGATATTCATTCTAAATATCTGACACTGTCAGATATTTATCCGATGTTATCTTTGGTCGAAAGACGCAAACCACTGCTGTACTTGAACCAACATAAGACCCCAGATTTAGAGCCACGACCAAAGATCTTTCCACAATTTTCCTACAGTCCCCCTCTTTCATTGCACAGTGTACATCAGGCATTACTGGGGAGCGGGAGATAAAATCTGGAAATTAATTATTTGCTCATCTTTAACACAATTCTGTGTCAATTGCAGGAATTCCTCAACGATAAAAAAAACACAACAGCTCCATTTTTACAGATTCACAAGTCCGTACCTCACACTGTCACAGTTGCTAAGTGACAGAAATCTACTTTACACAAGGTTCGTATTTAAGGTTTAAGGTTTCTTATTACTGCCACTGGCTGGAAGGGATGTGTAGTGCAGTTTTCTTCAAAACTTCTACATCATTGAGCTGATTTAAATGAATGTTCTGCGGTGTTAGATACTGTATGAAACCACAGGTTGCTGGAGCTGCTGAAAGCAGTTATTTGGGAAATAACAGATAACTCGCTGACACCGTGGATGTGGCATATATAAATAAATAGTCAGTTAGTTAGTCAGTCAGTTATCTCAAGGCAGCATGTACATGTGGATGAACTTTGGAGTCTATGCTATTTCACAGTCTGACAGATAATGCCCAGTGGTGACACGTATCGCTCCTTTAGGGGCGTGTCCTTGCTGAGCTATAAGAAGCTGATGTAACCCTCATTCGAGGCTCTTTTCCCATTCCTATTCCCCGCGTCGGTATTATAAGGGCCTCAGCTGACATCTGTAACCATTTCGCTGGCTTGTTTAGATTAAAAGTGTTACAGTATAGTTTCTGGTTCGAGAATCATTTCTTACTGTTGTAGTATTCAATGTATTCCCTTGTGTGACCATTTCTTCGGGGTAAAAGAACCGGAAGGGTCCAAACACCGACTGGGGACGGAAACAGTAACAGTAACAGTAACAGCTGTCTTCCACAGCAGTGGAAATAGAAAGCACACAAATTATCCAGCATTGATTTTACCTATGTAAAAAAAGTCTCAGGTATTTAACTCCCAGCACCTTGGGTGGAAAAGGGGCTCCTGTCAGACAGTCTGCACAATACAACTGAGATACTCTAACAAGAAAACCTAATGGGGAATTTATATAAATTTCTCTTCATCTACTTAATTTGGATCAGCTGATTGGGACACATCATTAGATGTGTTCTTCTTTTGACTGAGAGCCTTGGGAGGTCTGTCAAATAATGAGGAACATCAGGGTGGTTGTTGTTAAAAGAAATCTTTATCATAAATACAGAACCTGACAAAGGGCACCAGTGAGGGCTGCACTACTACTATTACTATCATTTAATGTTTTTTTTTCTTTCTTTGATTTCTTGCAGCATTGCTCATTTCTGCAGTTGGCGCCCTGGACATCTGGCTATGTGACCTATTCCAAGAATTGGCTCTGGAGACGATCTCTAAATGACTTGCAGCTGTAATTAAAGTGAAGGATGGTTCTACCCAGTACAAGCTCACTGGTGAGAGGAATACATGTATAAACATCTAAATGATCACATTTGTGACTGCAGAAATGATAGAAACCCTTGTCTCTTTTCCCTACACTTAACAGGTTTGTGCTACTTTGTGTAGAGTAAAAATGTTTTTATGTAGTAATACAACTGTATCATGAGTAATCTAAATGAGCTTTCTGCGGCGTGCTGAAAGCCGGAAACATGTAACTCTGATAAAGGTCTGCAACTCGCTCATTTCCATACGTCGCCCCTTGATCAAGTCCGCTCATTCATCGTCCAAATCTGTGATGACAAGCCTTTACTTATTTTCTCAGCTGCCGGTGGTGATGAAACCATAATCAGAAACATCATTAAGATCCTCCGTAGACAGCCGTGCCTGTTAGTCCCGTTACCCGCACCCATAATAGCTCTGAAAATGCAAATCAACTCCAGGTAATCTATTAATGTCACTTCGGTTTAATGTTTCCGCTCCAATTTAGCAGTTCCTGACACTTTTGGCAAGGATCTGTGCTTCAGTGCAGGTATTCATTTTGCTGTGGTTTCAGGGAGGGCGGCTCAATGCAAGGGCAGGGAGGGGTGTGCCATCTGTCTGCGTGCCCGCTTATTAATCGGCCCGATAATGAAGCACACTTCCAGCCCAACACTCCTGGGGCATCTCTCGCGTGAGTTTTATGCAGCAGAACAACTTTTACCAAGTTTGCATCGCTGCAGAGCAATTATTGTCATTCGCACCCCCTCTTAGCACACTGAGGAGGGTCTAGCGACCTCTTCCTAATTACCTGAAGCATCACTTCCAGCAGACTTTGTAATTTCCATCTACATCACAACCCACTTGTTAGCTGCAGACGGTGGCAGAGCCTCATAATTCCGGCATATGGTCTACAAACATACAAGGGAATTTGTCAGCTTGTACTGGCCTTAAAGTCGAAGACCCCATTAACGGGAAAACAGGATCCACTAATCCTGTGAGATCTGTGCAATCA
The DNA here is from genome assembly GCA_037039145.1 of Fundulus diaphanus. Classification (NCBI taxonomy): domain Eukaryota; kingdom Metazoa; phylum Chordata; class Actinopteri; order Cyprinodontiformes; family Fundulidae; genus Fundulus; species Fundulus diaphanus. Next base: position 48,124,722 of record CM073122.1, read on the forward strand.
GTGCGAAAGAAACACATTAATATCACGGAGGGGCTTGCAGCCGTAAGCAATAAACTTGCTTTAACTGCAGTGACACTGAAGCATAAATATGAAATGAATATATTCACATAGCTAACAACATTGGCTAGACACGCAGAGATATCAAATACTAATCAGCTGGGTGGAAATAAATGGAGTGTTTTTATTTGCCTGAAGATTAGATGCAGAGAAAATCACCTAAACCTTGGATTTCTAAAACCCACAAAACAAAAATTAAGCGTGACAACCTGGAAAAGTAATTAAAAGCTGTACCAATTAATTTTTTTTAACCAAATTAAAAGGTTAAATTATCATGTGGGATGTGGGTTTATCCTTGGTAAAGGCTTCTCGTGGAATTATAACAAGCCCCTCATTTGCAGTGTGGAGGAAAATAAAGGCCGATGCATAAAAATACAAAGATGTGAGGGTATCCCATTTGTTTTCAATGAAATACAGAATGTCACAAAAGTGAATACATGCCTCATGTACATTTTTAGTGTGAAGGAGACAGTGTACACCTTGTATAACAGTGTCTATACCACAGGCAAAAAGGAAGCACAGCCCCAAGTTAAAATCTACAATTGTGCCCAGTTAGCAATGTTTCCTCCCAGGTGTCATGTGACTCGTCAGCGTCACAAGGTCTTAGGTGTGAATGGGGAGCAGGTTTGGTAAATCTGGTGTTATTGCTCTCACACTCTCTCCTACTGGTTACTAGGAGTTCAACATGGCACCTCATGGCAAAGAACTCTCTGAGGATCTGGAAAAAAAAGTTGCTCTACATAAGGATGGCCTTCCTGCTATGTAAGATTGCCAACACCCTGACACTGAGCTGCAGCAAGACCATAGAGTGGCTTATCAGGGCAGGTTCCAATCAGATGGTCAACCAAAGAAGTTGAGTGTACGTGCTCAGCATCATAAGCAGAGGTTGTCTATGGAAATAGACGTATGAGTGCTGCCAGCTTTGCTGCAGAGGTTGAAGAGGCGGGGCTCATCCAGTCAGCGCTCAGACCTCTTCTAAAGATGATGCTCAAAAAAGCCCTCAGATAGTTTGTGAAAGACAGGCAGACTAAGGACATGGGTTACTTGACTGATGTCCTGTGGTCTGATGATACTTAGATGAACTCATTTGGGTCAGATGGTGTGACATGTGTAGCAGCAACCAGGTGAGGAGTGCAAAGACTAGTGTGTCTTACCTACACTCAAGCATGGCGGTGGAAGTGTCATTGTTTAGGGCTGCATGAGTGCTGTCAGCTGTAAGGGGCTCTAAGGAGCAATCTGTGAAGCGAGTTAAGGCCCTCTGGATTATGGTGGCTGCACAAAATATTGATACTTCAGGCACAGTTTAGACATTTTCACTTAGGGGTGTACTCACTTTTGTTGCCAGCGGTTTAGACATCGATGGCTGTGTGTTGAATTAGTTTGAGGGCAAAGCAAATTTACACTGTTATACAAGCTGCACACTGACTACTTTACAATGTATGGAAGTGTCATATATTTAGTCTTGTTCCATTAAAAAATATATAATAAAACATTTCCAAAAGATGTAAAAAGAAAAATAATTTGTGAAATATTGCATATACACTGAACAAGGAAAACCTAAAGAAAAAATGTGAAGACTGTTACAATTTTAATTAAAGATGATAAAAACAAAAAGAAAGAAATGTGGAAACATATGTTTTTTTTTTGAGGAGTGCTATGATGGGTTTGTGGGGAATACGCATGGGTCAGTGTCAGGTTTTTATTCCATGATGACCTTGAAGAAAACTACATGATTGTCACAATATTTACAGAAAAAGATCAAACTAAATTGTGAAATGATTTATCTTATTTATAACAGAGAAGCAACAATTAGTCCACCTGCTGCTAGAACAATACAACAAATTAATTGTGCTGTTATTATAATATTTAAAACATTACCTTCTCATTTTCATTTTGACACACAGACTAAAGTAAATGGTTACCGTAAACAGCCATTAGTTTCAGTGGTACTTTTAAAGTCCATATCACACAGAATGTTAGACCTTTCTGTTGTTTAGCCCTTTGTAGACTAACACAACTAGAAGAAACAGATATTAGCTGGTTGCTCAGCCAGTATATGTGGTTGTGTAGCCAGCTTGCATCTGGCTGCTTAATTTAACAGTTTTTGCACAGTAGATAATCTTAGGTTCATGAGCTTGAGATGAGAACCTATGATTACTCTGGGGAAAACTAAGAATCTCCATTTATTTCTTTTCATAAACTGTATTTTAAATACAGATCATCCGCTATTACCATATAACATAGAAAGGATTCCTGTATCAATGTGTGCTTCTGTGCTTTTTGTGTCTCTGCTCTGTTTTCTCTAACCCCCAGTCGGTCGAGGCAGATGAGCGTTCACCCTGAGCCTGGTTCTGGTTCTGCTGGAGGTTTTCCTCCCTGTTAAAGGGGAGTTTTCCTCTCCACTGTCGCTTCATGCATGCTCAGTATGAGGGATTGCTGCAAAGCCATCAACAATGCAGACAACTGTCCACTGTGGCTCCAACCTCTGTCATGAGGAGTGAATGATGCTTGGAGAGACTTGATGCAATCTGCTGGATTTCCTTAGAGAGGAAACCTTTTGACCAATCTGTATGATTTGATTGAATTTTACTCGGTAAAGTGCCTTGAGATGAGATGTGTTGTGAATTGGAGCTATAAAATAAATTGAATTGAATTAAATATATTGCAGATTTCATTCTTGTTTAATTCTATGGTAGGCCTAATGTCCAAAGAGAATTTAAAATTCTTGCTTTTCTGTTTGCTTTTTTTATGATTAGAATAGAGGTTTTTATAGATCACAAATTACGTTTTCAACAATGTCCATTCACTGTAGAATAATTCACTCCATGTTTTAGTCTAATTATTTTAGAAACTTAATTATACAGATTCACACTCAGTCTAGACAAATTTAAAACTTGGTGCTGAACGTAATTTACAAAGCAGATGACAAATTTATCAGTTAGCCGGTCCAGGAATTCTATGAACGGTTACACGTCTTCTTTGCCACTGTCACCATTTTTGTTTCAGATAACAGAAATGCTGCCTCAAAAGCCACAAAAGTCGACTGACAAAACAACACGACGTCTCAATATCTCCTTCTTTTCTCACTTCAAAATATGACTCTGAACGTCAAGGTGTCAGACTTAAAGCACTTTCATATTCAGAACCCATAACAAAAGCTTAGACATACTTCATCAAAGGCATGCTGAAAAGTTTTTTTTATCATAGCATTATCATAGATCTAGTTACACACCTACCGATTACTGGTTAAATAGCTAAACCTGAGGTGCCTTAAGACTAGATGAAGACCAGCTTCACTCTGAATGACAGCAGAGTTGAGTGTATTTGGGCCTCCGCCCAGGGCCCACATACACTAACATCACCACAACAAACCATCCCGACCACAGTATGGATGCCTTATGCACACTCACAAACCTTTAAGTATTTGGCTGTGACAGCGTCTACGGGAATAACACTTAGGAAGAATATCTAGAAGGCTAATGAGTGATTCGTCTACAGATTTGGTTTGGATGTTTTTTTCTCTCTATCACTCCCTTTTTCTGCTTAAATTATAAGTTTAATATTAATATCAAGGACAAAAAAATAGATGTGTGAAACCCATGACAGCAGATCCAGTGTTGTTGTTAATACTTGCACAGTTTACACACTTTGCCAACTTTAAAATATATATATATATTTTTTTTTAAGTCTCAGTTTTTCTCTCCAAATTTTGAGCTAAAGGTGCAATTGCTGCAAAAAAAAAAGTGAAAAAAAAATGAAAAACAAAACTCCATCAGATGGATAATAATTCCTTGTTCAGTGCTTTGCCTCTTTTTGGATGAGAAAAATTGACCAAATAAACTTCCTGCACACTGTTCAGTGCAGGTTAATGGTAGCCCCACAAACCTCCCTGAGACCTTGTTTATGGAGGAACCTCAATCATTTACTGTATAAACCAATTAGAGTTACCCTATTAGGTTATAGAAATACCTGGTTTAAGGGGTTATTTTCCATGGTAAGTTTTTTGCCAGATTCCAGAACTAAATTTGATATTATTTGGCTGCTGGTGAGCTTTAGATCTTTAATTTTTTACCCAGATTTATTATGCTGGGTTATTAATCTTAATGAATGTCTCCAGTGGAAGAGTAACGCACCAGAATTAAAGCCCTGATTAGTGAAACATCAACAGAGTCTAATAAACAAGGATTATTATTTAATGACCCACTATTCTCTGGCGGAAGTTTTAAAATATGTGGTACTCTTCTCTGTTACTAAAACGTTTTTTTTTTTTAAAATGCATTTCACCCTGTAACAATACTAACAGATAAAAAAAGGAAAAAACAAAAACTTGCTCATAAGAGATCCTATCATGGAAACCCGACTGATAACAGATACACCCGGGCTGCTTACACTAATGACATCTAATTTTATTCCAACAAGCCATTTCCCCTCCAGCGAAGGGCTGGCCTTTTTCCCCACTCCCCCTCTTTGTTGCACTGTACTTAGAGAGACGATGTGCTGTACAATGATAGTCACCTCCGTTCTCAGCCATTCAGGAAAATGAAAGTCAGGGAAAAGTCACAGAAAGCCACACGTCTTATCCGACTAGCTCTTTTAAAGGAAGAACAAAAGGTCTTTCTCCTTCATTTCCCATTAACCTTTATGCTCCTCAGCACACAGGAAACATGGCAACCTCAGTGGCCCATGTCACATATCTCATCCGGCTGTAGGGGAACGCTTCCTTTGGTGGATGCTGACATTCAATACGAGGGGGTGGGGGGTGGGGTGGGGGTTCTATCTAGCTGTAGTCCTTGACAGATAAAGGTGGTTGTTGATATTTGTCCTGGTCTCGCTGATACCGTGCGGATACACTCTCGATAAGCGCCAAGCAGCTAAGACACTGATGAAGTCTGGAGTGGAACTGACAAGCTCTGTAAGTGGATAACATCGTCAGGAGAAGCAGGCTGTTATGGTCTTGGATTAGATTTTTGATTGTTCGATGCAGGTGAGTTCCCTCCAAGCAAGAGACACATCAGCCCTCTCAACAGCGCCTGAACGCAGCGTGCCGTCTTTTCCACGCACCGTAATTACATTTAAATACTTCCTACTTTCTCTTGGGGAATTGCTTGTGTGCTGCAGTCGTCACCGGCGCCTATTTATTCCCGCTCCACTTCTGGTGGACTTTATTAGTTATCAACACGGCTCGACACACTCCCGGTAATCCGCTGAGTCCAACGCGCGTTCTCAATTCAGCCGTGATGAAGAGGAAACGCTGCTGGAAGGGAACTGGTGGTTTATGGATATGAGACGGCAGAGATGAATGACTTTTTTGTTTGTTTGTCCGGAGCGTCTACCCATAACGCCGCAGCACAGGAAAACTTAGCAAGAGGAAAACTTGTAGCTGAAAGGAAGAAAAAAAAAAAAAAAAACAAGCCTTTCAAGCAAACAACTGAGCATCCGTGAATGTTTAATTAATCAGTAGTGACAAAAGGGAACAACAGTCAACAAAGAGATGCCGATTTCCATTTCTTATGCATTATTCCCAGTGGCAAATCACAGTGTGCTGTCAACTGCCACTTTGCTCTCTACTTCGTCTTCATGGTTGTCTCTGCTCTGCGCTGGCAAAAGCCCTCAGAGAGCCTGAGTTCTGTTCAACCCGAGATCCAAAGCCTTGAGCGGTGGGGATCACATAACAGGGTTCAGACAAAAAGAGTTCACTGTTTCTCTGTGTTTACATGGGTACTTTTACAGCATCTTTTGTTCCTTTTTGCTTCCAACACAGCAGCAGCTAATAAGAAGCAGCCACAGGCACCGGGAGTAGCTGGAGCTAAATCACCACCTCCTCGTACAGCCGACGCAAAAGGCTGCTCCTTACAGATGGGATTTACCAAAACAGATTCCATTACATACCTAACACCATCTGCCCTAGCATGTTATGTCAGCCCCATGACAGGTTACAAGAGGCAGCTCAATGAAGAAACACAATAACAAGCGCATAACGCCAGACAACAGACCTCAGCCCTCTCGCCGAGCTCCTCCAATGTCAAAACCGCATAAAGACACGCTCTGATCTCCTCTTTGCTGCTGATGGAAACGTTTTTTTTCTACAAGACCCCTGCTGCTCCAGGGTCAGCAGTGAGGTTGCCCTGAAGCAAAACCACAACAAAATGATCCACTGGCAGGAGTTCTGCCGCTCCTGTATGAGCAACAGATTATCATCACACAGTGGCCATGTAAATGCATGAATTCAGTAGAAGTGAGAACGTAGCAATTCCTGAGCAGGCGGTACAGTAGTAGAAGGCAAAGTCGCTTGTCTACCACTTTGTGCGGCAGCTGGACAGTGGTGCTGTATATCTATCACAGCACCACCTCTATGTCTTCCGGACATAAACTGGCCATTGTGCCACTGCCAATAGCAACTTTATCCCATCACCTTGAGGACAAATGGGAACACCAGTGAATTTGCAATATCTGGGTCACGCATGTCTGACACATCCATAATGACATTTGCCTCAGAAACATAACAGAGCAACAAGAAAAGAAGGATTTTTTTTTTCTTAAACTGGTTTTGGGAATCTTATTCTACTTGGAACCATGATAGCTCAAAGATTGACACAAACATAAACAGTAAGATAACATGTGATGTGAATCCAAATTTCAAGAGTTTCTATTTAATAGTGGTCTACTATGTTTTTATCTCAATGTTATTCGTGAAACTTGTGACCAAACATGCTTATGCAGGTATGCCAGTGTTCAAACTGTACAAGCAATAATGGTACATGAGCCCTCTGTAGAAAGGTTGGAATCAATTTATAAGCAAAAAAAGAAGCACTTGTGTCATAATAACGTTTACAATAGTAACATGGTAAGTTCAAAAAGAGGAAGTGGCTCAAGCATTTTACACTCTTGGATCTGAATTAAAGTTACTAGAAAGAGATTTGCAATGAGATCATTTTCAAAAACAATGGTTGAAACTCATAAATGGCTTTTTCACCCCTGCCTGTGAAATCTCCATGGGGTTTGATCCCTAAAAGAATGTGCAAAACAGTGAGAGAATCTAGTTAATGTTATCTGAAACTGTGATTCATTTGTTTTAGAAAAGAGGAATCATCAAGCTGGCAGTGTTTGAGATGCTGTGCATAACAAATGGCTTCGACCAGTTTCCTTTGCGGAGGTTTTTTAAAAACAAAATATGGGTTTAAACCAACAAAGAAATTATGTCATTTAGTTTATACAATTTAAAGTCATTTCACTGAGAATCTAGAGGAAGTTTGGAGTAAAGCAGAGCTGCCCTGAATCCTACCAGTAGCTGCACAACACTGCTTGGCTGAAGACAACTAAACCCCCCCCCTCCAGATTCACATAGAAAGCAATGTTATAGAAACTGAGACTCAAAAGGGTCTTGAAGCAGAGCTGCTAACCAAACAGGCATCGCTCATGGATGAAATCTTTATTTGTTTTACAATTTTTCATGAGAAAATGTAAAACACTGAAAAAGTTTGCTTTTATTCAGTCCCGCATTGCCAGCTATAAGAAAGCAGGCAGGCGAGAAGTCACATTTGAAACTGCTTTTGAATAAAATTGCTAAGATTATAGTATATCAGGAGACATATGTAGCAGATGTCTAAAGGACATTAAAACATTCACTTTATTTCCATCTTGATTTGTTCTTAAAATTCTATCTGGTAGTTGAAATTATCTGATTGCAAGTCCGATCCATCAACTATCCATTTCATCAATTGTTTTATTCTCTGCTTATCACAGGACAGCAGGTTTGTTTGGGGGTCAATGGAGCACTGGAGAGGTCACCGGTCCATGAAAGGGCCATTACAGCACAATACGAAACAAAAAATACCACGCTCATGTTAAGAGAGTAGTTTAAAACCTCCAGTAGGTCTATCATGCATGTTTTGAACTTGGGGGAAGAAATTGGTGAAAGCCCAGTGAATAATTAATAAAAAAATTTCCCAGCAATTATTCCTTGAGAACTTTTCACATTACATCAGACTTCAAGTTTGTTAGATAGACAAACACAGTAATGATGCAAATCTAAAATGTAACATGGTGTTCAAATCTTTTGACACATAAATGTGCCGACTGCATTTCATTTAGGGGTATCAGATTAAAGGAAGCTGAATGCATATGAACTTCACAGTGGTCATACATGACAACGTCAAGATGTGACCAAATGTGAAACAGTTCCAAGTACTTTTGCAAGACAATATACAAAGTGAATGGTACCTAGAGAAGCATGTATTGTAATCAAATGTGCTGATGACTGCTTCATGTTTGAAATATTGCTGTGTATTTCCTGTATTGCCTTTTGTGTTTTTTCCTTTATAAAAATAAGCAACATTTTGGCCATGTTTTGCATTTCTTTGTACATAAGCCGTTTACAGAGGGCCACCTTTTAACTGGGTTTTGATGCTGACCCCGGTTGTGAGGTCACAGCACTTGGCTGTGGGTTAAAGTCCAGGGGATTTGATTCCATTCCTCAATCTTGTATTCTTCTTTGCCAAAATGATCATCACAGACAAGCTTGTAAATTGTTCTGATTCTCTCAGTCTTTCTCTCAGTTAGCCCATCAGAGATCAGCCATCTTGGAAATTTCATACAGTGATTTGGCTGCTGTAAGAGGCAAGAGGTTAGAAATAAAAGTCTGTCAACTGTGACTTACCAACCCCAGACATTTCTGGAACAGATGCCCGGTACGGGCCTTCAATGAACTGCGGTGGATTGTCGTTTATGTCCTGGACTTTGATGATGAACTCGGACGGTGGCTCCAAGGGCTCGTCTGTGTCGGCGTTAACGACCTGGGCCGTTAGCGTATACTCTGCTTTCTCTTCACGGTCCAGCCTCTTCATGGCATGGATGTCTCCCGTTAACTCATTGATGGCGAAGATGGTGCCTGCCCCCTCTCCTGCCAGAACATATTTGATGTTCTTGTTGCCGACATCCAAGTCTGTGTGTAGCTGCAATCAAAAGGCCAGACAGATAAGAGATCATGTTAGGATGGTGTTTGGAGACATAGATCTGGGGATTCACAAAGGTTAGCTTATCTGCTCGGCTGTTTCAGGAAATTCTTCACCTGAACGTCCCTTAAGCTTTCTCACATTTTGTCATATGACACCATAATCCCTCTTTTTTCAATTTTAAATGATAGACCGATGCAAATTAGTGCAATTCTGACGTAGAAGGACAAATATAGGCATCAGAAATCTATTAGAGAATCTTTGTGAATAAAATAAACCATGAGGAACCAGGAACATACTGGGGATACTGCGGGGGAGAGGTATAAAACAGAGTTAGGTTGTAAAACAATATTTTAAATTCTGAATCTCTTACAGATCTTAGTTCAATCTAATATCAAAAATAGAAAAACTACAGCACAACTGTTTGCTGAGACATGGGCGCCCACCTAAACTTGGGCTGGGCAAGATGAGGAATAATCAGAGAACAGCTAAGATGTTCACAGTAACTGTGGAGGAGCTGCAGAGATCCAAAGCTCAGTGAATAAGTGACACGACTTAATTTCTGTTGTAGCCGGTGTTTAAATCAGTCTGACAATGAATGGAGAAGTTCTGCAGGAACCTCCACTTCATGTTCAGTCCAGCAAGTGGCAATAATGAGTAACCATTGGCCAACAGCAAAAGCCTGACCCAAGCCATATCCTTTTCCTTTTTTTCAGACATTAGTAAAATCTCTGTAGGTAGTGGTTAGTTAGATAGAACCTATGGAGTATTTTCAGGTCATCAGTTCCTAAATCTTCTATTCTTAAACGAGTAATTGTACTTAATTTTGCATGATATTTTTGTAACTTAAAAAGATGATTTAATTTTCTCATTCCCTATGTTATATCCAGCCTTTCTTTTAACTCTTTGTTGAAAAATTGACTTTTTGCACGTTATTCTACTTCCATTTTGGGTCTCTGCTGCTTCTTGTCCAAGTGCTGAAAAAAACTCATCCAGCTGTCTTTTGGCAATAACTAAATGTTTTGGTGCCGTCTACAAATGAGCCGTTTCAAAAACCTTGTGATTATTGCATCACAATTGGTGGGCACTGTTACCTTACCAAGCAACCCTAGCTGAGCCCAGTCCCCCCAACCACCCACCACCACCATCACCACCAACCCAGCCACTCACCCACACTTAATTTTAGAAAAGGAGCACATCAGCTGTCCTTTATGGCTTGCAATGGCTGCTGGAAAAGACAAATGTTTTGCTGTTGACTGCAACAAAGCAACATGTGTCCGTGCACATTCTTCTTGTCAAGGAGAACAGAGCTGTGTGGCTTTATATTATTTTGGATGGTAATCTCGCAGCCAGGAACATTGCCAAGGAAGGACTGTTTTTAGAAAACTACCAACAGTACACGGCAGGATTTACCAAAAGATTTCTACTAAAGGAAAGTTTTCTCCCTACTGTTCGTTGGAAATCTGCAAATGATGGACATGTAAGTACTTAATGATATGACTTGTGTTTTGTTCTGCAGGAACATGCTCTGTCATTTAGCCCAAGTTAAAACTAACGGCTACTGATAGCCTTGGGTTACCCCGGCAGACGTCCACAGCAAAAGATGTCCCAGGACATGTCCCTGATTGTAGCGTTTGATGAATGATTAAAAAATGTTGAGTCAAGAGTCTTTACGGTGGCTGGATAGACAGAGCGGGTTAGCATGTTGCACATAACAACAGCTGTTATGGTAGCTGGTCGTGCTGTTGAAGGAGGGCCGAGTGCCGCCAATGGCCTTTAAACAACAGAATTATAAGAGCAGAGCGCGAGCTTGTCACCACCAACGGGGAACTGTCCTGTGATATTATGGTATGTGTGAATTCATTCATTTTGGTTAGATTGGGCTGATCCTGGCTGGCTGTGCACTTCTTATGCTTCTGGGTCTGACTCAGGGTCAAAGATGTACGTGCATCTGCTGGCAGCCATCTTCACGTGTAAAAAGTCAGAGTGTAAACATTAAGGGGGAGGTGGGCATGCCCAGCTACAGCTTATTTGCATAAAATAAAAGCAGCACATTTTAAACAAGCTTAAAATAGGCAAAATGGAGAGAAGAAATCTCATTATCTGAGAATGATTGTGTAAAAAAATGTATAAACATGTTTAGTATAGCCCATACACCTATCCTAAATATTTAAAGGAAGCATATTAGGTCATCTTTAAAAAATATTTCTGTTTCAACTGATAGATAATAGGAGACATTGACCAGCTTTAGAGTTATACAGTTGATTTATTCCTTCCATTATTCCTTAACTTGTACTCCATGAGCAGGAAACGTTTTAACAATTATTTTACATTTACTTTTCAACCAACCTGGCCAGAGTTGTTGCTTTAAAACTACATGATTCATTTACAATAACTACTAAACCCTCATTAAAACATGTTCTGATGCATCTCAATAATCCAGGTAGAAAAATCAAAAAAAGAAAAAAAAAGTTGAGTAAATCCTCTGAATGAGTTTTTCTTTGTTGAAACGTTTTTTCTTTCAAAAAAATAAAATCTCTCAAACCTTTTTTTTTTGACTGATGAAAACACCTATTTTTCTTTTATTAATATAATAATTAGGAACACTTGAATATTTACAGCACATGAAAGGTTTTTAGTAAAGAACACATTTATTAGAATAACAAAAAATAGATCTGCAGTTACAAAGAATGAATACCTTGACTGTCTAATTATAAGAGAATATTTATATAAGTAGAAGATGCATAGACAGTGGAGTAGACAGGCAGTGGAGGGAGTGGAGTATGTAGGCAGGACACGGAGAGGATCCCTGAGATTGCATCTGCATCTTCCCTCCTGCAGAGCTGTCAGCATAAACCAATGAAAAATACAAAATAATTAAAAGTTAATACTCCAGTTGGGGTTACATGAAAAGCCAGTCTTAGAGAAATGTGTCATTTTTTATTTACCAGGAAAGCGAAACTGCTCAGTTTGATCATTAATGCCCCGATGTTTCCTACAGAACTGTGGCAAAATTGCTTATAATGATGACAACATTTTCTTAAAATTACCAAAGCATCCGCGGAAAAATATTGCATTTTATATTCTGGTACTTCTAGATATTTTCCACAAACATGCTAAACACTATATATCCGCCATTAGCCGCGGCAGAGCAGCTAGCAGCTAAGGGGAAATCCCAGAGGGTCTGGCCACTCTGCTGCTCCGAAAACCTGGAAAGCAGCTTTACAACAGAATCATAATCCTGGTGAACTGATGAACAGATGAAGTTTTGAGGTGTACGTTCTAATTTAAAAACACCTTAAAACTACTTTTGGTGATAAATTAAGGGTATAAAATTGATAAACTTGTACACTCACCTCCTTACCCTTCCTTTCTCTTGCTGGTGGCTTAGAGCCTTGCCTTGCTGCACACAACCCTGTCCCTTTAACAATCCTGGGGAAAGGTGAAAAGTCCTCCCTCAGATCAAGGACATTTTTTTCCGTGAAATAAAAGCCCAGAGAATCTGAAAAAGCCCGCGAACATTTGTATCAAAATGCACTTTGGGCTTTTAACACGCGACGGAAAAGCACCGACGACAATACTTGTTGAAGAAACTCATCCTTTATGGAGGAATGGCAAGAAGAAAGCAATTGTTAAAAGAAAGTCCGTTCCCATTTGCAGATTGCCATATGCCATGTAAGGGAAAAGCACAAAATGAGCAAAACGGTCTTCTGGTTAGATCAGACCAAAATTTACTTTAGGGCCTATATGCAAAACCTTCTGTATGCACATCACCCAGGGCAAATCATCGCCTCTGTGGTGGTGGCAGTTTCATAGTGTGGGGAGTTTTATTTTATTTTTTTTTCATAGAAGGAAAAAAATACTCAAGACTGAGACTGAGGTTCATCTTCCAGTATGAGCCAGAGTTACAATTGATAGATTCAACTGTTCGAATTGGAAACCTGCAGTAAGACTTGAAAGACAATGTTCACAAATGCCCTCAATCCAGTCCTGACTCAACTTGACTACTTTTGCAAAGAAAAATCGACAAAAAAATGTCAGCCTGTAGATGTGAAAAGCTGGTAGAATCAAACCCCCCAAAAAAGACTTGCAGCTGTATTTCCAGGTGAAGGAGGTTCCCCGCAGTATTAAAGCATGGGGGTGAACACAAATACACAACACATTCTTCCAATTTGTCTCTATACATTTAAAAAAAACTAACATTGATCCTGTTTTTTCCACTTCAAAATTGCTCACCATTTTGTGTTGTTCTCACAAAAACATAACAAATAAAAAAACAATTAACATATAGTTGCGTTCTTAACGATAACAACTGCTGGTATTTAAACATTAAAGCTTGTTTTTTGCCAGTTTGCTGCATGCTCAGGTAAAACGTTTGACGTGTCTATATGTTGCAGCTGCTGCTGCGCTTCCCTGAAAGAAGTGTTGCCAGGATACTAAACATGGCCCAACTTTGCCTACTCTTAGCTAAATGAGGTCCACTGGGGACAATAAGTTTATAAGTGGCGCAGGAAATGGACCATAGCCTACATAGTGCCTTGTTATACATCAAAAATGCATCATACAAACAGACAATACGACGCAGAATGCTCCCTGAAGTCTCAAATTCACAGAAGGAAGAGGCCGGTTGTGCTCTGGATATATACCTTATAACAGGAAGGGGGGAAAAAAATCAAAAAGGAATTGTTCCTCATTCCTTCTCTCAAATAACTAGTCCAAAAGTCAGTGGACATTGCTGCATGCTCCTCATTATTTTTGTGATTACGGTTTCATTAGTTCACTAAAGCTGCATTACATGCTAAGCTGAGTGGTTAGATCCCACTCGCTGCACAGCCTGGTATAACTAATGAGCCTGACAGGGCTGTGTGAGGCTGCTCAAACAGATGAGAGCGAGAGAGCTGGGTTGAGTTAAAACAGTAAAACTTGGAGGAGGAGAATACAGGGAAAAGGAAGGAAAGAAGAAGAGTAAAGTGGGATACAAAAGCAAAGAAGTTTGAAATATATTCACCAAAATACACATAGCACCTGCCTTACTGCGACTCTCCGTTCATATATGACTCGAGATCCATTATGTGAGGGATCTTTAGGAAGCGCAACGCCAGTGCTCAGTGTTCGTGGGGTTCAGGCCATACTGTCGTTAACTTCCATGCTTCTCAAAAGACGTTTTCGCACGCCGAACCCACAGGCATGAATCAAAACATCTGAAATCTGCAGCTTTAATTCCACTTCCATGGCAGAGCTTCAGCAGGGATTCCTGTGGGAGCGTAGCTGGGGCGCGGAATAGCGAGGCAGGAAGCTGTCGGCGAAAACCCCTCCCGACCCCTCAAGTCCTCCCCGCGCGGCGTTAACACAAGCCGGCTTTTATGCGCTCGCCGTCTCCGAGGTGTTGTTTGAAGACACTGACAAAGCACATTCGCTTAAATTGTCACACCTTGCACTTTTGTTTTCCTAATTGTGCCATCATTTCACATGAATGATGTAGCTCATTAACACAAATGCCTTACAACATCCTGCACACTGAGAAACTCTAAATGAGCTCAAATTAATGATGGTCTGTCATCTTCTTCACCCCTTTTATTGTGTGTGGCTACTTGCGTGTAATCTAGTGTATACAAGTCAATGTTTTCAACACAGGGGTTCCGCCAGGTGTGTTAAACATAGAGTTATGTTAAAAGGTATCGGCACCCTTACAGATTCATGTTTTTTTGTTGCTTTTTTTTACTCACAATTTGGGATATTTGGTTTTATCACACTCAATCATCAAACACATTCTAGTAACCAGGCCCTGTGTATGAAAGTAATGGCCTGCTAAACCTTATAAATGCTTGTGCCATAATGTTGGCAGCACAGATCCCCATCAACCGTTGCGATAACACATTGTTGTCAAATACTGAATTTAAGCACAAGCATCAAGGAGGACTCTCCATAACCTTCATTTTGTTTTTTTCTCTAAGGTATTTGCCTCAGCTTATTGTGTTGCTGCATCATCTAAGTGTACTTGATCTTAAGGTCATAAACTGATGGCCAGAAAATCACCTTCAGGGTTTTCAGCTAGAGAAGAATTCAGGGTTCTGCCAATTACAGCAAATTGTCCAGGTCCTGAAACAGCGAAGGTTGTTGTCATTGTTGGTAGGATTTTTGTTTGTTGAGATACTGTGCTGGTTTCACATGAGATATATAGGGGCGAGCATCTTCAAAGAATTCCTACATCTGTCTCATCACTCCATGCTATATTTTCTCACAAGTCTTGGTGGTCATCAAGATATCTCTTGACGACCACAAATGTGCGTGGGGTCTTGTTGGTATTTTTGGTACAGGGTGGGCTCTGAAATTCCCCCCCAACTCTCTACAGGCCGGGTCGTAATCAGACCTGGGAGTGGCTAGTGCAAGTGAACCAAAAAAAAATAAGGTTAAGGTGTTAGGTCAAGTCACGTGTTCTAGATGACTTTTTCATTATAAGAAAACTACTTTTTCATTTACTCAGGCTATCTTTGTTAAAATATTAAACACTTTTGTATGGCACTGTATGTGTGGAAAAAGCTTAACGGTTGGAGGTTAGTAACGCTGAACTACGTATCACAGGTCAAAAATATAGGTCATTCCAAAAAAAGTGGTGATTACCAGGTATTTGATGAAATATGCCGATGATCCTCATCTTTAACTCACTTCTGGATGAAACTCCCAAAGGTGCACAAAGTGGTGGATAGTCTACATGTACAGCTCCATGAGCAAGCCTGGTCTACGGATTACTGTTCTAAAAAGAGCTGATATGCAAACCTTTAACTGGAGAAGGTTTGTTGTTTTCAAAGTCAACTCCAAAGGACTGAAAGTAATGCTTCTCTTTGTTTTTTTGAATTATTGTTACAATAATGAGTTTGTTGAGCATATTTGCTGCAGGGGGGTATACCTTTTGACCTCTCAAGTTGGAAAAATCATTATCTTGAGTTCAAAATGTTTTAGTAATGGAATATTATTTTAGCTGTAAGCCTTTGTACACACAGTGAGCCTGAAAGGCCAACAAGACCGTGAGCGGAAAAGGTATGTGAAGAAAATGAATTAGATTCCTTATAGGTTTTCTGTGTTGCTCAGTAGAATCACACCACTTTGTAGTTATCTCTTCAAAGTCTAACATGTTATTATGCATAAAAAAAGTCTAGGGTCAAAAAGAAATATGCGGCATCCGAATTACTTTTGAAGTGAGAAATGAAATCATCGCATCCAGCTTCACCCGGTTCCAGGCGCCAGCCGGACAATCAGGGATATTTACTCATTTTGGTGCTCAGCTACTTTCAGCTTTAGGGTCTGTTACTACATATTCCCCAACAGTTTGGGCATTTAAACATCACAACATATTTGTTACTGACAGTCTACAGTATCAGGAAGGTGAAAAGGGAAGTAAATAACCTGTTAATTTCTGCAGCTATTACCAAGCGCTATGTGCACGAAAGACATATCAGACCTTGAAGTCAGTGTTTCACACTTTTGAGGGGGTTCCAGTTGACAATTCTGAATTTTAGGACAAATCCAACAAAACATACTTAAAGTAGAGAGCAATTCCAAAGCGCCACTATGGATGAAAATAAATGGGTGTTGTTTTAAATGGAAGCTAACCACCAGTGGCTTCACAACCTCACAAACTCCAATGACTTGTCCTGTGATTTTCATTTTCATGGTGGTCATAGCTGGATTCTGCATTCATTTCCAGTTTTACAAACGGATTCAAGATATGTCTGGCTTCAGTGTATCTGTTACATGAGATTCAGCTTCCTTTGTTACACGGTTGCTTGTTTCCTACAGTGCCAAGTTTATCTTACAGACTATCACACCTTTATCGTAGGTTAAATACAAAGTGTTTTACAGAGCTGACGAATCTGAGAAAATCTGAATATACACCATTATGCAGGATGGAGAGGTGTAACATCAACCAAAAGTTGCTTCTGAGAGGTGGGTTGGTGGGTGGGGGGGAATTCAAAGGCTGTTATTTTCATCCTCATTGTGACTCAGCTTACAACACTGTATAGATGTCTCAGTGGCTTAGCGGCGCGTTATAGCTGGCACCTAACAAAAATACAAAGGGTGAATAAATCTCCTCCATTACAAACGGGCGCATTGGTGTTCTTCCTTTTGGAAATTGAAAGTCACCCTCTCAGTCGTCATTTTGTCAGAAACTGTGACTTGATCGCTGCCTTCTCTGTAACGATCCACCGCTCTTGACACTCCTCTGCAGGACCTGGTCGCCTACTTCTCAGACAGCCTTCACACTGGTTCAGCCCAAATGGTCATCAAAGAGTACAATTACAGATGGAGAAAAAAAAAAGAAGACTGTCACAGGTCCCGGTCATTAAGCAAGTTGCCTGGGCAACTTAAACAGCACCAGCAACCAGTGATATTAGCTCCGGCATCCAGGAAGCAAGCAGATAATAGATAACACAAGAGCAAAGTCCGAATGATTATGCGCTGCCGTGCACACTGGAGACACAATACACCATACAGACTTTTGAACACAGGGTAAACAAAGCTAATGCGCCCACTGGCATGCCTCTATTGATTTGGTATTTGGCAAGTAACAATATTAATAGAGATGTTAGCAGTCGACTTTCAGTAAACAAAAGACAACTCCTAAACCAGACTTTAAATAGGACTGAAATGTAATGCTACCATCATTCAGAGTTTCATTCGCTTTCTAAACAGGGAATTCATTATTCTGTGAAAGAAAATGTAATTTATCACATAGCATCAGTGAGTGCAGTGGGTTTGTTCAGGCTGGAAAGGCTTTATTGACTCCTACTCCAAGCGCAGCCTCTGCTGTTGAAAAGACAGACATCCATACGTTCTGAGGCTGCAGCTCAGACTGATGAAGAAGGCCCTTGATGAATGAAGAGGGTTTTTTCCCCCCATGACACTTCTTAGCGGTGCTCTCTGTCATTGCATGCACACTCCTGTGTGCACCTCCAACAGCAACTCCCAATCAAGCGCCCGGATTGGGGCTGCTTATTCTGCCAGCGGTGGAGGAAATATGTCAGCCCCTTCTGCGGATGAGCCTTTACAGCAATCACTTGAACAATCACTGCCCTAATGAGATAGATTCAACAGATTCCACTCCCACATACCCAAAGCAACTCCCAGCCCCCGTCACAGGGCTGGATTCCTCCCAGTGTGGCCTGCTGAAGGAACTAATGATTTTGCTCCCTGTCAGGCCAAATGCTAGTTAGGACATGTGCTCCTCCTATGTATGTACCAGCAGGACCAAAGATGGAGAGGCAGACTGAAGTGAAGAGCAAGAGGGAGGAGATGCTGTCACTGTGATGAAGAACAGACTGCAAACAGTGCGTCAGACTGCTGTCTCCAAGTTCTACCTCAGTTAGTATTTAGAGGGGGTCGGAGATTGCTTCTGATGCTGCATTGATTTGGACATGGTGTTACATATGAGTGATGGAAGAAACTATATGTGAGTAAAAGTTCTGATAAAGAAACCTGCTAATTTTATACCACTGCATTCAACATAATAATTAGAATTTTGGGAGAGAAGTAAATTCAAGAAAGAAAATAAAATCCAAACCAACGTGGGCCTGTATGAAAAAGTAATCCTACTAACCGGGTATCTCACACGTGGCAGCGATGGCTGCCATTAAGCATTCGCAATAACTGACATGTCTTTTGTATCAATGTGGAGGAATATTTACCCACTCTTCTTTAGAGAAAGGCTTCAATCCAGCCACAATGGAGGGCAATAACAGCCTGTTTACTGTAAGGTCCTGCTGGAGAATCTCAATCAGACTGAAATCTGAATTTAGACTAGGCTACTTAAAAGCCTTTTTTTCCACCCTGTTTGACTGATAATTCAATGTTCTTTTTCTTAAATGCTGTGCTAGTTTCAGATGAGAGTTAACAGGACACTCACCCTTTTAAAAAGTTGCACTTTTGTGTCCTCAGCCCACAGAATATTTTCCCAAAAGTCTTGGACACCAAGATATTTTGGGTGGCAAATGTGAAAAAGCCCTTTGTTATTTTTTGGTAAGCAGTGATCTTGGCCTTAAAACTCTTTTGTAAATGTAATTTCCGCACACTCTCCTTTCCTTCCATGGACACCTGAACTGAGGCAAATGATCCCTGTTCAGGTGGGCTGGTCAGATCGTTTAGCCTTCATAAAATCATATAGGCCCTATTTAAGGGATTTCTTGATTTTAGAGGCCAATAATCAGCCCAAGTGTGGCTTCAGCAACTGAACTAAGTTTTCCTAAAAATAGTACTTCAGAATCTAACAAAGGGGATGGCATTATTAAAAGCTGTGTGTAAGTTAGTTTGCGTGGCTTCTTTCCCTTAATGAATTGAATCACAATTTGAAAACTGTATTTTGAATTTATTATGTTTTCTTTCTCTTACACAAAAAATGTGTGATAAGCTAAAACATACAAATGTGACATAAAAGGAGGGAACCTGTAAGGTTGCACCAACAGGGCTCCAACTTTTTAATATCTGCAGATTACCAGTACAATGGCTTTGTATGTCATGTGACTCCCTAATGAACTAATTGCTGGTTACTGTCCTATGTACAGCAGTTCAGTAAATATGCATCTTAAAAAAATGGGAATGCTGTAAAAGAATGACATAGAAATGTTGATCTTTTTTCTCTTACTAGGAAATTGAATTTGTGGTCTACTGGAAATATGTATCTACTCTTAAAAGGCCGTTACTGGACAGGGAGCTGAGGCATGTTTACTGGAGCTGCAGTTACTATAAAGGTTAAAATGTGATGCTTTTGAAAGTTAGCTTAAATGTGTTTTTTATTTTACATGTAACTGATCATTCATATTAAGTAAATATCAGTTTATATAAAACATGAACTCCTCAAAGATGCACTTACATAGTCTATCCTTCCCTTAAAATATGGCCTTCTGAGTAATCGGACATGAAATGCAGCTAAGCAAGTAGTGGAGAAGTGAGATGTAGTCAGTAGCAGAGGTAACTATTTAATAATCGGTCATACAGCGTCTGTGAAAGTGCCGCTTCCAGGTTTCCATGTGCAGAGCTTTAAACTAATATTTGTGATTCTGCTACAGCTTTTGTTTTTTTTTGGCATGCCAGATCTTGAGTTGGCAATATCTCCCCACTCTACGTTGCAAAGTGCTCTAAATCTTTCAGATTGCGAGGATATCTCTGGTGTCCAGACATGTCCGGGTCATTGCACGGATTTCACTTTGAATTTAGGTCCTAGTGCTGGCTCAGCTCTTCTAGAACACATCGTTGTATAAAGCTGTTACTTCTCAATTTTAATGTATGCTCCAGGTAGTTTTCATAATGGAAAATTAAATCCCTCTTCATCTTCAGTCTTCTCCCTGAAGGTATTGGGGACAAAATGTACTACTGTTTACAGCTGCAATATACATTTATTTCACAGTATGTCCAAGCAAACCCTGTTCAAACAAGAAGAAAAGCAACCCAGAGCATGGTGCTGCCACCACTGGTTTTCACCTTTGATCAGGCAATATGATATTTTCCTATAAGGCGTTGGGAGAGTACAGCCAGGTTGGGAAGTTTTGACTTTTCGTCAACCAGTATTTGACAAAAAGTCGTCCAGCTCCTTCAGTGTTGCCGTCGGCCCCTTGGCAGACTCTTGAAACGGTTGCTGTGTTGGTCATTTTTGGAGATGTGTCAAGTTCAAGTTAATGTTGCTGTTCTATATCATCTCACTGTCTCGTTCGACTGTTTTCACGGTTCCATGATGTTTGAATTAGCTGGCCACTTTTTTTAGGAACAAATGTTTAATTGCTTGTTAAGAACAAACGGCATGGCAGGGCAGCAAGTCAATGCATTGAAGCATCCTGACGTGGTTAAAAAGACTTGCTGATAATCAAACAAAGCAACACTAAAGGGGAAAAAGGAGTATTTAAGTGACTGAATGTGGCACTGTTGTGACACATGCGCCCAGTTTCAACAGCATTGGTTCAATAAAGTGAAAATGCCAAGTAAGTAGCAGAAAAATGCCTTATTGACATCAGAGGTCAGAGGATGGTGGATGAACGGTTCTACATTATAGAAAGGCAACAATAGCTCAAGCAGCCACATTTTACAACCAAGGCATCCAGAATATTTCCTCTGAACATGTCGAACCTTGAAACAGCAGCTGGAGACCACATTGTGCGGCACTCCTGTCATCTAGGAGCACAGAAGGCAGAAACAACCGCAGGCTCACCAACGTTGGACAATAACAGATTGGGAAAACATTTTTCTGGTCTAATGAGTGCCTATTTCCGCCGCGACAATCAGATCATAGCTTCAGAATTTTGTTTGAACTACATGAAAATGTGGATCCGAGCTGCCTTACATCAATGGATAAGGCTGCTGGTTGTAGTGTAATGGTGTGGATATGTCTTCTTGACACACTTTAGGCCCCTAAGCATCAAATCATTAAACATCACAAGCTACCTTAGTATTGCATCTTACCGCTCTGCAAGCTGAAGCTTTTTAAAAAAAAAAATTTATATTTTTTTTTACAATATTGCCGCCCTATAACAAATCTCCAAACAAATCATGTGGTTTTTTTTATGAGATTGTAAAGGTAACTATCACATTACAGTTTGTGTGAAATATCTTTTGTCTTATTGTGAATCCTGCACTGCAAAAAGGGAACTAAATATATGTAAAATTTTTTGAAATGAATGTATTTGTCCTTGATTTGAGCAAGTAAATAAGGTTATCTGCCAATGGAATGTGTACATTGGCCTTAAAACTAAGATAAGTAGGTATACTGCACTTAAAATAAGATGATGGTTGGTTCTAATCTAAGTGCAAAAATCGTATTCCATCGGCAGTTCATTTAAAATCAAGGACAAATACACTAATTTCAAGAAAACCTTGCTAACTTTTAGTTCCCTTTTTTCAGTGTGGGCTTTTAACAGGGCCCTCTACACTAGATCAATTCTGTCAACTGCATTTCCACCTGAGTGCTCACCTGGCATGTGATAATGTCTGCTGGGTCTAATCAATTTAGGCCTAAACTAACCAGAATTCTTTCCTCCTGTCATCAAAATAAAAATATCCTAAATCATTTTTGTGTTTAAATGACAATGGGGCGAAAGATGCAGAAGGGGGAGCTGCTTCGGTACAGGTACCTCAGAAGCTTGGACATCTGCTCTACAGTATAGTAACCACTGAGTGGGCTGTACATGTCATGCTTAGTTCAGTTCTGATGCAAGGAAGACGATGGTCTTGTTTAACAGGATTACATAATCACACTTGGCGATCATACTTGAGGGGGAATGCCGTGGTATCCATTAAATATGGACTGCATGCATGTTGTTGTGTAAAGTGTATAGAAACCCTGAGGCCACGCACACTTTCAGACCGGTTTGCACAGCACCTTTTGTTGCAGCCAGATGTTGACTTTTTATATCCAGCTCAGCCGGCTGTTATGCCCTAGTTTTCCTCATTTGGTCAGCGTAATCCAGCTCCGCAGAACAAATCCAAAAAAGTTCATCGGAGACAGCTCCACACTGCAGCGAGGAATCAACAGCGGGTAATTCATTGCCAAAACGGATAAATTTAGAGCTTCTGTCCCGCCTTTGGCTACTGCAGCCCAAATAGCTACTCCGGATAGACTCTGCTCAAACATGTGTGGAAATTAATTGTACTTCCTCCCATTTGTTGGATTTTGACTCTTCTAATTACACTTACATGAATAATCTGTAATTCTAAATATTGCAATAACATTTTGAATGTACGGAACAGATGGTGCGATGCATGATATATGATACACTTAGCTATTCTTGGGAACATTTTCCCTCCAGTATGTCTCATGGCACAAAGCGGTTTATCAAATTGGACACAAAAGTTCCCTTCTGTTGTGAAGCCACGGTGGATTTCATTGGATGAGAACCATGCAGCGAATAGTAGCAGCGGCTGAAATGAAAAGAAGCTTCTTTTAGAATTAAAACAGTCTGATATGTCCTCACCTCTTCCACGCTTCATAACACAAATGAGGTCAACAGGCGGTAAGAAAACAGCTATTTTCATGAGTCACACAGAAGAGATTTAAACACCGGGTTATCTGGTGTCCTTTCTGCACCCGGCCACAAAGGGATAAAATCAGCAGAGATGTGCAAGCATCTTTTTGCAGGAGAACAATAATCAATATGGCTTCTGTGTGAGGTCAGTCACAGTATTAATGGAGGCCAAAAAGAGGAACGAGTGCCTTGCATGTTTTCCTGTTCATTTATTATTAGTGCAGACACTTGCTTTATAGAGACAATGGGAGAGAAATGGTGCCGCGACCCACACACAAGCAAAGGTGGTGGTTTGTAATTGAAGCCAGGGCCACTCAGGAAAGGTACAGTAATTACAATCAGCACAGATACCATCTCCACACTCGCACGCTCAAATACCTTGTGGTTTTTTTTTTTGGTGTTGTTTGTTTTTAGAACTAAATCTGTCGCAAGCTTTTCTCCCACTGCTTACGTCCTCTCCTTATTTTTCTCTTGGACGACTGTGAATTAATGAGACAAAGCAAAAACGCTGGATTTCCCTGCAATCTGTGCCAAGGTTGATCCGA
Source organism: Fundulus diaphanus (assembly GCA_037039145.1). Classification (NCBI taxonomy): domain Eukaryota; kingdom Metazoa; phylum Chordata; class Actinopteri; order Cyprinodontiformes; family Fundulidae; genus Fundulus; species Fundulus diaphanus. The sequence continues at coordinate 48,148,278 of CM073122.1, forward strand.
GCTAATGTGTTCCGCGTCCATCCCTGCACTCTGAGCAATTGCACGTGTGTGGTGTTCATTGCCGGCGGCGCTTTATTGCTTCTGGAGAATGAGTCAAAGTCAAAGCAGCTACCTTCTGTACACAAGGGCGACGCAATTAGATTTAGCCACCCATGAAAAGCGTTTTGCTTGTGAGTCTGAAAAAAGATGCAAGGATGCAGTTTAGCGGTCTGACGACGCGGTGTCACGGCAGAGCCGGGTAGGGACACTGCAGGCCCTGCCAATCGCACTCTTCAGCCTTTAGCGGTTCACACGTGTGCCGCGATATTTTCTCTCATGCCCAGAGCTTTAACCTCAATCCGCCTGAGGTGGCTCTTCGTTGCATGAGGATGTCTAGAGCTTCATGTAATGAAACTAATTATACACAGCCTAAATGAGTTATTCCTCAAATTTGTGCATTTTATTGATAATTTCTATAATTTCTCAAAACTCCCTCCCAACCAAGAGAAATACCCTGATGCATTATTGTTGAGTATCTGGGGTGTGACATGGCTGCGTGACATGGTGTATGAGAAGCAGTTTGTTTAGCACAAGAGCCTTGCTCCTTGGGCAGTACGATAAGGTAAGGTAAGTTTATTTATACAGCACTTTTCAGTAACAAGACATTCAAAGTGCTGTACATGAGCAGAAAAACATTACAGACAAACATGGGAAAAACAAAGATTCTTTCATACATTAACAAACATAAAGGAAGAAAAAGATTCATCACTAAAAGTTCTAAGAAAGCTACAGTTTGAGGTCTCTGAACTAACCTTTCCAACACCACAGCTAAAATAACCAGAAAGGACCTCAGCGTATGGTATTGACTTGATTAAAGAGGAAGACCCACCCGCCATGTGGCCGATCACATGTAGAGTCTAGGATGAAGCCATCATGCGAAAGAATCAAGGTGGGCTCTGAAAAGAGACAGAGTATTCTGCACAACCAAGTGGCAGAGTGACGGGTAGACGGATTCAAATGCGAGGACATCTGGAAAAACTTTTCTCGATTTTTTTTTTTCTCTCTCAAAAAGATTGAGAAAAGAAGCTGGATCTAGCTGTGTTTCAGTGATGTTGGAGACTGTCACGCTGGGTGCAGGATTTGGAAAATGTAAATACCCATCAGAGCAGGATCAACAACAAGCCTGCATAGACATCTGTCCTTCTGTATCCAGCTGTGGTTTTTGGAATGAAGAATTAGATAAAAAAAAAAAATCTATGCAAACACCAAATAAAGTAAAGTATTGCTTGCTCACACTCAAAGATTTTGGAATTGTTAAATTAGGCTAAAAAAGAAGTAAGTCTGAATGAGGAGCCAAAAGGGAACCACTTGGACCTATAAGGGGGGGGGGGGGGGGGGGGGCAACACAAAAGAAACAAAGCTCTCCAACGAACCGGACCTCCTGTAACGGCCGTTGGCTACATCAGGACTCACTTCGAGATCTATCCAGTATGGAAATTCAACCATAACACAGGGTCCTTTCGCATCTGCTCATTATTTCCCATTGTTCAGTAAGTGTACAATCAGGTTGTTCATTTGTGTTTGGTCTCTTAGTGCCAGAAAACAACTCCACTTCACAGCAGCTCTGCATGCGTACTCTGAAGAGTTCAGCAGCCCGACAAGAAAAAGCGCTAATTTCAGCAAAACAAACAAGCAGAAAGAAAAAAAAAAAAGAAAAAAAAAAGGAGCTATTGTGGAGAGTAAAGAGGCCGAGCAGTGAGCATGTGTAAATGAGCTCAGCTACAGGGGCTGTTGGTCACACTCCAGGTCTTAAACAGAGCGGGAGCTCTTGGTGTTAACCTCGCCTACTGTCATTACCCTACCTGTGGGCCTGCCGCTCATCTGTACACACAGCATGCTGAAGGTAGGCGGGGACGGGGGAGGGAGTGGGGGGCTAAGCAAAACAAGCTTAATCAAGGACCACAACAGTTTTCTCTTTCTTCTGTGCGGCTAACCTAATCAAATCAAGGAATGAGATTGATTTCACGAGGTGCAGATGGATCCCGTAGCAAGTCTAATTCAATGCGCCGCCTCTCCACTATGATGCGTTTTTTTTTCTCAGCCCAGATGGCGCTGGTTGGGCTTGTGATTCACATTTTAGAGTTTCATTCCCCCTCCTCCTGCTCTCCTTCTCCCCCGCCCTCTTTTCTTTCACAAGCTTTGGATTTGTTTGTTTTTTTTCCTCCTTTTTTCTCTCACAGTTTAACCACGGAGTAAATTAGCGACGACATGGATGACTCTCACACACTCATCTGTCAAACAGCCGATCCTGTGATCTTGATAAATGTAGCAAGCAACACACGCCGACTGGTGAGTTTCACGGTGTAAGTGACAGGGTTAAAGCTTCGACTAACTAAATAAGTAAAAGTACAGCAAGTTATCAGCCACATTTAGGCCTCAAATGAGTCCTACACTGCAAAAAGAGAACTAAAGTAAGTAAAATCTTCTGAAATGGGTGTAGTTGTCCTTGGTTTGAGCAGGTAAATAAGATTACCTGCCAATGGAATAAGATTGCTGCACCTAAAATGGGAACAGCTCATCTCCATCATCTTATTTCAAGTGCAGCATATAATTATATTATTTTAGGGGTCAAAATACTCACTCCACTGGCAGATAATCTTGTTTACCTGCTCAAATCAAGGAAAAGTCAAGTAATTTTTTTACTTTCTTCTGCTGGAGGTTTTTCCTTCCCGTTAAAGGGGAGTTTTTCTTTCCACTGTCGCTTCATGCTTGCTCAGTATGAGGGATTGCTGCAAAGCCATGGACAATGCAGACGACTCTCCCTGTGGCTCTACGCTTCCCCAGGAGTGAATGCTGCTTGTCAAGACTTTGATGCAATCAACTGGGTTCCCTCAGATAGGATTTGTTTTACCCAATCTGTATAATCTGATTTAATTTGACTTTGAAAAGTGCCTTGAAAAGACACGAATTGACGCTATATAAATAAAATTGAATTGAACTGAACTTATTTTTAGTTGTGTTTTTGCCGTGTAGCCCTGGCAAATTTCGATTTAAAATTGTATATTAATTAATATGTCTTTTTATGACTGGAAATCACATGGATGTGTGTAGAAATCTGATACTACAGTGTGCAGCAGATTCAAGAGAAACAAAATACATTTCTGTGTTTGATTTATATTATGTAAAAGAGCATATAAGGAAATCTTGCATGGCCAATTACAAGTCGTGTGATCGGGTGGGCCAACTTCTTCTAAAGCATCCTAATGAACCCAGCTAAGTACAAAAAGCTGCTTGCATGAACTCAACCAAGGGAAAACAGGAGCTCTCTGCTGTTGGTTTGTGGAAATTCATGGTTAAAAGAAAATAACGTGGCGCGGTTGCATATATCAGCTGCTCACAGCTCAGGAAACGGCTCAAGCACAGTAGTGGGAATGTAATGCCGGGGGTGATTTAGCCAAGGGGAGGGGCAACCTAAAAGCAAATGGCAGAAAACTTTGTCAAAACTTTCAACCACAGAAAACAGGCAGTCTGTTGAGAAACTTAAACTCCGTCAACTCTGGTTGTTTTAGCATGACAACGACCCTAAGCACGCTGTTGAAGTGGTGTAGAAACAGTCAGCTGACAGAAATGTTATTGTTTTCGGGTGGACTAGCCAGAGTCCGGGTTCAAATCTTCCTGATGAGCTCCTCAAAATGTGGAGCTCATCAGGAAGGATGAATGGTGAAAGCTGCCAGTAGAGACATGCAAAACGCGATTAGCCTTTGGCTCCTGATATAGACAAGAAAGAACCTTTGATTTTTGGAAGAGCTATAAATAATTCTGGATGTCGCTTTTTTTTTTTTACTCTACTGTAAATAAATAGTTAAAAACATATTTTTCTTTCACAATAATGCCTTTGGTATACCTTTTGGGAGATGCCTGCTTCCTTTTGTAACAGAAACAAATGTTTTCAATAAAAAAAAAAACATTTCATATCTAAATCTGCCAAGTGTATGACTCAGGACAACTGTATACTTTTAACCACAAACATTTCTTTATATCACAGTTCAGTATAAGTGTTGATATTTGCAGAAACCAACTGGCTGTTATGTTTTACGTTTGAATGACCTACGACAGCCTACACTCTCATCTGTGCTGACTCAATAAAAGGTGAAAGTCTCGGAAAAACAAATATAAATAAAATAAATAGCCAGTAATGTTGTCAACTTGTGCTGAAAATATGTGCTTGAAAGAGTACTGTACGTGATATAGGTATGGAAAAGCAAAGCCTTCTATAGTGAGAATATATCTCGCAGCATCTATAATTAAAAAGAAGCAAACTTTGTCAAGAACGAAACCAAACCTCAATAAATTTACATTTGACAAATATCCAAATTCAGATTTGCCTTTGCCTTGCAATAAGCTTAATTCATGACGTATTTTATATAGAGTATATATAGACATGCTCAAATTTCCATAATTGGGAGGGCACGCTGCGGCGGAGCCACTGTGCGAGGCTTGTTCCTGTGGGGAAATGCAGATGTGCTCCACTGTGCCTGTTCGAGCTGTCAAAGTCATTGTTCTCAACCTGAGAAGTCTTGCAAATTAGCTGGTTCCAATGCCAGCTGCCGGCGCCGGTAAGTCATGCATTGCTGGTGTGGAAGGCTTCTGCAGGTAGCGAACACAATGAGTTTTCTGTATGGAGGCCTGGGTAATGGGCTCTGACAGCTTTGTCTAAGCACTTTTGTTTGTCTTTGTGCAAATTCTTCGGTGGGCTCTCTCTGATGAGTGGCACTACAGGCAACTGCATTATTACGTTCATTACGTGTGCCTTAATGAAACGGGATCACGCCAGTCCCTGTTTGTGCGAGACTGCAAATTTTTGGAGCAAAATTGAAACTTTTCTGAATTTCATTTTCTGCATCAGTAAGTCAAGCCAACTCCCATACTTTTTTTTCTCCCCCCCATTACGTGTCTCATTATGCCATATTTCCTTTTTTTAAAGCAGGTTGGTGGAAAACAGTTCTTTGCTCATGCCTCAGAACAAAAGGCAGAGTAAATGGGGGCTTCATTGGCCCTTATTAATAATCATCTGTGCCTTTCCCTTTGAGAGGCCTGTGATATCGAGTATCATTAGACATGCAAATAACAGCTCCATTTTCCCGTCCCTTGGATTAGGACGGAAAGAGAGAAAAATGAAGAAGAGGCATGGCTGTGGCAGAAACAATTAAGCCATCCTCTTCGCGGAAGCACTTGGCAGCCAGCTATAGACTGGTAAGGGAGGGGGTAAGGGGGGTCGGGTGGGTAAGGAGTGGGTCCATTGGCTGAGCGAGTCAACACGTTTGCTGAAACGAGCGTGCAGTTGCACTGAGCATGTCAGATCACCTTGGAATGGATGCCAGACACTGCTCTCCCTCTCTGTGTCGCGATGCCACTGTTTCGCGGTGGGGAATAGAAAAAAAAAATGGAGTGGCAAAGGAGAACAAAGGAGCAAGAAGAGGAGAGAGAAAAAGTAAACAAGAGGAATGAGGCAGAGGAATCTGGATCTTCCTTTGCGCCATACAGTGATGGGATTGTCCTTTTATCTCTCCTCCACATCCAGATGGGTGACTATAGACTGGATTACCTCTTCTATCATGCTTGGTCTTTTTGCTTAAAGGGACCAACTATCTATTAAGTTCAGTTGCACCCATTCAGCTTGAATGCAAAGTAAAAGGTGGAAAATGTACATATAGCACGTTGAAAGAGTACATCTATAAAAAAATAGAATATCATGAAAAAGTTAAAAATGCTTGTGTCAAGTTAAACTCACAATTTCTAGATTGATTACATGTCTGTACAAGTGTTGCATGTGTTGCCTGTATTTCTTTTAATTTGTATTATGGCTAGCAAATGATGAAAACACAACAGTTAGTGTCTTAGAAAATGTGGAGATTTACATAATATCAATAGAAAAGGATATTATAACCAGAAAAGCCAGACTTCTAAATAGTGTGTTCATTTCTAAGTCCTAAATACTTGATTAAGTCTCCTTTTGCATGAATCACTGAGTCAATGCTGCGTGGCCTAGAGCCTGTGGTTCTAATGGTGTTCAGGAAGCCCAGGTTGCTTTGATAGCGGCCTTCAGGACGTCTGCATTGTTGGTTCTGGTGTCTCTCATCTTCCCCTTGACAAAACTTCATAGATTCTCTTTGGAGTTCAGATCAACCCACCTGGCTGGCCAGCCCTATGGTCACTAAACCAGCTTTTGGTACCGTTGGCAGTGTGGGCCGGTACCGAATCCTGCTGGAAAATGAAATCAGCATCTCCATACAGCTTTTCAGCAGAAGAAAGCATGGAGTGCTCTAGACTTGCCTGATAGATGGCTGTGGACTTCAGAAAACCCAGTGAACTGACTCCAGCAGATGACCTGGCACCCTAAACCATCACTGACTGTGGAAACTTCCCACTGAACCTCAAGCAACATGGATAATTGTACTCTCCACTCCCCCTCCAGACTCTAGGATCTTGATTTCCAAATGAGATACACTTTGGATCCAATTATTTCTCTGCTTTACCCAAGGTATAATCTTCTGCAGGTCAAAAACAATCGCTAAAGTTTTAAATTCTCAGCGTGAGAATGGCTACAGGGGAAACAATGTAAAGTTTTTATCAGGTCCGTGGATTGAAGAAATAAAAAAAAAAATCCATACAGTGTGCAAAAGTTCTCAAAATGATCACAAAATGTTCAAGATCATTTGACGAATATATTCTGATTTTAGCTCATTACAACAAACATTATTTTTTAGTTGATGGGTATTCTAGCTTTCATTAAGACTACCTGCCACCTGCTGTCAATACAACCAATTAAATATGTAATCTAAGGAAAATATGTTGAAGGTATGTGTAAGTAAAGTTTCGTGATAATCTGATACGTTTTTTAATTTTTTTTTGCAACGTAATCTTCTCTAGATTATAGCACCCCCTAGTGGCACATTATTCACCAAGGTCAATGCACATTTCACAATTTTCTTTGTAGTTTGGAATATGGAGAGGATTTTTTTTTTTTACAGTTACTGACTTATGGCTAGCTGAAATGTGTAGCTAACTCACTAACAATATTTGTTTGAGTGTAACTTTCCAAAGATATAAAAGTTTTAAAAAAGCTCACACTTATTTATTCAAGGAATATGGTGATATACGTTTTTTGTGTGGGGGACATGCACTTTGGGAGTTACAAGCCAAAAAAATTTTACCTTCACATTAGCACCACCTACTGGTCAGATTTTGCTTATTTTCGCTTTATTTAATTAGCACTATCTTGTTTATGATCAGTAAATTCCCTTTTAATTTCACAGAATGCGAAGCTCAAATGTGAGATAGCTTGTTAGCCACACCCACTTGTTAATGAATTTAAAAAGATGTTCTCAAGGAAAGGTCTGGGGCATATGTTCTAAGCTTACTGTAAATCTGGCAGTTCCTTAAGCAGATGTAAGTTGTTGGTACTTATAGCAGATCCTATTGTGAAAATTTTAAAAACTGAATATTTTCTCTTAGTAACTGGATTTTTGTCCGGAAATCAGTAAATATAGTAGAAATATAGTCAATTAACTTTTGTGCTAGTTTGCGATAAAAGTTTGCCTGTGCAGAGGTTAGACAATTTTCTAAAATGTTGCAGTTTTTTCTACATTGTTTTCTTGGCTAGGTCTATAAATAATACGACCACATATCGATCAGCGACTCTTTGAGAACATCAGAAATGATCCCAGAATAACATCTAAAGCACAGCAGGTCTCAGTTAGGTCATAGTTTGATCCAACAATGAGAAAGACACTGGGCAATCTTGGCAGAAAGTTCCAAAACCGAACGTATCGCTGACACATAGGCCAAAACAACACATAGGCTCATCTTTGCCAAAAATACTATGATGATCCCATGACTGTTGAAAAAAAGGGACTTTTTAAATGATGTGCATTCCGTTAAATCACAAAAATATATCTACAGTCAAACATGGTGGTTTTGAAACCTGAAGGAAAACGTCCGTATATCAATTTGTGACCTTATTCTCAAGTGCACTTGGACTTAAGGTTAAAGTACATCAGCAAGCCTGCGTCTGATTCGCTGAAAAATAACTTTTTGGAGTGGCCTTAGCAAAGCCTGGAGTCAAATCAGGTTGTGATGCTTTGACGTGGCCTGAAACAGGTTGTGTATGCCTTAAAACCCTCCAATGGGGCTTAATTACACATATTTTACATAGAAGAATGGGCCTTTTTTCCTGCCGAAAGACTTGTTGCCAACTACTACAAATGCTTAATGGGACTTATTGTGGCCATGGGTGCCACAACCCGTTATTATGTAACTTTTTTACATAAAGCCAGGTTGGTTTGGATGGCTTTTTTTCAACTAACTGAAATCATTGCTTAAAAACAGCTTTTGGTATTTACTCAGCTTACCATAGCCTGATATTAAAATTAGTTCTGAAATGATCTGAAACATTAAAGAAAGAAATGAATATGGAAGGGGGCGCGTGTCGGAACAGAGTAAAAACGACAGCACACACTTTGAGTTGCAGTACAACTATTTTTTTTTTTCAAAGTAATTCTTCTTCTCTTTGCTTGCCTTAAAATTGCCTCTCATAACCCATTTCCCTGATTCCCCTGTTACCTTCACTTGATTTCCAAGTTATCCTCATCTTTCTACATCTTGGTACCACTTAACGAAGCTACCAGTGGTAGGAATAAATCAATCCTTGTCTGGTAAAAGGTTACCAAACAAAAAGTAAGAAAACAGGCTAGGTCTTAGGGGTATTAACCAGCAGCAGAATAATAAGGATTTTCTTTAGAGAAAGAAAGGGTAGGTTTTCTCCGTCTGCCTCATAATGAAGAGAAAAATATTCGAACTGTGAAATCTGCACGAAAAAAAAATGATAAAGGCCAACAGTCCTTCGTGTTAGTTCATCATGATGGACATAAAGCCTAGGTAGTGAGTCCAAGTGTAGGGAAGAAACTTCCTGAAATACTCATGTCAACTCACATTCCTCTCCCTTTTCTCCTTCATCACACTTCTCTTCCTCCACTGCTCTCACTTTGTGCTTTTTTTTCTGGAGTCACCCATCGGTAATGTCAACAGAGATTTCACGGCACAGTGCCGGTGCATCAGCCGGGCCCGCGCATGTTCCCCTACCTGCGATTTACATCAGAGAAGACTTTCGGGAGGGATTTTCCACGCCAATAAAGGAATGGACAGCAGTAACGGTGACGGAAGTAGTGGTACGTAGAAGGAAGGGGCGGAGAGGTGAGGCGGACGAGGCCGATGCCCTTGGGCCTGACATCGTAAGGCACTCTAACAATGACTGCAATGATCACTCAGCTGAGACATGCTTTAACAGCAAGCTCTACCTGCATGAGCACATTTAGACCCTGCAGCTTAAATGTCAGTCTTTTCAGACAGGAAACAGGTTGAATAGATTCATAACCAGCAAAGAGTACATGCGTTTGGTCGGAATTCATAAGTCTGCAGAAATAAAGGTGCATCCTTTATATATATATATATATATATATATATATATATATATATATATATATATATATATATATATATATATATATGTGTGTGTGTGTGTGTGTGTGCGTGTGCGATAACCATGAGTTTTATAGTAATATTTCAGTTTCCCAATGTAATCATATTATGCGAAACAGCCAATATCGTGATTTCACTGCTTTTAAGTATGACCAAAAGCAAAAGTTATTCTTAATTCTACTGATATAATAATTTCATTTGGCCCAAAAAGATCAGGAAGCAACCAGATGCTCAACAATCATTTTTTGTTTCGGCATCGTCCGCTTTGCGAGTATGCTTTTATTTTGTAGAGTCAACCTGATCCACACTTTTACCCCCTTTTGAAGACAGAACCCATTTGCATCTTGTTTTAAGAAATCTCCCTTAAAATTTAAGACAGGCAAATGTAATGTTTTATACACAGTGTGCCAAACTTTTTTTTTCAATTTAATTAAACAAATAATTAATGCTGTTTGGTTTTCAGCACCGAGAACTGTTTTTTCATAAAGTCCCTCAGTGGAACGGTGACAATACTAGTTGCTAAAGTATAATCCAGTGTTTTAGTTATAGTTTGAAATTAATAACGGTGTATTGTTTTTAGGTATATGGGTACATTGTTATGGACTACAAGCTGCAAACAGACAAATCTAAATTTGTAAAAATTCTCCACAGCGATATGCTCGTGAAAAGAGGTTTCTCCCAAAGACTGAGTGGCAGCCAGTTTCCCGTCAAAGAATTAAAGGCAGTGGTTCTCAGCAATAAAACCATACCTGATGATTCTGTCGCAGTAACAGATTCATCAGGTATGGTTTTACATTGTAACTTATAGAGAGTTGTTACAAACTTAATAGAAAGTTTAAACTCTAACAAAGGGAATTACATGAGGTGGACTTCCGTGTGCAATTGTTTTTCAGTCAAGAAAAAAGGAGGGGCAGCTGCAGTTGGGACTAAACTCAAGGCTCTAGCCATTCACTCGTTAGTTCATGGCGTTAACCCTCTATATTACAGTCACTTCAAATGCAGAGGAAGTTTGTAACATTCACAGATTTTTGATAACGGAAGCTTGAGAGACGTGTCCAGCAGAAACATTAACCACACACATGCAGAAGCAGCAGTGCTTTGTTCCTAAAAAAATATGTTAAGGATTCACTTTTATTTTATTCATGTTTCAGAAGATAAACAGTGATAAACCATAAATAAAATATGACTATCAATGATGGATTTCTCTCTTTCACCAGAGGGGGCAGTAAAAAGATGCAGATGATTTAAAATAACTATTCTCCTTTTTTTGAATTCAATTAATTTCAAATAATTCCCCCACCCCCTCCCCAATTTGCTCTTTTTCTGGCATAAAGTTACTGATTTTATATTATTTTTTTATTTTTTGTAACAAATGCAGGGGAATAGAAATGTGGATTGTGGTCTTTGGGAAAAGGTGGAGGCCCCCTTATAAAGCCTGTGGAATGCTGCGTATGAACATGTTTGTGTCCATTCTTTTTTTTCTCCAGGTTAAAATTAAGAAACATAAGAAATTCTTGCATTATATCTACAAATTTTCAGAAACCTAAAATCTGTTTGATCAAATATTGGTTTGTTGTCCAGGTTCTGCATTGTTTCTTTTATATTATTTGTATTATTTTCAATGTTTCTTTCTTTATTTAATTCACAAAGAAAAAATAACTTTTGATGATTCCAAGAACAGAGCAAATGAATGAACAGGAGTAAAAATAAGAACATGTGTTAGATAATTAACCTTTGCATGAAAAGGAAAAAAGAGCAGGATGATATACACACCGGTTTATCATCTATCCGCAGATATAAAATAAAGAAAAGAAAAAAGGATTATCTCTTTACATTTACAATCTGGAAGTCCTTCAATGAGTTAGCAGATTTCTTAAGTCTAAGCAACACATTTAAATATGAAAATTGATTTGGATTCTTTGATTTCTTTGGTTAAATTGTTCCATGGAGCAATCCCATGAAAAGAAGCACTTATTCTGTTGTTATAACACACGTGTATCCATATTTACTTCATCTGAAGACCAAAGGACTCCAGAACAGCTGAGCAGCTTTTCCTGCAGTGTTCACTGTCTGTGTCTTTGAGTACAGTAGATTGATAGCATCCTGTTGCTGCTCACCGTTAGCCTTAGAGGCCTTAAAGGCTGTGACTGTCAGCTGTTCAGAATGTCAGGAGAGAGTGTAAACATGTGTCTCTGTTGTCTTCTCGATATGTGATACACCGTCAGCGCTGCTCAACCCTGTCAGGGATTTTGTCACTCAATTCCACGTGTTGACTTAACGCCAAGTGTGTCAGTGTGATAGATAACACAAATTGGCTGTCTGGGGTTTAGAAGCGCCTTTAATGTTGATCTGACATTAGCGGTGCGTTTTATTGAATGATTTAGGCCTAAAGGTTTAATAGATCACAGTTATCAACAACTGGTTTTGACCAGCGGGAAGAATTTCCACTAGTTGGTGGACATCAAAACCAAAATAGCCGAGATGAGACGTTGGTGGATAGTAAATAATGAACTGATTTCATGCTAAAAGGGTTTTTATTTATGTTTTAGTAGTTTGGCCGTTGTCTGCGATCCTCATTAAGATAGAGACTACCCCTTCTTCCCTATTGAGAAAAAGAACCATCCTGTGCTGATTTACCCATAAATCCTAGATGTCTGTCCTTTCTTATGTTTCCTTTTAAATAAGCTAGGATAGACTATGGGCTATACGAAACGTTCATTATATTTCCTAAACAAAACAATTCTCAGATAACGAGATTGCACCTCCTCTGTTCAGCCTATTTTGAGCTCCTTTCAGAATGAGCTGTTTTAGGGCTCTGTCAATTTTGTGCAAAAAAGTTGTACCTGGTCGTCCCCCAACTCACTGCTTACAGTCGCGCTTTCTTTGGCAACATGGCTGGGACATTCTCATCAAAAATAAAATAAAGCCAAACATCTCTTCATGACTGTGAGAATGTGCATGTACACATGTTTACTGCAGCCAACAACAAAACATTTCTTTTCCAGCAGCCGTTGTACATTGTATACAGTAGTAAAAGCAGCTGACTAAACATGCGCCTCTTCTGATAATGGAGTGGGCGGAGCTCCACTCGGATTGCTAGGTGAGGGGCGGTGCCTGCCGATTGTGATGTAATGATGGGAAAGTTTTTGAAACGGCTCATTTTCCAGAAATCAACAAAAAAAACATTTACTTATTCCCAAAAAAACGTTGGATGGATTGTTTTGTTTGTTTCATTTTTTTAGCTGCTTGAACTGTTTTTAAATGCAACAGAGACCTGAATGGAAGTAGAAAAAGCATGCAAAAAGTGATTTTTGCATAATAAGTCCTCTTTAAAGACACAGCTGCCAGCAAAGGAAGGGAGGGTGCTTGTTAAATGTGGTGCTGCTTTTATGTAAAAAGTAGTTATCTTACAATATTATCATGATTTCAGAAATATTTGAATCCAAATTTGGGTTGAATTGAATTATCTTGCTTCTACCAGTTAGGGGCCCAGGAGGCAACAGAACAGTTCATCTGAGATTAAAGTAAATGACTCTTTAATCACAATATTTAGTGATACATTAATTTATATATAAAAAATCTTCTGGGTTTTTTTAAGCATAAATGCATCGATAGACACAAATATTGTTCTAAAAATAAAATCCATGATCAAACTTGCTTCTTCGTTACACAAGTTACATTAAGTAGTGAAATTGTACCTTTAGACATGACAAGCAAAATTTTTAGGTATAATGCACATTTAAATAACAACCAGGATAGACCAATGTGCTGTACGGTAGCTTTCCTACCAAAGCATTCAGAAACAAGCATGCAAATAAAATCAAGAAATGAAAATAATACCTTAAAATGACAGATTTTTTGATTGTCTCATGGACCAACAGAAGAAGAAATATATAACAGGAAAAAGCAACGACTCAGCTGTACTGTCAGTTTTCTGATTTTGCAAACATCAGTTCTTATTATTATTTTGAGCACTATTATATATATATATATATATATATATATATATATATATATATATATATATATATATATATGTGTGAATATAGGAAATAAAGGAAAAAAATTGCAAAGTGCGGTAACCTGCAGGCATGACAAAACATTTGGCTTACCTAGAAAAATGTTTGATAATGTGAGAATTGCTCATAACAAATCACATATTTTCTATATTTGTTTTTCTACATTTAAATCAATGCTGCCAATAGGCAAATATTCACCTTGTGGGTAAGTCTAGTCTATACTTAAAATGTATTTCTTTGTCATTTAATCCAAAAGCTATGTAACGTGCTCTGTGCAGGTTAGACACTAATCTCTCACAATAACTCGTACGCGGCTTTTCAAAGCTGCGTCGGGAAAGAGTGAACTTCTAAGCTCCAAACATTCTGATGTCATTTCTTAAGTTTGCCGGGATGGCAGGACCCAAGAAGTGACGTATACCAGGATGGACGTTAACAGGGACTGATTTGTCAGGATAGGTTTGGTCCACTGGACTCAGGATTTCACTTTTATTTTCTCCTCTGCGTATTTACTCCTCGGTTTCCCTTGTTGTTGTGATCCTTATAGCTGTAATCCCTTCTGTTTCTGTGAGTGTTTTACCAAACTGTCCATTACTCAGAGCTCTGCCTTGGTTCTGTCTGCTTACTGAAATAATTTTTATGGACTTTCTGGTTCGCTGCCTGTCTAGTGTTTTTTGACTTTGTTGTCCCTTTTATATCCGTTAAACAAAACCACTTTAGTCTATATACCGCTATATACTGTTGACCTGTCCAGGGTGTACCCCGCCTTTCGCCCATTGACAGCTGGAGATAGGCACCAGCATCCCTCACTATCCCCAGGGATAGACGTGTTATAAAATGGATGGATGGATGAAAACCACTTTATTTCAATATGAACTCGACTCCTGTATCCTATGCTTCAATCCTCGTCTATACGATTCCACCATGACTGGATGTTTTACCATAAAATATTTTAAAGTACAACTATAGAAAATACTTTATTTCCCAGCTTTTTTAGTCATTTACATGCACCAGGTCTATTGACCTGGGTTCCTCTACTTTCTTTAAAAATCTGGAAATGTGTTAGATCTGTTTTTAGCATGTCTGAAGTCTGGATGAGTGTGAATAAGAAAACGTTTTGAGTTTCTGAAAGAGAGCCCACAGATAAATATAGTCATTTAAAAAGTAATGAAGACATTTCAGGACTTGTTTGGGCTTTTAGGGTTTTAAGCAGGATCTGTGCTTTTTAAACTAAAACTGAAAAGGTGGCAACCAAAGCATTAAAAAAGAAAGGTATGCCAAATTATAAATTACTGTTTAAAGCTCTGTAGTTTAAGCTAATCTAGTACTGATTTTATTAAGTCTAAAAAACATGTTAAAAAATTAAAAAGAACTTTTCCAAATGCCCAAATTGCAGCAGAATAACCATTTCCTATGCTGCTGAATTAGAAGCCTGCTTCAGAATATAATTGAAGCAGCAAAAAATCTAAATTTGACAAATATGCTATAATCAAATGTCTGGAATGTTCTAAAAAGTGCTGCAAAATCTCCCAAAAATGTATTTGGAAAGGTACAGCGTCGAGCTAGAGAATTTGTGGGTGCCCTGCATGGCAGTTTTCCTCATAGGCTCTTCTGACTGCTTATTTTGAACTAGTTCAAAGACAAACTATAGGAAGGAAATACTTCTTACAGAAAACAACATGGGAACAGCCAGGAAGTCAACACAGTCACCATTTTCTTCAATAGTTTGTAGTGCAACCAGTATTTTTTCCCCTTTCAGCTGCCATCTAAGAGCAGGTATCCTGACGGCGGATAATAACCAGTCATACTGAAAAGTAAACTTTGACTACAATTATTTCTCTGGAAAAATTATTTCCAAATTAACCAAATGCAAACTTACGTATAGCTACTCTACGGTCACGATTTTCTTTGCAAAAACAGCTCTTTGTGCAGACAAGACAGTGAACATTTGCTCAACCTAAGCCCAGATCCGTCTCACACTTGCGGCTGATTACATGTCCGGTCCCCAACCCGTGTGCTGTCTGTTCCACGTGTTAAATCCTGCGAGGAGCAAACGCGCTGCGGTGAAACGCGTTGTCATGGCTGTCATGTCCGGAGCTAACGAGTCGGGACACGATGTTGATACGACATGCCATTTGTCTCCCGTAATAAGACATGAGAGCCCGCAGACGTTTGAAGGGAGTCAGCATTGCAAAACGACTTCTTCCTGGAAAGAAGCACAGGGAGGCTTGCCAGGAAAGCCTTTTATTTATTTAATTTTGTGTTGTTTTTTTTTTCTTTCCCTGAGTCAGTATGTGTGTGCTCACACAATCTTCAATGAATGCAACCACACTTGCCTCACTTCCCAGCTGCAATGTGTGTAGGTGTGGTGGATGTGAGTGTGTGTTTGTGTGCATCCTTGCTTGATAAAATGCTTAGAAAACACAGGCTTTATCGTGTGTGTGTGTCTGTGTGTGTGTGTGTGTGTGTGTGTGTGTGTGTGTGCGTGTGTGTGTGTCCCAATACATGTGCCCCCTCCCTGTTGCAGCTGACTAGGAGATAGATGCTGGCTGTCACACCTGCCTGACTTTGTTTCTGCCAGATGCGGCGGGGTCGCAGGGAAAGCGCCCAAACACTCATCAATCTCAACCACTGTCCAACATTCTTTCGGCTCTTGTGATGGCGTCCAATATCCATTTAGCCGCTCCAGATGCAGGCAGAAATGCTTACACGCACAGAAACGGGGTGGCCTAGTCTACTGACCTGCATCATCAGTATGAGTGGTTGATCAAAAAAAAAAAAAAAAAGGAGGAGGAGTCACAAGACGGGGAGATCTGTGCAGTAAAGGAGCTTGTGACAAATGAGCGTTTACCTTTGAGCTAACCCTGTGAGACGCTCATTCTCTCTAGGCTGGCAATAAACAAAACTGAATTTGGGTTGAGCCTTTGAGGCTGACGTCTGTCACGCATCATCCCACAACCTGCTATACTCACACCAACCAGGGGTCAGTTATTAACTTAAATGCTCAGTGGTCACTTCAGGAATCAGGAATCTTAAATACCATAAAACAAAGCCAGTCTTACACTCCACATCTTTCTGGAGGAGAGGTATACTACTTTGTGATGCATGCTCAATTGCAAATGACAGTGCCTCGTAACAGTATTCACTTGTTCACACTTTTTCATGTTACTCTCACAGACTTCAAAGTATCTCATTGGGATTTGCGTGAAAAAAACAACATGAAGTAGAGGAGGATTATTAAGTGGAAAGAAACGGATGTATGGTTGGAATATTGTTTAGTAAACTTGGGCAACTTCTGCTGACTGTAAGTGTGCTCTGGAGCCAAATGGGAGAGTAGAGGGTGTCATATTATCAGTTGAAGATTTGCAGAGTTAATGCATTACCTGGCATTTATTTACACACAGTTCTAAAGTTGGACTTTTCTTCATTCATATTGAAAGTCTAGTCAGCTGAATGAATATTGTTCAAACGTTTTTTTTTTATTAATGTATTAACAAAATATGTCAATCATACATTATCTGCGCCCTGCGATACACTGGTGACCTGTCCAGGGTGTACCCCGCCTCTCGCCCATTGACAGCTGGAGATAGGCACCAGCACCCCTCAGGACCCCAACAGGGATAAGCATGTTAGAAAATGGATGGATGGATGGATGGATGGATGGATGGATGGATGGATGGATGGATGGATGGATGGATGGATCCATTATCTGCATTGTGAGATGGATAAGAGATTGTCAAGATGCTCCCTGACGATCGAAAGAGAGAGTATTTCTCCACAGTGAAATAAGTTCTACACCAACATGGGCTGAAACGCCACTCAGCGAGTAAGAAGCCATTAATCCAAAGGAAACATAAAAAGGTGAATTGCAAGTTTCAGGTGCATTTAGACTAAAGACTTTCATTTTGGGAGACATGTGCTGTGATGTGATGAGACTAAAGCTCAGGTTGACCATCCTTATGTTTGGAGAAAGACGAGGAAGCTTGCAAGTCTGAGAACACCACCCCAACTCTGAAAAATTTATATTTTTGAGGGACTGGCACAAAATCAGTGGCATCACAAGAAAATAGCATTTCAAGGGGATATTGAAACATGAAGTAGAGGAGGCTTGTTAAGTGGAAAGAAACAGATGTATGGTTTTCAAAACCTTTCATAAATATAAATCGTGTCCGTGTGAAGTGCATTTGTATTTGGCCCCTTTACTCTGAGACCTCTGTATAAAATCCAGTGCAATCACTTGACTGTTACAAACACATTACTGGGTACACAAGTTTGAGAATCATTTATATTGTCACATTTGCAAACGTGTATTCGCACATTTCAATCTCCCACGGATTGTCTGTATAGAAATCCATGCCACTACATTCATTGCACAGTATTGTAAACGCTATCTGACTTTATGACTTGAAAACGAGCCCATTAGCTGTTAAGGACTGTATGCACGCTTGGTACATACTTCATGAGAACAAAGATTTGTTTTTCTCTCGTAGTCTGGGTGGGAAGAACACGAAACTTTTTTGTTTGGGCTCTGTCTGTTCATACTGCACGAGACGCTCAGCGCCACTGAAGATCGAGGGAGGGGGGCACGGAGAGCCGAGCATTGAACTGGCATGGAGCTGAAAATTGAAGAGCAGACAACAGCTCACGGTGTGCTCTGGTGCTATTTGGAAAGACTGCAAACACCAGAGATGTGCGGTGCTACGGGGGACTGCCCCCCTAGATCAATTTATAGAGGAAACGCTGCAAGTGAGCGGAATTAGCATGTTCGACCGCTTAAACCACCCGAGTTGAACTGCGGGGCTGAGGGACTGCAGTTCCACAGATGAGTGAGACATTTCTGTTTCTCCGACCTAAACATAGCCATCTAAATCCCATCAAATCACAGTACAGTAGTCGGACACCCCATGAGAAAAAGGTTCTGTCCCGACTTTGTGTCAAGAACAAGCAGGGAGAGCCTCAAAGAAAGGGCTGGGGCAACAAAATGACGCCATTTTTTGAAGGAGCGAGACAAATTGTCTCGGTTCTCTTGGTATATGTAGTGGCCTTCAGGGAGTGTTGTTGTTGGTCAGTGCAATCAACTGTTTTTTGTTGTTGTTGCTGTTTTTAATGGAAAGATCATGTATTGTTTTGTCTGCCTATTATGTGTAATCATGGGCATTCAGAGCCAGTGTCTGCCTCACCAGAAATATCGTAGGGGTATCACATAATGACAATAAAGCTTCTTGATTCTTTATTCTTGCCTTAAGAAGTCAACCAGGCAGTAAATAGTCTCAAAGTGAAACAGTGTAATTCAACCCAGGGTATCTGAGATTTGTTAAAGCACATTAGTGAAAAAGCTGCATCATGGAAAACACAGCAGACAGGTCAGGGAGAATGTTGTGGAGGATTTAAAAGCAAGGTTAGGCTTGAATATTCCATCCCAAAATGGAAAGTAGAAAGGGGCATGCAGAAGTCTTGTTTAACATTCTCCACAAATCATGTAGGGGGCACGGGAGGTTAGCAGAGAAGTGCGCTCTACTCAGATGATATCGAGATGTAACATTTTAGCCTACCTCACAAAGCGCGTGGCTGAAAACGTGCACTGCATAATGACTATGAAACATGGGAATGGAAGCATTATGCTGGGGGTCTGCTTTTGTTTCAGCAGAGACAGGGAAATTGGATTGTGCTAAATACCGGCACGTTTTGGAGGAAAACCTTTTGGGGAATCTGGGGCTTGAGACCTGAGTATTGATCATCACAGGAAAAAAGAATGGGCAACATTTTTTGGCTCAATCTGCAGAGACTTACAGCTGTTCCTGCAACGATGTACTTCTTACTTATAATCTGAAAAAAAAAATACAGCTAAATCTGTGGCTGTAATATGACACAATGTGAAAAAAGTTCAGGTGATGTAAATACTTCTAAAATGCAGCGCGTGTGTACCTTTAGTCATTAAAACCTGTGTGGCTCCATCGCTCATGACACATACGCCCTGCCAGATTTCAGCATCATACGGAGAAAGCTGCAAAAGCAATTTCCATCTTTCTGGCTCGCCCAGGGTTTTGCAATTCCCTTGATAGGAAGCAGCACTTGCGAGTAGCCAATCCGCTAATGGGAGAGAGGGAAATGTAGATAGCAAATATAAACCTGACAAATAAATCTTATCCTGATGGAGGTTTTTTTTTTTCCTGTTGTTTTTTTTCTGCGTTATGTTGAGCCAAAAAAAAAAAAAAATAACATAAAAATGTTTTTAATGAGCTTGGGGCGTCTGAAATATTTATGGCAAAATATGCAGCGGCAGACCAAAACACTCAGAGGAAAGTTGAGCGTGACTGAAAAAAGACGCGGTACTGTGTAATGTCTTTTACAAATGGGGATAACTCCAGTTGTGCTGTAATTATTGGTCACCTACTGCTGCAGCAGGTCATGCTGTCATATTTCAGAGAGATGCTTTCATAAAACAGAAATCTTTTTTTTTCTTTCAATGCAGTTTCTCATGGTGGTAAAATGTTCCTCAGACAGTGATGATGAGGTTACTGTTACGTCTCTTCCCTACCGCTGCCTCTCGCTGTCTTCCTCTCAGCTGTGTAACTCCTACCTTCTCCTCTGCGTTTCCACCCTCAGCTCCCATTTCTTTCTTAATTCCCCACTTCCCTTTGCTCCATATCTCCCGTGGGTTGCAAAATAATGTATACAAACATAAGAGGCAAATGGATAAAGTGCTCACGTTGTTTATGGTGGGATTGAGGAGAAAAGGGTGATGGTGGGGGGAAAAAAGAGAGAGGATGGGAGGCGGAAATCATCACAGCGCGCGTTTCCATTTCCGCACCCACTTTAATTGTGACGGAATCAGAATGTGGGGAGAATTCCCCTCAGTATGCAGATGCACTTTGAAGCTGTCACTCACACGGTGTGGGGCTTTTGATTAGGCTTGTCTTTGCACTGGAGGCTCATGACCACAGTTGGCAAGGAAGAGCCATTAAAATTCCAGCAACTATAGCTCCCCCCTCCGTCTCTCCGTGTCTTTTTGTCTTTCTCTCTCTCCCAACTGGGTCACCCCGATGAAAGACTTGATGCTGAAGGTAAATCTGCTAATAAGTTGCAATTGTAATGCAAAAAAATAAGGGTTGGAGCATGGGGGAAAAAATGAATTAAATACAGTAGGTGAAAACTCTGGAGAACAATTATTATTGTTGGAATATTACTTAGTAAACTTGGGCAACTTCTGCTGACTGTAAGTGTGCTCAGGAGCCAAATGGGAGAGTAGAGAGAGTAGAGGGTGTCATATTATCAGTTGAAGATTTGTATTTGCAGAGTTAATACATCACCTGGCATTTTTTTTACACATAGTTCTAAAGTTGGATCCATATCACTGACAATTATATCATTGTAGTACATAAAAAAATAATAAGAAATACATAATTTTCTTAATTTATGTTGAAAGTCTAGTTAGCTGAATAAATATTGTTCAAACCTTTTTCTTATTAATGTATTAACATAATATATCAATCTTCCATTATCTGCATTGTGAGATGGACAAGAGCTTGTGAGGTTGCTCCGAAAGAGAGAGTATTTATCCACAGTGAAAGTTCTACACCAACATGGGCTGAAGCGCCACTCAGTTAGTAAGAAGTCATTAATCCAAAGGTAACATAAAAAGGTGAATTGCAAGTTTCAGATGCATTTAGAGGCAAAGACCTTTATTCTGGGAGACATGTGCTGTGATGTGATGAGACTAAAGCTCAGCTTGACCATCCTTATGTTTGTTTTATGTCAGACAGGGGGAAAAATTGGTTGTCTTTTTAAACAGTGTATGCAAATATGTGGATTTAACTGTACACTTGTCAAATAGTATTTGCCATTCTTCAATATGGAGCGCTTACACTACAGTATAGTGGCTTTTTCTACATTTGTGACATTGTAAGTAGAGATGCACTGATCTACAATACACAACAGGTTGTGTATCCGCCAGATGCACATGCTTGTATTCCTCTCAGTTACATCTCATCTGTAGCTGAGAGGAGGCGGCTAGATGAACTCATTAGGAGGGCTAGTTCTGTCCTGGGATGCCCTCTGGACCCAGTGCAGGTGGTGGGAGATAAATGGACGGTAAGAAAAATAACATCACTGATGGGCAATATTCTTCCTCCTCATGCATGGAGTTGCTGCAGAGTTGGAGAGCCCTTTCAGTGACGGACTGCTGCATCTCAGATGCTCAAAGGAGCGCTTCTGCAGGTCCTTCCTCCCAGCAGCTGCTAGACTTTATAATCGGCTCACAACAAACTGAATAAGTGTTTACAGCATACTAAATGGTGCACTGGTTCTGATCTGATCAGGAATCATTTACACTGTCGTTCAGACACTGATGTGCAATTACACACATTTTAGCCACACTGGGTATTGCTTGTATAAATTAGCTGTTGTATTTCCTCTGTTTAATGGAATATTGCATTTCTTATCTGGTTATCGTTCGTCTCTCAGATGCTAAGGAACACTTGCACCTTAACTCCTCTGAGATGTTGCTTGTACAATCATGCATATTGAATGTTAAATTAGCTGCTGTTTTTCCTCATTCTAACTTAAATATTACATTTTTTTCCATCTGAACATGCTATATAATTGATAATCATGCAATATTTACTGTGGTTATATTTTATTTTGTCCGTTCTGGTAAGTTAATTCACTATTGCTTTAGAACTAACTTTAGTCAAAGGTTCTTTCGTGTTGCACTTTGTGATACTGCTAAACACATGATAAAAATCACGATTGATACTGGACTCCAGAGGTGTGGCTAAAGCCGTGTCAGTAGGTCAGAAAATTGCTGGACATTTTAGATATTTAGAAAAAACAAAAATATACAAGATGCTGATATTTATTTCACAGTTTTGTGTTTGATATACAATTCTATTTATTCCTGGGTCATAATTTTGATGTATTTACTATGTAGCTGCACTGTAGGAAGTCATAAAAATAAAAGCCATTGTATGACAAAGGTGAGTGTAAACGTTTGACTGATAAATGCATATATGCATAATATGATCAAAAAAGATCTTCATGGTGACTAGGCTAAAAACGTTTAGCAATTTTACCTAAACAATGCCATTACATAATTTCCTACAATAAGTTCAACCTGACCTTACTTTAAGTTAGCTGATGGTACAATGTGTTGATATCCACTAGCAATTCTCCAACTTGCTTACCTGTTGACAGTTAATGTGTTATTTTTGTTTGTTTTAGGTACAAAGATGAAATGATGAAGATGGAGCTGCAGAGGGCATCTACATGAGAGCCAAAGGAGAATCTGGGAGAGCCACCTGCCAGAAGCCTTGCAAGGCACAAGCTCGCAGCAGTCTGGACAATGTGTTTGAAGAGATAGCAGATGAGCCACAGTCATCTTCACTGAGCTATTCACCAGTGGGTGCTCCCATTAAGCTAGAGACCTACCTCGGAGAAACTGCAATTGCTAAGGAAGACAACCCATGTCAGCACTGGGGGTGTTAATAAAGTTTGGAGCCCCAGTTTGGGAAAAATATGCCGGAGGTAACTTTGAGCTTCATGTAGAAGCGTGGGAAGTGAGAGACTTTTTAGTTCAGTGTCACGCGTTGCAGATGAAAACCAAAACAGAAAAAAACTGGCAATAATGCTGGTTTTCATCAAGAAAAATGTGTCCTTGCCTTGCATAGACTTCACTGACAGACTACAGATAAAATGATGTAACATTGGTAGCTCAGCCACAGTTTTGTATTTGTACAGTTATACACTCAATACACATTTAGGTGAAAGTTTGTTAAACCTATTCAGTAAGTATTGAAATGTATGTAACCTTTGGTTACACTAAGAGTGTGGTCAGTAAAATGTAATAAAAGGGTAGTTCTATACAATTAAAATACACTAAAAGTAAAATATTTATTTGTCAGCTTATCATCTGTGCAGGACATACAGGTAAATCAAAAATACTCCCTTTGTCTTGATCCACATTACTAGAAATGTTTGGTTCATGTTACCATCTTCATGTCTCTCTTAACTGCCTCTGCAGTAATCACGTAGATCAGGATAACCTGCGCTGTGCCTATCATCTCCCAGACCCAGCTGTCATCTGTTGCACTTTGAATCGTATTGTTACGGAAAAGTGCTTTATAAATAAACTTGCCTTGCCTTGTTGCATATACGCTAACCCCAGCCTCTGCCTCCTTGCCAGATTATGAGCTGTATTTGCTAGTAGATGTCCAGCGTTACCATCTTAGGCCCTCTTATTATTGTCCTTGCCTCTCGACCACAGATTTTACCCTTGGCCTTGTCAGATTCTCTCTGCAAATCAGATGACTGGACTACAACCCTCTCTCAGCCTTCCATGGAGCTTTGCCTCGCCCTTCAGATGAGTATTGCTTTTTCTGTCTCCCCGTGTATGATCCAAGCCTGTCCACTGACTTTGTTTTTGATCGTGGATTCACTCAAGAAGAGAAGTGATGTCTGTGTTGCCCTCGGTGTCAAGTTCCCACAGACACAAGAGGAGCGCTTGATGCACTAACCTCCCTTTACTCTCATGCCCCGACGTGACCAAGCGGTACCTTGTCCTCTGCTTTGCCTTCTCTGACATCACCCGAGAACTGCTGCTGTTCAGCCCTACTTAAAGCAGCTCAGGCGGGCTGAACTGAACGTTCTGTATATTTTGCAGTTTCTTAACAGTTCACCAACTTCCCCATTCCACAGAGCTCCAACTGGAAAACCAGTTCCTGGGGTTTCCTGTCTAAGGAGTTTAAAAATAAGAGTTTCATTGTATTTTGTGGAGGACTTTTCCTGAACAATCAACAATCTCTTTGGTCTTCTCCACATTGTGGAAGAGACTGTGGTCCTTACACCACTGGACTAGTCGGTCACAGGTTGTTGGCCCCATCATTGTTGGCGATGAGGCCTACCACAGTTGTGTTATCTGCAAACTTGATGATAAGATTAGTGCTGTAGATGGGCACACTGCCGTGGGTCAGGATTGTGAAGAGCAGCGGGCTCAGCACCCTTCCTTGTACTCCTCGCACTCTTGGAGGTGTTTCTGCAAACCCACACATTTTGTGGTCTACCTGTTGAAAAGTTCAGCATTCAGCTGCAGAGAAAGGTTTTAATGTTTAAATGTCCAGGTTTTAGTATGAACTGCTGTGAAATGATTGTTTTGAGCGCGTGCTGGATAGAGAGTAGCAGAAATGGCACTCTCTGTGGACTTGTTTGACCTGTGTGCAAACTGGAATGTGTCATGGGAAGGGAGAAGGACATATTTAATTTTCTTCATAGTCAACCACACAAAGCACTTGATTATGATTAAAATCAGTACTTTGAGCTGGTAATCATTGTGGCTGGATGGATAGGGCTTCTTTGGAACACGTATCATGGCAGCTTTGAAACATGTTGGGACAGTCGCTTGGTTCAGAGAGATGTTGAATATGTCCATGAGGACATCATTGAGCTCTTCCGCACAGTCCTTTAAAACACAACTAGATATGTTATCCGGTCTTGCTTCCTTCCTTGGGTTGATCCTGGAATTTCATCATTTAATGCCTCACTCCTATTACTGATGTTAACTATGAGATGGACGTAAGCAGCAACCAGCAGAATTGCTGAGAACTTCCTCAGCAGATAGAAGGGCTGATATTTGATATTAATAAACCCGCAAAGTGATGTTTACAGACAACAGCAGCATTTCAACACCAAGCATCACTAATGTAAACACAAACGCGCCTTCGCGGGTCTTTCCTCCTCTGAAAAATGCTAAGGCATGTTAACCTGGCTAGCTGTTACCCTGACTAGCTGGATAAAGTCTGGGATGTTGTCAAGGCAAGGCAAATTTATTTGTATAGCACATTTCAGTACAGAGACAATGCAAAGTGCTTTACATGATTAAAATACAGGAAAAAAACTGAATAAAAGCAAGTAGGAATAAAATGTAGAAACAAAATAGAACATGGAAAAATAGAAACTAAAAGCAAACATTAAAAACAGTTGGACTACAAAGTTGAACTAATGATTCCAAAAAAAGTAAAAAACAAAGCAACTGGACTTGTTTTCCGTAGTTGAAGACGTTTCGCTTCCTCTCCAGGAAGCTTTCTCAATTCAAAAAGTCTGGAGTAATGTGGAGTACCAAGCTTTATACTACTGCCCAAACAAAGGCCTTGTAATGGCTTAGATAACATGCAAATTCAACCAAACTAATGATGTTTCAGTAAAGCAGTTTAACTAGAACAGTGGAAGGCAATCCTAAACAAATGTGTTTTAAATTTTGATTTAAAGGAACTCAGGCTTTCTGCACTTTTACAGTTTTCTTTAAGTTTGTTCCAGATAAGTGGAGCGTAGGAACTAAATGCTGCTTCTCCTTGTTTAGTTCGTGTTCTAGGTATACAGAGTAGGCTGGAGCCAGAAGACCTGAGTGGTCTGGAGGGTTTATACGCTGATAACAAGTCTGTGATGTAATTAGGTGCTAAGCCATCCAGGGATTTATAGACTAACAGAAGTATTTTAAAGTCTATTCTCTGAGATACAGGGAGCCAGTGTAAGGACTTTAGAACTGGGGTGATGTGCTCTAGTTTCTTAGTCTTAGTGAGGACGCGGGCAGCAGCGTTCTGGATCAGCTGCAGCTGTCTGATCCACTTTTTAGGCAGACCTGTGAAAACACCGTTGCAGTAATCAATTCGACTAAAGAATAAATGCATGGATTAGTTTTTCCAGATCCTGCTGAGACATTAGTTCTTTAATCCTGGAAATGTTCTTCAGGTGATAGAAAGCCGACTTTGTAATTGTCTTTAGATTCTTTTGGAGGTTCAGGTCCGAGTCCATCACTACACCCAGATTTCAGGCCTGATCAGTGTTTTCTAGCTGAAGCAGCTAAAGCTGTGTGCTAACTGTCATTTAGGAATGTCTCCATGCAGACAAAATAACATCATCCCTCACCTCAGGTTTCACAGATCATACATGCTGTATGTATTCAAATTTATTTTCCAGCAATCACACTGTTTAATGTGCTCATTGATGATATTCAAGCATTTTTAAGTTCATTGTAAGCGGTGTCATAGTACTGTAACATGAGTACTTGTACTTGAGCTTGGTATAAAAATCTGGTATTTCTGCATCCTTAATTATAACCACAAATGTTGGTTTGGTTTTTGGGGGAGTTTATGTGAAAGGCCATCACAAGGTTGTGCGAAATAATCATGAAATTTTGCAATTAAATGTATAAAAAGTATGGTAACAGCTTTACACAGCCACACTATGGGATGCTTGCCCATAAAGTTTTACAAAAATAGCTGAAGCTCCATCATGGATGGAGAGTATCTGGGAACAGAAATTTGTCATGTCTTACCACAAAGTCTGAGTTGGACTGTTGTCTGGACTTTGACTGGGCCGTTCTAAGTCATGAATATGCTTTGGTCCCAACCCAAATATTCTATACTACCTTCATGCGTGTACATGCATTTGTGAAGATTCATAATTGCGAACTTTGTGTGTGTGTGAAGGCAAAAAAGAAAATTGTGTTGATTGATTTATTTGGAATGAAACCCTTTTGTTTTAAAAACTAACAACAAACAGCCCTTTTCATCCATTTTGTTCCCTAAATGCTTTTATTCAGAATGCTTTGTGTGCATGGGTGTCCCTAACCTGACCCTAGCCAGATTGATATCGCTCCGCCTAGCTTCACTCCACATTCATCTGGGACCTCTCCCATAGAGAGTGATTTCTCCAACCAATTTTTTTGTCCAGCCAATCAGGACGCAGGGCTGGAGTTTCATAGATGTGACGTAGTGGAGAAGCGACCGTGACGTGAGACTGTTTTGATTCAGACAACAATGGCGGCTCACATCGAGGAAGCAACCGTTAGCATTGATGCTGCTATTTCTTCCGTGTTGTCCAATCTACCTAATATTGTTTGATTAAAAGAACATCAGAGAACGGCTCTGAAGGCTTTTGTTGGTGGAAACGATGTTTTCGCCCTTCTCCCGACCGGATTTGGCAAGTTTTGTTCTCCGGGGCGCGCCCGTGGCGGAGCGGTTAGCACGAACCATGTTAGGAGGCCTTTAGTCCTCAACGCGGTCGGCCCGGGATCGACTCCGACCCGCGGCGCTTTGCCGCCTGTCTTCCCCCCTCTTCCTGTCAGCTCACTGTCAATAAAACGCATGCCACTAGAGCCGCAAACACATTTAAAAAAAAAAAAGTTTTGTTTTTTCCTGCGTCGCTCTCATCAGCGTCACGGGTTGACTTCGGTGTGAGTGATTGAAATAGCACGTTGATAAAGATGACAGACAAGTGGCTTATCCAATCATATGCAAGGATTTTTCATAAGGCCCAGCCTTCTGAAATGCCATTCCTGTGGATCAGTCCCAGATGGATAATCCATAGGAATCCAGATAGGCGGAGCGAAATCCATCTGGCTGGCTAGGGTCAGGTTAGGGTGTCCCACTGTAAGGAGTGATATATATATATATATCAATTGGATCAAGATGATGTACAGCACAATAATGGCAACAGCAATAAACATTTACTTTTATTTCACATTCACTATGGATGTAATTTAAATAACTCTATGACATTATGAACCCCCATCCTGATGCTAAACATTTTTCACATTTTGCATATTATTTTCCTGGCAACGTGTTATATCCTACTCTATACAGCAGTACTGTAGTGTGATATCTTACAAGGTCAAATAATTTTAATATAGGTGATTACAAAAAAAACTGTGTTCTTGAAATCCTGCTTGATTTACATTCTTACTGCTATTTTCTGAAGTGTATATAGTAACTGCAGTGAACTCCTGTATGTGATACCCGACACCTCTGCACAATAACGTCAAATTGTTAAAGTGTGAATAGCTATGTTGAATGTGTTTCAAAAACACTGAGGCCAAGAATCTCCTTTAGAGTGCTTAGCATGGTCGTAATAACTATTTGTTGGGCAAAGATTTGAAAACAGGAAAAAGCTCATATGTGTAACTTGCATTTTAAATTATTACCCACTGTTAGTACAGATGGATGCAAAAACAAATAATGCTGGTTTATCCCCTGATGGCGCTCAACCCTTTTATATTCATCCTCCTCATTTTTTACACCCATTGTCACCAGAAATGCATGCACACACTGCAACCTTGGCAGTTTTTTGTGCTGGTCTGTTCACTGAAAATGGGAAACCTAAACCATTTGTACCTTACTAAGACCCTGTTTGGGTTAGTGATATTGTACTTTCTTTTTGGAACATTTCTGGCATTGCTTGGGTCCTTGGAAAACAGAAAATATTATTATTATTATTATGGTTTAGAAAACATTGCCTTCAATTGAAATGCATATGCAAGAGCATGAGTGTGTTTCAGCTTCTATGCTTTCAGTTTCCCTATACAAAGAAAAACTACAGATAGAAACATCTGTGACTTTATTAGGTATACCTGTTGCTTATCAACTTAAGTGGCAAATCAAATGGATGTGATTCAAGTCACTTAGGCATCTCAACAGGAAGAGGATGACCTGTTGAATTTCAAAGTGAGCGTCAGAATGAGGGAGACTAGTGATTTAAATGACTTTGAGCATGGCATGGCTTGGCATGGCTGTTGGTGTCAGACAGGCTGATCTGAGTGCCAGAGCACCAGCTGACCTACTGGGATTTTCTCTCGGGATTACAGAGTATGGTCTAAAAACTAGAAATATCCAGTTGACTCACTTTGGGGCCCTTATCTCCAATTTAGCATTGATTCACAGTGTTCATAGTCATCCAATCTCAATCCAGTAGACAACCTCTGATATTTGGTGCAACAAAAGAGTTGCATCATGGATGTGCAGCTGCCAAATCTGCAGAAACCGCTTAATGCTATCATGAAGGACCAAACCTTTGAGGAACGTTTCTGACACCATCCTGAATCCATACCATTTTGAGGGAGCTCTGAAGACAAAACGGAAAGAGACATGGCCGATATATAAAATTTTAATTGTCATCGCAGTATCACTGTGCAATATCACAATGGCAAAGGACTGCTTGGATACAGTACTTATGAGGATATTATATTTCAAGTGTCATTCCGCTACACTCTGCACACTGATAATGTATTTGGCCCTCTTACTGCTCTTGATACCCACACCTGGTGAGCACCTTTAGTAGCTGAGATGTTAAACTGGGGACATTGTGTCACATTGAAGAAAGAAAAGTTTCAGGAAGCTGTGATTTATCAATCAAAATCACGCTCACTTATTTCAACAACAGCATTGCACTGGTATAATCTTGTGATTTTGGCCTTAATACATTATGAAGTGGCCAGTGAGTGTAATAGTGTGTAGAGCTTTTTGTTATTTTCACTTTGATTATCAGTTCACTCCTGGCAGGAGTTAAATAAATTGGTTTTAAAACTCAACAGCTAAAAACATTTAATTGGAGACAGCTGTTTTGTGATCCCAGTCTGGGTATTTGTTTTGTGATCTCTGGAAATTCATAAACAAACAAATAAACTAGAGTGTACAAAAGGATCTAACAGCATATTTTCATCCTAACTGTTGCAAGTCATAAATACAAATGCATTGTGTATTGGTGGTTGAGGCTGGTCAGCATGCCCTCATTTGATTGGCTCCTTACCAATGTTTGTAGACTTCAACCAATGAGTGTTCCATGTGTTTCTTTGTGGGTCAGAGGATGAGAAATATGGGGTAACACTGATAGAATGAACACATATTTATTTGACTAAGCATGTGGGATATCCAGGGGCCCGCCATGGAAAAAGGGAACGAAACAAATGTCGATATGAATGTTCGGTCCGACGTTTGGAGAGTGATAGCTAGCATGGAGCAAAGACACAGACAGGCAACCAGAGACAGAGTGACACTTACAGAGAGGATGACACTTTCACTCTTCTGCACAACCAGTCCTCTTCTCCGCCTTTGCCGAGTCCCGCGGGCATCTTCCATGCATGCTGGGTGTCACAGCAGACGGATGACTGGCTTCAGTAACACTATGCCATTTCCCATACTCACACTGAACTGTCACAACCACCTCCTCCACGCCTTCGCTGGCCCTGCTGGGGCCCTCACTGCCCTGACACACACACACACACACACACACACACACACACACACACACACACACACACACACACACACACACACACACACACACACCAGCAGGAAGGGGATAGGCATATTCATACATTAACACTCTCTCAGGAACACCCACCCATGCCTGTTTCTCTGTGTGATTTGCACTCAGCAGGGAACTGTGTAGCCAAATAGCCGACCAGCACAGGGCGCCTCATCTTTCAGGCAAACTTAGTAATTCTACTAGACTAATTTCCCTTCCTCTATAATTATCTCGATGTCAATAAGTCATTGAAAGGAGAAAGTAACAAATAAAAACAGAGCTAGACTAAACCTTTTGGGTTTCTTGACAGATCAGCTGGTGTTCTCAGTCTTATAATTGCCGGCTTGGTTGGCTCTGAGTAGACTGAAACTCAAAAATCTAATCTTTTTGGATCAGCAAAATCATACATATCTGAGTCATATCAGGATGGACTAACAACCTTCAGTGTTACTGACAAAAGAAGCATCAAATGTACCCATTTTTAGCCACTGCGAGGTGAAGGAAGCAATTTAAAGAGGAAGTGAAGTTTCTAGGCATGTCAAGGCCTGTTTACGTCCAAATAGGACTTGTTCAGGCCTTGTATCATAGTTGTGGCACCATAAAGTGATGGGTGGTTCATCATTGCTGATCTTACCACGCGTTGTTGGCCAGCCCGATGACATCTTTATTAGCTGACTCTGTTAACACAAGGCGACAAATCAACACCCCCTTCCTTTCATACTTCAAAATAAGCATCTCGAACATTCACATCTCCGCCTATAGCACATTTCGACAGCAACCGGATAGCTCTTTGTGAGACAGACTTCGCTTTGATGAGAAACATTGTGTCCTTTTAATATCTCTAGATATTGGTATACTCCTACTATCAGCAGGCTGAAGCTTTACAAATTGGCCACAAAACTCAAACTTATGTGCCGGATGTGGTTACCTGGCAGCACCGTTTCTTGTTTTCTAAACTGCACATTCTAGATTAGTGTCACAACATTGACTGAATAAACAGTCAATCCCATATACACACACGCACACACACGTACACACACACACACACATGCACATACACACATCCTAGCTTCACCCGTGCCTTGTCCTCCATAGACTTCCATTCATCTTCAAGCCTTTCTATGGCCTAACCCTAACCCTAACCCAAACCTAAACCCAATTGACACCATAGCTCTAAAGCTAACTGTTAGAATAAAAGCGAGGAACTACAAAAGGTCCTCACTTTGCAAGTAAAATGAGCAAAAAGTGTTCTCACTCAGCTGCAAGTACAAGATCTCTCTCTCTGTCTCTCTCTCTCTCTCTCACACACACACACACACACACACACACACACCCCTAAGCTGCATCCCCAAGTGCTTTCCACTATAGTAGAAATAATTATTAGGACAGTTGCAACCTATGCCAGAAAATTATCATAAGCAGTATATTGCTGTTTGCTTGATATTCCAACGATTGGAGAATAAACCAGCAGAAAAGAAGAAATGGGCAGAAAACAAATGCAACCCCCAAGAAAACAGACAACAAACAGAATATTCAAAAGAGGACACCACTACTGTATGGAAAGGCATAAAAATGTCTCGCTCTGAGAATTCAAGACTTGCCAGGGGCAAAGCTACACATGCTTACAAATCCAAATTTGCCACCAATTTGCTCTCGCTCAGATTTCTGGAGGGGGCAGTGACTTGTTTGTGTCCCCTGTCAGAGACTGGAAGGTTCAGGAATTAGGTTTATGGGAAGAACATGCAGAGTTACGATACAGAGCCAAGCGCCTTCACCAGAATGGCAGAGCAACATTCATACTCATCAATACTTGTGCATTAAAGTTCATTTGCAAAACCACTTTAATGGCTGTGGTAAAATCCAACACTGTTCTAAATTTCCCACCAATCTCCCAGCATCTCCTCCTCCAGCAGCATCACTGCAGAAAGCCACAGTTTTCAATTTCTGCAGTGAGAAAAGGACAGGGGGTAAAAAGCCTCTTCCAGTATTACATCTTTTCTACTTTATTACTGGTCCTGTGGGAGAATAGGGGGTAGCTTTGCAGTCGAGCTATCTGTTTATATTTTCTTTACAAGACTATATTGGAATTATAATTGTGTTCTATGGTGCCTTCTTTTGGTGCCTTGCTCTGCTTAAAGGTCTTGTGGACCTGGTGAGATGAAGAAAAATGGACCCCTTTTGAGGAATTCGATTACTGAGAGAGAAAATGCAGCTGCACACCGGCCTCCTCTTTTTTTTTTTTTCCTTTTTCCCCCTTTTCTGTTTTCCTCCAGGTGCCAATCTGTGGGGATGCTCGATATTAGAGCTGGAACGGCACTGACGCAAACTCACTGGAAAAATAATTCCTTTGTGCAACCAAAGTATGAGAGGAGGCTCATTATAAATGAAATGGCTAAAGAAGCCTCCAATATGTTTTCTGCCATTGACCCCAGACTCTGCTGCAGGGATATTAATTGCTTTATTGACTCGCGTGATTGTTGTTTTTCATCTTCTTCTTCCCTACCAGAGGTCATGATGCTGAAGCGCTGCCTGTTTTTTGGAAAAGTGATGGCCCCTTAGGTATACTACTGAGTTACTATTTTAAAGCAGGAAAGTGCTGCAAAAGTAAATAATAAAGCATATATATATATATATATATATATATATATATATATATATATATATATGAATTTACACATTTTTGAATGCAGCCTTTGATTTATAATTCAACAGAGGGGATCACGTTGGACTAGCCAAATCCTTTGCACACAAGCAGCTGCAGGCATTGCTGCTGCTGCCTTACATCATTTACCATTTATCTGAAGGTATTTTCTAGCCCTCTAGTTTCTTCTTGAAAAAGAAACAAACAGAAAAAGTTTTATCGCTAGTCACGACACAATGTAAAACGCAGCTTACACGTTCAACGGCTAAATATTCCATCACAATATGAATAATTACTGATATCCTTGCAGCTCAACTACATTGCGTAGTGCACTGGAGTGAGACAGTGAGTTTGTATCCTTAATAATGTTTGGAATTAATTAAAATGCAAAGCCACGGGCCCAGAGTGCAACCACAGGTGGTAGTGAAGAGAGCGCGGTGAGAACAGCCGTGATGGCTGCCTGCCTCCATAACTCACGTCTATTTAACCGGCGAGTTCTAATTTTACTATAGCTCTTCTTATATTATTTTTTTTATTTTTTTTAACCACCATTATGATGAGATGGGTTTGTCATTTTACACAACAATTTCCTGTGTGATATTATTCTGTCAATAAGTAATTACTTGCTTGGCAAATTGCTGTGCAAAATGTTCATCGGGGTGGAGAAGATCCATATCAATTGTTCATTTGCATAATGCAAATGAATCCTGTGAGAGGAGAAAAAACAACTTTGCTGCCATCAGAGACAGTTGGATGCCAGCAATGTTGCTGGAGAGGCATAAGTGACTATACTAAAGAGCAGTGCGGCGGTCTAGAGAGTTTGGTTTCTTTGAGCTTGAAACGAAATTTAGTGTGTGTGTGTGTGTGTGTGTGTGTGTGTGTGTGTGTGTGTGTAGGTATGTATGTCAGTGCATCTAAAAGTGTTTCTTGGGTCTAAACCTAAAGGTACCATATTAAGTACGTACCATAATTTGCATGCTCATTTGAATGAAGGTTGTAGAAAGCTGTGTCCAACTGCATTTCTACGTAGTACATTTGCAGTAATGTTATCTTCTTTTTTTCTTTTTTTCTTTTTTCCAAGTTTAAGGGCCAACTCACAATGGGTGAATGAATGACACTCTATAAGGGCTCAAAACAAGAGCAGTGATCAAATAATTATTAGCTGAATTAATCAGAAAATAGGTCAGGCTGCTGTCAGTTGGATGCGCTCAAAGCCTTCAGCAAGCGGATAGGACTGGATCTTCATCAGTGCTATGAGAGTGTCTGCAATGCATAGTCACTTATGCTATTATTGACTAATTTCTGCTACAGCTTGACTTAACTTGTGATCAACTTTTGTCTGTTGCAGTAGGTAAGCCATACTAAAACAATCTTTGCCTAAGCCACCGAATCTTCCTACAACACAGAAATGCAACTACACAATAGTGTGATGGAGGTATAATGTAGGTTTAATTTCCAGGCGGGTATTCTTTCCACATACAATTTAAACTCTCAAAACAAAAAAACAAAACTCGAGAAGAAAACCAATATTTGATGAGTGGAGCAATGGTTTGTGAGTACTTCTCCATTTGCTGACACATTAGCAGGGGATGAGCTTCCCGCCACTCCATTAGGCTTCCTTTATAGAGTAACACCATTTCAGCGTCCTGTTTACTTAATATGCAGGATCCGGCCTGTCTATTTGTTCCTAATCAACTGATAAGACGAAAGGCCTTTTCTATGGCCCCCGGAGGATGTAAACCAAACTCCTAATGGTCATTAGTGGCAATTATGTTTCGTAACTGGCATGCACCAGTCTACTTTTGCTGTGTTTGCTGCTTAGGCGCATGTTGAACTGATGTGGACACGAGGGACCATGACTGCAGATATGGAGAGATCCAGAATATGCTTCCATACGCAGAAGCTAACAGGCTCTCCTGCTTTAAGGTGGATAAGTTCCCTTTCCTGTCTGACTGCCGGCTGTGACTGGGACACATTCCTATTTGCACACATGTATTCCATGTATTGACTGAGTGTTAGATGGTTCTATCTGAAAGCCCAGTAACGCCACACTGCTACATGACGGAAAAAAACACCCTTCTATTCTCCACCGCTTTTGAAAGCATCTATTACCCACCACCACGACTGTAATGTAATTGCTGTGTTGTTGAAGACATCTTGAGGACACCCCACGAAGCAACAGTACAAGTCCATCCCAGCGTGCTGGGACACCTCACAATTAGCCAGCTCCTTTTTCATGCCAGCGCATTCGAGGCTTACAATCTTTATGCAAAACCACTGAGATCAAACGGTCTCTGCCCTAATCCTCGGAGCTGAACTTGAGAAGTATGTGTTGATGAACACCAAGCCAGCACAGAACCTTGTGCACAAGCACGCATACCTTTTTAACATGCAACATTGTGAATCCCACCACTGCGTTTGTAAATATAAATATATATATATATATTTGAGTCCCATACAGATGTTCTCTGTTTTTGCAAGTGTTCAGTTTCACTCAGGCCTGAAAATAAATCACTTAAAGAAAAGATGACCTGTCTGACAGCATGAAGTACACTAGAAGATCTTAAAAAGCAACACATCATCTTCCCCTGATCTGATATAGTTCAACAACATGTGAGTTCCAAAGTCAAGCCATTTCTAAGGCTTTGGAACTCTAGAGAATGGCAGTAAGAGCCATTATCCACGGATGGAGAATGTATGGAAAAATGGTGAACCTTTCAAGGAGTGGCCAGCCCATCAGTATTACTCCAAGATGACATCAACGACTCATGCACGGAGTCACAAACAACAGGACACATGCAGCCGTGACAAAAATGCAAAAACAGAACCTTGGTTCGATGCTGGACCTGTTAAAATACCACAAAATTATTAGGTGCCTCTATAAATCTTTCCCTCCTCTTTCCAGCTTTGTGTGTCTCTCATAAATCTGCTTAGATCATTTCTGTCAAGCTTCTGGTTTTAAATATGTTGGTGACCTTACCTGCCAAATAAATCATAACATCATCAGACTAAAAACAGTTGCATTATATAAATGTGTGTCAACTGGAGCACACGTGCTGTTTTTGTACTGCAGTATTCAGCTGTGTAAACAGGACAACACAAAAGCCTCTCACATATGACACACACACACACACTCACAAGCCTCAGTGGTGCCGGGGAGGGCCATTGTCAGAAAACTAATAAAGAGGCAGAGTGTTGCTGCGGTGCGGTAATTACACATCCCAGGATATCAGCAAAGTATTTATAAAAACACCGGGCATCACCAAAGAAGAAAAGGTCATGGAGACAGATACGGCATTAGCATTTTGAATGTACACACACTGAGGATGAGCTGCAGGCACGTCAGCGGGCACGCACGGTTGCACAGACATTACAAAAAAAATAAAAAAATGATAATGTCGTGTTTTCTTATCTGGCCACTCAAAGACAGACACAGACAATGTGGGTTTCTTTTTGCGTGCACATCTGTGTTTACGTGTTGGCGCGCGACCGTGCGCCGAGAGAGACCGTGATAAACACAGCACTTCTTGGCAAGGGGTGGTTCAAGCGGGCACCGGCGTCTGTAAACACAGAGAGCGCCGCACAGATTGAGATGGAGGGAAATGAGGACCTGTGTGAATGAGTCCGTCCAGATGGACGCTACAATGGGTTTGTGTCTGGCCTGAGTTGCCCAAACCCCTCCCTCAGACGCCAACCATTCAAAGATCCACGGAGCCATCGCAATCTTGCTTCTTCACCACAGCTGCTCCCTGTCTTCACCAGCTCGAGTTGCTTTTGTGACGCAGATAAAGCACAGAAAGTAACATGGAACGGCACTGTGCCATTTGGCTGAGTTCCATTCCTCAGAAGCGGGGAGAGTCATCTCTTGAGACTCAGAGGGGATTTCCCTCTAAGACACCACACCTCATGTATTTGAGGTTCTAAAGTGCCTATACACTTCTCG
The DNA here is from genome assembly GCA_037039145.1 of Fundulus diaphanus. Lineage (NCBI taxonomy): Eukaryota > Metazoa > Chordata > Actinopteri > Cyprinodontiformes > Fundulidae > Fundulus > Fundulus diaphanus. Next base: position 48,185,464 of record CM073122.1, read on the forward strand.
GGTTCCCTCCTTGGTACTTTAATACCGTAATAGAAATACCCTCTCACCAAAGCATAGTATGGTTAACAAATTTGTGTTTGTGAATTTTTAATTCACTTTAGTGTTCATACACATAAATAAGGCGCAAGTGAGATGTATGACTGGGGCCCTAAAGCCACAAACACATGGAAGCTGTTTTATCACAGGGATACAGGCATCGCCAGAGGCAATGTGTATGCATGGTTGGAGAGTAGAGTATGGAGGGACCAGGAGTACTGGCACACACATCGCTGAAATATTATAGATATTAACAAACAAAAGATTCACCGTGCTGCAGTTTAGACTCGGCTTCAGCTTCCACCCACTTATAGGTTGTGTAGGGTTGGCTGTAAGTGTGACTTCGCTGTGCATGTCTATGTGTGTTTGGATGTGTGTTCAACTGTAATAGATGGGCAGCCTGTGAAGGTGCTAATCTACTGGCTCTTGGCCTGTGAAATTCGGGGTGGGCTCTAAGTGGTTCCCTGACCCTCGGTAGGATAAACCTAGAGGTCCAAAGGAAGGACGTGTGATATGTAAAGCGTATCCCACATCAAGTCTTATATTTGAAGACATAACATTGAAGACGCCGACGGTTTTTTACTGTGTGATCATATTTGTGGCTCAGATTGACAGTGTTATGTAATTTGATTGTTGCGAATTGTGTGGGTGAGGTGTAAAAATATTTTAGCTGTACATTGTAGTGACCATGCAGCTTGTAAACCAGCTGGTGGGCTGAAATTCTGAGTAGTTCCCATTCCCACCTGCTGTTTGACATTTGAGCGCTTTAATTGTTTCCCTCTGAAAGGATTCAGTCACAGGGTAGAGCCAGAGCTGGGGTTACTGGACTAAAACATTGTATTGACAAACCCGGCTTGCTTCGTGTGGCATGCACATGAAATATTAAAGAGCTGTCATTGTTTAGGAGTTTGTTTGTTTTTTTATTGTGAGGGAGGTAGACTTCCAGTTTCAGGAAATCCAGACGAGTTCAACTTCTGTTCTTTCACTTTCAGAGATGCCTTTCAAACTGAACTGTCAATTAAATCTCTGAATTGTTATAGAAAGACAGTAATGACCACCAAAGCCTGATCACCCTCTTTACAGAGAAGACAAGGAATTCAATAAAGATGCCTCTTTACATTTTTAAATGCATTTATTACTCTGAATAGCAGGGGAAATCAAAGCCTCTTCCATTGAAGTACACTTGTAATATCCAGAATGGGTCTTTCTCGCTAATGTCTTCTGTTTATCGAAAATTGAATTGCCGGGGTAACATGTCCATGGGGGAAGCCTAGACATTGGCTCCCCAGTCAAACTTCCCACTTCATGTTGGGAGCTCCTACAACGTCCCCAGGCCAGACGAGAGATACAAGGTCCTTCTAGCAGAGTCTGGGTCTACTCCAGGTTGCCCTCTCATTGGAGCAAACTGTTCTCCCCCCCACACACACACACACACACAGGACCATGTTAGTGTGAATGTAGCAGAATGATAAGTCAAGAGCTTTGAGAGGGACATTCAAATTCCGTATAAAACTCTTGGCGATCAAGCTCGACAACATCTTAAAGAACTTGTAGCTGTGAACTTTCAAAAGGGAGAAGAACTCTCTGTTGACAGGCTTACTTTTCCCTCTTAGAGAAAATGAAGTTGAGCAGATATCATTCTACACCTCTAAACCTCTATATTACTGTTTGTTTGTGTGTTTGTTGTTTTGTTTTTTTTACCCTTTTTATAACCTTATAGTAAGGACTGAGTTCTGAATTTAGCTTTGCTGCTACATACTTTTGTGGATGATGATTTCTTTTTTTTTGCTTTTAGTAGGTATCCCTGACTTTGGGCTTGTGTCTGTGTCTTCAGGCCATTCTCCCACCCCCAACTGGTCAGGGCAGATGGCCACCCTTCCTCCGGCTGCTTCTGCTGCAGGTTTTCTTCCACAAAATATCCTCATCACAAGCACACTGTTCCTTGAATATGGTCTAGAATCAAGAATTAAAGGGACGGTGCAATCCGTTGACACTGCAGATAACATTGTTCATTTACAAATTGCCATATTTAGGCATTTATTTTTGACAAAAATGTATTTGATTAAATTGGATTAGTGTTAATTGAAACAAAGTTAATTAGACCATTGTGAATTTGAATAATTAGGGTATTTATCCAGATTGGATGTAATTACAGGGATCCTTCACATTTCCATGCTTATTTATGTATATGTATGTTTATATACATACGTATATACATATTTATGTAGACCCTCTCCTGTTGCAATATGTCTGCAAAACACAAATCCATAACATTGTTCTCCCTTTGCAAATAGTTGTATTATTCTTATCGATTTTTTCCATCATGCTTATGCAACATGCATTTGATTTGTTTCTTCCATATTATATATTTCTACATTTACTTATGTCAATTGTATGTCAATTGTAGCGCCTTAACATCAAAGCAAAGTCCTTGTTCGTGTATAATACTACTTTACAATAAACTTCATTCTGACTCTGATGTCAAACTTCCAGTTTTTTTTAAGGCTGAAATTTTCAGAGTTCTCTTTAAGGCTAATTTATGATTCAACATGCAAAGCTTAACTAAAAATTTATGGCAAATTCTATGAGGGGGGGAGGACACACAGAAGGAAAGATACAAGAAAAGGTGGAATTACACAAGAAAGGAATAATGCTAGGGCATGAGGAAAGATGGTAAAGACAAAGCAGAAAGAAAGAAAGAAAGAAAGAAAGAAAGAAAGAAAGAAAGAAAGAAAGAAAGAAAGAAAGAAAGAAAGAAAGAAAGAGAAGGAAGCAAGGCAGGAGACAAGAAAGGAAAGAATGAAAAATCACAAGGGAGGGAAGGAAGGAAGGAAGGAAGGAAGGAAGGAAGGAAGGAAGGAAGGAAGGAAGGAAGGAAGGAAGGAAGGAAGGAAGGAAGGAAGGAAGGAAGGAAGGAAGGAAGGAAGGAAGGAAGGACAGTAAACAGAAAAGAAAGAAGTAGAGTCTTGAGGAACCAAAGAAAAGGGATGGAATAACTCACAAAAGAAAGGAAGAAAGAAAATACATTTGTGAGTGCTAGGGGCTGAGGAGAAGATGGAGGAAGGACATAATTACACAAGGAAGGAGAGATGGGACTCAATGAAGAGTCCTATCTGTCCTTGAAGGACTTGAGATAGGAAGGTCCTTCAAGGACAGATAGGACAGAAGGAAATACAGCTCATAATGAAAGCTCATAGGAAAGGAAGGATGACGGAAGGAAGTAAAGACAGCATTCAGGCAATGGGAAGGGAACCCATCCATCCATCATCTATACCTACCTATCCATGCAGGGTCCATGAAGGATCATGGGGGGAGCTGGTTCCTGTCCCCAGCACTCACTGAGTGAGTGGCAGGGTACACCCTGGACAGGTCCCAGTCTATCACAGGCCAACACAGAGACACACAGGAGAAACAACTGTGCACACACAGACATCCCAAAGGGCAATTTAGAGTAACCAACTAACCCACCAGTCATGTTGGGTTAGTTGGGAGGAAGCCAGAGTCCAGCACCACATACACAGGACGAACATGCACACCTAATGCAGAAAGATGCCGGGACTTGCAGGACCTTCTCGCTGTTAGGATGAAAGAAACTTGATCCAGAAAAACGGGAGTCCTTAACACTGACTAAACAGAAAAAAAGCTGAATCTAACATTTACATTAGAAGAAATAAAAATAAAACATACTACTTGTCAACATTTGCTGAAATCCTGGTGAAATAAGTGTACTAAGTGTAAGCATCGACTGAATGAAGTCTAGACTTTATTAAGCCTGCATAAAGCAGGAATCACATGGCTTTTTAAGCTCGTCACCATAGCATAAATCCAGAATTTTACTTCACTGTGCAGATTTAGATTTGGGGTATCGGTTGTATCATGGTTCAAAACGCTACCGTTTCAAAACCTCCAAAATGTTTTACCATGGCGCTTCTACCGCATTAAGTCCGTATAAGTTTGCTGCACAGTAGAACTCCTGAAGCGGTTGATGCGTGCTGGCACTGGGCAGCTAGCTGAAAGTGGGACATTTGTGTGCACATGTCCTTTCATTTAGACAAAGACAATTGTTTCTATATACTTTTAGTTGCAAGATCCAGAATCTTAACCATAGTCATGGTATCCTTGTTTGCACCAAGCTACATCAAGTTACTTCATCTGTGGATGAGACAAACAGCCGCCTCCTCGTTACTGGAGAAGGCTACACGGCTAATTAACTATAGCTGAGATCAGGTGGTGAGATTCTCAACTTCTTTATAAAAGCAGAAAAGAGTGCAAGCACGTTTATGTACTATGCAAATAAATTCAGCTGGTATATAAAAATGGAAAACCCAACCCCCTAATTGCCTCTCTGCTATTTTAGCTGAAACCAATCTCAATTTGTGGGGAATACAGTAAAATTAAACCTTGAATCTTTATACTGTTTATATTTGACACTTATTTAAAAACAGTGTAATGGAATAGCGTACAGATGGCAATATTGTGGCTATAAAATGCAATATGTCAGCTGTATTTGATGGTATTTTAGCAGCAGTAGCACTTGTGAAAGTGGATCGTGTTAAACATTTGGGCACTACTACTTTAAATTGTTTATTGTGTAACACTGTGACACTCTGGCGACATCTACATAACTATTTTATCACACTGCCTGCATTTCATACCGCCCAGTGCATGGCAAATGACCAACCCTCTGCGTGCCTTCTGTAAAAAGAGGAACAGGACATCTCAGAACCATTCACCTGTTAGTAGGTCACCATGGACACCTGGTCTGGGAGCAGTTTAAGCTCTCAGATTTCAGTCAGCTGCTGCAACGGGAGCTCAGCCTCTGCTTCTCCAAACACACAGCCCTGCGTAGTTAAAGCGGTTTCATCACGTTTTATTTTCCCTAAGTGACTCGATCGCTCGGCCCTGGGTTCTGCCGCGGATCCTATCAGAGCTTTTATTCTTTAATAAAAGCACTCCAGCAGGTTTCATACGGCGTGCCTGCATCATCAAGTCAGAAGTGATCTCCCCCAGCAAAGCCACATTCAACCTCAGTTAACTGTGCTCTTTCATCAAAATCATGTGTGAGGATGTTCTACTAATTGGATGCTCTATAATTCATGACAGCAGAAGTTTTTCCTTGGAATGCGGCGTTCCAACAATAGAGGAGGGCTGGTTGTAAGCAAAGATTTGTTAATATTTCATCAGATAGACCATCCGCTCTTGTCCACTCCGCATGCACAACAACAAGCCGTTGCAGCAAGGGATAAAAGCAATTAGGCAGACTTCACCAACAGAAGGCCTCTAGCCCCTAAAAGCTTTTCACATGTTTCTGGCCTCCCTCCATTCCCTCCCTCTGCAGCTCATTTTCGTCGCCGTCGAGAGAGCGGCCGAGAGGGCCGTCGAAACGCGTCCTGTCCCTCGCTGTGCATACGGCGCTGGCAGACGACACACACACGCACACACACACATTCACACACACACACACACACACACACAACAGGATTCTTTGAGCACAATTTCAACATCCAGCACGCTCACCCCTGATTCCCATTAAGCATTCATGATTCATCTGGATTTTATATTATAACGTTTTGAATTTTTCATGCAGCCCCCCCCCCCCCCCAATCACCACCAGTGCCCCGTCTACTTGCCGCCACCACCCGTTCTTTTTTCTGATCTGACTGGGATAAAAAGGAAGACTTAATCAAACATTGGAGGAGGAAAAAAGAAACCCAAAGTGTCACTTTCACACATGCGCACACTCACACACACGGCAGGAAGAATGTGTTTGCATCGCCACCACCTGCTTGTTACACAGCCAGGGTGTGTTTTTTTTTTTTTGTTTTTTTAAGACAGCTGATTTATAAGGCATGAGCAGGATGCATCACAGAACCCTCAGAGACACAAACACGTGGAAACGGTATTATTAGAGGGATACAGGTGTCCTCCCCAGCTTCCAGGATAAAGTCTGGGGAAGATGGGGCTCCATGTTCTGGCCTTTTGCACCCCACCTCCTCTCTCTTGCCTATTATTTTAGCTATCTTTTCCTTCTTTCTGCAGAAAGGATCATTAAACTGAAATGATTCATTTGCGAGAAAGGTCAAACCCACAGTCTGTTGGCACCCAGATACCAGAGTTGGGGACGGTCGCGTAGAGCGAGATGAGTGTGCAGAGAACAGGGCCATTGATTCTGCACTTTTTTTTTTCCTCTTTTTTTCGGCAAGTGATTGAGGTGAGCAACCCTGTGCGTTCGGCTCAGGGGAGATGACAATCGTCTTTAATGCCCGTTATAGGTGAAGACACCGATCTTCAAGTAAATGTCACATCTTTTGTTTACTGATGTTGCTTTTACTGTACAAGGCGTTCAGGGAGAGTGGGGAGGAGGAGCTCAGGGAACAACTGAAGACGGGAAGGTAAAAATGGCCGGGAAAAGAGGACTGCCTGTCTTTTAAGAGCCTTAAATAGACCGTCCACCCTAAAAGACGCCACCCGTTCCAAAGCTCCCTCCTGCTTCTCTCTCCTTCTCCAGCCCACGTGTGCTCCAAGCAAACAGTTGAAGCCGAATGCACATACGGGCACACAATAGCAACATCCATTTCTTAAAGGGATTACTCCGGCAGTCCCAGTTTGGCTATTGGGACGCGCTTCGGAGCAGAGGCACGGGGATAAGCCGCCTGCAGCCGCCTGCAGCATTTCACGTACGCTTGGATCTATCAATAGGAGAGGAGCTTCCCGAAGAGTGGAGCCAAGCATCGAGCCCACGAGAGCCAGCGAATCCTGCAGGAATCTGGAGCCGCTTCTGCCACTACGTCAGAGGCAGGGGCCAATTAGCAGGTTTCAGATAATCATAAGCTTTTGATTTGAATAATCAGATTTGGATAATCATAACCTCATTTGCAGCGACTTATTCTCAACTATTGATTCAATGAGAAAATACGGTCCCCATTCAGCTGCAATCAGATGGTCCAAAATCATTTTGCTCCCTTGTTTTCTTTATTCAGTCTTTTTCCTTTTTCTTGTTCTGGCTAAATATTTGTCTGCAACATTAGCTATCAGCATGGGCCCATATGAACGACCTTGAGTAAAAATACAATAATGTCCAAAAAACAGAAGACAAGTCTATATTGCTTTCTAATTTATTTTATCTAAAGGAGAAAAACATATAGATTTCCCACTGTTGCTAAGATCTTTCATTACATGTTTCACTAAACATTTTCCTATTAAGCCCTGTGATAGACTAGCGACCTGTCCAGGGTGTACCCTGCTGGAGATAGGCCCCGCCCTCCTCACAACCCTGTGTAGATAAATGGGTATAGAGAATGGATAGAGGAATTTTCCTTTTAAGAGCAATAGGTGGCACCCTTTTAGTTTCTACAGCATGACTGTCCATGTTTTTCTAAGCTCAGAATATTTTCAAGCAGCTTAATTTAGCTTTTTTCTAAGCAAGGGAAAAGTGTAGTAGCCATATTTAAGCCAGCAGACCAGCAGTGAGTAGCAACAGGGACAGCCTGTATCTGTTCATGCTCCACACAGTCGGAGGAACATCCAGTGAGTCTTGTACCTTCTGCAGCACATCATCGAAGGATTAGTTGGCTGTCTCGACCAACATAACTTAGGAGCAGTTTACACAACGGTAAACTTAAAAATGGTCTCTTGCGAATGAGCAGGCAGTTAATAGCCTGAGTGGAGTACTTGATCTCCTCAATCATGAATCAATATTCGCTAATATGAACGTTTTCAGTTTCATATTATTAAAATAAAAATCAGGTTACTACAAGAAATGAGAATATTGTGGTTTACAACTTCACAAACCTCACTTGCAAACAACATAATCCATTTAAAAGGACTTTAAACAATAGAAACGGCATGATAGGACATTTTAGTGAGGTAACGCCATCACTCTTTGTACACTATTGTTTGAATTTAACTTTAAAGCAGCATTTATAGTCTCGACAGTCCATGCATACCATTCATGTCCGCTGATGCATATTCAGCAGATGCCAGAGATCATATTGGAGGCACTTTGCCTCCACCTTGTGGTCAGGTTATGACCAATTATACCAAATGTATCAGCTAATATCCTCATGAAATTCTTACTGATATATAATCTACGTGAGATATTCAAAATTCAACCTGTATGTACTGTAATTTAGAATCTCTTGGTATGTCAAATATATTATTCATTTTATTGAATTATAAACATTTTTTGTCATTTAGGCATTAAAACCTTGGTATACCCTAACCACCTGTAAAAAGCCAATGTTTATTCAAAATGATTAAAATCTTTGGACACGTGCAGAGAGGCTTTAGTCTGTTAAAACTGCAAAAATGATCTCCTAAATGTATAAATTAGATATAATTAAAAGTAGCAGCAAACTGTCCAGTTTTAGGGGACTAATTTAGACAAGACAACGCAGCAGCCAGACCTTTGAGGTGAACCACTTTAATTCCTATAAATTAGTTAGAGCAAAGTTCAAGGCAGAGAGCCAGATGATTTAGCCCAATAAGCGCTCCACCTCCACAGAGCCAGCACAGGCCAAGCCCCGGTGAGCCGCACAGAGAGAGGCAGGCGGGAGGAGATGAGACGGGACGGGAGGGGAGGGAAGGCAGTTAAGCGGCGGCAGGGACGGAGATTTACACTTAATGAGAAGCTGGGAATTCTCTCTTTTTTTACATTTTATTTCAGCCAGAAGAGCCAGACTCCGTTGACCGACAAACGCTGACATGGGAGCGTGCTAATCATAGCCACGCAGTCCTGGGCGAAACCATAAAGGGGCTATTTGCTTGGAATTAGCAGCGATGTAGAAGCTTGGGGAAAGTGGCCTTGCGTCAGCCCCCTTCGCCGTACAACACGGATTTAATCATGCCGAGCCGCAGATGTGACTGATAGCAGCGAGCTTGTTATTTTGCCCAGGGACTCTGAAGCCATGTGAATTGATGTGCTTTCCTGTTAAATTATTATTGCAGCTGATGCATGTACACAGGAGAGCGCGGACGAAGCGTGCCTTCCTATGATACACTGAGCGGAAACCTGATTTGGACTCCCATATGAAAATGAACAAGTCAAAAAATGCGGCGTGCAACAGAAAGTCAGGAGTGAATTATACAGTGCCTTGAAAAAAAAAATTCACCATCCTTGAAGTTTTCCACGTTTCTCATTGTTCTAACAGAAACGTCAAAGTATTTTCTCAGGGGTTTATCTGATTGACAAGCGGATAGTAGTGCATACTTGTGTAGTAGAAATATTAAATTATTTTAATTTTTTTAACAAATTCAAATGTGAAAATTGCGGCATGCACTTTTATTCTGCTACCCCTAAGCCACATTTACTGCAACTAATTGCATAACTAATTTAATGCTGAATTGGTTAACAGGGCAACTGTTTTCCATAAATCTGAACTTTATAAAAAGTATTGTTGAAACAATATCTTAAAGAACTCTGGTCACAATTTGAGGTGTAGTTTGGGCCTGTATGCAAACTGTGTGTCCCAAAAAAAAAAAAAAAACTTTTCACACCATCCAAATGAAGTGACCTGGTGGTGGCAGCATCATGCTGTGGGGATGCTTTTCTGCTGAAAGGACAGAGAAGCTCATCAGACTTGACAGGGAATAAATGGAGCTATACATGATAATTTGTGTTATAACTCAAAAACCGAGCTTCCCAGAAGCTGGAGCTGGGGCTTTTTTGCAAACAGGAACAAGTAAAAGTTGCAGTTTCTACACACACCCAAAAATCCTTGCATCGAATTGCATGGAGGTATGAATACTGTTGCAAGGCACTGCATTCCAAGAATGACAGATATGCCAAAGGTAAAATGTGAGCCACTTCAGCACCTCTGCTAAATCATCAGAGGCAGGCTGGTTAAAATAAAAACACTCCACAATAACATTTAGGATGCAGGTAATATCAGTGTATGGGGAAAGTAATAATGCCTGTGAGGATAAGGTCACCTGTAAATTCAAGGCACCAGAGATTTCAACTTGCTCAAATGCACACATAATGCAGTTTGGAGAGAAATCCCTCATAAATATGACCACGCTGACACCTCGGCAAACGTTTGCAAAGATACCGCTGCTATAAAGCTTGGCAGACGCATTGTATTTACTGTTGCAGACGCGCATACACACACAGCCCTTCGCGTCTAAATATACTCCGTCCAGGCCTGCATCTGCTCGTCTCATTTGAGTCTGTCTGGACTTGGCCGAATGGAGCACACGCGCATAGACATACCGGGCTTGTTGATGGGAACCCGGACAACGACACAAAGGCACGGATGACCTGTCAAGCTCTTCAAGGGCAGCGCTAATGTGAACCCGCAGCTCCATCAGAGCCATCCCTGTGCCTAGTGTTCTATTACAGACCGGGAGAGAGAGAGATTGGAAATGAACACGGAGACTGTGACCATGGTCCATTGATATAATGGCCCCACTGGCGTTAGTGATATACTATCCAGGTAGAGCCTTGGTGAAAGAGGCAGGCCCACCGAGAGAGTCGGGGAAGTTAAAGAGGAGCAGCGGACTCAAAGCTGTTGGGATGAGTTTCTTTTTTTTTAATTACACATGAGGTGGGGATGCTGATCTGAGGAGCAGCCGCTCAAAACGCAGCTCAATACAGATCTGTGTGGCACGGCTCGAAAGGAGATTATGGAGCTGTTTTCCAGGAGCTGATGTGGGTGTGAGAAAGCAAATGGAATGAAGTCCAACAAAAACACTGATGGGCTTTCCCCTTCCAGGATTTAATAACAGCTTTCCGATTAAACCTTTTCACCGTGGCTCTGGAACCTGCGTCTAATTTTGGGCTGCGTTTCAGAATGTATTATATCTGAGCCAATGCTTGTAATTTACGTGTCATAATGGCCATCAATCACTGGCAATAATTCGGCTAATATTCTCATTAACTCCCACTCCTCATCCATCAATCAAAGGCAGAGCCAGACGGCGGCTCAGCTGCGAGGGAAGTAAATGTAGATAAAGGTGGGGGATCGGCGTTCGTCACGGCCCCAAATCTGCCGGGCCCCCGGATCAGCAGTGAGCTGTCAAGCGACCGAAACAAGCAAGGACTTGGAGCAGGTCCCGGGCTCCGTGAAGGGCCCTGGTTTCACCTTAAAGTTCCCGTATCGCTGGAGACAAAGGCTCAGAGAAATTTCAACAATGTCACCGTACCACACCCCGTCAGCCCTGGGGGCGAGCTTACTCAGGCTCAAGGGTCGCTCTCGCCATAATCACCCTGTCTGAGCTGGAGAGAGGAGGAGAAGCAGGTGGAGGATGGAGAGAGAGATAGAAAGCTTGAGTTTGAATTTTCACGGCGTCCCATCTGTAGTCCCGACAGTCAAAAGTGCTCAGAGCAGGGATGGGCCAGTTTGTGGATTCTTTAGTATGATCTATCGTGGTATCAAAAAAAAATCGCTAACCTAATCAAATTACTTTTATTTTCAAGAGAGAAGCAACAATTATTCCTTCTGCAGCTAAATATATTGAATAATAATACTGAACATTTATCTCACTATTTCTTTTCCTGTTCTTTTTCAACAATTTGCATGCTGTTACATATCAAAAAAGAAATGAATAAATAAATAAATATATAAATAATAACAATAATTTATTAATAATAATTTAATTACAGATATAACCATCTCAACTCCATCTTTTTTTATTCTTCTTTTGATTTTCATTAACAAAACCATCATGTTATAGCGGTCTGCTAAATACAGATGTCTATAAATGTTGAGTCCTATTGTGGATGTTCTTGTTGACTTCCTGTCTTGGACGGAGTTAAACACAGGTGTGCCGTTTCCATAAAAAATGCCCACAGGTTTCTCTCTTCATGCATGTCAAATGTACCTAAAGGCTGTGTGTTGTTTTTTTTAATTGTTACCGCCATTTCCAGCCCTTTAGTGGTGGCAGCTTCAACAGGTAGATTTCAAGCGGAGATGCACCAATCTGACGGGAGGAAGAAAAACAGTCGGCTGATGGTTCTCTGGCTGAACTATCAATGCCTTTGTAATAATAACTACTGGATCATTTAAATAGTAATAGTTTGTAACTTGGGTCCTTCTGATCATTTTTACTACTTTCTTAAAAGGCTTTACAGTCAAACCAGCCACAATTTGTGGCCAGTTGGCAGGTGCATCTCTAATTTCATGCGCCTATTATGTGAAATGCTGGGACTCTACAAATTCGGCATAAGCTAACAGCAGCTGAGTAATGAAGCCATCAGACCACAGGTTTAAGACAGCAATAAAGGTTAGTGGTCCATAAGCCTCCAGGCCATAGCTGTCTGTGTTTATGTGACTGGAAATACAGTAAAAGAAGGAAAATAAGTGAGGAAAAAGTAGCTCGGCCTTCACTCACCTCGCTGACTGGCAGTGCAAAGCAACAAGTGGGGGAGGGGAAACACTGCATTATATGTTAAACAGCCAGAGAAAACACCAGTCATGACAGTAACTTCCCTGGCAGGTCACGAGAACGAGACACGAAGGGAAGCTTTAGCACTTATTGAAACCTCAGTTTACCTTGATACTGATAACCAGGCCATGACTAGTAGAGGGTAACAAATAAAAATAACCTGAAACAAGTTTTATACACTATCTTGGACAACAGTGGCACATTAAAAGTCCACACCCAGATGATAAACGCAAAAGCCTCGACTCTGATGAGCTATGAAATTTTTTTGTTTAGTTTATGAGATCCAGAATCCAATAACTACATAAACATGCACAAGGAGCAGCTGTCTTTACAACACACTAAACCAATTAAATCTCTCTGCAATCATTGTATTGGTTTCACCTGAATGCACCGTGCAAATGGAAAAAAACTCAACTGAAGCATTTCAGAGAAGTCGGTCCTGAAAATGCCTCTTGATTTTTTTTGAAGGAGCACAGTCTACAAATATCACCTTTAATTCCAACAAAAACACCCAGCAGACTTCCCTTACAGCTCCATCTGATGCTATTCCCCCCTTGTTGAGAATGCTCTCCAGCAGCTTGTTAAAATGGATAAAGCTCTTGTTTTTTTACCCCTCCCTCAGAACACATATGAGGAAAGACAAAGTCATTTTCCCCCTTACAGACATATCTGTTTTCTTTGCTGATTCAGTAATCAAAGCTTTTTTTTTCCCCCCGTCTGCATCACTGTCAGTCCCTGCAATCTCACCATTCAGTCTGAACTGATGAATATTAATGGTTGATTACTGATTCTCTTTGTGGAAAAACACACACACAATGCTGCAGTGGATGAAAGTGTTGGACAATGGGATGAAAGATCAGTCAGATTAGTGCATCTACACTCCATTTCAGCCCTGGAATCCGTCATTAGCAAACCAAACAGGATCTGTGTTAAATGATCTGAAGTAAAGGAGTTTAGAGAAGTCATGTCTAAAAAAAAGAAAAAAAAAAAGAAATCCCAGTGCAAACTGCCATCAATCTGTCTGGCACTACAAAGGGAACACATCCGGATATCTCTTTGGTGCAAACGCAGCAATTTGCACGCTGTTTGTCTTTTGTTCTAACAGTGTTTTGCCTTTAATGGCCGGGTGTAATTTAGTCGGATCGTTGTATGTTTTAATAATTGAAGCAGCTTTGACTGGAGAAGCAAAAAACGGCAGGGGGCCACGGCTGACGACTTGGATCAGCTACAGACTCAGGACCCACCTGCGCGTCGTTGGATATTTTTTGTAACTGAAATCCTTTTCCTTTGTTTTGTGGAGAAAATAAATCTGCTTCTAAACACGTTGCAGGAGTTATACCAAAAATGCAGGTATGATATGCCAGCAGGTTGATCTATAACTGCAAACTCTAAACGCTATTCCGATGCCCTACAGTCTGAAACTCCTTCTGGCTCATGCATTCTCTCCAGGCTGGGTATGCACAAAAGAAGAATTGGCAAAGTTCTCCACATGCATTAATAAACAATATATTATTCAACATTTTATCATGTGGTCTGTGTTTAGGGTTAGGGATAAAGGTTATGGTTAGGTTTGGGCACCAGAGCATGTTAGCAGATAATGCTTGGACCAGAGAGTGGCGGGGCCTGAGGACGACATCAACGGTCACATACTCGATTCTCCCAAGCTCAATATAACTCTGATTCTCTTTGATTCTTGCATTTCAGTTGTTACTTTTACAGCTCACATCTGAAGTTTAAGGGAAGGAGAGTAAGGACAAAGTGTGACAGGAAAACTGGATAAAAATGGCTTTCTTGTTTTTGTAGATAGCACAGAAAGTGATAGTAGGCGTGTGCAGAATGGAAATCTATTTATATTTTCTAATAATCTCTAGATATACGGTCCCCACAGAAATGGCAGAAACTGAGTATGTAAAAATGTCCACTTTGGAAAGCATTATTTCACCGTTACAATAGTCCTAATATTTTTTAAAACAGATATGCTTTTAAACAGGTTTCTAACCAAATAATTGAAGCTGTGACACCGTGACTCATGGGTCAGACATTAAGTTCCTCATCTTGATTCAGAGCAACATAAGACAGAGGTGGAAAGGAAAAACATCAAATGTTTGTTTTCCACACCAAAAAAGGTATTTTTTTATTGCACTTTGAGTTTGCATGTGGACAGGACTTGTAAACAGAGATTTTCTGTGTTGGTGTTGGTAGGCTTTCACTGGCAAATACCAGTTTCCAGGTGTCTTCTAGCCTGCCTTCTGCTGTTTTGACCAATTCCAGAACTACAACACATTAAAAAGAAAAGCCAGTCCCCTGCATCTTAAAAAAAAAAATCAAGAATATTCCAATTTATGCATCACAGCATATGTCGCTAACCTCAATCCGATGTTTGCTAAACACCATCAGGTTGATGTGTTCATGCACTGAGGATGGTGACAGTTTTGATGCGTTTAACTGAAAGAGATAAATCATTTTTTTAGAGTGCATCAGGCGACTTTCAAGAAGCAAAATTCTAGCACTCCAGATTCTTGACCTTATATACAGTAGATGCCTGCTGTGGGTCTGCATATGCTGCAGTCATAGAAGTGCTTCCTTCTTGCTTCCAGAATGCGCTGATTCTGCCTGCTTTCCCACATTTGCCTATTTCTGTTCTTAATGATGGGATATTTCTGAAGCACCTTTGGCTCATGATGAGTAATCCTTAAAATCCCCTCCAACTCTGTGTTAATTTTAAGCTACAGCCGAGCAACAAGCTTTCACAGCTGTCTCCCCGGCTTCACTTTAACAGGTACTGCATGTCTGCCTCGACCGGCGCCGACAGGACTGACGGGGGCTGACGAGCACGTCGCTGTCTGAATCACAATGTCAAGAAACGGCGCACGGAAGAAAAGCAAAAGGGAAAGGGGGCTGGGGGGTCTGTCACGGCTTGTGGTTGTCCTTCTCGCTCTTCCATACCACACACCCCCCAGTTCCCCCATCCTCTGCATCCCTTTATGCTAATGCTCTCTGCTGAGAGAAAACACAGCAGATGGAACACTGGTAAAAATCAATGGGATGATCTCTCTTTCCCTGCTTCACATCTTCAGCGTAGGTGAGAGGAGTCGGGTCATGGGCGAGGATTAGGGAAAGGAGTAGCATTAAGGCTCAGAGTTCAGTGGCTATAAAGAAACTCCAGGACAGAAGGAGTCCAATCTCCGCCTTGACTTCCTTAAAAATCGCCTGCTGCATACGCTGCGGAGGAAATTGTGCAAAACACCCAGAGAGCTATATGACCCATTTGAATCTTGCCTCCCACCCATTTGATTCATCTTTTAATTAAGCGTGAGAAACACAGGGAAAAAGTGGGAAGAAATGGAGACAGAGGTACAGAGAGGAGGAGGAAGATTTATAGTCCTAAACTGATGCGGTGCCATCTTGGTCTAACTTATCTCGGCTCTGCCAGCCACACTCATGAGCACTTAACCTTGCAGTGAACGCAACCCATCATCAACGCTTTGCAAAAGGGCTAGCTCTCGTTCATCCCCTCCCCATTCTGCACCCAATCCTCACGCTGTCCTTCATCAGGAAGGTACCTGTGACTAACTTGCCCTACAGTCAAGTTTCCATTGCATTAGCAGGGACCTTGAAAGAAAGCATCCCTCACTGTGTGGACCGTAAAGTGTTTTTGTGCCTTCTATTCCCTGTAGAACATTTCCAACTCAGAGCTGGAGATTTTCCGTCTTAAAAGCAAAGGTCAAAAACTGAGTCAATCACAAAGTTTCTCTAAACAAAGAAGAAAAATATGTGATTATGTAAGAGTCGATCAGGTGATTGACTGAGCTTTTGATGCTCTGTGTCCCACAGCTGTGTCGAAGGCCTCGCATTGCAGGCTCACGGGCGGACTCTGTGGCCCCTGCAAGTGTTTGTTCCTTTCTGCATTCTAATGAGCAGTCATTGTCGAAACCTGCAGAGGGTGCCTAAATGATTCAACTGAAAAATTAATGCATTACTTAACAGCGTTTTTGTGTTGCGTTTGCACAAGGTTCTGAAAACACGGGCGCAAATCCCAAATGATGGTGAATCTTTAATTGATGGGGCCATCTGACAGTGTTTGAAATGGAAGAGGATGTTCGTTGTGGTTACTTGGGCAATGAGTTACGAGAAACATCATCGGAATTGCAGCTTGCTATCCAATTTGAGACTCAGGTAAACTGTTAGCAAAAAGCTATTACCAAACAAGATCAGTTATTACACATGATGGCCTGTGTCCCTGCCTATACTGGAGCAGCTGGATGATACTGTGTGTGTGTCGGGGGTGGGGTAGGGTGGGGGGGATGCCAGGCTGATTCTCCCCAGGTGAAAGTCAGCAAAGAGCTGCAAACAAGCTGCTTTGGCCGGGCCGGCAAGCTGCCTTCCACCTCAGTGCTGGGCCAGGGGAGCAGGTGGCCCCGAGCTGCAGGATGGAAAATGGAACTCCTGCTTCCTGTGCCATGCACAATCTGTAAAACACGCTTTCATGAGGCAGAACAGGAAGATGGGATGGAGCAATAAAAGCTCTTTCTGGCAAAAATCATGGAAAAGCTAGGAATACGCGTCAAGGGCATACAAAGGCAAAAGCAAAAAATGTGAAACTATCAACTGACATTAGTTTAAATATTGTCTGTATGAATCGCTCCCCTTCCCTGTCCTCTCTCTGCATTCATCCTCATATCTCTGATTCCCCTCGACATCCCAAGCCCTCCCACTGCCCATTGGGAAGAAAACAAAACAAGGAGGAAGAAGCAAAACGGGGGGACCCATTCAGACGGGCCGAATTAATGTTTGCACACGATAAGCAAGCTTAATGTAACGCTGACAATCACAAACACTCACCCTGCCAACCAGGATTGGATCCCGTCCAGAGAATTCCTCCAGCACAAACATTTGATTCCAAACCCATCCTCTCTTGGCACGGCTTAGTAATCTTTGTCCTTCGCCAAGACCGCTTGCCACCGCCGGCGCCGACCCTTCGGTTTGTGCTGTTCTGGACTGGCCCCCAATCGGGGTCGCGGAAATGGAGGGGACGCAAGTAATCCACACCAGCAGCAAGGACATCCACAGATCCACGAGCATCTCCTTGGACCTCTTTGGCATCCTGTTGATGCGTGTGTTTCTTTTAGTTTGCTTGTTTATTTGTTTGTTTTACTGGACTCTTCTTCTTCTCCCCTCTCCACCTCTCACCCCACCTTCCTCTCCTCTCTCTTCAGATCAACAGCTCCTTCTTAGATAACAAGAAAAGGTTACTTGTGTCCTCTTAGAGCGGCAGAGCTTGCATTCATGGTGCGATAAAGGTCACTGGCATGGCTTGGCGTGCCTCCATTGCAGTTGGTGAGGGGGGTGAGGCTCGTTGCCTGGCATCCATTTGTCATTAATCCAAGAGGGACGCCTAAAAAGGAGCAAACAGACTTTGTCAGTCTCGTCAGATTCGTGGAAACTTGTCAGGAGCTAGCGAAGAGGGAACAAGTCAACTAAACATCTAAGCAAGTTACCTGTGATAGTCAGAACAAAATGGGGAGGATGGGGTGGGGTGGGGTGTGGGGGGGGGGGGGGGATTATAGCGCATATGAACATGTCATTCATCTTTTGAGCAGCCCGACCCTCTATCCCAATCTAATTTTTTTTACATTATCCTGCCAGAGCCGAACAACTGTACTCCGACGCTCTCTGGCCCCTCAATATCAGATTGCTGTTGTGTGTAATCTGCCATTCATGGATTTATCCCGGGTAGACTTTGAGGAATCTCATGTTTACATGTGATTAATATTGTGACAGGAGCAGTATATCCACACACTATGACCAGATTCCTCAGACACCCGTTCTGTAGTTCCAGGGTGACGCAGGTAAGCCATGTCAAAGCGGCAGCCCTCTGATATCAAATGAAATCAGTGGAGATTATTACAAAAGGTTCTGAGGAAAATGTTTACCCACTGAAGCAGATATGGAATATTATAACAAAACTGTCCTTTGATACTAAGCCTGAAGACTCTTTTATCATTTTACAAGCGAATTCTATAAACAATTTGATACAATAAAAACATTGTCCTTCTCTCAAATGTTATACTGTATTACCAGCTCAGTGCGACTTTACAAGACCAGAAGTGAGGAAAAGCAAAAGCACTTTCTGCAAAAGAAAGAAAGAAAGAAAAAAAACTGATGCAGGTGGACACGGTATCGCTGTGCCCAGCAGCTTGTTTCCAGTTCCCAGGAACTTCTACAGCACCTCTGCCGAAAGGTTACTGCTTTTCCAAGGACAATAAGCCCAAAACAACAGCAATCAAGTGTGGATGGAGACCCGGAGGCTAAAGATTACAAATAAACAACATACAAAAATATGCTTACATAAATAGACATATACCTCATTTAGAATTTCCAAACAAAGATTAGAATATGAGACGCATTTTTCTACATTTTGCATTCAGTTTTGGTCTAAGCCTATGAGCACGCATTTCAGCACCACGGGAGCGAGGGACAGCTCCCCGTCGGAAGGCAGCACGCGTCGGGAGGCGCAAACGGAGCAGCCGGAGAAGCTGTCCAAGAGGGGACACCACTTAAGCTTGATTATTTTTTTTATTTTTTTGTCCTATCGCCCAGATAAACCAAATCCATAAAGTTGGAAGCACCCGCTATAACATGCA
The DNA here is from genome assembly GCA_037039145.1 of Fundulus diaphanus. Taxonomy (NCBI): domain Eukaryota; kingdom Metazoa; phylum Chordata; class Actinopteri; order Cyprinodontiformes; family Fundulidae; genus Fundulus; species Fundulus diaphanus. The sequence goes on from CM073122.1 coordinate 48,204,528, forward strand.
CCGCTCTCTCGGAAGTTTCTCCGTTCTTATTCAGCCCGTCTTTGCGCATCAGCTGTGCGACTGGAGCGCACAAACGGTCCGGTTTGCGGGGAAGCATCCACATGAAGTCGGCGTGCGCGGCAGGCGGAGGCAGGAGTGAGGCGCGTTTATAAAAAATGAAAAGATTGACAACCTAAGTTGCAGACCTTTCTGCAGACTTGTGGGGAATTCGCTGATTCTCCAGATGAAGGGAGAAGTGTTCTTCAGCCTCCCCGTGCAAATACAGCCTTGTATTAAGGTGTCTGTAGCCTACCTGATGGGGACTCTTTTTCAACGTGACGGTGACTGTTTGTACTTACTCGTGAGACTCGGATCCTTTGCTGCTGCTGCATTATTTTATCGTTTTGCTTTCTTCTTTACCAAAAAACGCCAAAAAACTCCACGAGGCTTTCCCTGGAGCTGCGGGGGAAATGTGCGAAACACGCAACCGGCTAAAAAGAAAATCATCAGATACAAAATAAAATAAAAATCCGTCCTGCAGTTTGTCAGCGCGGAGCGGCACAGTGGTGCGCACAGTTAGAGGAGCTCCGACAGGCTTGCTGGCCGACTGGGAAAGTGATGAGGAGATGGAGGAGAGATCTGCACGCTGGAGGAGAGGAGGGGAGGAAAGGAGAGAAGACGAGAGGGGAGAGCCTCCCTCCGCTGCGCTCATTGGGTTGATGAGGAGTCGGGTCAACAGGCGCGCAAATGAGCGCATGCCGCTCGGCACCGGACACGGACGCGCAGTATTAAAAAAAGGAACATTGTTGCCCCACATTCAAAGCGTTGGTTTTATATATTACCTATGCGCGCTTTCCCCCCGCAATGTTATTATTTTTGTAACTGCTGGGAAAGCGGCTCAAGAGTTCTCTCGGTTTATTGTGACGCCGCTGCTCATTTACAGTCAAGTGATGGGGTTAATCAACGGACAGACAGACGCACTTTGGTTGTAGAGTGGGGAAAAAAACTGAACTCCTCTATCCTTCAAGATTGAACATGATCTGTTGCACCTGTTCAGCATTTGGGCGTTTGAAAGCAAACTCTTTGCGCATATCAAAGCAAAGAAAATGCACAACAAAATAAAGTCTTGACTAGTAAAAGAGAAGGGGAGGGGGTGGGGGCTGAGGCTTTATTAAGACCGTTAGCGAAAAGGTCATGGCTCATCACTGGATGGAGAAATTAAGAGCGTGTGAGCGCGGCAGAGTGTGTGAATGACAGCAGAGAGGGATCATTTAGCTGCCCATAGAGGGAGCCCTCTAGTGTTTGTGTGGCTACTCGGCAGCAGTGGAGTGGGTTCAGAAGAAGGGGAAACGTGACACATGGAGTGCTTTGAACATTTTCACAGTTTTCACACCCAAAAAACTACTAACTTGAAGATACCTATTAGGAGTTGTTTTTATGTGATGGACCACAACTAAATGGTGTATTGTTGGGAAGTGGAAGAAAAAAAATATACATGTATTTTTAAAACAAAACGTGAAAGTTGTGGTGCATTTGTGGTCAGCCCCTGGATGAAAACATACTGTAGAACCACCTTTCACTGCAGCTAGTGCTCCAAGTCTTTTGGGGGGTGTCTTTGCCATCTTTGCACATCTGGAGACCACAACTTTTGCCAGTGCTTTGCAAACCAGTTTCAGCTTTGTCAGATGCGTTGTAGATCGCCTTTGAGAAGCTGTTCCATTTTAGTTCTGACGGTATCTTTATGGTTGTCCTCCTGGAAGGTGAACCTATAGCTCAGTCTTGAATGTTTTGCAACCTCTAACAAGTTTCCTTATTGTTTAAAATTTAGCCTCACCCACCTTCTAATTGACTCTAACCAGCTTACCTGAACCTGCTTAGAAAAATATATCATAAGACATACCCCCTCTGCAGGATGCTCTCACCACCATCTTTCGGTGGTGTAGTCAAAAGTTGGACTTTTTGGCCTAAATTAGTGGTGGTCTTGCCATCAGATTCGCCCACGGGAGCTCTCATTGGACTGCCTGTTAAGGTGGATGGCCATGCCTCGGTAGGTTTGCAGTTGTGCCATACATTTGAAAATGATTGATTGTTGATTATTGATCTTCTAAGCATCGGCGATAGTTTTATAAACTAACCTTGCTTTAAAAAGATGTTCACAAATGATCTCGGACAAACCTCTAACACCTTCACAGAAAAGCTGTCGTAACAATGCACTTGGCGGTATCAAACCAAAGGAGGTCCAATAGATATGCATGCCACACTTTTAAAATGTGTAATTCTAAAATATGTGAAACCATGTATACAGGACTGTCTCAGAAAATTAGAATATTGTGATAAAGTTCTTTATTTTCTGTAATGCAATTAAAAAACATGAAATGTCATACATTCTGGATTCATTACAAATCAACTGAAATATCGCAAGCCTTTTATTGTTTTAATATCGCTGATTATGGCGTACAGCTGAAGAAAACTCAAAAATCCTATCTCAAAATATTAGAATATTTCCTCAGACCAAGTAAAAAAAAAATTATAACAGCAAAACAAAATCAAACATTTGAAAATGTCCATTAATGCGCTGGGAATCCTTTTGCACAGATTACTGCATCAATGCGGCGTGGCATGGAGGCAATCAGCCTGTGGCATTGCTGAGGTGTTATGTATGCCCAGGATGCTTCAATAGCGGCCTTTAGCTCATTTGCATTGTTGGGTCTGGTGTCTTTCAGCTTCTTCTTCACAATACCCCACAAATTCTCGATGGGGTTCAGGTCAGGGGAATTGGCAGGCCAATCAAGGACAGTAATGCCATGGTCAGTACACCAGTTACTGGTGGTTTTGGCACTGTGGGCAGGTGCCAGATCTTGGTTGTGCAGCGTTTCCTGCCACATTTCCCCCTTCCAACACACTTTTTGTGAATGTGCTTTGAAACTTCACTCTGTGAACAGCCTGCTCTTTGAGAAATTTCTTTTTGTGTCTTACCCTCCTGATGAAGGGTATCAATGATGGTCTTCTGGACAGCAGTCAGATCAGCAGTCTTCCCCATACTTGTGATTTAGTTTACTGAACCAAGCTGAGTGTTTTTCAAGGCTCAGGAAACCCTTGCAGGTGTTTTGAGTTAATTAGACGATTCAAGTGATTAGTTGAATAGCCTACTAGTATACTTTTTCACGATATTCTAATTTTCTGAGACAGTCCTGTATTTAAAATCATCTGCTATTTTGTTTGGGTCTAATCACTTTGCAACATATCAAGGCTCTCACAAGTCTCTGTAAATGTTACAATAATGTGTCAATGAACACAGCTTTTTCTTGTGCTTCCACACCTTAAAACCCCAGGCCTATTCCCCAGAGGCTTTTTTTCTTTCCCTGCTGGAGGCCTTTTGACCAAAATGCCAGAAATCCTAATTAGCAAAGACATCAAGTCGACCATTATTTATTTCTGTATGATTTAATTCTCCTCCCACCCCTGCTTTGATGCTGCAGCTTCATGTCAGACGGGAATTCTCCAATCATCTTCCTTAAAAGCCCCTGCTGCATTATGCATTAGGCTGTAAATGTTGAGCCATGTTGCTCTTTCTCCATATGGATGAAGACTTCATTGACGGACACACGGAGCGCGTCAGATATGCGTGGATGGAGATAAATGTGCTCTTTTAATAAACTGCTTGGGGATTGCTGTTCTGCGCTATAAATGATGAAGTAAATAATGAACCATGTTTAAGGAACTGAAACGGGTATTGCTTATACTCAGCCCGATGTCACATAAGCACCCATCCCCACACAAACATATATACAGTACATCTATATATAGTCATGTTCAGATAATTAGAACAGGTATTTCCACAAGTTTTTTTTGTAATGTTAAACATGCCTTTTGAAAAGAAACACATGAAAAATTTAGCTCTTTATTGGTTTGATGCAATATTCTAATCTTAAATGCCGTGTTCGTATTGGCTAGAGGTGAAAAAAATCAGAATAAACAAAAATAAAAGCTTTAAAATAAGATCAGCTGGTATTAATCTATATAACATTTCCCTTAGTTGATTGTGTTACTGAAAAAAGTTAACTTGTCAATAACCCTGCATATATATATATATATATATATATATATATATATATATATATATATATATATATATATATATATATGCATCCTGTAACTCTTTTAAGATATTGTATATTGTATAATGTTTTGAGTTATCTTTTATTACAAAGGTGTGGCCAAACGTAACACAACCGAGCAAAATTTTTGAAGTCAGAACATGCTCTGGGTAAAAGTCCCATCAATATAAGGTGGATTCAGTGTAAATAAATCATTCAAAACTCCTTCTGTGCAGAGACTTTTGTGCAAACATGATGGCCCACGCTTTAAATTAGTGATTAATTCCACTGACATGGCCCCTGCCAGTGATCAAAATATCAGACGGCTTTGAAAAAGGCAAAGTAAGTGAAGGGGAAATGGTCTTTAGAAGCCAAGCATTCTCAATCGATCATTAGTTACCACGTTGTCAGTGGTATTAATCACAGAGCTGTTGCAGAGCGAACCACTGACTCGCTCGTCCACAACTTACTAACACACAGTCAGGGAGAGTTTGGTGCTTGATTTCGGGCGGCTTGTTTGGCTTTAATTCATGTACTCATTTTAGCAGGCTCATTTTTAAACCCTGCTGTTCTGCCCCAGTTGTTCCACTATAAGGAACAACTTCTAAGTCCTCACTTATAACCACATGATCTTCATGAAGAGCTGACAAGCAGAGGTCAATTCATAGTTAGCCAATCTGCAAAGTGTAAACTGGAAACTATACATATGTGGGCAAGACACTTCACCCACATTGCCTGCTGGTGGTGGTCAGAGGGCCCGGTGGCGCCGGTGCATGGCAGCCTCGCCTCTGTCATCCTGCCCCGGGGCAGCTGTAGCTACTAACATAGTTCACCACCGTCAGGGTGTGAATGTGTGTGTGAATGGGTGAATGACTGAACTGTAGTGTAAAGCGCTTTGGAGGTCGTCAAGACTAGTTAAAAAGCGCTATACAAGTACAAGCCATTTACCATATGTCCTTTTTGTTCTTAGAATGTCCTCAGACTGGATAAAGACACCACTACGCTCTGCCTGAACAACACACGCAGGAAATAGCTGAACTGAGGCAGATTTGTAAGGCAATCCAATGCTGACATGTCCTTGTTTTTTTTTCTATTTTTATTATTTTTTGCCATATATGCTTTATTGTGCTGTTTTCTGTTTCTTTTGAAACCTCAACCAAAAACAGACAAAATAACTTTAACTTCATGGAAGTGGTCTTAAAAAGTAAGTATTGACTTTCAAGAGGGACATCCCCCTCAAAACAAATATCATCTGCTACAATTCTCTCCCCATCAAATGTGTTGCAGAACAATGTTGCCTTCATTTTAACTACATAGTTAGTGGCATCCCTGATGAAAGTGCTATGCTCTCTAACCTTTGTGAAATGGCTCCGAGCTCCAGCTAAATAACAGATCAAACGTAATCCTTGTTACAGGAGCTTCCATCTTGGGAAGGATTGCGTCACAATACTCACATTCTGAGTGCATACTAGTTTTTAACTGGCTGCAGGGTGTCCATTATTTCTCATAAGTGACAACTGCAAAGTAGTCTCACCACTGAAACTGCTTTTTAACCATTCTAAATTAATGAGCTTGATCCACCATAATGACTGCCATCCGGTGGCTGTGGACAATGTAACATCAGGAATAAATGAAGTATAAAAAAAGGAAGCAGAATACTTAATAACACTAAGTATAGTCCTTCACTGTCTTTTCAATGTGACTAAAGCACAAGCTGCTAAAGCATTCCCTGCCCTCTGAACTTCATTTGACCTGAGTGATCATCATACGAGTTGCTATGCTAATCAACTTGCTACTTTAGCCTTTCAGCAGGAAAAGGTGGTACATGACTTTTTAATATAATGATGGCAGACAGTGTCCCAGCTGACTGAAAGTATGAAACACTTTCAAAATGTGCCTGCAGTTTTTTCGGAGCACATTTAAAAGTCATTGTTGTTGATGCCGGCCGTCCAAAACCTCTGAGGAAGCCTGGGCTTATGAAGTGATCATATTGAGTAGGCCACAATCTTAACCCTTGTATTCTTAAACTCAACTCAAACCAACACAAAGCCAGCAGTGTACCACTGGTACCTGATGATGGATATTCAAAACAAGCCAAGGATCACATTGGAGGCCAACAAGCCATTGGCGTTATGTATAATTTGACTAATTTAACTCATCTGCGTACCAAATAACTCAATTTCACATCCATGTGCCACATTGAGATGTGGACAGTAAGGGGTTGTATGTCTATGAGAGTGATGAGAATAATTTTCCTTCAGCCTCATGTCTTCCAAACCCATTGAAATAAAAGGGTGATACATCATAACGTGGTATTTATACGTAAAGGGTTAAGAGGTCAAATGTCTTAAGTCATTATTTTATTACTGTAGTTCGGATGTGTCTATAGGCGTAACAAAATTCAAACAAAATTCAATTTATTTAATTCTCTAATAAATTGCTAATTTTGTCCAATGAAGCTGTAATATTCATTTAATTCTGAATACGTAGGCCAATATTTTTAAAAGGAATACAGAGTGGACCTAATTTGGAATGCGTCTAAGGACTTTTTGACACTTTAGATCAGCCTAATTTTACTTTATTTGCCTACTTGAGTCACTACAGTTCTGTTACTTTTGCAGGAATAATTTCTTCATGTTTTTAAATTCTTCACTCCTTAGGTCTTCTCTTGTACACACGAGTAAGAGAAAACAGAACAAACCCAGTGTCGAATAATACGTTTCCGGGTCTGAATCTAAAGAGATTTTAAAATCCAAAATATTTCCAGGTTTCTTGTGAAGAAGAGTCATAAGGAAGGTTGAGGTAATGTGTTGAAAACAGGCTGGATATGTATTGGAAACCGTCTAAGTTGAGAAAGTTTTGTCTTAAATCCTGATATCCCCATCTGGATTTTTGCTCCGAGATATTGAGTTAGTTAAGTACAGGAATTTTCCAATACCAATGAGATATTTCAATAAAAACAAGGCCATGTATGTATTGAAAACCTGGAAGCTTTAAAGAGTAGTACAGTAAGATGCTACATTTCAACTGTAGTACATGGTTTACATCAGTGTTGTTGCATAGGACATAACCTATTCACCAGGGATGACCTTTGTAATACTGTCGTCTCTTGTCTGCATTGTTGCTTGACAGGTTGAGGTATTCTCTGCCAGGCCAAGTTTCTGCTAGGGAGCTAAAATAACCTGCCCCAACATGGGTTAACTTTGCGTGTAAAAAGTTTTTAAATTCCTGACCACACTTCACCTGAAACAGACATGGATTTATGGTTTATTACTAAAGTCACATGTTCCTCAACTCCATCAGCTGCTGTCTGCAACAAATTCATAGGTTTCTCCTGCTGATGATGTTTACAGATAAGCTCTGTACTTGCAAAAAAGTATAAATAAAACTCATTCTGCGCACAACCGAATTCAGTTCAATTTTATTTGTTGAGTTCTATTGCCACACACAAAGCCATGCCCTTCCTGACAATGCAACTGTCTGCTTGATGACTGAATATATATTTAACAGTTAATTATATCAGTTGCCATTGTTACATGATAATCGTATGTTGCTGAGAAAAATGTGATGAAGATTAATACTGTTGCATTCCCTGAAGGTTCAGTTAAGACATAGACACATAGGAGGAGAAATACTCAGATAATTCAGATCAGAGGTCTGGGATATATTTTGACTGTCTGACGGTACTTCATTGTGTAAAAGAAAGAAGAAAAGAAAGAAACCTTGCTCTGCAGCTTTAAAAGGACAGGGCACCACTGGGACCGATGCTCATTCCCTTCCCCTCCCATAATTTCCCAGGTGATCCAGAGATTTACACTACTGTGGCTCCCCTCGAGCCTCGATCGTGTTTTACTAATGTCCGGGCTATTTCCACAATCTGTAGGTCACCAGAAAGGTTAAAATGACAGTATCAGTGAGTTACAGCACAATGCAGCCGGAGCTTTGCTTTGGTCTGTTAGATAAAGGTGCGAGGGTGGAAGCTTTGCAAAAAAAAATGAACCTGCACATTTTTTTTCCCTCCTCTACATACATCCTCGGCTCAACCTTGTTCTGCTATCTTGGTCAATGAAGCATTAAAGCAGCATATCAGGAAAAGTGCTTCATTTGATATGCATGTGGCAGGTGGACATGAAAGGCTTGGGAATTCTCATTGGTCTTCATTGTCAAGTGCTGCCCTCTTCGTTTGACATTAGAATATTAGCAACAAATGCCTGAGCTGGTTCCTTACCTTCTGCCTCTCCGGTAAATGCTCTGGCCGAATTCACGCAGCTGTCATAATCTTTACGACTTTGGTTTTGTGTTCAGCTTTATCTTGGTATTTCATATGTGTTTTTTTATCATGTTCCCTGTGTATTATATGAGAATATTTTTTTCCAGTTCCTCAGTCTAAAATCAGTTGCCTGCCTTCCCTTACAGCTGACCCTGTTTCTAATTAAGTTAATTGATCAGTGGTCACCTCTCCAGCCAAAATCTCTCCCGATTAGTCCGCTCTTGGTCAGATGAGCCTGTCCTTCACCCCATCATGTTACCTTGTGTTTCCCCTGTGATGTTTTATTTTGGATTCCCCCTGGATTATAGTTTTTGAATGGTTCTGAATTTCCTTTTTTTAAGTAAAGTTGTTTATTTTCACCGGCCTGCCTCTTTCTTGCACTTGGGTCCACACCATCTAATGACGGTGGTTCCTTAAAAAGTCCCTTTCAGAGCTATTCTGAATTGTTTAAGAGTCAAAATGTACAAATCACCCCGACCTCTGTTTAAGATTCTGAGAAACGTAAATCCCTGCTGCTCCAAAAGTTTGAAGCGTCCTGTTTCGCCAGCATGTGGAATGCAGGCTCAACCCACCTGAAGCCACCGCCTTTTCGGCTGACGGCGGTTCGGGCTGGCCGTGCTCTGAGTGCAACATGTGGCACATTAGTATTCCTAAAAGTCACACTTTAATTGGTTGCAGATTAAAGTTAATTGATTTAGCTGATAGTTTTAAGGCTCCTGGAGATAATTAAGTGCAGTGTTGAGAATTTTGATATGTTGACATTTTGAGAATGAACAACCTGTAACGTGTGAATACAACACAGCGTTAACTAACATCTTAATCATGCAAATTGAAAAACACGGCTGATTTAATTATCGCTGGTCCAATCATTGGTCCTCATTAATTACATTGGGCTTATTTATTCATAATCACATATCTTTTCCACTTACTTCCCAATTATGCAGGACAGTGTAGCAGACCCCCGCTGATATAACGAACCCTAATTCTATTCCTACTTTGTTAGAGGATGCATGTAATAGGATGCCGATGGGATGGAGGGACAAATGAGCATTCAAGGTTGAGGAGAAACAGCAACATGACAGGGAAAAATGAACATTTTAATACAATTTAACAGAAATAATGCAATTTATAACATACACTGATCAAAAGACGCAGTAATCAGCTGCCCAACATTGAGTAATTCTACCATTAGCCATCAAACATCTAAGACTAATCAAGGAATGGATGAGGAGTATGTGGTACAACAATAACAGGAGCTCATCCATTGGGGTAGTATCTCAGATGAGTTGCTTTCTTTCAGTTAGTCTGATCTCAAAACAAAACTTGTAATGACTGTATTATCCACAATTGAAATTGTTGTAGCTTCAATGAAGGCTTGATAGTTGTATTCATTCTTATATCCCAATGCAGCTTTTGTCTTGGTTCCTGATGAAATCATGTTAAACCTGGTGAATGACTACGTCAGTGGTCAGCAACACACACTTCCAAACAATAATGTCATGCAAGTACGTTTGGCCTAGTGAAGATGATTCTTTCAAACCCAAGAACACAGTTGACTGTCAAGCATGGTGGTGGCAGCATCATGCTCTGTGGGCCTGTTGTGCTCCCAGCCTTACTGGTACTTTGTACAGATGGAATAATGAAAAAGTAGGACAGTGTCAAAATTCTTCAACTTTACCTCAAATTAACAGCTAGATGATTGAAACCTGGGCAGAGGTTGATGTTCTCCCATGTTGATGTTGGGTGGTCATATGCTAATTTCTGGTTGCATCTTGTAGTAAGAGTCCCACGATGAGACAAATAAGACCGAAATGAAGGTGGGTTTTGCCTTGCCAACACAGATCCACTTTGGAAAGTCCACCAAGCTAACTTAAAAAAGCACGATAAAGCTTTAGAAACTGCCCCCTGGAAACCTCCCGATTAGCCTCCATCATTACTTCGTGAAAGTACCTCAAACTCCCGTCTCACTGCTTTTAGTTAAGTGGCCCCAGGAATTCAATGTGTGATTCGCTCAAGAGTTACCTTTGGGGGGGGGGGGGGGGGGGGGGGGACTCATAGAGTTTACTGGAGGTTGTTCATATGTTTGCCACACTCCGATTTCATCCACTAAATAAACTGAATGTGACAAAAAAAGGGAGTCGATTGACATTATTCTGTTCTGTGAAGCAGTGGCTGTGGATGAAGATGAGCACTCACAGAGGAAGTCTATGATTAGAGGAAGAAAGACATCAATAGACATTGATGGCTGTAAAGAATAGAGTAAGTGCTGGGGTAATGACACTTTGCCTTTAATAGTGTTCATTAAGAATACTAGCCACTTGGTTAACAAGAATGAGAAATGAGTTCTGCCATTTATCGCCATGCGATGAACAGAGGGAGATCACAGGCAGAGCTCTTATCAAAAATTAGAGTCACAGAAGTGTAAGAAATACCAGGGTTGTCCTTGTGATGCAAAAATGAGCAGACTTCTATCTTGATCGATTCTTACATTCTCCTCATTCTGTTTTCTGCTTAGAATGTTTCAAACCTCAAACAATACAGTTTCCAAAAAAACACCTTTTACATTTGTAGCCTACAGAAACGGGGAGTATAACGACATTCTCTTTGTTACTGTTGAATGTTTGTAACCCAGCTTTTTTTTTTTTTTTTTTTGCTAACGTATACATTTAAAAAAAATTTTTTCATGAAACGTCCAGAAAATTTATATCGTGTGTGGTATTGGAAATTGTCAAAAGTGCGACACACAATTAAAATTGTGATTTTGTGGAGACAAAGCAGCCGATAGTGAAATCAGTGAATGCTGTCAGGGTGGTAGAGAGGGGCAGGAGAAAAACACTTCCAGATTTGCTCCCATGTCTTCCAACACAATCAGGTCTCCATGAGCACCAAAGTGTTTTCTACTTTTCTTTACTGTTTTTTGAAAAGTAAGGGAAATATTTGATAGTGCCAACTGCCTCGTAAATAAATAAGAGTTTCAATAGTACTAAAAATGATATATATCGTGCAACCTTTATGGACACTTACACTAATTAAAAATTTTCAAATTTAAAAACAGAATGCAAACAGAAAAACCTACAAATAAAAAAAGCTACATTTTTGTTAGATATTTAATCAGAACGAATCACAGCATTTCAGCAACACACCAGCGCCTGTGTGAGGTAAAGACTTGTCAGGGTTCCTATTTTAAAAGACATCTGCAGCAAAAACACAGTACTCCATATGCAAGAAGGTGTTAGTGAAGTCATTTTTACTCTGGAAATCAGTTGAGGTGTATTTCATGTAGTGTCTCTTTGCTAAATAAAAGTCCTTTAGAAAACCAAAAGAAGCACAAGAAAGACTCAACCTTTTACGCATATTCACTTTCCACAAGATACCCTACATTACATAGAATGTATTTTCCTAACGTAGAATGAGAAACAAGAAAAGACAATAATATTTGCTGTTGGAATGTCATTGCAAGTTAAACGTTTACCTTTTACTTTATTTTATTTAAATTGGACATGAACAAACCTAATTTATAACAGCTAGACTTATGGGTTAGCTGATTCTCACTAAATACAAATATTATATTCTACCACCAACACATTTATTTACACGCAAGTATGTGAAAGTTTCATTATTTAATTTACTCTCCAAAGTGTCAATTAAAATATTAATAGGTATTACCAGAAGACACTTGAAATCAGATTGAAGCAAAAAAAATGTAGCAAAAAATGTATTTTTTTAATTTAAAAAAATGAGAACCTACAAGGTGGCCTGGCACTCAGAGAACAGACACCAGGTAAACAGAAGAATCCAGCCGAGAAAAGACACTGATGGAAAACCTTGCAAAAGGCAAGAGAGAGAATTGGGGGAACACATTTTCTGGGATCAACCATTTCCTGGACATGACTGGCTAATATGCCGCTTTAGACTTCCTACAGCATTGAATTCTGCTATAACCGCTCACACCCATGTGACCCATTATAAAATGCCTTCATCATCAGGGGGTAACCTCTCATACTCCTGGCCTCCCTCCTCCCTCAGAATGACGATCTGAGTCCTCAGACTCTTCCAGGACAACAGGAATTTCAACACAGAGCAAGGCTCCATGAGACTGTCATCCGACACTTAAAACAGGACAACATCTGATTTACACATTTAATAAATGCCTTTCTGAGATCGTATTTCAATATTTTTTTATTGCTTTTTCTTTGCGGTTGCCATTGTTAACCATGATATAACAACTATAAGCTGGCTCTTTTAAATGTACATTAGTGCTTTGCATTGACCATTTATGGTTGAATATGGGCGTGTAAAGCCGTCACCATGCAGACAGTTCTCTGTAATCATGCACAGTACATACTACTACTAATCTTAAAACTAGTATATTTTGCAAATCCTCCTCTGCTCATTGTACACAGCAGATTTGAAACATTTGCACAATTTTCTTTTTTTCTTGTAGTAATTTTGTTTGTATAATTCCACCGCTGTCTATATTTCTCAGTTCTTTCCTCAGAGTTATGTTTTATTTGTGTCGTCACTTGTTTTGTCTATTGGCATTTAGAGTCTACAGTAAAGGAAGAATTGGATTACACTGGTAAAAATCTTTCATGACTGTGTATATGACAACAAATGTGAAACTTAAATGTGAACAAGGGTTGCACAGCGACCCACTGCGGTTTCAACAACGATCCTATGATTTCCGCTTTGCCGTTGCGGTTTCAGAAACATGATGTGTTGTTTCATGCTATGTTTTGCCTCCCGTCGTTGCAGAGACTAGCCCCATCTCCTGTATTGCCACCTTCTGAATGATCTCACCGAGAGAAGATATGGAAAAACAAGGACAGGACAAAGGATGAATATTAGCACCATTTGAGTCTTTCAGGGTTGAAAATAAGTCAGAAGAGTGACAGAGGGAATATTTACAAAGGCACGCAATAATGCTGTTTCCACATGATCAGCGAAGAAAGGAAACACAACAAACACAGCACAGTGTCAATATCTGAAAGACCAACCCAAAGAGAAATCACAAATCATTTTATTCAGAAGAGCTCGTATTTGAACAAATTCAGAATTTGGCAGCAAAACATAATATTCATCTGGCGCTGTCAGGAGCTCCAGCTCATTCTTTCTCCGTCGTTGTCAAAGAGTAAGCTGCTTTCTGTCTATTTTGATCAACAGCTCTCAATGCATCTTCTCTTATACCAAGAGTTGGTTTATAAGAAACACTTTATTACTTATGTACTGGTTCCTCCTCTGCTTCTGAATGTTATATGGACATGTAAAATGGGATATAGAGAAGAACCTTACCGTTGAAGGCAGTGTTGGCCACAGCTAACCAAAAGGTTGGCTTCACAAACACATATTCCGCAAACAAAAATTTTACCTTCACTACTGTTAAACTATAGTTGGTAGTCCTGTTCAGAAACACTACTTGTTATACTAGGTGAATTGGTCCTTCCATCCTGACAGTAGTCAATACATTATGTATAAGCATGTTGCAGATTTTGGGTTGTGCGGTGCACTGTGGGTAAGTTCTTTTTTTTTGGCAACAACATTCAAAGATCTCAGAAAGCACTGAAGATGACTACGATTCTCTTCGAGACACTGGCTGTCAACCGACACGGTGTGTCCTCTGCAGGGACACTGTCTCTGTCTGAAGCTGGGACACTAGAATTAAGCTTAGTTAAGTGCCCAAAGCACTGATTTGTCTGGAGGTGCAAGCTGCACTTGGACCGAGAAAGAGCAAGTTAAGAGATGGGGAGGCGAAAAAGAAAGAACGACGTTGTGGTGAGGGAGAGGCAGGTATTTTCTTCAGTGAGGGGTGAGAGGGCTGCAAGCCGTCTCGGGACCCAAAGCAGCTCTGAAGCACCGTACGGGTTGATGGTCTCGAGATGCCCCAGGGCACTGGGCTATGTGCTGACACTACGTACCATCAGACCATGATAAAATGCTTTTTTACAGCGCACCTTACTGCAATGATAAAGAGGAATATATCGTAGTTGTTTTTAAGCAATATGATGTATTACTGCAACCCTTATTATATTTCTGTAATGTGCTAAAACTTAATCACCCTGAAAAAACTTTTGTTTTTGCCACATTAGTGAGTGATGTGATATTACGGCATATGGTGCTGTTAATTTAGACACGGAGTGCTCATCTACTACAAAAGACTTGCAGTTTTAGTCCATCTTTTACGTCTGTCTGAATCTTTCTTTTCTGTTGGGAAATTGGGAAGAATGAACAACGGTTTAAAACAAAAATTTTATCTTTCCCTCTTTGAGCGAACTTGGTGGAGCCTTGCAATCGTGTTTTGTTCCTCCCGCTACGATAAAGCTTATAAAGTCCATATTAGAGGAACTGAACATGGCACAGAGTGCTACAGTCATTGTACGGCATCTATATCTAGGCTTAAAGCATTAAAACCAACACCTGCAAGCCTTATATTTTGGTCTGCTAGCAGCACTCCACACAATTCGCTTATTCAGAAAAAGGAGGTTGAAAAATAAGATCTCTGTGAGAGCTTCAGGCCTATAAAAATTCTGACCTTTCTTATCATTCAGACCAAATGGCAGGATAGGTCAGAGTTTTGGTCCTGCTCTTACCCAACTCTGTCCCTCGAGTACCACAGGGTATCGCCTTATCTGTTGGATGACCCACATGCCAATCATTCCGTAACTCCAGTGTGCGTGCACGTTCCTTGTTAGTTTCCGCTTGCTGGCTGCCCATGCGCACTTCTAGTGTTTATGTATCCGGTTAGCTTAGCAGTTAGCTTCGGTGTTAGCCGTTCAGTGTAGCTCCGCTGCTCTCACTGTTTACTTTGAACATGGCTGAGAGTCGCAATAAGCAAACTGCATATAAGTTCAAGAGAAGAGGAAGGCCTCAGTAGAAAGAAATAAGACTGAGTCCAGTTGTACTTTTGTCTCCTCTGGCAACAAAGCCATTTCTTTCACAAATGTTTGTCGACATGCAGTCTCCATGCCAAGACGCTGAATTTAATGCTGCTGTGGCAATGGGAGTAGTTGGAAAACTTGAACTCATACTGATGTAGGCAAACTTGCACATGGTCCTAGAGAATCCTGCAACTTATATATGTCTGCACCTTGGAAATAAGCACCTAATCCAACAGTTAATGAAGCAACATGGAGTTCATGGAATAGTTCATGGAATGAACTATTAATATGACCAGAAACCCTCCCAATTTCAAACTCAAGAAATTGCTTTTATTTTATTTTATTATTATTGTTTTTTATAAACCAATTTTAAGAACTTACTTGCAGGTATATTTAGGTGGAAAATAGTTCTTGGCATGCTGTTTTTACAAGTAGTGAAAAGCTGCTGCAGGCAGCACTGTTGAAGGCTAGTCATAGGTCAGAGCAACCTGGAGTATTCACCTGCAATGTTATGAGAAGTTTTCAACTTTATTTTATCAGATTTGTGTTGAGTGAGAGAGATGTTGGTGGAACACTTAAAAAGCTGATGCACATTCTATTAAATGTTTCATCTTTACTGTCCGTGGCTGTAACCTATCTGACTGCACAGATCACGCAGAGATTAGACAACTTTTTCTTTAAAAAAGATTGTGACATATGGGGTGAATTTAGCTCTAAACAACCAAGGGGTAGCTGTTCCGACTCACTTCTAGAAGTAATATCTATTTACCTTTTTTCCTTTCTGGCTATGCAAGTACATCTGCTAAAACACAGGTCTCTCTCCCAATTTTTAAAAATAGTACTTGCTCCGCTTGCTCCATTTTTCAGATTTCAGATTTTTAAATCATATTTTTATGGACTGTGGGGTTAAGGTGAAGGTTAGTCAACACCTTCCTCTTCTCCAGTTGTGTTGAATTCCCAGTAAATTTGTGTTTACATAGCGAGGCCACACAACAGTGCATTCACCTGATTTTCTGGGCTTAATTGTGAAACTGTGGCGTCAAACTTGAAATGTATCGGCAGATAACTGGCATCAAGATATACAGAAGTTTAAAATAAAAGTAAAAATCAGTTCTGATGTAACGACCATCTAACTCAGGTGACTGATCAGCTCGTAGACGCTCGTAGCTCTACTTCAACAGCAAGATGGGCTAACCATCACCTCACGAGGGCCGACTGAATTTCAAACATGTTTGATTTTCATCGGACGGTCCAATTCCTGATTGGGAGGTGGTCGTGAGAGGCGAATCGTCCCTCGTTACCCCCTGTATACTACACGACGCAGGATGATGCTGAAACTCGCCCCGATCCAAATAATTCTCCCACGACTGAAGAACCGGCCCAAAAAGGGCAAAAAATCGTACAGTCTATGCCCGGCTTTACTCATCTGTGGTTCTTGCTGCTTCCTGTTTCTCACAGCCAGCGTAAGGTACGGCTCCTAGTTAATTTCCCAACAAATCAGTAAATGGAAACACGTCTGATGCACATTTTCTTTTTTGCGATATTTTAAACGTTTGTTCAAAATTCGCATGAGAATTGGATGGAAACACACCAATTGGCTGCTTGGATTTTTTTCCCTCAACTGTGAGAAACATTGATAATTGTGGAGTAGAATCTAATCTACAAGGAGCATGTCTGTGGAGCAGCCGACGATTGTTGTTGAGCACATAGATCAACTAATATACCATGATCTAATATCAAGTTGTTAGGCTGTACAAAGAACAGAAAAGTAAAAAGGTTTAAATTACGGCACAATAAGCATTTTCACTTCAGCAGGTTCTGTTGTCTGTCTTTTATATTACCACTAAGAATGGATAATCAGGTATAGATTAGGTTATTACAGCTGTAATTATCAGTGTATTATGTCATTATAATAGCAGTCAGATTTCAAAACCAAAACAGACCATATACATTTTATTAAAATTGTTTGTGTCAACACGGTGACACTGGCATTTTGACTGAATGTCATATTGTGAAAATCTCATACCTGGATGGATTCATCTCACTTCAACTCTCTAGTAATGTGCAAATAACTTTATTTATTGCCTCAAACAAACTTAGAATAACATATAGACATGTTGTCTTCTGGCATAACCAATGACGGAATATAAACTATTCTAAAATTCTTAAAAATAAAAGGTGAAGCCTTTCACCACAGGCTTTAAATCGGATTGGAACTGTAGAATGTGTGGTTTTATTGTGAACAATCAATAAGCTAACTAAAGCGCAGCCAAAGTTAGTTACTGGATCCCCAACACATACAGCTCACTTTCTACAAGTGTCTCTGTCTGCCTCCTGCTGTCTCTGCCCCCCTGCTTCTCTCTGCTGCTTCAATTACCGCTGGCTCAAATGAATCTGCACTCAATAAACATTTTTCTCATTTAAGAACAACCATTGATTTATTTATTTTTTCTGCTGGCACTTCATTCTTTTTAGATTTCCTTTATATAGTCAATTCAAGCGCATCTCATTATGTGTCATTTCCTCCCTCTTTTTAAATGCACATCAGGATTCAATAAAACCTTTCAATTTTAAAAGACTAGAAATATATGTGGGGCATGGAATACACTGTGGGATTAAATACTATAGTGTTTTGCAAAGCAAATATGAGCAGCTGTGATTGGACACGCTAATGCGATCGGCAAAGGGTGAATGCTTAATCAGACAAAGTCTGAGGTTTTAGGCAGAGTAATACTGGTAGCTGACATTTTAGCTATTACTCAGGCATTCTGTCTGATTAGTATTTAAGCCAGCAGTTGTCAGACAGTCAATCTGCGGTGCCCACCTCACTTCACTGGGTGTGACAGCCTTCAGCTGTGTTTGGTCCACTGGCTGTTCCAGTCTTTGACAGAAAGTCCAGACTGTTAGTCACCTCTGCTTTCCGTATTGCACAGCTAACATCACTGACAGCTGCAGAAAAGAGAAAACTAATCAGCCGAAGCCTGCGTGAGCTGAGAGCGACAAGGCAACAAAGCGGGCTGAAAAAAATCAGTGTATGCAAGACTATCGCTGCGGTCAACAAGCAAGAGACTTTGGACAGGTCGCCAATCCATCACTGGCCCCTTTGACTTTCTGTGAAAACCTGCTTTGTGTATACTTGACACAAATTTAAAATAGGAATGTGTAAAATGTTTAAAGTAACAGAAAACATGATTTCTTCCATTGAAGCATCTTCAATCTTAAAATCTTAACATGTTTCCATTAGATTTTAAGGAAAGAAATTCCAGAATGAACACCAGCAGGATTCCTTGATCCTATTTATTGTTCTATGAAATGAACTAAACAAAACTCTTCCTTTTAACAATTATGTAAATAATAATAATAATAATAATAATAATAATAATAATAATAATAATAATAATAATAATAATAATAATAATAATAATAAAGCAAGATTTTAGGACCAGATATTTGGACCTCCACAGACCTGGTTCATTTTTGGGTACAGTATCAGGAGGCCCCAAACACCATGGAACTGTCCGGCTATCAGGCATCTGAAAGGAGAAAGGTTCTGTATCCCAGAGATGAACCTGTTTTGGTGCCAAATGTGTGTGTGTTAACCCCAGACCCAATGAAGCTGGGAAGAGAGTGTCATAATCCACCAGTGTTGTATTACCCTCGATAGGTATCTGGTTGTGTAAAGATGGCTATCTTTAATTTTTGCAGTGTTAAGGAGCAATAAATAAGACATTTACTGTGAAATTACGTTTTAAAATGATATTCTGATTTGCAACACTAGGCGTCATTACTACTTATTGCTCCTTTAAAGAAATACATTTCCCCCAATGGCCAAGAGAATCAGCTGCAGGGTAAAGATAGCAACTAATAGCATGCTTTACAAAATATGAGCTAACACACTTTGACTTCAATGCATTAATTATATCCATTGACACTGATTTTGACATTTCCTGACTTTCAGCACATGATGACTGTTAACTGACTTGCAGGGAAGTGTAGGACTGCAAATACAAACCCAGTGCTCTTGTAAGTGTAGGACTTTAAACACATACTGTTTAATGAAGTCAGTTTTATTGACCCATTCATCTCCACATATTGTGGTTAGCAAGCAAAACGTTATACAATTTGCAATAGTAATAGCTTGCGGATTGGTAACTTTCAAATCTTTTTTTTTTCTTCCAGGACAAGATCTCGAGGGACTTCCAGCTTCTAATTCATAATTTGTATGTTCAGCTTACACTGAGAGGTTATTTGAAGTCTTTAGAAAACACCCCGTGCTACTGAATGTTAAAAAGAAAGAAAAGGCGACCAACAGTCCTACAGGGATTGCACGGCCGCACCAGAATACTCCTCAGGAAATTTAATTGCAGCAACTACAAAACTTGTTCCAGTGAGTATTATATAATAAGGACTCTGCTCTAACATGAAATTAAAAGCACATTTTGTGTTCTCCTGGCTTGAGAAGTTTTAATGGGGAAAAAAAAAATTATTAACGTTAACACCATAAGTCGTGTTGTTTTCAGAGTTTCACTTCATTGTTTGCTGATAAATTGCCACTTGTCCCAACTCTCCATCAAACTCCCTATGCATTTGGTTTCCCATATACTGTCAATTTCACAGTCCAAAAAAGCTTATCCCTTGCTGCAGCATGCAGAGAGTTTCCTTTGTTCTCTGTGAAATAACCAAAGCAAGCAGCCAAGTGTGAAGTGCTGTTTGATGACAAACACTGGGAAATACAGTGAAATATGGTATCATGGCAAATTAGCAGATGAAGCAATTTGCCGCAGCTTTTAGATCCTATCTGACAAATAAGCTTAAAAATAAGATGTAAAAAGAACAAAGGGATATGGAAATCAAAAATGACGTGTCGAGAGTAGCAAAAGAGAGGAAGGGTAGAGGAGGACAGGAGCGGAGGGAAAGGGTTGGAGGAGAGAGGAAAGCGCCGGGACAAACAGCTAGGCTATTGATTTATAGGAGGGTATAGTCTTAGAGACGGGAGCAAGATTGATCAAATGGAAGGTTATCCTTATTCACAAAGGCAAGCTGTTTGCCAATACCTATCACAGCAAGCTAAAATGGTTCAAGGGATCCTTGACATTCACCAACTCTGCAGACCCTGTTCTTGGCCAGTTTAAGAGATCCTTTCAGAGGGGAGTTTATTTTAGAAAACACTGATTTTTCAGTTTACAGTCAACATAGATGTAGCATCATTGTTGAAGTTGAACCCCTTCCCGCTTAAATTGATTTAAAACAACATAAAAATTGATTTGTGCTTTTGCTGTAAACAGATTGTAAATGAAATAGAGATCAATGATTTGCCTATAGCAGATACAATACATATGAATTTAGGTTTTTAGTATGCAAATGAGCAAAATTTGGTATAACAGGGTATAACTCTGATCACCATATGGTGCCAGTACGATCCATGTGGTGTGTTGCATACGCATGAACAGGCATTAGTGGTGGCTGGGTGGTGGTTTGAGGAAAATCTTTGGCAATAGTCTAGAAGTTGAGGTGATTTTGTGTAGTTTTGCATGCAAATAGATTGCTGCAGGTCATATTAAGATCAAACGTGCTCTGTTCCAGTTGTTATGCGATGTTCTGAGTCATATTTCCAACTATCACACACAGCAAAACCTGTGTTTTTTTTTTTTTACTTTCAACTCGGAAATTCTGACTTTCAAGTTCAAATGGAATGTCCCACTCATTCATAAAGCCAGTCTACCCATTTAGATATATTCTAACCTATGAATGCATTGATGTACAAAAGACTAGGGATGGGAATCGAAAACCGGTTCCTGTTCAGAACCGGTTCCGTGTGTTCCAATTCCATGGCACCGTTTGGCAGCTCGCTTAACGATTCTCTTATCGATTCCAGGCAGCACCAGAGCCGGGCAGCACGACTTACGTCACGTTTTTTACACAAGTTACGCACACGGCATTCAGTAAGCAAGTACGACGTGACCAGGCGTAAGTCTAGAAAAGCAAAACAAAAAAAATGGCGCCCCATCGGGTAAAGCGATCAAAAGTCCGGTCAACAAGGAAAAATCAGTGGATCATTAGCTATACCTAACACTAATACGTTCGTGGTGATTTAATGAATTTAGCGTTAATCAATAAGAAAATAAAAGCATAAATTGTCGTCTCGATCACTGTGTATGGGGGCGGCCATTATTGCCCGACATCACATCCTGTGACGTAATGTCGCGCTAAGGCATTGCGCTCTACAACAACAATTGTTTCGGATTTCGAGAGGACTTCACCATTGAAATTCACGAGAGCTATTGTTGAAGCAACAGGCGGGCTCTCCTCATCCTTTCTGCGGAGGAAGAGGAGAGCCCGCCTGCCGCCGCCCATCCTCACAACCTTCTACATAAGCACCATAGAGAGCATTCTGACCAGCTGTCTCTCTGTGTGGTGTGGAGGCTGCAGTGCCTCCGACTGGAAGAACGTGAGGAGAGTGGTGAGGACAGCAGAATGGATCATCCTAGTCTTAAAATTGCACAAACAAATGCATCCATGCACAAATGCCCTTGCACAATCCAATCTGTACATAAACAATGTCTCTTTTTTGTTACATTTCAACTGTTTGTATACTGTATATTTAAAATCTACTGTTTACTTCTAAATCTCTGCCGCACCTAAAAACTGTAATTTAACTTCTACTGTGATTTACAAAAGCTGTACGAAACGAAATTTCGTTCTGTACGCACTTGTGCATACCGAATGACAAATAAAGTTGTCTAAGTCTAAGTCTAAGTCTAAGTCCACGTCCATGGCAGTTGGATGTTCCAATACATCGGGTAAAAGTGAAAAAAACATTAGTTTTTTCACCTTTCCGATTCATGATCCACCACGGGCTCTTTTGTTGGATTGCCAACTTGCCATCGAACTTCTGGCCAGAGAGAAAACACGTCGTCTGTAGCCATCATTTGGAAGAAGAATGTCTTCAAGATGACATGAGAGCAAGACTTTTCGGTAGGTTTTTCTTTTTTATAATGTAGAATTTGCCGGGACATTTGTTTACCGACCAGAGCAGCGGAGGGATACGACACACTTCGATAGAATGCTCACTGTTGCCAAGCCCACTTATTTTATGCGACTTTGGTCTTCTTTTTTCTAAAGTCGCTTGTAAATTTCATGAGTTGTGGTGTTGCAGTTTTTTTGGGCTTGTTTCTGAAAGTGAAGTCGCTTGTTTCGGCTCTAAACTAAGTGACGCTAAAATATCCCTCCGCCTCATAACGCACTGCAGCTCATCCTGACAGGAGCAGAGAGTAAACTCAGAAAGAGCAGCTCTGTCCGTATTTTCTGCAGTTTACGGCTGACTGCTAACTGCTGAAAGTAGATTAGACGGTGCAGATCACCATTTTGAGCAGAGATTGGTTCTAAAGATGACTTTTATACTCATCTTATAACATTGCAGAACCCAACCTATAAACTGTTCTTTAATGTTTATTTGTTGTCTATTTATGTCTCTTTATGTATAACTAAATATAGGAACTAATGAACAACATATTAGTTCCATGTCATGCTGTGTAAAACATCTACATTTAAAAAAGGATGCTACATACAAGCAGTGTTACATTTTAATTTTGAGTGAGTGTTTGCTGGCTTTAATTATTCGTTTCCAGTCCTGTTTGCATCCACCTGTGAGTTTAATATTTAAGTTCCATTAAAACAACTTGTATTATTCTTGAGCGGCCACTTACAAGGCACTAATGTGATTGGGATGCTAGCTACTGCTGACCAAGTGGCCCCGTTTCTGAAACAGTTTTCACAAAACAGCTGGAAGAATATCTAAACATAAATCAAACCACACTATTAAAACTCAATCTTTCCACCTCTGGTTGGATTTGAACATGTAGTTGATGCCTTGAAGTGTGTGCGGAAATTACTCAAATGAAAAGCTGTGTCTGTGCTGGTAAGAGCATTGTGTGATCCAACTCTGATGCAGGGTGTAGCAGCGTTGATTTAAAGACAACGCAATGCATTATTATAATTATCATATGTTTTGATTGTTAAACAACTAAATCTGGGTCCATACAGTGACTCATATACAATGACCATATGTGAAAATTCTGCTTACCTGCAACATAAGGAAAGCCAACAATTTGCAGCATGAGTGCACAAAACCCATTTCACTGCACTACTTTTGCTTAGCCACCTTAATTCATTTTGAAAAGCTGATTTGTTGTTGGAACAGGTGGTACCCAAGGCTGAACACAGCCTTGGGTACCACCTTAAACCTAAGATTATGGAGTTCTTTTTTTTTTTCATTAGACCATCTACGGACATTGGTGATAAAGGTATGGCAATGATGTGAGTCATGGTGACCACTTGAAAATCCTGTCATTCTTTTTTTTTGGAAGTAAGTAAAGAGTAGAAATAAAAAATAGCAGTGCAGATATGGATCAAATGGTGTCTCCAACAGATATAGGCAATGATACTGCCCCCGCCGTGTTTCAAAGAGGGGATTGTGTGCTCCTCTTGATGTGTGGTGGATAGTATCCCACCACACATGATCGGAAAAACTGCACAATTGATTTTTTTTTTTACTTTCCAAGCAACATGTCAATATTCATATAATGTGAAACATTATTTATTACATCCAGCAAGACTAGTAATGTTAGAACAGTGGACAAAGAACCTCAATAAACATCTGTTATAGTGCCATCCCTACCCATCCCTACCCACCCCTACCCACCCCTACTCACCCTGCTCAGCTCTACAGGCTTGAGTATCTGTTAAATTTCCATCTGCTCTCCCATTAGGAAGAGCCACCATTAGGTTTACTGCCCTGTTTTATGTCTTAAACAAGGTGTAAAATGAGCAAAGCACTTATCCAACCTTAGATCCACCATGTTGGTTGATGTGTTAATCATGACAGAACATGACAGTGGATGTTAAACAACTGAACATTTTTTTTTTCAGATTTTTCCAAATATTAAATTGAAAGTTAAATATTTTGTGCTTCTTGTAACTGTTATAATTTTGAACATCTGTGAACCTTTTATGCATTAGCTGTGGATCTTGTTTTAATAAAACTATAATTTCAAGTTATTATAATTTTTTGTAATTATTAATCATAATTGTAAAATATGTAAATTATTCACTGATTATGCTAGTATGGAAGTCCATTTTACACATCTATGATTAGATGGAAGAGGAAAATATTTTAATAAGGGTCCTGAAATTGTTAATTGTTTCACTCATCAAGATGATTTTAAACAGAAGGTTTTTGAATTTTTTAAATTATCATATTCTTCACTGACTTGAAGTATGGATGTTGGGAGGTCTTCATTAAGTCCACTTGATGTGTAGATTGCGTTATTTTTTCCGTAATCAACTAACTCAATGGCATTAAATGTAGCAAGTTGGATTTTTAAAACAAACCATTTTAATCAAAAGCTGTTTCCAGAGGCTTTTAGGCCAGGTCAGAATTGTTCAACTATTTCTTAGCAAAACAATTTTCACATTTAATTTCAAAGTTAAGAATTAAATCCATCATGGAGCTATAAAGCTTTGATTCTAAAAAGAGCCACAGTGTCATGTGAAGTGTTGTTAAAATTCTTCGTTGCCCCTTACAGCTTGCAAAACTAAATTGCCACTTTAACAAGGCATTTTAATAATGGCATTTTGCTTTTGTCTTTGAGGTTTTAAATATAACTGTCATTCTGTCATCACAGTCGGGATCCAACAAATATTGATTAATTTCCTGCTGGTGGGAAACAATTTATGTTGATTTTTTTGAGTGGTGACAAAAATAAAGAAAGAGGTGTTAGTAGTATAACAAATAGCACTGGGACATTTAAATTTGTGCACATCTTTGTTCAATGAAAATCAAAGCTGTGGTTCAGAGATATTGAGTTTCAAAACTTGATTACCTAGTAATAGCCTGGTGGAGTATCAAGGGTGTACTATAGGCTCTAGGAATGTACAGGAGGCCAAGACAGGAGCAAAATGTATATGGTTAGATCAATAATGAAAATACTACGTTGAACACTTTCTAGTATAGTGTAGAAAATTTTAAATTTATGTTGAATCTCTTGGGGTTACCATGGTTAACTTTCCACTTCTTTTTTTTTTGGCATTTTCTTTTCAGGAGTCAGACCCTATCTTCTGCATCTTCTGTCACACCAAATACCTTCATGTCCTCTTTAACTCCATCCATTAATCTCCTCTTTCAAATTCCTCAAGGTCTCCTTCCTTACAGATCCAGCCTCAGCATCATTCTACCGATGAACTGACTATCCCTCTTCTGTTAATGTTCAAACCATCTCAGACTGCCCTTCTTGGCTTCATCTCTGCTACCTCCAGCTCCCTATATTGTCATTGGGCATGGTCATTTTCTAACCCATGTACAGATTCACGCAGGAGACAAGATGAAAAAATGGAAGACAATTTATTTAGAACATGTACACAAATTCACAACAGGAGGGTTGAGTCCACACATGTTTGGTTCCAGGACCATTTGAAGAGGAGAGCGCAGGGTTAAACGAGTTCACTGGTAGAATTAATTTGTGGAGAAAGAAATGGAGAGGAAGCTTACTTGGCTGTGAATAGTTGAGAGCGGGGAGATGGAAGTTAGGTCCTGGAGTGCAGAGGAATATCATCATGACAGGTCCAGAGAGTCTCAGTGTCAGGGGAAAACACCAGAGCTTCAGGTAAGCCTGGAACACAAAACAAGCTGACTTGAGACTGGACGAGATGAGCACACAGGGGTTAAATGGAGATTATGAGCAGGCCAGAAGTACCATCATAGGTAATCATCCGGCAAGGCATGAAGGTTCTGCAGCTCCTTCTAAACACCAGCCAGCCATGTTAAGGTGATTGGTGCCAATAGTGTGGCAGCACAGAGCAGAGCACACATGTTGAGGTAAAGACAGACAGACAGACAGACAGACAGACAGACAGACAGACAGACAGACAGACAGACAGACAGACAGACAGACAGACAGACAGACAGACAGACAGACAGACAGACAGACAGACAGACAGACAGACAGACAGACAGACAGACAGACAGACAGACAGACAGACAGACAGACAGATAGATAGATAGATAGATAGATAGATAGATAGATAGATAGATAGATAGATAGATAGATAGATAGATAGATAGATAGATAGATAGATAGATCGATAGATCGATGAGCTGCTGTGGTTCTTTGTATTGTTATTTGTAAGCATTTGTGCAATGGGTGTTGTGTGAAAATAACAGGACCTTCTTATTTGTATTCACGTATATTCAGACCTGTATGATACAAAGGCGTTCTTGCTTGATTTATGCTCCTCATTTTATCTCTTCTCATTTTAGTTCTTCTCCATCTGCTCCACTTAGTTGGGACAGCTTCGAGCAAAAGTGCCTGCTTCTTCAGCGCGTGCTTACTGCACACAGGTGGTCACTCAGTGTCGTGTTTTCAGAGGTAGGGGTTGGACAAAAATGCCGACAAGAGCTAGGAAGCAGCATGATGATGATACATGGTTTACATGGTAATCCGTGCTTTAATAAATGAACGGTAATGCTTACAGAAAATGACAAGTCTCTAAACTGACATGGAGCTGGGAACAAACAGCTACGGAGAAACAGGTACAGAGGTACTCACAATGTAGGATCCGACAACTAAGGAGAGGGAGGAGTGGATTAAATGGAGGGGGGAGAGCAGAAAGGAAGGCAGGAGAGCAGGTGAAAGCAATCAAATAATAATAGGTGACATGTGAAGGTGATGAACTGAGGGGATGGTAGAGCTGATGACAGGGCACACAGGAAGGAAACAGAAATCTAACAGAAACAAAATACATAAATGATACAGAAGGAACTAACAGAATCTATTAACTAAATCCATGAGGTAACAATAAACAAACAACCAAAGATCATGACATTCCCCCCACCAAAGGGTGGATCCCAGACACCCTTTAATGAGTCCAAAAAAAAGGCATCCAGGGCAGGCTGAATGAGTCTGGGATGGAGGGCACAGAACCAAGAACAAAGCTGGAGTTCAAGAGGGTGGTCGTCCCGACAAGGTACAGAGTACAGCAGGGCGGCAATGCAGCAAGAACCTTTCGAGACCAGACAGAGGCTGGTCCAGCCTAAGGACAAAACCACCAAACCTAAGATGAGCGGAGTGGTGTATGCGATTCAGTGCAGGGAGGAATGTTCTGATCTTTATATTGAAGAAACCAAACAACCTCTCCACAGACGCATGGCTCAACACAGGAGAGCTACCTCCTCCGGACAAAACTCAGCCGTCCACCTACACCTCAAGGATAAAGGACACTCTTCGAGGACCACAATGTTCACATTTTGGACATACATGTGAATCTGAGCTCTAATGAGGCCTCCCCAGCAGGTCTATAAATCTTGGAACTCCACACTACTTCAGACATTTTGAATTGAGAAAGTTTCCTGGTGACGAGGAGGAACCCTGCAGCCTGGAACCTGGGACTGGAGCTCTGGATGACGGTGGCCTGACTGCTTGAACCCATGAAGGAGTTTACTCTGAAGACTTGGAACCACTGACCTGGAACCACTGTGGAGTTCTCTATACTTGGGACCACTGAAGAGCGCAAACAGGAACCCAGTTAGGAGCCCAAGAAAGAGCTCAAGACCACGAGGTGTGTTCACC
Source organism: Fundulus diaphanus (assembly GCA_037039145.1). NCBI lineage: Eukaryota > Metazoa > Chordata > Actinopteri > Cyprinodontiformes > Fundulidae > Fundulus > Fundulus diaphanus. The sequence continues at coordinate 48,232,372 of CM073122.1, forward strand.
TGGACACCCTTGTCAGATAACTCAGAACCCTGGGATATGAGGTCCACATGGATGAGTGTGGTGATGCTGATGATGAAGGCTGATAGCAGTATTGGTGGTGAAGATAATGCTGGGGATGAGTGAGCCAGGAATGCACATGTAGAGTGGGGGATTCAGATACGAAAACTGCAGACCAGGGAGCTGCAGCTACAGCTAGGGTTATGGAAGAAAGAGTTGCTGCTTATGCAGAGGTGAAGATCATACCAGCTGCCGTAGATGTGGGAACTGTTGTAACTGGAGAAGTATGGTTTCTGGTACATAAAGGTGTCAATGACCAAGCTCTGAGGTGATTATTAATGGGGTCAGGGGTTCTCTGGTGGCAGAGCAATGGGCTCAGAGGTGACTGTGACTTGACTCTGGGGATACTTTAGTTTTTTTATAATGTAGAATTTGCCGGAACATTTGTTTACCCGATCAGAGCAGCGGAGGGATGCGACAAACTTAGAAAGTATGCTGACTGTTGTGAAGCCCACTTATTTTATGCAACTTTTGTCTTATTTTTTCTAAAGTCACTTGTAACTTTAATGAGTTGTGGGTTGCAGTTGTTTTTGGACTTGTTTCTGAAAGTGAAGTCGATTGTTTTGGGTCTAAACTAAGTGACGCTGAAATATCCCTCCGCCTCATAACGTGCTGCAGCTCCTCCTCACAGCAGCAGAGAGTAAACTCAGAAGGAGCCGCTCTGCCCGTATTTTCTGCAGTTTACGGTTGCAATAACTGATGATAACTGCTGAAAGTAGATTAGACGGTGCAGATCACCATTTTGAGCAGATATTGGTTCTAAAGAGTTTTATACTCATCTTATAACATTGCAGAACCCAACCCATAAACCGTACTTTAATGCTTATTTGTTGTCTTTTTATGTCTCTAAAATGTAAAATTAGTTTTAATTTAAATTTAAATGCTTAATACCATGTCTATCTTTGTTTAAGGGGTTAAAAAAATATTTTGGCATGAAAACGGATATTTATTTACAAGGGGACAGATAGGGCATCGGGACTTGCTCTACAGTCGATACCGCGAAAAAACGTCACAAACTGGGAGGTGGCAGTACTGTTCTTCTCCAAGATGGCGGCCCCCATAAAAGGACCTTCAAATTAAAATTACTCTTAATTAAAAAAGCTTATGATTAATTAAACACTATGTAATAATTTTATATTTAAAGTACTTTCAGCAGTTTGAATTCTGATTTTGACTGGACTTCTCCTTTTATATTGATGCTAGTTGCAGTAAAAGGAGACTTGTGTACCCTGCCTTTGTTTCTTTACTAAAGGAATTTGTTCCAGCTACACAAGTTATCCACCTGCAAAGGAGCAGCTTTTCATAATGCATTTCAGCATAATAAGATGTTTGTATTGCCATAAAATACTTATTGAGGGAAGGATTGATTCAGACGGAGCACTGCTGAAGGCCTGAGTGTGAAATGCATGGCTCGCATATATGTACAAACATACATAGACTATTTTGCCAAAGGTATTCTGTCACCCATCCAAATAATCAACATCATGTGTTCCCATAGCTTCCATGGCCACAGGTGCATAAAATCAAGCACCTAAGCATGCACAAGGGTTGTCAAAATAAGTTTTAAAGTCTAAAATGGCCAGTTAAAACAGAAGAAAACATGTGACCCTCTTTAAAGACAAGGTAAACACAAAAGTGTCATTCAGAGGACAGACAAACAAGAAAAACTAAAGGCTGAACAGTGCTACATGTCAAACTAACCATAGAGATGTTTAAGGAGTAATGTAAAAAAGGCCAGTAAAGGATCTGCAACAGATGTAGTAAACCTCTCGCATAACATAAGCTAATGCTAGCTGTTATTAGCTTGACATACATCCCGGTGACAGGGTTCTGTCTCTCTGAGTGTCCCCTTCAAGCAGTACTTTCCAGGTGTGCAGTTCTGCACCAGGCAACACTCCATTCTACTGCGGTACGAATTAACACAGGGAAATATTAATCAGCTGAAAGTTCAGTCAGCTAATCAATAGTGAAGCAACGAAACAAACTGGAGCACATCCCTCCATTACTCCTGTGGATAGTTGTAAAGGCATTTGAGGTGAATGTGGTTAATAAAAACAGGTTCTGGTGGAGCCAGACTGAAGCTAACCATTAGGGCTGAATGAAGCAGGAACTCATTGCAACCTACTCTCCTGCTGGAGTTGATCACTGAAGAAAATATAATGCAGTTACCAGAAAGGCAGAAATTGTACAGGAGGCCTGCTGAATTCATTGGCACGGACCTTAGATACTTAGTTATACTATAAAATGTATTTGGTATGGACCGGATCTATGATTGTTTTGTTCTTGTATAGAAAGATTCTTAATTTGTCCCTCAGTAACATTCAATTGTATCATCAGCAGATTAACAGATGCAAATGGAACCACAAAGTAGCACATTAGAGAATTATAATAAGATCATATAATTGCATGACTAAATCAAACCTGGTGAAGAAGGCCCAACAATTGCTCTTCTCCCGCAGGAAACAGAAATGGACCGGACTTTGCGTTAACCTGTTAAAAAACTTTTACAGAGCTACAACAGAAATCATTTTATGTCTCAGCATAACTATGTGGTATTGGAGCTGCACAGTGGTGCAGAGGATTGTGGGATGCTGTCTACAACATCTGGAGATGGTTTATCTAGTCCAGAGAAGGGCCAGACACATTGCCACAGATCCCACCCACCCTGGCAATGTGCTGCTTCACCCACTTCCATCAGGTAAATGCTTCAGAAACATTAATTCAATAACGAATAGAGTCAAAAACAGCTTCTTTCCAAATGTTCTAAGGGCTATCACCCCCTGTTAAGAAGTATATGGTCTTATCTCATTTTACAAGCACACTACTGGTAATGCCTATTTGCACACTCAGGAATTCTCAGGGAATGTCTGATTGCACAGATAAATTATATATTTATCTAAAGGAGGGCTAACTATGGTGGAACAAAACTGACATACTTAAAAATAAATGCAGAAATATATAAATGGCCCAATAAATAAAACAACACACTTAAAGGATCAATAAGTAATAATGCCGCCTAGTGGTTAAAATCAGAAAAACACATACCTTTCATGGAACCCCGCCATTTACTCAATCGTCTGTTTTTGCTGTGAATCCCCACAGCATTTTTACTTAGACAGAATGTATATGCTGTTGTATTCTGTTAGATTTCTGGTCTGCTTCTCTTACTAGCTGCCACATTTGCAGGCTGCTGATAATTTGCCAAAATAAAATACCAATGCTGTACTCTGTTTTGGGAACCTTGGGAACTCTCTTATGATTGGCTCAGGAACTAGGAAGTAAACACGGGCTACACTCTCAACCAAAGTAGTTCCGGACCGTACCTCTAAGTTTGGAAGGAGAAAAACTTGACTAAGACGTTGTTGATGGAGAAGACCGATTGTTTATAGGAAATGTTACCACCATCCCTGGTGACAAATGAGAATGATTTAGGTTTATTTTACAGTAAATATATCACTTACTGTTCCTTTGAAATGTACTAAAAAGAATACATAAGATATGTAATGTAATATATGCAATACTGTCCTTGTCGAATCAGCCTGCTGACCTAGACCCTATTTGAGCTAGTCCCTAGTTCTTGTTATCAAATTTAACCAGTATGTGCAACAATTAATCAGATAAACCCAGGAGAACTGACACCCACTTATGCGACTCTAGAGATTTTAAATACGCTAGCTGAGAATGTCTCAGTCAAACTTACTACAGTAGGTGGAATTTAAAATGAATAAAAAATAATAATAACTAGAAAAAGCTGTTCGAGTGAGAATGCTAATCTGCAGAATGATTTGAGCAGAAGATGCAGAAGATCCCTGCAGAAGAGAAAAGGTAGCTTAAAAACACATTGAAATAAAAGAGGAACCAATGTGAACATGAAAGTACAACAGAAGAATGTTTTAAAAAAGCTAAACCAGTTAAACAGTAGTAGCAGAAGTAGTAGTAGCAGTTGTGGTAGTAGTATCAGTAGTAGCAGTAGTAGTAGTAGTAGTAGTAGCAGTAGTAGTAGTAGTATCAGCAGCAGAAGTTGTAGTAGTAGTAGTAGTAGTAGCAGTAGTAGTAGTATCAGTATCAGTAGTGGTAGTAGTAGTAGTAGTATCAGCAGCAGAAGTAGTAGTAGTAGTAGTAGCAGTAGTAGTAGTATAAGTATCAGTAGTGGTAGTAGTATCAGTAGTAGTATTACTAGTATCAATTGTAGTAGTAGTAGTAATAGTAGTAGTAGTAGTAGTAGTAGTAGCAGTAGTAGTAGTATAAGTATCAGTAGTGGTAGTAGTATCAGTAGTAGTATTACTAGTATCAATTGTAGTAGTAGTAGTAATAGTAGTAGTAGTAATATCAGTAGAAGTAGTAGTAGTAATAGTAGTAGTGGTAGTAGTAGTAGTAGTATCAGTAGAAGTAGTAGTAGTAGTAGTAGTAGTAGTAGTAGTAGTATCAGTAGTAGTAGTAGTAGTAGTAGTAGTAGTAGTAGTATCAGTAGTAGTATTAGTAGTAGTAGTATCAGTAGTAGTAGTATTACTAGTATCAGTAGTAGTAGTAGTAGTAGTAGTAGTAGTAGTAATAGTAGCTGTAGTAATAGTAGTAGTAGTAGCTGTAGTAATAGTTGTAGTAGTAGTAGTAGTAGTAGCAGTAGTATCAGTAGTAGTAGTAGTAGCAGTAGTATCAGTGGTAGTAGTAGTAGCAGTAGTAGTAGTAAGGCAAGGCAAGGCAAGGCAAATTTATTTATATAGCACATTTCAGTACAGAGACAATGCAAAGTGCTTTACATGATTAAAATATAGGAAAATAAAACAGAAGCAGTAGTATCAGTAGTAGTAGTAGTAGTAGTAGTATCAGAAGTAGTAATAGCAGTAGTATCAGTAGCAGTAGTAGTATCAGTAGTAGTAGTAGTAGTAGTAGTAGTAGTAGTAGTAGTAGTAGTAGTAGCATCAGCAGCAGAAGTAGTAGTAGTAGTAGCAGTAGTAGTAGTAGTAGTAGTATAAGTATCAGTAGTGGTAGTAGTAGCAGTAGTAGTATTACTAGTATCAATTGTAGTAGTAGTAGTAATAGTAGTAGTTGTAATATCAGTAAAAGTAGTAGTAGTAGTAATAGTAGTAGTGGTAGTAGTAGTAGTATCAGTAGAAGTAGAAGTAGTAGTAGTAGTAGTAGTAGCAGTTAGAAATAAGAAGATATTTTTGATGACTGAGGGGGATGGGGGAACCAGTTTAAAACAGAGCCAGAATCAATAGAACTCCAGCAAGTGGGGCTTCTGCATCTTTTTCTTTTTAGGAAGAGCAGTTTTCCCACAGTTTCTGGACCATCTCCCTTTATATTCTGCATCTCTTTACAGAAGACACCCTTTTTGTCACCTTCGGGGAACTACAGTGTGATTTCCGGACGGAGATAAAACTAATTCACCTTAAAACCTCAGCATGTGCCTTTTTTCATTACCCAGTCAAGAACCAAATGTTTTATTAAAGGATGGAAGGACACTTACTAAAAGAAAAACTCAGAGAGATGAGGTGTTTGAGTAAATAGAATGTGATCAAAAAAGGACAAAATTTATTTAAGATTAAAAAGAACAGATACAAAAATCAGAAGGTTATAAAAATAACAAAGATTCAAAAGCTTCTTTTTCAGTCACTTCTAAAAGCCACAGATGAAAAAAGCTGAAAAAACGTTGTTCTCGCTCTGATCTCTCTCGCCCCCCCCATAAACATCAAGGAGTGCAATCTATGAAAAACTAAACAAGAAATCTAAAAAGCTCCAAAACACTAGCTCCTAACAATGCTCTAAAAATACATATGTGAGTAACAACATGATTAACATATAAGGAGGGATTCAATGCACAAATTACACTGTGAAGAAGGAGGGATGAGGTAGAGGCTGGTGTCTTGTTACACTGCATAGCATATATGGACTTCCTTTCCGTTTTCCTCTCTCTTCCACGTCTTCTTGGATCCAGGTTGCAGAAAGTACCACTTAGCCCTGGAATGTGCCACGACTCCCCCACATGGATGGCCTCTCGCGCCCGTAGACTCTCACTCTCTCTTCTCATGTGGCACCAGGTGCAACTGAAGAACATGGACCTGGGGAGCCTCTGCACAGCAGACAGAGAGCTGACCTCTGACCCTGTGCCTCCGTTCCACGGCCTAGTTCAGTGCATTTCTTGTGAATCTTGTGTTTCAGCAATGAAACCTCCGGCAGAAAGCTGGATGCTTCTTTTAAATGTCCACATGCTGGAATTCATAACTATCCTTTTTTTTAAATATATATCATATTTCTTTACAATACCATGTTTCATAATGGGACTTTCATATTTTTTTCTCCAAGTCCAACATATTATTTAAGCATTTGATTTTAATTGTACAAGTTTTTGTTTTAATGTTTTCTTTTACTTATAGAAGTCCTCTCTTTCCCCGTTTGTTTTTTTTACTTTGTTTTTTTCCAACAAGCCTTTTTATTTCAATGTGTTCTTTTTACATTTTTCTGTGTTTTGCTTTCCTTTTCCTCATGCAATTATGCCTCATTTGGCAAATTAGGTGGGTGGTCCTTCTATGGGTCATCTACTCTTCTACTGGTCAATCAGAAAGAAGGTGAGGGATAAGTGTGCAGACCTGTTCCAACCATAACTATGCTTCTATACTAAGCATGCAGCGAGTCTGGCATGCGCTTTTGAATCACACACACATTTGCTCAATACGTGGCATGTGTTCAACTCTGACAAACTCTTCTGCTCTCTGCTTGCACTCAGCCCCGACAATAACCAGAGGCAGAGCAAGCACAGAGCTGGTGGAGACATCTGTAATCGTTATTCAGGAGATAGTCATTCAAAAACGAAACATTCTAGTGAACAAACTGAACCGAATCACTTTCTTGCTGATTCGTTCATTTCTCAGTTCAGTTGAGGTCATCACTCTACTTTTTTTTTTTTTTTTTGTTAAATTCTTTTATTTTACCTGTAAGACAACCCAAACTTTAAATCTGTACTTCAATTTCAATCTTTTTCTTTGGTGTAAGTGACCTCAGGCTGCTGTTTGTAAACATAATCTGTCTAATATTCTTTTTTTTTTTAGTTGATTGTCTATAGTATTGCTAGTAAAAGTTCAGTAACGCACAATAACTGCAAATGCGCCAACCCTGAGCTATCGCTACGGTAAAATTAGCCTGGATCATCTAATCAAGCAGAAAGCAGATTTTACGTCCCATGATAGTATTCATTTAATGTGTTTATTAAACAGTATATATCGTAGAGACTATTTCACCCTCATATGATGACACTGATATACAATCTTATAAAATGTTCTTTCGGTTGGCTAGGAATAAGTGAAGACTGTGAAGCCTTCTGGCATTAATTTGAAACATGGCGCCACCCTGTGACAGCAGTACTGTGTCGCTTAATTCAAAGCACAAACAAATATAGCAGGCCATGTTTCCTTCATGCAGTGACTCAGCCTATGAATCCTGTGGGTGAACACGCGTGCATAATGTGCAGTACACAAATCGTACTAAGAGTGGCGCTGTGTCACTTACTCTCGCAGATGGGACGGATCTTCATGCGATAATTAAAACAAGGCGAAAAGCACCGCACCTGATCTTAAACACTGTGGCATGCTTGTAAATAAACAAAGTTGAGTTTTGACCACCTCCAAACAGCGCTCAGGCTGTAAAGACAGTTAAACCCTGAGACAAAACATGTTTACCATGCTAGACTGCAGCGTCTAGAGCAGAGCAGCTCTGAGAGGAGGGAAAGGAGGCAGGGCTGGTGGGGGAGAGGTGGGGGAGAACCCTGGACAGATCTATTTATGTTTCGATTTCCTTTAAAATAGTTATTATCATTATAACCTCCAACAACTGGAGGGAGGTTTTCAGTCAACAGGGCTGGAGAAGCTCCGCTCAGCAGTCATATTCGACATGGTCACCATCACCGGTTGACAAACTGGTAGACTAATGATAAAACAGGGATATTTCTGATTTGTCAGCTGTAATATTTTCTTATTAAACTCAGACACAACATAAAAGTTTTTTTCTTCTGTTTTGCAAAACTTCTGCTGAAAAAAAGCCCTTTTGCTTTATTTTTTAAATAATTAATATTGTCTCTAAGAAAAGTTAATTAGCAGAAGTTCTCTATTTATTAAAAATGATTTTGAGCTTAAAAAAATATTCATCTTTTTTTTGACAGTAGCTCCCAAACTGCCAGTAATACATGCAGTTTACTCATTTAAATGGGGCAGACCAAATCTGATTTGTATATCTTATCCACTGGTGAAACAATCTTTTAAGATCAGGTGCAACATGCCCACTTATTGCTCACCCAGTTTCTTTTATTCTTTTTTCTTTCTGTCCATGCAATATAGCTGCCCATATTCAGAATCTTTGAAGATCAGGCCCTCAGTGTCACCCCATGCATGGAGCTGTTGCAGAGTCGCCGAGCTCTTTCAATGACAGACTGCTGCATCCTAGATGCTCAAGGGAGCGCTTACGCGGGTCCTTCATCCAAACTGCTGTTAGACTCTATAGTCTCTGCTGCTCACAACAAACTCAAAAATTGTTTGCAAACATGCTAATTGTTGCACAGGTTCTTGATCTGATCAATCATTTTTTACACGGTCTCTCAGAGGTGTTTGCTTGTACAATCATGTGTAGGGCTTTAGCCATGAAGAATAAGAAATGGCAGAAGACAGAAGGATATCTCCTGGCTTCTGCAAAACCATCCCGCAGGATCAAATCGGCCTCTTTTTTCCGTGGACCCTCCACAAGGTGGGTCACACCGGAGAGAGATTGTTCTTTCTCACGGACCCACATGGTGTTCACTTCGGAGGGTCGTCAAACATCCTCAAACTGGACCCACAGTTAAGTGCAGTCTGATTTCTGCGGAATCAGACCTCGGACGCAGAAAATCAGGTGCAACAGAAACTGGAAAAAAATTTAGAGTTGTGTACTCTGGGTAAATTATTACGCTCTCAAAACCTTTCAATAGCATCTCACTTCAAGAAGAACCTTATGTATTGCATCAAGAGGTTCTGCAGCATATGGCTTCATCCTAAGAATAGCTACTCTTAAAATATTTAAATCTCATGTAACTTAAAAGCTGTGATTCACATGTGCATACTGTTTGTGTGCACATTTACCTTCAGGTAAAAAAACAACAACAAAAAAACAAACAAAAAAACACCAAAGATACCACAAAGAATCGTTGCTCAGAGCATGACACTTCAGGGAAAAATAAGATGTGGTTAAAACAGCTATCTCTTGAATTCAACCCATATTTTAGTATGAAAATGGATAATTGCAGGCCAATTGGTATTATCTAAAGCTGTGATTCAACATCATCACTTCTTATCAATTTATGAGAAAGCCATGTAATCAGCACTGATTACACTGCAAATATACACTCCCAGGCATTGGTGCAGTGATCAGAATAAAAGATACTGACAGATGAACCTGATCATCAGGTTGGAGCAACAATTATTTCATTTTTAATTCCAACCAAAACAAAATTGTGTCCTATCAGTTTTCTTCTGTACTGACCTGTCTTTCAATAGCCATTTTTTTGTAGCCATAATTGTCTGCCTTGTAACTAAGCAGTAATTCTTTTCCCATTGGACAAAAACTAGCTACTTTCAAGTAAAGTGTGAAATTCCGGAACCTACAGAGCAGCTGGTTTATTTATTTTAATTAAATAATTAAATAATAATAATAGCTTTATTAATACAAAATGTCCTGTATGATTACTATAAGGTCCATCTAAAATCATTTATAATATTGATTAAACTGTCAGAAAGGCCTTTGCTCTTTATGGAGTAAGGCACTGCACTGTGATGTTGATTTCCAAAATAAAAGTAATTCATGGCATATGTTTTTTAATGCATCCACTTTCATGTTTTAACACTGCACGTTCTCCAGTTTCCTCCGAAGATAAATGACTGCCGCAGAACAGTCGCATATTAACATTGTTTGAAAGGCACAAGGGATATAAAAGGAGCTATTTCTTAAAGAAAAAAGTTCCTCCACTTGAAAATGTGTCCTCTGTGGATCACTAATAATAATCTCAGAACTGCTCCTCGAAGGTCACTTCGTGTAAATGTAATTTTCCAGTATTTGAACACCACAAGCAGAATTTTAGTCACCTCCATTTTTTTTTTAACTTCAGGATAGACACACATCTTACAAAACAACTTCATGATGTTCGTGACCCTTAAAGTTAATAACCAACGACACATGGCACACATTTATTATAAGTATAAAATGACTGAAGCACTTAAATAAAATTTGTGATGATTACTTTAGCACAATACGCTGCACATAGAGACAGAACGATGCGCTCTGACTGATTGTTCTCTTCTGTTTTAGCTAGCTTTGTTTTATTTAAAGCAGCTTCACCTGTTTGTGCTGCGGGTGATTAAATTGGGTATCCTCTGCAGCCTGAATCCTCTGTCTAAGAGAAGAGCCAGGTGTTTCACAGATAGAGTGATTTGTCATCCAACATGCTCTCTTTCTGTGTAGGCTGCTATATTATAAGAAAAGTCCCCCAGTTTCCACTGCAGGCACTTGTGTCACGCTCATCACGTCTGACAGCTGTTCAAACCTTATCGCATCTGCTTATTTGGAGAGAAAGTCTGCTGCTATCATTAGCGCATTCTCAACATTGCCATATTGGCCTCTTTTTTTGCATCTGTTCTCAGAAGTAAAGTGTAACTGATGGTATTATCTAAAGCTGTGATTCAATAATCTGGCTAATCCTATGGGACTTCTCAGAACTGGGTGTTGTAGCACTGAACACTCGCTGTGCTTTTGGAAAAGTAAGGAGCCTTAGAGTCAAGACTTTAAACTATTTTAAGGATTAAGAACATTTCCCTTGGAAAATTAATGAACATCCACTGCAGAGAGAGAGAAAAAAAGATGCTGACATAGATGATGAGCATAATATCGAAGCTGTACATTGCAGTCTGAGGCAAAAGAGAAAACAATTTCTGATTTTTTTTTTTCCCCATTAAACACAAACACCCGTCCTGCAGTGTGGTGCCGATTAAAATGCACGCTTGTTATGGAGATGCACTGAATTGGATGGCTCCATTGTATGTGAAGAGGGGCTATGTTTAGACCGGAGGAAAACTAAGGTCATAAGAAGCTTTGGGGGTGAAGAAAAAGAGAGAAAAAACACCACCTCCCACCCTCCATCCCTTATTGCTTCACACTTTCCTGCAAACCCTGCCATTTCAGAGATTTATAAATAGTGTTAAGCCTGTTCTTGGCTCTCTTGTCGTTATGGGCCGCTCAGTTTGAGTGGCGGTTGTCACAGACAATTTCTATCATACTTTTATAGAAAACGGCTGCTCACTGAGGGGAAGAAAATTCCTTTTGAGGAGGCAAAGTCTCAGTCGGAAGAAAATTGGGAACAACAAACACTGATCTTTTTTGGCAAGTAATTGTAAAAGCCATAAAAATATATTTTAATTTTGCCACAGGTCTTCAAAGCTTTTCAGTAACTTTTACTTCAAGCAAATGATTCAAGTGTTAAGACAAGAGGGGCATGCTTCCTCTTCCTTATTTGAAAATAAAAATAAATCAAATATAGACGCCACCAATGCCAAAATTATCTCAATCAATCATATCATTTTTTAACAAATAATATCAACAAGGTAAACACATTAGTGCCATTCTAATGAAACACTAAGATTACACAAATCATCTAATTGACAGCCAGAAAAGTGCAATAAATGCTAAACAATGCTGGGATGTACAGAATTGAAAAAAAATAATATGTGCCCCTTGCAGATGCACTTACATGTTTCAGATCATCAAAAAATTTTTACGTATCAGACAAAGATAACTTTTGTAAACACAGCAAGGAGGTTGTAAAATCAGCATTTAATTTATTTCAGGGAAAAGAGCCACCCAGACCTCCCTGGCCCTATGTGAAAATGTAATTGCCCAACTTGTTAAACAATGCATTACCTGTGATTACCCACTAGCCACAGAGCCCTTATTATAGCCTAACCTGTAAGAAAAAAAAAAAAAAAAGAAATGGCAGGAAAGGGAACCTGCCTGACACAGGCATAGGCCGGCATGACATTCTCTTGGTATGATGACCTTGAATAAAAAATTACCACACCATCAACAGTATAAGACAAAAAGATCAAACAAAAATGTATAATGTGATCTAATTGCTCCCCCCCCCATTTTTAAACACACTTTATTATTTTGAAACAGAGACAACACAAAACACAGAATTTAATTTATGTGCAATAAGCTATTTATACAAGGTGCTATAACCTGTGCAATACGCCTGTGCAATAACCATGTATAAAGTGTATAATAACATATGTGCAATAACCTATTTATACATAGGATTGTATAGAATTGTAAATAGCTGTATAACTGTGTGTAACTCCTTCTTCTGACTTTTGATTATTGAGCCGATGGGACAAGTGAATTTGTCCATTGTGAGATCAATAAAGATTATCTTATCTTATCTTAAACATAATCCCTACCAGTCATATGGCACATATAATAATACAGAGGTAGCCAAGAAATGGTGGAAAATAATCAAAGCCACCTATACAATAATAACATTGAGATAAAGATGGCTAAAAATAGGAAAATGCATAATTAAAAAGAAGTACATAATAATTATAAAACGTGATAATAAAAGCGTCTGTAGTTTGTTTCCAGTCTGTCATATGTAATCATGAGTTGAAGGTAACAATTCATCAGCATCCTATAGGCTACTTTCTGTGTCCTTCAACTTGGGACACAGAAAGTAGCCTATAGGCAAGGGAGAAGCACTTTTCTATTCAGAAAATTGTCTGCCCATCAATGGTAGATTTCTCAGATCTATAGGTATGGAAACCATGAAGGGTGTGCTAACTTTTATAAATAACCAATATTTGCCCTTTACAACAGCTTGTAAACTTTGACGAGGGAAAATGTCAAAGATCTTCCTGTACCAAAGGGTGACACTAGGTGGAATTTTTCTGGTTCAGTTCAACCGTATACATTTTCATGCAATTAGGGGGAATTTTTCAAAGAGCTTATAATGTGATGCAGTTAGATGTAAGTCCCTAGAGGGAAAGCCTTGGAGGAAAACCCCAGGGTCTTTCTTAATTTTAAGAAAAATTAAGAAAAATGTGGAAATCAGTTTATTTACCCAAAAGGTAATGGGAATACGTCCCCATTTTGAATTTGCACTTGGTATACAGCTGAGAAATCGAGGGGTCAATTTTGTTTAAGATAACTGGAATACTATCCAGCCTGTGAAGTGTCTTGTGCTACATTTCCCACAACAGGTTACAAGTAGATGTGGACCTGATTAGGCATATAGTCGTCTGCCAACCATCCTATTTATTGTTTAGGTAGTTCTCCTACCTATGAGAACTGTCTGGTAAATGGTATGTATTATAAGAGCCAATGAGTGAGTTAAACAATGAAATAAAATGTTTTATGATCTTGCACTTTAGAAAAAAAATCTCTCAGCCTCTTTGTAAGAGATGTAAGTACCCAACAAAATGGTGTTTGGGGGTATTGAATGTCTCCTGTAACAGCCAGAAGGACAATAAGGTATTATTCCTTAATAAAGGACCAATTACATGAATTATCTCATCCCTTTGATGAAAGAACATGGTGATTTGACACATGCAGGAATGTCAGGATTTTTTGTTATGGGAGAGACTAAAGTCTTCACATTTCTCCTTGCCAGGTCTTTAGATGTATCAATTCATATTCTGATACTATTATATAGGATAAGATTGCGTTCTACTTCCAGATTTATTTTCGTTGCCTTAGATGTAAGTAAGCTTAAATGGGAATGAGGGTAAAAGGTCCATGAATGCATACAGGTCTCTCTCTTAATATATGAATGTTACCAAAGCCACGGGTGGCCTGCATGACTGGCCCAGTTATAGAACAACACATTATGCATGGAAAGACCACCCATGTCTGTAGGTAATTGTAATATCTGAAGCCTCACCCTAGGTCATTTGGCTTGCCAAATAAATTCAGAGAATGCCGTCTAAAATCTAGATATATTTTATTTGATAGAGATAAAGGGAGCATGATTACATTCACCTTAATGAGACTGATTACGCTGGTCTCCAAGCAGTGACGGGGTAACTCTGGCCAGTGCTCCAGGTGTTCTTTCACTATAGTGGAGCTTTGGGCAAAATTTAATATTTGCATATCCCTCAAGTTTGAGGACACATTTAATCCCTGTAATTTAATCTTATTTATATAAGGTGTTCACAGACATTTTCGACACCTCACTGAAGACATGCCATGTGCCAGCCTGCTGCAAAGCATCCACCATCATACCTGTCCCCAAAAAACCAAAGACCACAGGACTAAGCAACTTCAGACCAATCACCCTGACCTCTGTAGTAATGACGTCCTTTGAGTGCCTTGTGTTGACCCACCTTAAATCTATCACAGACTCAATCCTGGACCCTCTGCAGCACACCTACAGAGCTCACAGGTCTGTCGATAATGCAGTAATCATGGCACTTCACTACATCCTCAAGCACCTGGACTCCCTGAACCTATGCCAGGATCCTTTTTGTGGATTTTACTCTGCTTCCAACACTATCATCCCAGCCCTGCTGCAGTACAAGCATGGAGTTTGCATGTTCTCCCTGTGCATGCGTGGGTTTGGTATGGATACTCCAGCGTCCTTCCACAGTTCAAAAACATGGCTGTTAGGTTAACTGATCTCTCTAAATGGCCTTAGGTGTGTGTGTGTGTGTGTGTGTGTGTGTGTGTGTGTGTGTGTGTGTGTGTGTGTGTGTGTGTGTGTGTGTGTGTGTGTGTGTGTGTGTGTGTGTGTGTGTTTGCATTGTTGTCTGTTCTGTGTGTCTCTGTGTTGCCTTGTTATAGACTGGCAACCAGTCCAGGTTGTCCTCCACCTCTTGCCCATTGACTGCTGGGGAGAAGCACCAGCCCCTGATTACCATTCATGGAAAAGTAGGTGTAGTTTATTAAATTTTTTTCACCAAAGAAAATTCCTTAAATGTATAAAATACTTCTTGGCAATAAAGCTCTTTCTGGTTCTGATTCTGATAAAGTCAGAATTCAGCCATCTAAAATGGAAGTTCTCCTGAACATCCCTAGAATGTATGAATCCCAATGACGGTTATAAAGACTTCCATTGGGAAGAGTCTTTGTAGTCGTTATAGCAGTTTGCTGTAAAATTGGATAATCCAATAGACAGATCAGATAATAGCAGACTAATAATGAGCTCAGTTATTTGCAGTTTTTGTGAATAACACTGCATGTGTTATTTAAACATAATCCGGCACTGCATCGTTGAAGCAAGCATGTTAACTGGACGGGGGTTATATTTTGCGCTTCTTACCTCGTTGCGCATGTAAATATATCGCGCTGTGTGTGTTTTTTGCGGATGCTCTCCGGTTTCAAAACATGCAAACATTTGGTCTTTTTTTCGTCTCTAGGCAGCAGGAGCGCAACATAAAGAAGAGACAGGGAGAGAGAGAGGAAGACCCATCACAGGCTCTGATCCGGCCCGCGTGAATGTCTGGTGGGGCCAGATCGCGACTCGGGCAGGGCCGTAAAGTGTGTGTGTGGGGGGGGGATGGATCCCCTCCTCATTCCAGTGATTGGATCCATAGATGTCAGGAGGCTTATCCCTCTTCAAAATAGGCTTTTCAAGCTGACATGCATTGACATGTAAAATTCCTCCTTATTCATTCAACAATAAGAAATAAACTGGGCAAAGGTTGTATCCATGGGAGAGTCCTAAGGCCAAAACCACAATAAGAGCACAAAGGTTCTTTCTGAAATCTACTGAAAAAAACATCTTCCATAAAACTTTATAGTTTATACATTTCTATTATAATTTCTGGACTGGTGAGATAAAACTGCAATTTCTGGAAGCTACAGCCATTACACGTGGCATAAAAGTAACAGACCATTCAGAATCTGCGTTCAGGGTTCATATTAGAAGGAACCACAAATTCTGCTCTCAAGCAAAATGCTTTGATTAAAAAAATGCCCAGCCATTGGTTCATAACCCCAATCTTAAACTTTCTTGAGTCATGCAGCAGGAAAACAATCCAGCAGGTGTAGGTAGCAAAATGAAGGTTTTTAAATAGCCTAGTCACAGTCTGGAATTAAAACCAATTCAGATTTCAGGAAAGCACCTCAAGCATGCAATTCATGCTCAAAAAAAGAAGTGTAGGTCAAGATTCCTTTGCAGCGATGTAAAAAACGTATTGCCTAGTTATTGCAAACCCTTAAAGGGGGCTGGGTTGTTACCCACTTTTGCACAAAAAAACATTAGATTTAGGGAGCAATTACTGTTTCACGTAGGGCCAGTTTAGTTTGGATAGCTCCTTTCAAAACTGCCTTTTTACATTTACTTAGGTTACCTTTGATATTACATGGTTTGATGTTCTGACACATTTCACAAAAGAAATCTGTAAGAAGGGAAATGTACTGTGTATTTTAGTCCTCTTCCAGAAGTTTTGGGCATAAACTAGATTTGCTACCTGCTGCCATCAGGGAACAGAGGCAAAAATGGTAGATATTCATATTCAACACTTGGAGAAGTAAATGATGTAATTGGCAGAAAATATCTTGAGTGGAATGCTTTGTGTCTTGCAGTAGTTTTTGATTCGCTCTGACAAAAGGGTAGGGTTTCTACACATACTGCAATAACTAAGAAATTGCCCTGCCTCTGGGGAGGTTGTATGGAGCCTCGCTCTGTTCGGGGAAGATCTTTGCCCTCAGGTCTGAGGCGAGTCCTAAGATCTGCCATGCTCTGAAGTCGGATTCTGGTACTTCTCAACTGTTTTTCCCTGCTGGCTCAGTGACAACACACACATGTCAACACTTCTGTTGTTTACTACATTTGCACATCTCGTCTTCTGTAAAATGTAAATTCTGCCATATTTTAAAAAGTCTGATGTGACCAGCCTGGGGCTTGTTTATGTGGATAACTGGTCTGTAGGTTTTACTGGAACATTGGTGCTCCCTTAAAGATAGCTAACTTTAAGACTTTAGTATTTGTACCGCAGTTTGAAATGGTGTAGATAGCAGACGGATGAAAAATTAGGCTCAAAATTCTCTTTACAAGTTTGATATACATGAAAGCTACACATGTGGGTACTTGCCCATGTGCAATGCCTCATTTCTTTTTAGTTAAATTTCTGAGGGCTTGATATTATATTGCAATCAATACAAATCTTCCACTGCAGCTGCAAGTCATTTGTTTTTTCTCTGTCAGAGTTGCACATGTAGATCTAGACTTTTTTGTCCATTCTTCCTTTAGAAAAAGATCATGGTCACTCAGATTGGATGGACAGTCTCTCTGAACATACCTTTTCTAATTTTTGCCAAAGACTGAACAGTTCCAGGACAGCGACCACCTTCCAACAGGCTCTTGTTCTGCTGTTAGGTGACCCTCCTTTACATTTATAGTCTTTTGGTGCTCTTAGCAGGTTTCCTGGACTTCCCTGCATTTAGCTTCAACTGTCTTCATGTTAAGCCTGACCGGCTTCCTTGTCCCTGCTGAAGAAAAGCATCCCCACAGTAGGACCCTGCCCCCACTATGTGTCTTTGTTGTGTTTCTTTTTTCTTTTTTGTTCTGCCACATTTAACGTGCACATGTGGACTTAGAATATTATGATTTTAAGTCTGATTTGATTAGATCCCTTTCCTACGCATGTCTGCTGTATCCCTTACTTGATTTGCGGCTAATTACAAATGGGATTTCTTATAGCTTTCTTTCACCAGTGTGTTTCTTTTTGGTAGTTTTTCAAATTTGTCATGTTCACAGCTAGTCGTAGAAACAGATTCTCCCACATAAACAGTGGATCTATGCAGCTCCTCCAGAGTTACCATGGATCACTTGGCTGCTTCTCTGATTAATGTTCTCCTTGCTCAGCCTGTCAGTTTACTGTAGGTGGATGACCATGCCTTGGTGGGTTTGCAGTTGTGCCAAACTCTTTCTAATTTCAGATCACGGATTAAATAATAAAGCTTGGGAGCAGTTGCCTACAACTTCTATTCACTCAACAAACCTTACAGAACAGCAAGATTTATACTGAGATTAAATGGTAAATGGCTTGTACTTGTATAGCGTTTTATCCAGTCCGGCGACCCCAAAGCGCTTTATACTACAGTCATTCACACACACATAGTTTGCCAATTTAATACTGGTGAGCCATGGTAGTAGCCACAAACTGAAAGAACCAAGCCTGCTATACATTGGTCCCACCGGCACCACCCTTTGACCACCGCCACCAGGCGATGAAGGACACAACAACTGAGACGGTTGGAGTGGGGGATCAAACCGGCAACCAGCTGGGATGAACAACCTAACTCTTCAGCCACTGACACCCCTAAAATTAAAATTAAAATATACAGAGATTGACTGGTTTCTATTTTAGAGTCACTCTCCTGAGTTCTCCTACCGTTCTAGAATTTCCATGCTACACTTTTTAGATTTTTCTGAAACATTGATGGTGTTTGAAAGTAGTCTTACATAGTATACCAAATGTTTACCAAAAGTATAGCAAAAAACTGTCAATTAACCAAAAGCCACTCATTGTTGGTATGTTTTTTTATTAGGGGTCATAATCTCTTTAATGTCACAAGAATGAACTAACCCAAACTAGAACACTGGAAATAGAGTGGAATATAAAATATCCAAGAAAAGAAATAAATGTAAATGGGTTTTGGGGTACTACTGATCAAACCACTTAGTGATGCAAACAAATAAGGACACCCTTTCATAGTATATGTGTTTTACTTACGTATATTTACATATGAAAATGTAATACCAATTTAAACAATGGTAAAAAAACATAATATAAGATAAAAAACTATAAATTCTTCTATAAAACCAAATAAAACTTTGAATGTCCGGTAAGTCCACTAGAGTGGCTCATGTTACTCTGAGCTACCTTTATAGTTTTACTGCTATAGGCTTAGGCTACTGGAGGACATGATCTAATTTTCTCACTCTATAGAGTTCTACTGTTCTTCAATTATGCATTATGTGTTGTCATTTCTGCTTTAACTTTCTGTTCTCTCTCTTTTATCTTCATAGTAGGTACACCTGGTCTGGCATTCTGTTAACTGTGACATCATCCAAAGAAGACGGCTCACCCGCTATTATCATCTAATGTAGAACAGATTACTAGATCAATGTGTGCTTCTGTGCTTGTTTGTCTCTCTTGTTGTGTCTCTGCTCTGTCTTCTGTAACCCCCAGTCGGTCGAGGCAGATGACCGTTCGTACTGAGCCCGGTTCTGCTGGAGGTTTTCCTTCCCGTTAATGGGGAGTTTTTCTTCCCACTGTCGCTTCATGCTTGCTCAGTATGAAGGATTGCTGCAAAGCCATGGACAATGCAGACGACTCTCCCTGTGGCTCTACGCTTCTCCAGGAGTGAATGCTGCTTGTCGGGACTTTGATGCAATCAACTGGTTTCCTTATATAGGAACATTTTGGACCAATCTGTATAATCTGACCCAATTTGTATAATATGATTGAACTTAACTTTGTAAAGTGCCTTGAGATGACATGTTTCATGAATTGGCGCTATATAAATAAAATTGAATTGAATTGAATTGAATTAAGGAATCAGATTCGCCATTAAACCCAGGAAACCCAAAATACAGTAGGTTTCTTCTTCTTTCAAAATCAAATTAAACTTCTGTTTCTTTTGGATCACTGGTTTTATATGACTGGAATAGGAATTCAGCATCATCCTTATAGGAGGTAAAGGGAATTTCTAATGAAAAGTTTTGGGGTTCTGTCAGTTCTGGATGTTTCAGTATTCTTTCCTCTTGCACATGCAGGCAATGACAAATGGCACCAGCTTCAAAACTATTTGCAGTCATTTCTACCCTGGTCCTTTCTCTTATGTGTCAAGAGAAAAACAGAACAAGTTAAATAAAAAAAATGCTTCTTGCACAGCATCAAGTCAAGAAAAAAGGATAAAGGAAAAAAACCAACAACAACATGTCCTCACCTCCCACCAAACCTTATGATTATGAGCCCCCCACCTTCCATTTAGAGCACTTGCTCCTTGTTAAAAAGACCAAGCCCTGGACAGAGCGGGGGTGTTGATACTCCTAATGAAGATGAATATTCAGCTAAGTTGGAAAGGCTCTTGGAAGATTGCCCAACCTGCATTTGCTGTTCCAGTCAAATTGGCAGCAAGGTGGGGGTTGGTGGTGGTGGGGTGGGAGCTGGGGGTGTTTGGAGGTGCATGGCGCAGTGAGCTGCCCGAAGAGCAAGACTAAAGTGGAGAAGTTGGAGGGTGAAATGGTGGAGGGGTTGTTGTAAGTAGCACTAACTGAATGATCACTGAGGGGAGGAACGCTGGGCTTCAGCTGCCATCATCTAATTACATAACACACTATTAAGAGGTTACAGTGAATTAATCTGAAACAAGAACTTTCAAAAAGAGGTCAAAAAGACCTAAAAGCATGTAGGAAAATATTGTTTTAAATATATTTCACAAATAAAAGTCTGAAAGGTGTTACCTGTGTTACACTTCATCCTGTACCACCCATCCTGTGCCACCCATGCACACATGCCAGGATTCTGTTTGTGGACTTCAGCTCGACCTTTAACCAACAGCCCAGATGCCCTCCACCAGACGTTCACCCAAATCACAGTCCATTTGTCAGTGGATGTCCAAGTGCCTGACCGGCAGCAGCAGCTAAACTGGGGAGCATCTTCTCCCACGCACATGACTACACCTCAGTGACGCCGTCTGTGAAACTCCTGAGGTTTGCAGTTAACACCATAATCAATGGTCTGATCCAGGACTGTGGTAATCCTGCATTCAGATGTGTGTGTGTGTGTGTGTGTGTGTGTGTGTGTGTGTGTGTGTGTGTGTGTGTGTGTGTGTGTGTGTGTGTGTGTGTGTGTGTGTGTGTGTGTGTGTGTGTGGGGGGTGACTTTAAGATTGTGGAGATGCTGGTGGACTTCCGGAGAACCTAACCCGTCTCTTGCCGGACTGATGTAGTTCCGCTGAGCTCCACACGTCTGCCCACGTCCATCTGGACTCGCTGCAAACTTGTACAAGTTTGGGTCAGGAAAAGGCCAGCAAACATTTCTGCAGACCCCACACATTCTGGACAGAAAAACTGTTTAGACCTTTACTTCCCCCAGGCTGTCTCTGATAAACACCTCACAGCTAGAGTAGTCAGTTACTCCACTGTGAAACAAAATAAGTTACTTGCACTACAACAACTCATTTGTAAAAATAAAGAAAAAAGGAATAAAAGAACCATTGAGTGTGCGGTCAGATTTCTGTACATATATTTCTTTTTATCATTGATTTTATTACCTTTAAAGTTTGTATATCCATACAGTATGTATGTACACTGTGTGCATGTGAAATTAAAGTCAAATTCCTTGTTTGTGAGGTACGCATTCAGATACATTTTTGTTTCTATGTGCTCAGTTTATTTTTTAGTCTCTTAACATGTAACTAAATGAAAGCTGTAGCTAAAGCCCAATTTTTACCAAAAAACAGAATGCCAGACCTGGAAAACTGGAGATGAGACTTCTTTTGACTTTTTTTATAAAAGCGCGTTCCTTCTTGCCACTCTTCTAGGCAGATTTGTTACAATAAACTAAATGGATTTTCTCAGCTGAGCTGTGGAGTCATGGTGACATGGGTGTCTGTGGATCTACCTCTGTCAATTGATTGAATTGACATTGAATAATCACCATCAAAACAGCAGCACATGTAAACAGCAGATCATCCGCTATTACCATATCACATAGAAAGGATTCCTGGATCAATGTGTGCGTCTGTTCTTTTGTGTCTCTGCTCTGTGTTCTCTAACCCCCAGTCAGTTGAGGCGGATAACAGTTCACACTGAGCCTGGTTCTGCTGGAGGTTTTCCTTTCTGTTAAAGGGGAGTTTTCCTCTCCACTGTCACTTCATGCATGCTCAGTATGAGGGATTGCTGCAAAGCCATCGACAATGCAGACGACTGTCCACTGTGGCTCTACGCTCTTTCTGTTATGAATCTCAGGAGTCGGACCCGGTAATTCACACAACACCAAGAGTACGTTAAAATTAATTTATTAAAAGTAACGTAGTTGAAAAAAAACAAGCTTCAGGGGACAGGGCTGGTTGCTCTGAAAAGGAGAGAGACAGGTTAGTGGCTGTGAGCTTGCAGAGGGAAATTACTGCTGCACAAGAAAAGCCACTAACCTTGATTGGATCCGTAAAAGACGTAGAATCCAAGGCAGAGTCCTTTCTCATGAAGGGGGCAGGCGACAGGGGAAATCCAACATGTCCAGTCCGAGTCCGTTTCCAAGGTCCAAAATCCAGTTTTCAACAGGCAGAGGTACAGAGAGGACTGAGCAGAGAGGCAGGGTCGAGAGGCAGGCAGAGGTCGTTGTCCAGAAACTGAGAACCGGTGAAGAGACCGACAAGGGCAAGGCAACAGGCAGGAATCCAGAGAACACTCAAAGGTCGAACACAGGTAGGCAGGTTTAAGAAATGCTGGAAGGTCTACTAACACAAGGCTTTCGAGAATCTGGCACCAGCTTGCTGTGGAAGGCCAGCTTAAATAATGCCAATCACAGGTGCCAGTAATCAGGGCAAACAACAGATGCTAGCAATCAGGAAATAGAGCAGCCACTGTATGGAAGGCTGAGATGGCCAACATGAAAAAATAATCAGAGCAAAAGCTGATATCATCACACTTTCATGAGGAGTGAATGCTGCTTGTCAAGACTTGATGCAATCTGCTGGGTTTCCTTAGATTGCTTCCTTAGGAAACTTTTTGACCAATCTGTATGATTTGATTGAATTTGACTTTGTAAAGATCCTTGAGATGACATGTGTTGTAAACTGGCGCTATATGAAAAAAATTGAATTGAATTGAGTTTTTTGGACCTTGTTACCTATTTTAATACAACCACTTTATACAACCAAACAACCACAATAAAATGCTGACAGGTGAGCAGGTGTGCATTAACATCAAATAGATGATGTAGTAAAATGACCAGGTTTTTAAATATCCATAACCATCAGGTGGACAACAGCGACCAAAGGTAAAGTTGTTTTTAAAACGGTCTGTGTCCTAAATAACAATTAACCGTACCAAACCTGATTGTGCCCTCATTCTACAATTTCACAGAGTTGTGTTGTGCAAAAATAGGTTTGTTTTGACTATTAATGACTACCAAGTCCAGTTATTATCAAAGTTGGTATTTTTGATCAAAATGACCAAGTCGGTTCGCGGCTGATTGTCAGGATATAATAGCGAAAATGTTACCAACTCCTGTCAATTATTGTATTATAGATCATTAGATGAAGGAGGGAATTTGCACACTGCCTCTCTAAAACATGAAGCTCTGCACATTCCAGAATAACCACAAACCACTTCTCTCTGAATACAAGCATTTATGAACAAAATACCCCAGCTTGAAATTTAAACACTTACATCAGCAAATCTCTTTAAGTAGACTAATAATATTCATCTACACGACTAACTAAAAATGAAAAGAGTAAGGAAAATGAAAGAATAAAACTAAAACCAATAACCAATAGATTGATGCAGTGACATCACAGTCCAGTGTGATTATGTATGTTAACGTCATGACATTTGTTATTGAGACAGCTATGCAAGCACCAGTTTTGGACAATTGAAGACGTTTTAAATGATTTGTTAATAAAGCAAGAAAATTGAACGTTTCTTCTTAACTCGGGGGTTGACAGGTTGTGGTGTGTTTATTGGTTTCTGATGATGATTGTTTTTCACCAGGAGAGAAACAACTGAAATAGTGAAGGGGTGGATCGTTGGAGGGTGGATAAGCAGATACGTGAACGATGGAATGCAGAGGAGTCCAGGCAGCAACTCCAGGGAGGAGTGAACTGAGGACTGGTTAGGAGATTCTTTATAGGGATTCCATAGAAAGTTTGTTTGAGGGCTTCAGAGAGTAAGGAGCTAGAGTACTGCAAACCAGAGGTAGGACCATGTACTGGAGGATAGCTTCTTCTCGGAAGGAGAACACAGGAGGTAAGTAAAGAAACCTGGGAAATAACAAACAAACAATACTGTTGCCTGAATACCACTGTGGCAGTAAAGACTATCTGTCATTTGACTTAGGGAATCCACTCCTCTTTATGCTCATATTTAGCCTAAACGAGCTCCTGCTGTTTAACTAAGGTTTGTTTTGAGGAATTTGGAGTGTGGTCAGATTAGCATTAAAATAAATTTAAGATGAACATTTGTTTTGCATTTAAACGTCCAGTTCACAATGCTAAGCAGAAGGGAAGGCACAATATTATTTAAAAGAATGATTAATAATTTACTGAATAAATAACCTTTTCAACAATCAATTCTTAATGCTGTCACATAAAGTGTTGCACTTCTAAAATGGTGGTTTAGAGCAGATGTGAAATGCAAATACAAAATATTTTGCAATGAATTAGAAAAAAAGAATGAAAAAACTAAGCATTTTATTAATTGTCAACCTGATGTGGAACAGAAAAGGTTCAGAGTAAATACAAAGAAAACCGGAAAGTAAATCACAGTATAAGAATCACAATGTATTTATAATACATGAACGTCATATTAGCATGAATTATTTTACAAAAGGAAATGATTCAATACATAAATACATTGGGGGGGAGCTTAGCGTTCCAATGAAAGACCCAACGTTGCTTGTTGCCCACCACAGATAACAGTCACAGTGCAGTAGAAGAGCTGGCTGCCTGGTCAGAGAGTCTGAGTAGAATGGATCAGAGACCGATCACCCACATTTCAGCGAGCACACATTATGGCAGACAAAGGATGACCAATTCTGATCGAGGGAACCTCCTACATGTAATGGCAAAATGCATGCCTTTCTCAGAGAGGGCAAAGGAACTGCCAGCAGAATTCCCAAAGTATTTGATCTAATATACGTCTGGCAATGGATGAGGGAAAAAAAACATAGGGACTGAATGATAAACAGCAGCTCAAAAATGCTTATTTTGCTTAACATGCTGGCTGTTCTCTTACAAAAGAGAGAAAAGGTAAACTAGAGCACTAATTTGCATGGAACATATCCAATATGCTACTTAAAGGCTGGTATTAGCCCGATTTTCATCCCGATCTCCCCTTTCCGAGAGAAGCCGATTATCGGCATGTCTCTTAAGATAATCTTAAGAGAATATCCTGACGTGTGTGGTGTGTTAAGAACGGAACGTTGGGACCGCTCCAACCTCAAATCGGGGATACTCTACATGTTGGATTGTTTTGCCCCGATATCCTACCGTGTGTGGTGTCACCTAAGGACTAATGAGGACGGAGCCTGTCCAATGTGACGTGTAGCCAATCAGAAAGCGGGGTGAGGGAAAAGATAACAACTCGCCTCCGTTTTATAGTGAAGAAAGCGTAGAGACCCGGTCCACTTCTTTAACCAACGCCTTTTTGTTATGTTTTGTTATGTTTTTTATCTATTAAAATTAATCTAAAAACTATTGCCATTATTCTTCATTGTCGTCCATGTTTATTCACTCTAAACTCACATCTGGTCTTGAGAGGATTCGCAAGATGTCCTGTCTGACATCTGAATGATCTTAAGCAAAATCTGTTTGTGCGTGTTGTGTTGAGCTTGTGGTGACCGGACACCACACGCTGTATGACCAAACCTGTTCTATGGTTACACGTGGTGTCTTTCAGGCTTTGAATATAAAATTTTAAAATCCTGCCGTGTGAACCTATGTGCATGCAAACAGCTGCCAGCCAACACATCTTGCTTTGGTCTACAGACCAAAGCAAGATGTGTTGGCAAAACAGCCACCTAGAGGTGAGATTTCTCGTTTTGCTTCTTTGAATTACAGAAACCTTTATGAGATACTTCCAGAGCACAAAGGATACCGTGTGTATCGGGCCCTGGCAAAGCTATCAGCAGGCCTGCTGTCCACTATTTATTTATAATAAATCCATTTATTTATTGATCCTATGTAATATTACAATTTTCTGACAAGCTAAGTTTTGGGCTTTAATTAACTTTATGCCATCATCTATCATAAAATCTTCAATAGTTAGTGCTTGGAAACTATCCCACTGTGTGCAGTGATTTGAATCAGTTTCAATCTACAAGTTTCACTTTGTGAATTGAAGCGCTACCAATAAATAAACTTTTTGTTGAAGTTCTAACCTGAAAATATC
Organism: Fundulus diaphanus; assembly: GCA_037039145.1. Lineage (NCBI taxonomy): Eukaryota > Metazoa > Chordata > Actinopteri > Cyprinodontiformes > Fundulidae > Fundulus > Fundulus diaphanus. The sequence continues at coordinate 48,258,551 of CM073122.1, forward strand.
TACCTGAAAATTTTAGTTCAAGTCTTAACCGTGTTGTGTTGCTTCCAGTGCATGGTATGGAAGAACAAAAACTGAAGAGGAGAAATCTTTGCCAATGATTTTGAAAAAAAAAAACAACAACAACAGGCCGGCTATACAAACAGCTTCAGGCCTTGATGGGTTTTAGAGCGGTGATTTCAGCACATAGCTCATCCTGATAAAATCAGACAGCACAGATCAGGGTACAGAAGGCCAACATTTACAAAGAAGGCAAAAATAAAAAAAATAACATTTACAGAAAGTTTCACTGGTAAACCACAGTCTACAGCATTGTTTATAGCCACAGGGATATTTTTTATGGACAGAAGTAACTACAGTAGACTGCCATGGGAGGGAAGCCTCGAGGAAGCAAAGTTGTTGATGCAAGGAGTACATTGGAAGAAAGTAAAAAAAAAAAAAACTTTAGTGAGAAATTGGTTGACCATCATCAGAAAACTTCATTTGACAAGGTGATCTTGGGTCTTCATGGGGGATAGTAAATCCTAAACAGTAAAAAGCAGTGTTGTATAGTAACGAAGTAAAAATACTTCACTACCGTACTTAAGTATATTTTGGAGTACTTTATACTTTTTCTCAAGTATAATTTTTTTAATTACTTTTACTTCACTATATTTTCGAACTTAATTGCATACTTTTACTCCGATACATTTTCAATGTTTAGTTTAGTTACTCGTTACAAAAAAAGTGTCGGTTTGGCTCAGCCAGACGTGCGTACATGCCTCCGTTTGAAACGCTCGGCGTGTCATTTCAAAGTTGCTGTGCGCCAGCGGGGGCGGGGCCTGGCGCGCCACGCAGCCAATCACTAACGCGCCTGGCCTTTGATTGACAAGGTAGAGACCCCCCTTTAACTCCGCTCTCATTGGTTGTGCTGTCTTAAATCCCGCCTTCCCTCTTCCTGATTGGCTGTTTTCTATTACGTGTGTGCGTGTACACACGTACATTCACGTACGCAAAGCTGCTGAGTGCAGTTCTGATCAGAAGCAGCAGAGAGAGTTTTGAATTGTGGAACTTGAGAAATGTAAGTAACCAACGTTAATATCTCAAAATAGCATTTAATTCTGAAGTATAACACATTTTATCAACAAAGACCTAATCTCCTCTATAAAACAAAATATTCTGTGCCAGGCAGGAGTTCTGAAGAATGGAAAAGCAAAGACTGTAGGTAGTAAAAATTCAGATTCTTAGCCACAGCCGTCTGAAAAAGGTGAGAGTGTCACTTTTACCATTATTTCGTTGTTATTGTTGCTTTCATTTATTTTCGACCATTTGAGGCAGTTCAGGCATAAATAGCAGGTGTAATTTATTTTGCATAAGAACACTAGATACCACCTAAACATCTGCTACTCTTGTTTAGACCTTTGCGTAGTTATAATAGTATGATTAGGGTTCCACAAAATAATAGTGTTATTCATTTGACTATTTCTACTTCTAGAATTAGGATAAAGACAAAAAAAACAAAGGAACACAATTTACATTGGTTTTATTGTTCATAGATTTCCACACTGTCCATTAATAAATTAGTATAAAGCAGGGCCGGAGCTAGCAGATTCAGAGGGCAGAGAATTCCCAAAGTATCTAACATATTCTACCTCCTGCAATGGAAAGGAAAATTTGTTATGGGCTGGCTGATATACAGGAGGTCAAAAAGGCCATATTTTGGCTGCAGTGCTTTCTGTTCACTTATGAAGAAAAGATCATCTAGTGCACTAAATTCAATTGCTGGGTTGAAAATATCCAGTATAAAATACAGAGATTTGTGTGTGTGGTGTGTTGGCGGCAGGTGTAGAGGGGGGGCCCAAAAAGACTGTGTTGTCCCGGGCCCTAGCAAAGCTGTCAGCTGGCCGGCCTGCAGGTGTATCTATTAGCAGGTTTACCACTTCCTGTAGGTTAACTAAGCCTGGTTTATCACTTCACCATGTTTTTAGTATACACCACATTTGCCTGCACTTGGTTGTGTGTTGGTTGCTTAGCACTGACCTCACTTGAAGAAGGAAAACTGAAAACTTACAAAAAGGTTGTATTTTCTGTCTAAACTTGGTCTAAATTTCTCCTGCACTTGGTTGTTTATATTATTTTAAGTGAATTTGACTTTCAAAGTTTACCAAAACCTAAAAAATGTCATTCAAACTGCATTTGCTTTGTTTTACTTTTTACTTATACTTTTCATTACATTACTTGAGTGCATCTATTTTTACAGTAATTTTCATACTTAAGTACAAGACATTTCAGATACTTTAAGACTTTTACTCAAGTAACATTTCAGTCAGTGACTTGGACTTTTACCAAAGTCATATTTTGGAGAGGTACTTATACTTTTACTTGACTCCGAGATTTCAGTACTTTATACAACACTGGTAAAAATAAGTGGTCTGAAAGAAATAGGTGGTGTATTTTAAACTGCCCAGCGCTGAGTCCAGAGATGACTTTCATTGGAATATTTTAGAGCTATCAAATCTTTTCTTATTACTTCTAGAGTATGGGCACCAAATTCCAGTGATATATATTTCGTGCTTGTGAATCAGAGTGTGTAATTGTGAATAAATGTTTCCACATTGTAAACCAAAATGTCTGAGAATATCTTTGTGCATTCATAGATAGGGATTTATGTGTGTAAAAAGCATTTGTATTAGGAGAAAATAATTACACATTACAAATGTTTTACACAAGCAAACTAACATTTTTTGTTAAGATCTGTTAATAGATACAAAGCAAAGGTCTAAGTGTAAAACTTTGCTGTGAGGTTCAGCTTGCATATACAAATTTTGACCGGATCTTTCTTCCTCAAGTGATTGGTCAATGTCATGTCAATCAGAAATGTAACAATCCAATCAAAAAACAAATGGGTTTGGCTGTCTGGGTCACTTGCTACTGAGCTGCAAGTCCTGAGAGTAGTGTATGCTAAAGATATATAAAGATATATATTTTTTGAAAGTCAAGTTTTCAACCAGAGCGCCGTCCTCCATCTTTATCATGCACTGCTCCTCCAGGATTTGCTGCTCAATAGAGTGCAATTCCAACAGCCAAACCCATCTGTTTTCTGATTGGATTGTTCAATATCTGATTGACATGACATTGACCAATCATCTCAGAGAACGAAAATGCCAGTCAAACTTAACATTTGTTAGTTGAAACTCTACAGAAAAGTTTTACACATAGACTTTGTTTCTTTTCTGTAATCAGACTTTAACATAAAAATTGTAACTTGTGTAAGAAGTTTGTAACTGATGTAATTATTTTTTTAAATACAAACATTTTTAAACATACATTTTTATCTATGGATGCACAAAGATAACATTTTCTGACATTTTGGTTTACGATGAGGAAATATTTATTTACAACTACACACTCTGATTTATAAGCAAAAATATATGACTGGAACTTGAGCAGATAATTTCATGATGACACTTCTGCATGGAAGCCATGAAAATATACGGATATAGTGCAAATAAATATGCATTAAATTATTTAATACCATAATTTAAAAGGAATATTTAATTATTTAATGATGGATTTACTTATTTAAGTTGACATTATACATTATTTTATTTAATTTTGTCCCTCTTAACCCTTTCATTGTGATGATAATTTGTGATTGAAAACCTACACTGCAAATCATCATAAACATATTATGATGGTGTGCAGCATAAGTTTTCAATCACACATTGGGTTTTGTATTTAAGCCAAAAACTCATTTTATCAAAGCTCCTTCTTCTACTGTACTGTAGTTTGCTGTGTGCCCTACATGGCCTGGGGCAAACTGTAGATACGACTTCCTATCTACAGTTTCCTTGTCACTCTTCCAAGAAGGATGATATCATCATTTGATATTTATAACTTGGGATAAAGTTTTTAACCCTAACCTGCATTAAACCTCACCACCACCTACTCCCTGACCTGTCTGCTGTGTTCCTTGCTCTTTATGATACCGTTTGTTCCCCAAAGCACTAAGAAAAGGTTGATTTCAAAGTGAAATGGGCTTATTACTAAAGCAGTCCACACAATTTGAAAACAATGTAGTGTTTTCTATAATGACAACATGTCATGGGACATGTTTAAGGGATTTGAATAGTTTTACAAGGAAGAGGATGTGTCTTTTGTAATGTTGTGGTTCTGAAACTTTTTTTTTTCTTTTTAGCCTTGAGGGAGGTTTTGTTTATATGACTATAAACCAGGGAGACCATTTTCTCTTTTAAAGAAATAGAAAACTTTAAATGTTCAGACTATACAAAACATGGTCATTTAAGGGAAAATTAAGGGAAATTCTAAAACATTTATAAAATGTATGCTTTTTACCCCAATTCTCTGTGTGTCAGTAGCATGTTGTGTTTCTAAGTCAACAGATAATCTTAGAGAAATATTTGCTCTTCCTGTATTATACAATACTTACTAGCAGTAAATACAGTAACAGCTGCACCAGTTAAGAGTGGATGTACACGATACCTGGCACGGCTAGTCCACGAAGTGTCGTCACGGTAGTCTCAGCTGCGAGCACATTCCTGTTGCCAGGTGGAGAGGGAAGATGGAGAGAGCCGGCGGCCATCAGCAGCATTGCCTATTGGAAGTGAAAAGAGAAGAAATGTGGGGCAGCATTGCCACTCGTTTGAAGTGGAGACAGCTTGTTTGTGAAGTGGAGGCTCAGCTCTCAGCTTTCATGTCCTGCTCTTATGTGACCCAGGGAAACCTCAACTTCATAAACCACACTCCCTATACCCCCCTCCAAAAAAAAAAAAAAAGCCACAACCTTATCCCAGCACTTATGGGACCTGGAAGCCTGGAGCTTTATGAAGTGAGATGAATGGATGAGCTGTGTGAGTTGTAGGACCACATCTTAGGAACGGACATTGAAGCCGTCCCATGTGTTGACTCGTTACCTGAGGAACAAATAAGAGTTTTAAGGGAATGATGTGACAGTTAATTTCAGGCTGCATAACAATAACAATGCAGTGACATTTGATCACGATTCTTCTAATGATGCTGTCGCTCTCCATAAGCCTTCCCTCTGTGACGGCGTAAATGATCGTGTGATTAAACATGAATTAAAAGTGAAACCATGAAATTGCACGTCCTCTCACCACCTTCTCGAAAGTTAAAATCCAGCTTTTTGACACAACTGCTGATCCAGCGCTCGGGGATGAGGGCTTGGGAGACTTAGTGTTTTTTTTTTTGCCACCTCTGCATTTCTACGCAGGGAATTGGCAGATTATTTGGTCAACCTCGATCGGTTCCACCACAGCTTAGAGGGGATACATGCTCGCTGACTAATATTGCCCAGAAATCCATCAAAGTCAAAAGGGCCTGTCCCCACTTTTAAACCTTGTGTGTTCCAATCAAGCACTCGGCGCATCAAAGCCATCACAAACGAAGGCCGTACCCCGCCTGCGCCTGACGCTGACAGATCCCAGAGAAAATAAATTATGCTGTCTGTGAGCATGAGACTGCCTACTGTAACGCTGAAGGAGGCGACACTTAACTTTAATCTTTAAAGCTCCCATATGACATAATGCACTTCTCTTTACTGGTTTCATATACTTAAAATAAAAAGTTAATAGCTGGATTTCACCTTCTCAAGAGCTTTGGCATGTGGGTCACAAGAATACCTTACTGTTGTGGAAAGCCCTTGTTGTTTCTCGTGGTTTGCAAAACATTAGTATCGTGTGAACTTTCTCACGTTTTGTCCCATTACAGCCAAAAACGTCAAGTCTAGTTTATTGGGATTTTATGTAACAAATGAAGTAGTTTAAAAGAGTGAAATAAATAAAATCACAGATAAAAAAAAAAAATACATTTTTACAAATACAAATGTGAAAAGTGTGGCCTGCATTGATATTCAGCGCCTTTTACTCTGACACCGCTAAATAAAATCCAGTGCAAACAATTGCCACTAGAAATATCTTAAATGTAAAATTTTAACTCTTTGAAGGGCTCAAAGGTTTGTTTGAACAGTAGTGAACAAAGAGCATCTTTAGGACCCAGAAATACAGCAGACATGTCAAAGAGGACGTTGTTGAGAAGTTTAAAGCAAAATTGATTTATATAGTAATTCATCAATAAAAAAGGACGGCCTGACTGCAAAGCTGCCAAGATGCGTTGTCCACCTCAAATGAACAAATCTGACAACAGTAAGTCACGTGCTCCACAAAACTGGCCTATTTGGAAGAGTGTCAAGAAGAAAGTTGTTGAAAGAAAGCCGCAGTTTTACACGACCATGAAGGGCAAACTTAATGTGCATGAAGATGTTCTGATCAAACGAGACCAAAACCAAACTTTTTTGGCCAACACACAAAACCCAATGTAAGGCGAAAAAGTAAAGACCTACGTTTTTCTCCCAGAACTTAATTACCTAAACTTTTATTATTTTTTTTATGCATCTCACCTGATGGGTCCAAAACCAGGCCGTTTATGAAAATGTGCTACTGCAGGAGCATTGCAGCTTCAATGATCTGAGGACATAGATCCCCGCTTGCCTTAACAACAGAGACCAGACTTAGGTCCCTCCCACACAGAACGAGATTAGGTGTATGCGCTAAAGTATTGAGCCATTTTGGCTGTGCGTCCACATGGATCCGGCATTTCAGGAGACCACAAATGATTTTTGAAAACAAGTTGAAGCAGATTAATTTCAAAACGCTGGATTCATGTTTCCATGTGTACATGCGAGCCGCATCTTTCCTGAAATGAGGACGTTGTACCTTAGCCTTGCTGCATGCGCACCACTCTCACAACAACAAACATGCTGCTGTCCAGTGTTGCATTCATGCTAAGGCAAATACTGGCTTTGTTATGGCTATTAGCAGTGTCCTCGGACTCTTCCTTGCTAACCGGCCTGCTCTACACAGCATGTCCCCTGCCAACGCACATAAAGATCAGGTTGAACGTGCGTATTGTTTGTGTTTGATCCCCCGCCATGTTGCTGTGTTTACTTCATGAGTTGAAAAGGGTATTAAGCAGCGTTGTTTCTGCTTCAGCCTCCACAGACAGTGAAAGGAGATCCAATGCTAAGGTTTATTAATGAATTTAAATGTGAACATTGAAAAACACTGATGCTCAGCATGAATGATTAGGTACGAATGGTGTGTTTGCACAGAAGTTACTGCTGTCACATCTCTTAAAGTTAACAGAAAATATGAGCTGATGAGGTGTTAAAATGGGGTACTGACTAGAACACAATGCTGAAGATGTTCAACCACTAAGAAAAGGTTTGTACCCTTCAAAACACAAAACTACCCAGGTCTACGTTGCATCCAGTGCCGACCTCTGGTGTAGATTTCCTACAAACATCACCCTGATACACTGGTCCTGTTGTGAAACATTAAGGTGGCTGCAACTTCCTGTGGGTACATGTTTCTATCACGTCTCTATGTCTCTATCACATGAACTCCTATTAAATACATTCAGGTTTTCTGATGTTATTGACAGAATGTGAAAAACTTGAACGGGTATGAATATTTTTGTGATATTCATACCAATAAAGCAGCACACTCTCCAATTATTGCACAACGGGGTAACAATGTGTAAAAAGCACTGGTTTCACACTAAACATTTATTTCCCAAGTGTTACATTTCGGAAATGAATTCACACTTCCTTGTGATAAAGCCTAACGCAGTAATCAGTCCACTTTTGCGTTTTCTGTGATGTTCACTTTCAGTCATTGCAAATGCAGTTGAGTACAGTTCATAAAAAAGCATGGATAAAACCAGAATACAGTTTGGGCATCTCGCATCAGCACTAGACATGTTAATTTTGACGTATGCTACCCAGAATAAAATTGAGGCACATCAGTTTTACGTTAACAAGGTGATAAAACAAAATAATTATAACATTATTATTATCATAAAACATCTGATGGCTCCTATTAAAAACAAAAAGAAAAGAAAAAAATAAGCACCTTGCAGAAGTACTCATATCATACTCAATTTTTATTATACCAGTCAACAAACCACAATGGTTTTATTGGAGTCTTATGTGACATACACAAACTATTGCATCATTTTTAAGTGGTGTAGTAAAGATATGGTGATTTTTCTGTTTTCTGCAAATAAAAACACATCTGTCGTAATTTTGGGCTCCAACGTGATAATCACATGCTGTCGGGTCGCTTTTCTTCAGCTGTGACAGGGATGCTGGTCAGGTTTGCACATGTAGTGAAAAGAAATCTCTCCATTCCTCCTTGCCAAGTGACATTGAATAGAGAGCAGCTGTGAACAACAATATTAACGTTTTCTCCCTGATTCTATATTTAACTTACATCTGGACCCTGACCGGGCCATTCTAATGTATGCAATGATTTGATCTAACAGGTTTTCTTCCAGGACTTTCGTGTATTTAGTATTATCTATCTTCCGATGAACCAGCAGCCCTGTCTGTACTGAAGAAAATGGTTCCAGCTGCAAAATGCTGTCCCCACCATGTTTCACAGTGGGGGCAGGTGATGCACTGTCCAGCATGTTCTAAGTATTTCCCTTCTGCAAAACACCAGACTTAAATTAATTAGTGATTAACAAGCATGTGTGGCACCTGATGGAATGCAAAAGATAATGCTGTCATTTGAATCAGGTGATAATGTAATTGTTTCATTACCAGGGGTCACGTGTTTTTCTTTGCCTGAAATTATTAAATTATTAGCAACTGTGCTTTTAATAAATGTCACAACAAAAGCAGATTTTTTCTTATAAGTTGGAAGTTTAAGCTCTAATAAATGGACATCAAGTAAGAAATAAAATATAACATAAGATAAAAATATATGCAAACTGACAACTTTCCAGGAGTTTTTTGTCATCCTTCATCCCTTGTTTTCCATGTAGCAAAACTTTTTCTGCAGTTTCTTTTTTATATACAGTATTCTCCACAGCTTTTCATCGCAACAGTATGACCAGTGCCTTTTGTGCGGGAGAGGCTTTACTGATGCATCAAACAGAAACTTTTATGGGACTACCCACAGAGAACGAAGGAGCACAGTTTATTAAACTGAGCAGGCGTGATATCCATCATGTCTGATTTGGACGTTCATGTGTTTTCGAGAATATTAATGCAAAGAAAACCCAACTGTGTTGTGTGAATTTACTCTGCCTCACGCATCGCAGGAGGCAGCTGTTGACAGAATCTGAGATGATTCATGAAGAAAAAGGTCAGCATCTTGCTTCGTAGCTATAGTGCCAAGCAAAAGTATGCAAACGCCGCCTTGAACTTTTCCATGTTTTGTCGCTTTACAAACACAAAATTAAATGGATTTTATTGGCCTTTGATGTCTTCTACATCACCAAAAGGCAAATTGTTGTCTAACAATGGCCATTAGTGCAAAAAAGAAGCTCTTTGCTGGTAGAGCTTACATGTGCATTTGTTTCAGAGCTCCTGAGTCAGTTTTTATTTTCTGCTTTAACGTGAGGAACCTAGACCCTGTCTTGCGGCCTTCGTCAGGGTCATGACAAAACATCAAACAGTTTGTACTTAAATGGACAAAGGGGTGTTACCTGGCTGGAGCAGAGCTCTGGGTTAAACCATCGGTGGATAAAGTGAGCCATATAATGTACCAACAGTAATTAGTTCCCACAAGTTTTTAGTGAATGCAGTTAAAAATAGACACCGCAACCATGAAAAACATGAAATCCATAAACAACATTATAGTTAAAAGATTTACAAAACAAAGATCAGAAAGTAGTAACAACTAGAAACAGAAAAACACATGATTGAATCAATTACAGGAACTCTGTGATCAATAGAGCCTCAATCATAGCAACAGGAAATTATCCTTTTTGACAAAATATCCTAAATGCCTCTCTTTTACTAATACAATTAATCTTGGCACCTCTTTGGTTGACCTTAATGCGGTACCGCGCACGTGACGTCACGGCCTTAAGAGTAACGCCCCTTTTGCCGCACCGGTAGGGCAAACAGTCGTAGAACGCACATACAAACCAGCCATTACAAGCGCAACAGAACCAGCGATATGACCGACTTTGCAGCCATTAAACTTACCCAAGACGATGTCCCAGGCGCACGGTTTACTGGTCGCACTGTGGAAGAGCACACCAACCTTCAGCTGAAACGGTGGCTTGAGTGTCGAGGGCTCAAAAAAACCGGACGACGGGCCGAGTTGATTCAACGGTAAGCTATGTTTTTTTCCCTGCTCGGCGTTCATGCCTTTGTTATGATTTCCACCGTGCTCCGTTCACGTCGGCCTTTTTTGTTTGTTTGCAATCAACGTCCAGGAATCTGTATATCTTGCCAATAGGTGGCAACAAAACGATTGTTCACATCTCAGAATCTTTCGCTTAAGAGATTCAGGGCGTTTGTTTTTGAGTAAGCTATCCCGGTAGCAGGGTACCATGTTAGCGCCTGCTAACATGCTAGCCTATATGCTATCATCACCCTTTCCACCGACAAAATGCTTGCTACATATGTAGGTGAATTTGGTAACTTTTTCCGGGTTGAAATGTTGTGTAGGCCGCCCGCACAAGTGTACCCAACGCACACACTTCTCCTTGGCACTCTTGAGTTTCGGAAAATTAATGAAGAAAACATCCTTCATATGCGGCTGATCAGCGTACCTCGAGTCGCTGTTGCACGTCCCATAGCAACAATGTTTATAAACCATGGTCTTAGATGTTGGAAAAAGCAGTCGTTTACCGAGTAAAACCTAGGCTAACGCACGTCTCTTCCACAGCAAAACAGCGGCGCGTTTGGGAGTTTGCCCTACTGCGTACCACGTGATGTGACGTCATCGTGACGTTGTGTTTCTAAAAATAGCTCGCGCGCGGTACCGCATTGCTTCATTGCCTCTAACAGCCACCAGTCGAGGCGCTGTTGAGCTCCTGAGATTGCGGTAAGGCGTATTGTGTCACATCCTGTTTTCTGTTGCTGCGGTGTGGATTGTGGTTTGATGTTCCAGACTCTGTCGATTTTTATCTTAATTCTCTTTTCTGAGACATCTCTCTGTCTCTAACACATAAGCATATTTAAAACACATTCTCTGTTGTTGCATGTCACATTTGGGAACTCTTCGTGTTTCACACAGTTTGCTTTTCTCTCCGTGGTAAGATGCTGCTAGCCTAGCTTTAGCCTTACTATGGCTTCCTCCCCTATCCTACCATCAGCTTCTCTGTCTAAGTCTCCCCCTCTCTACTGCTCTTTGTGTAAGGTGACCAGATTTCTGAAATCAAATCTGGGGACATTTCTAGCTCGTACATAAAAAGCAATACATCTCATCAAGATGAAATTAGGAAACTGGGACATTAATGGTTTCATTTATTTTTACATATTTATTAATATTTAAACAACAAAAATCAAGTGTAAAAGCCAGGAATGTGCCTCTCCACACTTTTAGTATATCCTAAGATTAATAAAATGAATAAATCAATAGTGTTATTAATAGAAAACAAGAACTGTGTCTCTGGGTTGGGGCAAAGTGGTGGGGGGGGGGAGTGGAGGGGTCAAGGGTGGTTAGCAGGGCTTTCCAATTTTGTGGGGCCCAAAGAGCTCTACCGCCTCCTAAGGAGAGAGTGACATGAGGAAAAGAAAAACCAGTAAATACAAACATTTAACCTGTGGCTGTCTGTGGAGACAGAGTTCCCCCACCTTTTCAAAAAAGTGCAACAAATACTTATTCTGTTCACATCTACATACCTATGACAAATAGGTTTTTCTGCGTTAACATCAAAAAGAAGTAGTGGTCAAGCCCGCAGGTAAAGGATGATATATGTTGCTTACTGTCAACTGACCGCATCAGGGGCCTGTGCATCTCAAAGGAGCAGATTAATTTATTTCACTAATGGGCTATAAGCACAGCTCCACTTCTTCCTGAACTTCAGCAGCTCCTTTGTTTTCTGTCTTTCATTACTGGACAGACTGATTAATCCAGGTGTGTCTGACTGGTTACTGAGGTCAGACACACCTGGATTAATCAGTCTGTTCAGAAATGAAAGACAAGACTTCCTGAAGTTCAGGAAGAAGTGGAGCTGTGCATAGAGCCTTTTTGGGACAAGAAAATGGGTTGTGGTGATGGAAGGTGAAAAGGTGTTAAACATTTTCAAAAAGGCACCGACTTGCAAATCACAAGTGATTGTGTGTGTAGTGCAGCATGAGCATGTATAAACTTACATAAAGTGTGTATAACTACATTATGTGTATGTGTATGGTAGTAGCTGATTTGCTAGTATGTTGTTTGCTCCTATAAGGTGAGTTAACTCCGGTCAGTGAGTCAGCTAACATGAGATCATCTCTGGTTTCTTCAAGGCCTTCTGTGTCTGAAGAGCCATCAGCCACGGTATCCAGAGGTCTGGATAGAATAAGAGAAGAGGATATATTATGTGCAGAACAGACCTTTTTTAAAACACAAGAAAAAAATACAACTAATCTGCCTCTTCATTGTGCCACAGCAAGGGAAGTGCAGTAAAATTCATGTTCAGTGCAGAGACTCAGAAAGAGGTTATATCCTCAGACAATTGGGCTTCTCAACTCAAACCTGAGTATATAGTCACTCTGTTTTGCATAGTATACTTTGCACACTACATTACTCAATATGTTAGTTTATCACTCATTCTTTATTAATACTCTTCTAAGTAATTTTTTCTCCCTTCTTGTCAACCGTTCTTTCCATCAGTGTTCCTATGTTCCTCCACTCTCATTTAATCTCCTTTCTGTCTTCCTATCTTCTTCCTCCCTCCTCTTGTATCAATCTTACAATATTCTAAAACAGAGACATTATATAATTAAAATCACTTCCAAAAACGTTAGAATGTACAACATGAAAACTTCCAATTATTATTATTACTATTACTACTATTATTATTATTATTATTATTATCTCATCTGATTAAATACTTAAAATGCTAATTTCCACAATATTTGGAGCTACAAGCAAAATCATCATAAATGAACATTAAATAGGTGGTTATCTCTTACTCCATGATTCTCAGATCATGCAGATCTTGTCTCATTCATTTTTCGGAAATCGGGGACGTCTGGTCACCCTATCTCTGTGTCTCATGTTCAGTTATTCCTCTGCTCCCTTAAGTGATAAAGGTACGTCTAATAAATGTAGTGTTTTTGTAGCTTTGCAGGCGAGGGTGTCAGTATTGGATGCCCGGCTCCGCGCTTTTGAAAAACCAGCAGATAGCCAAACCCCCTTAGCTAGCGCAAAGCCACAGAGTTTAGCTTCACGTAGCGGTCCCCCAGCAGCACCCGAGCAGCCGGGTAACCAGGCCGGCTGGGTGACAATACGCAGAAAGCATAGCTCTAGATTTCAGCCCCAAGATCTGCGTTTCTAAGGTTTTCCCCACTCAGCGACATACCCGCTGAGAAGCCGACTCTGGTAATTGGCAGCTCCATGGTCAGAAACCTGACCCATTTGTTGTCTCTGTATTTGACAAATTAAGGCTGAATCATATTCTTTCTGATGGGCCTCCATGTCCTTTAAAAAAGCAGTGCACCAACTACAGGTTGCTCAAGTGCGAGCCACCAGAATTGACAAAGACTCCTGGATAGGTGTCGAAACGTTTTCAGAAAGAACTGAACGAAAGTCCGGTTGCCTCCGATTTAAGACTGTTTACTGATCTTTTGAGTTAAGTCATTTTAATCGTGGGATGGGAACCCATCCATTATTGAACTGCTAACTTTGCCCCGAGTAACGTCAACACCAACCAATAATGGTTTTTTTTTTATCTCTCAGCAAAATGCCACCACCAAAGAAAAAGCTTAAACAACAGCAATACTTTGTTTTCTTAAAAAGAGTAACAGTAGTGTGACAAGAACACCTAATCATACTTGGTTATTTAGCATGACTGACATTATGTGCAATAATTCCAGGAGAATGATCGATACATAAGTAGTGAGGCAGTTGAAGCATTAAAAGGTGGAGAGACTGAGGAAACTCCGGTGAGGTCTTAAAGGATTAGTGATAAAAATATTATTAGAGAGTGTGAGGTGTGAAGTTTAAAAATCACATTATTGATAGAATAGATCCAGAAAGGAGAGCTGATGAGGACTGATGTCAGGTTGATTTTTTTTTTCATTATTTCAGTATTTCCACAGTACAATCAAGGTTTGAGTCAGTTATCAGCTGCACTAAAACACCCAACAACTGTTCTATTTAAATGGTGTAATGCTATTCCATATTAACTGTGAGATGGATGTTTTTCCCCATTTATTTTTAAAAGGTGCCACCCTTATGTTCAGGTGCTGTACCTTAGACATGCATCTCTAAAGCTATTTTGTAAGTGAAGGAGCAGCAATGCAGCAGCACAATTACAGAAAAAGAAGAGAATGGTACAGGGTTGGAGGTGAGATCTTAAAATAAATCAGTGAACACTTTTAACACGAGGGTTAGGTTATACTATTAACAGATGTTACAGCGTATGAGCCTAAACACATCTGCAAATCAGTTGTTAAAAATTCTTTATGTATACGAAAAACTTTTTTATATCTTTTAATTTAACTCCTGATACTGTATATTATCATATCCACATGTAATGTTGTAATGCCATGCAGGGACATCAAGGGTTTGAGGAAGGGAGTCAACGTGAGGGAGAGACAGGAGCAGACCAACAGGTAAGACAGAGTAACACATAACAGGAGATGTTTTACAACAGTTCACAAAAAGTCAGAAAAATGGCATTGCTTTCTTGCAATAAGTGCTGTCTTGTTGCAATATGACCTATGTTTACATGCACAAAATTTCACGATCATATTCAAATGTATTGGGATTAAAATGGCAAAAAATTATTGAAATTTTATCGTCAATTAATCTGATGATGATGTGCGTTTATATGTCCCTGGGTTTATTCAGAATAGAACCACTCTGACATGCACAGTTATTAAATTTCCCTTAAAAAACACAAAAGAAGTACTTCTGTCTTTGCTGAACAACAAAATCGAGCAAACAAAGTAGTAGCGTACGAGTTGGTTTGTCTTCCGAGCGCCAAGCCTGGACTTGCACCAGGTTCTAATTACGGTTGAGTTGTTACTGAATAAATAACTTTGAGCTCTTTTAATGTTTCAAATAGAAAGGTTGTATTAGGAGCAGAGACAATTTTGCTCCCCAACATATTTCCGCCACTCAAAGCAGAAATACACCATGCTGACAGCAGACGCACATGCACAACAGGTCAGCTTGCCACATTCAAAATAACTTGATCCTGACAAGCATTTGCAGGCATCCCAATCTGATTGTCAATCTGTATTAACCACCCGTCTCATTCGGAGTCCAATTTCATTCAAATTGAGCGTAATCTGATTACAATATTCCACCCGAAGTGTTTAAAGGATGCGTTTCTATTCCGATTGACTGTTTATTCCGGTCACTCTTGTCTGTGTAAACGTAGCTATTGTGGCTTTTCTTTTCAGAGCATTCAGTGTGGGTATAGACAGTTGAGAGATTCAGAAGTGAGAGGACAGCCAACGTGTCAGAAAGTTGTCAGTGAAAGAACCAGTTCAACTGTCAGTCAATCTACATAAATGTAAATTGACCAATAAAACATATTCATCCAATTACGGATCTGGAAGGATCTCCAATATGAGTCACCAATGTTCAACACATTCCCTCACCCTTGATATGAACAACAAAGCAGAGCGCCTTGATAGCAAAAAAGAACACTTTAAAAGCAGGTTCCTCTACATCCTGCATAGCCATTTCAGAACTGTCCATCCTACAGTGTGGTTAGAAGAGAGTTTGGTCCTGGTTCTGTTCATTTGTTTTCAGGTGTTTGTTAATTTGTGCAATAAAAAAACCAAGAAGAATGTCATTTGGCATTTAACCACACTATAAAGGTTCTATTATATTTGGAGATTATTTTGCTTTTTGATGTTAAAAAAATCTCTTTGAAAATCCAGAATGCAATTTGCCAGTGACACTTTATTCACTTTGGAGTTTGTGACCATTTTCACCACAGAGGCAGCGAGCACTGGATCGATGCTGAGTCAACCAGAAAGGGTAGAGCTTTTGACATGTTGATGTCGGAACTTATGTTTTCTAGCTGCAGATGCATCCTTCCTGACAATTGTTAAAGTGGACATTAAGGGCATGCTGAGTCTTTTTTACCTTATAAGCAACAAAAAAAGTAATTGAATAATTTGTTTACTTGTATTGCCTTTTTTAATTACTTCTATTAGTCATGGAATAAGCTCAATTAGTTCAATTAAATATCTGCTGAATATTTTTTTATCTGATTACTCAATTAATATTCACAATAACCAATAGAATACTCAATTACTAAAATAACCTTCAGCTGCAGCCCTACACTTTTCATGTTTTGACTTGTAAAAAAAGAGAAATCTACAGTACACGTCCTTTTTCCTTCTCATTGAACCTTGGGGTTCTCATTTAACAAGTGATATTTAACAGATAAAATACTTCTCTTCCCACTGTGAAGCACCGTGTGTCGCTCTGTCACTCCAAAAAGTTGGTGTTTGTAACAAAATGTAAAAAATAAAACAATCATGAGGTTTGAATCCTTTTGCAAGGCACGGTACGTATAGATGGGTTAAAGTTTTATCTGTCAAGTATCTTATCTCAAGTAATTTAACAACTCATCAGCTGCTGAGCCTCTACAAAGTCATCCATAATTCATTTCATTCACTCATTAAAAACGCATTATTGGTAGGAAAGGAATGTTGGCATCACTCAGTAAATATTAAGACACTATTCTCGAAACTTTAATGAAGGCCAGTGAAAACATGTACTGAGTCATTGTTACATGCAATGAAGCAGCAAACCTCAACGTCATTAATATCCCACCGCTCCGAATTTAAAGCGACAGTGCAGCAATTCTTCATTCCTAATTAACAGTAAGTGTATCTAAAAATAGTTCAGAACCTACTTTAAAAAGAAAGCATCCATTATTCCTTTTGTTGTGGATAAATTCAAACAGAAAGGCGTAATTTATTTTTAATTTTGGAGCTGAACAACATGTTTTTTTTGTTTGAAATTAAAACGATGTGTCAAGGTGAAAGTCTCCTACTGATCTCACATACTTTAACTATTCCCTTCTCACTCGCAGCCACCCCCCTCCCCCCATAGTTAAATCTCTTACACTACAAGAAGGCCCCCTTCCCATAAAAGCGCAGGTATATACAGTGGTGTAATTGCGTAGGTGTTGTGGTTCTGGGTAGCTGCACGTGACAGGGAAGAAGTTATTCAGCACAGGTCCCACGGGTTTGGCTGTCTGCTCGTTTGTTAATGACAAGCATTTGGGGGAGTCATCGATTTCCCCCGGCACTAATTAAGAGCAGACTCATTAAAACGTTTGCAATACATCCTGGGTTAACTTTGCAGTGGTTTTGTTGCGCTATTTTTTTTTTCTTTCTATGAGCATTCATCCTTTTTTTGTGATGTCTTGTGACATCACAGGAAAAAATTAAGGAATACTGTCAGTGGTCCTTCGGTTATTCAGCTTTTTGTCAAACAAAGGGACAGAAGCACAAGGCTCTAGTTGGATACATTTGACTCATTTCAGGTTGCATGTTCATTTATTGTATATAAATAACAGACAAAGCTCAGTTTTATTCCAAAGCATTTCAAGGGGACGGGCAGCTGAAGATTAGTGGTAAATATTTAACACAACTGTTGAAATAATGAGAGAAAACTCCTGGCTTTGGTTCCAGCTAAGCTCACTAACAGTGGGAGGCATTTGAGCAGACATCCATTTAGGAGCGCAATCTGTCTTAAAAGCCCATGCCTCTTATTCCGAGCAGCCATATTGATCCATCCAACTGTTCTTCTTGTGTGTGTTTATATCTGCTGCCAGGTCAGATATGTGTTCCTGTTGCTTGCCAATGTCCGTGCGCTGCTGCCTGACCACAGTTCACAAGGTGATTTGTTGGATTCTGACTTCACTTCTTTTTTTCTTTTTTTTCTTGTTAAATGGTTGCACCCTTCTGTCACTTTCTTTTCCAACTAGGGCAATTGTTTTTCCTTGTATTTAGCAGATGAAGATGCCAACAAATTTGCTGGTACCCCTACAGCTTATTGAGCCCAAGCTTCATTACTTCTGAAAAGTGATTCAATTACAAGCAATTATCCTAACTATAGCTGCATGCCTGAGTAAACAAATAAAATTGTGGAAATGAACGATTTGCTGTTAATTTTACAGACATCCACGGTAATATAGACAGGGTTGTTATAAGCTTAGAAGACAAGTCTGTCTCACCATTTGTCTGCTTGTCACTGCCTTTATGTGACATTTGGCAGCCATTATAAACCCCAGATCTGAAGGTGAGTTACTAAGACTTATTTGTTCTGTAAGAGCTTGGCCCAAAAAGTAAAGAAACTTGTGTATGGTAAATTTCTTCATTCTGGGTAATAAAGCTTATAGAGTTTGAAAGCTGTTTATTATCCTTTAAATGGCACCACGTTTCCCAGGGAAATCCATCTGTAGCTTGAGCAACAGAGTTCAGTACAGCTAATTTCCTCTGCTTTAATCAGAATCAGTATTAACCACCAAGTTTGTACACACAAACAAGGAATTTGACTTTGGTTCAACTTTGTTTCCAGTTAAGACAATTAAGTACAGATACACAAAAATAAAAAGTTTTTCTTTGAAAGAGAAAGGTTAGATTGGTGCAAATAAGAACAGTATACAGCTGGCACAATCCCTTTGGTGACTGGTTTTTATAAATAGCACTTTGTAGCACTGACCTGAGAGGATGTGTGGAGTCTGCGGAGATGTTGGCAGCCTTATTTCTGACCCTAGAACTGTCAAAGTCCTGGATGGAGGGAAGGTCAGCCCCAACAGTCCTCTCTTTGCAGACATAATTGTCCGTTGTGGTTTGGACCTGTTGTGTTTTGTGAATGAGCCAAATCACACAGTGATGAACGAATACAGGACAGACTGAGTAACAGTGGTGTAGAAAATGAGTCCAACCTTCCTTCCACAATGATCTTGTGGAAAGTTGGAAATCTTCAGTTGTCACCGGAAGTGCAGCCTCTGCTGGGCCTTCTTTTGAAAAGTGTGTATGTGTATGGACTGAGTAACGCTTATGTAATGTGCAGTTGGTACAGAAATGTGACACTTATTTACTCTCAGGTCGACCTGGTCAGAAGAGGTAAGTTCACTCAAGCAGGATAGATTGGACCTGGACATGTTTGAAAAGCAGTAAAAACAGACAGTCTTTATTGGCAGTGTTTCAATATGAAAAGCCACACAACAAAATAAAACCACTTAGTATTCCTGAAACTCTTTTTCTATATGAAATCCACTCAAGATTTTTTCAATAGAACAAAGAACAAAAGGAGTGCATAACAACAAAGTAATGAAACCGGATCCAAATAAAGAGTAAAAAAAACAGTCCTCAATCAGTGTTCAGTGTCCTTGTCAATGTCCATCCACCCGGGTAGCCTGATTTTCTGTTTCATCTCATCTGAGTGAAGATATGGCTGTCCTCCTTCCAGACAAACAGTAAAACAACCACCGACGTCACCCGTGTGTATGCTGGCGCCCTGCTTCTCAGTCTAATGATCCTAGCTCTGACTTGCCGTCATCAGTATCCACTCAATGATAAAAAAAACAACCAGCATGACGTGACTGTTGTTGTAGTTTCTGTTTAAAATAAAATATCTTCCTTCCATGTTTCAATGTAACTATTTACTCATTAACTCTATCATATGTTTTTTTTTTTATCAACACTTGTGTGTATGGCTAACATCTATTTTTTTTAACTAATCACAGCAGCAGACACAACAAATTATGAAATGAACCACATACAAATCATCTTCCTTATAGGAAAAATTCTAATTAATTTACCTTAAGTAACAGTGCACACAGCTGTGTGTGCATGAACTCAAACTAGCTCTCTTCACTTTACAGCCTGTGCTCCGACATAGCAATAGCGAGCTTACTGCAGGAACTTCCACAGAAAATGATTAAACAAATACTCTTCCTGTCAAGATTTAGTCGAGGGTGAACCCGGACACAGCACGCACACACAGAGTAGGATTTAAGAGAGTTTATTGCAGATGGATGGAGTTGACATAAGGAACCAGAGTTGTTACCAGACGGAGGTGAATGATGCAGGAGCTGGCTGGCAGGTACAGAGTCCACGAGACAGAGAGGAGCTGGGCTGCTGCAGGACCAGGAACGAGACCAAGACGAAGACGGAGAGACTGAAACCAGCAGCGCAGCCAAACAAAACCAAAACTTGACGGACCGGGAACCAAGACGGGGAACAGGTGCAGGCAGACACGAAAGAGAGCAACAAACACTACGAGCCAGCGACGAGGAGACAACTGAGGTGAGTTTATAAAGGGAGCCTGACAGGTGACGGGAATGAAGACTAATTAGAGTGGGTGTGACTAATGGCTGTGGGAGGGAGAGCTGGGTGAACTACAAAATAACCAGAGGCGAGACAACTTAAACCATGACACCCCCCCCCCCCCTCAAGGCCGAACACTGGACGGCTCAGAACCTCTTACCCTGGGTGGGTGGAGGGGGTCCCAGGACGGCAGGCATGAGTCAAAAACCGGAAACTAAGAAACCAAAAGTTCAAGAACACTGGGGAACCATGGGACTGGAGAACACTGGGGAACCAAGGGTCAAGAGAACACTGGGGAACCAAGGGTCAAGTCAACACTGGGGAACCAAGGGTCAAGAGAACACTGGGGAACCAAGGGGCTAGAGGACACTGGGGAACCAAGGGGCTAGAGAACACTGGGGAACCAAGGGGCTAGAGAACACTGGGAAACCAAGGGGCTAGAGAACACTGGGAAACCAAGGGGCTAGAGAACACTAGGAAACCAAGGGGCTAGAGAACACTGAGAAACCAAGGGGCTAGAGAACACTGGGAAACCAAGGAGGCCAAAGAACACAGAGGAACCAAAGGGGCCAGAGAACACAGAGGAACCAAAAAAGCCAGAGAACACAGACGTGCCAGAGCACAACCAGGGCGCGGCACATCAGGGAAAGGTACGGGCGCTTGACAGCGCCAGGGGAAAGAGCGAGCACAACACAGCGCCAAAGGGAAAGAGCGAGCACAACACAGCGCCAAAGGGAAAGAGTGAGCGCCACACAGCGCCAAAGGGAAAGAGCGAGCGCAACACAGCGCCAAAGGGAAGGAACGGGCGTACACAACGCCAAAGGGGAGGAACGGGCGTACACAACGCCAAAGGGGAGGAACGGGCGTACACAACGCCAAAGGGGAGGAACGGGCGTACACAACGCCAAAGGGGAGGAACGGGCGTACACAACGCCAAAGGGGAGGAACGGGCGCACGACAGCGCCCAAAGGGGAGGAACGGGCGCACGACAGCGCCCAAAGGGGAGGAACGGGCGCACGACAGCGCCCAAAGGGAAGGAACGGGCGCACGACAGCGCCAAAGGAAGGAACGGGCGCACGACAGCGCCAAAGGGAGGAACGGGCGCACGGCAGCGCCAGAGGGAAGGAACGGACCAATGGCAGCGCTAAAGGGAAGTAACGGGCGCACAACAACGCCAGAGGGAAGGAACGGGCGTACACAACGCCGAAGGGAAGGAACGGGCGTACACAACGCCGAAGGGAAGGAACGGGCGTACACAACGCCGAAAGGAAGGAACGGGCGTACACAACGCCGAAGGGGAGGAATGGGCGTACACAACGCCGAAGGGAAGGAACTGGCGTACACAACGCCGAAGGGAAGGAACGGGCGCACACAACACCAGAGGGAAGGAACGGGCATATGGAAACGCCAAGGGGAAGGAACGGGGTGCAAGGGAAAAGGATCGCCAGGGCGTGAGGGAAACGCCGGGGCGCAAGGGAGAAACTCGCCGGGGCGTGAGGAAAACGCCAGGGCGCTATGGAAAGATAGCCAGGGCGTGAGGGAAACGCCGGGGCGCTAGGGAAGAAGGATCGCCGGGGCGAGAGGAAAACACCGGGGCACAAGGGAAGAAATTGCCGGGGCTAGAGGGGAACTTCTAAAATACCAGGGACCAGAGGGCGTCCTAACACGCCGGGAACAAGAAATCTAAGCACTAGGAGTCAGAGGGCGTCCTAACATGCCGGGAACACAAAAACTAAGCACTAGGAGTCAGAGGGCGTCCTAACACGCCGGGAACACGGAATCTTAACACTAAGAGACAGAGGAACAGAACAGCGACACCTGGGGAAAACAAGTGAAACGAAAACCACGGAGGGCTAGAGAGGACTAGACTAACCTAACTGGGCAAAACTAAGATAAGGAAACAGGAGAAGTGAAGCGTAGGGACCTTGGAAAGGGCAGGGACCTAAAAGAGCGCAGGGACCTTTCAAACGCAGGGACCTTTTAAGAGCGCAGGGACCCTTCAAAGCGCAGGGAACCTTTAAGAGCGCAGGGACCCTTTTAAAGCGCAGGGACCTTTTTAAAGCGCTGGAACCTATCCAGTGCAGGAACCCAGAGAGCGCAGGTACCCAGACGGCGCAGGACTAAGACACGCAGACATTAAGGGGATAAAACAATAAAACTTAGAACAAATACGGAACTAAGACCTGAATTGACAAACTTGACAGGGATCCACAGGGCTAAACAGAAAACTACTGGGCCAAACAGGAGCTTCAGGGGCTAAAGGTAGAAAACCGAAACCAACCAGAACACTAGGAAGGGGACCAACCAAAAGAAAAACTATTAAACTAAGCAACAGGGAGACGAGGGCAGGTGCAGCTAAACTAATGAAAAACTAGATAACTAAAGCTAGAAAATAGAACACAAACAACAGAAAATCTAAGGTTAAAAACTAGGATTCAGAAGCAAAACACGAGAGACTAAAGGCAAACCTAGAACAATAGAACTGAGCTAAAAGAAATAAAACCCAAAGCAAGACAGAGACTCAAGTAATCTAAGCAGAACAAACCAAAACTAAAGAACTCTAAGAAATCTAAGGAACACTGAAAAAACTCTAAAACCAAAGAATGTTAAATAACTCAAAACCCCAGGGCCAAAATACTTAAAACAACAGCTGAAACTAGAGAACTAGATGTGTAACTAGAAAACAAGAGAACCAGGAAACTAAGGCAATTCTGGAAAATAAACCTAAACTAGGAAACTAAAGATCTAAGGCAGGAACTTGAGCACGCAGACAGGAACTTGAGATCGCAGACAGGAAGTTGAGCACGCAGACAGGAACTTGAGAGCGAGGATCTTGAGACGCGGACAGGAAGTTGAGCGCAGACAGGAACTGAGACGCTGACAGGAACTTGAGACGCTGGGCTGCGTCGGAGGTGGGCTCCGCGGAGAACGATCCCTCCAGCGGAACTCATCCAGCGGCGAAGGCACCCACGGAGACATTTAACTGAGGCAGAGCAGATCCTGCCAGCTCCCGCATCGTGACTCTGTGTGTGCTCGGGTTCACCCAGTGGCTGGCTCGTACTGTCAAGATTTAGTCGAGGGTGAACCCGGACACAGCACGCACACACAGAGTAGGATTTAAGAGAGTTTATTGCAGATGGATGGAGTTGACATGAGGAACCAGAGTTGTTACCAGACGGAGGTGAATGATGCAGGAGCTGGCTGGCAGGTACAGAGTCCACGAGACAGAGAGGAGCTGGGCTGCTGCAGGACCAGGAACGAGACCAAGACGAAGACGGAGAGACTGAAACCAGCAGCGCAGCCAAACAAAACCAAAACTTGACGGACCGGGAACCAAGACGGGGAACAGGTGCAGGCAGACACGAAAGAGAGCAACAAACACTACGAGCCAGCGACGAGGAGACAACTGAGGTGAGCTTATAAAGGGAGCCTGACAGGTGACGGGAATGAAGACTAATTAGAGTGGGTGTGACTAATGGCTGTGGGAGGGAGAGCTGGGTGAACTACAAAATAACCAGAGGCGAGACAATTTAAACCATGACACTTCCTATCATTAGAGAAGACTTGTGATACATGATAGACCTCCTACACCATAAAGTAAAGTAATTAGACATTATGGCTAATAACATTTCAGGAAAACCTCGGGTTCAGAGAAAGGGTGGTTCCTAGAAACCTGAAATTATTCACAGTAGACACAGTGCTGTTGAGGATGTTGAGGGGAGTAAGTGTGAGGGGTGTTCTCCGGATGTCCACTGTCAAGTCCAGGTTGTTCTGAATGCACCAGTGGACCAGCTGATCAACATCCTGTTGGTATGCAGACTTGTCACCATATTGGATCAGACAAAAGACATTTGGGTTGTCTGCAAACTTCAGGAGTTTTGCAGACTGGTTCAATGAGGTGCAGCCATTTGAGAAAATGAGTGGGGTTCTTGTGCTGGATGAATATACCACCTAGCCTCACCTGATGCTGACAAATGTCCACTGACAGGTGCAGCCCGACACTGTGACCTGGGTGAGCTTCTGGTGGAGAAAGTCTGAGTTGATGGTGCTGAAGACCCAGCGGAAGTCCACAAACAGAATCCTGGCATACTTTCCTTGGTGGTCGAGATGGTGTAGGATGAAATATAGTCCCAGGTTGACTGTATCACCTGCCGACCAGTTGCCCGGTAAGCAAACTGCAGGGGTTCAGCAGGGCCTGTGATGCCCTTCAGATAATTCAACATCAGTTACTGAAATAATTTTGTGGCCAGAGCCATCAGGACCACAGGCCTGTAGTCATTTAACCCTGTGATGGTGCATTTATTGGGGACTGGGATGGTGAAGCAATAAAAGCAGAGATCAAACAAATGTTATAATTCGATATAGACAATATAACCCGAGTAAATGCAAAAAGTAGTTATCAAATGATGATTCCATTCATTAAGGGGAAAAATCTATCCAAACCAATCTGGCCCTATGTGACAAAAGTAATTGCTCCTGAACCCAACTAGTTCTGCCACCCTTAAAGCAACAACTGGCATCAGGAATTTGCTACAGACTGTACCTGCAGTCTGTAGTATGAGTAGGAAAGGATTCTCTGTAATTGTTAAAGCAATGGCTTTGCTACATTGAGGATACATAACTATAAACATATGTAGACAAATACTATTAATAAACTCTGGAAAGAGAGTAAAATTTAACATTACTTTAGTTGGTCTTTAATATTAATGGCTGGATATTATTTTTGCCATATTTTCAGCATGTCTAATTTAGGTCTCTGTAATTAATTGATGATGTTGAGAGTCATAGCTAGCTAAAAGTAGCATGTGCCGTCTTTCCAGAGAGATAATGTTCTGTGTTTAGTTTCATCTTTTGTTTTGATTGTGGAGAAGTGTCAGGTTAAAACCTCTTATACTCTTGTTAATATTATATAGTTTATAAAATGTGGCACTGTTGAAAGATTCTAGTTGTTGGAAACCATTGCTCTCCTCATCCTCCGCAGGAAGTACAAGCGCTTCTGTGCCCTCTTCACCAGTGACGTGGTGTTCACAGACCAGGTGAGGTTGTCCGTAAAGTACACTCCCAGGAATTTGGTGCTGCTGACCACCTCCACGGCTGAGGTCTAGCCTGTCAGTTTAGGTTTTACTCAGGGAGTATACATTTAAAGGGGACTGAATACCAATGTATGCCAT
The DNA here is from genome assembly GCA_037039145.1 of Fundulus diaphanus. Taxonomy (NCBI): domain Eukaryota; kingdom Metazoa; phylum Chordata; class Actinopteri; order Cyprinodontiformes; family Fundulidae; genus Fundulus; species Fundulus diaphanus. The sequence goes on from CM073122.1 coordinate 48,284,000, forward strand.
AAGGCCCGTTTACACTACACTTTTTTAACCGAGCCGAGACCAGTCCGAGCTCGGTAACCGAGATAACTCTTGTGTGTAAACGGTCAGCAGACTGAACCAGACCGCGCTAAACATAACCGGACCGCGCTAACTGCAGACCAGCTCTTGGGTAGGTCTCGGCCTGGTTCTATTTTATCCCGGTTTCTGATAACGAAGAGCGCATGAGCAGACCGCGTCATCTCCTTACAGTCAGCTGACTGTCAGCGGGTTTTCCGGCGTGTCTGGCTGCACGTCCCGATTCACACTCCATTCAGACAAATTTCAGACATTCATAATAATACTAGCTTCCTTACCGTGCCACACGGTTTCCAGTGATGATTCTGCTTAGCAGCGCAATGAACCTCAGCGTCTGTCGTTGTTTCCGGCGTCTGTAAATCCTTATTAGACGTTCGTTTGTCTCATCCACTTCCCAAAAAGCCAACTTTCTCAAGTAAATTCACCAATGGTTGCCTTCTTCCCCTGACTCTCTGCAAACACCGAAATATCACAATATCAAGCATAACTTCCTGAATGTTACGGGCGCAGCTGTTTTTTTTGCTGCTTCCGCCTTCAATCCCAGAGAGCGGTAGTACCGCAGATCGCCACTAGGGGGCGAGGAGCAACCAAGGAACCGAGATAAGCTTTGTGTGTAAACGGGTCGGCTTGTCTTGGATAACTGAACCAAGCTCGGACTGGTCTCGGCATGGCTCGGTTTTTAGGTGTAGTGTAAACGGGCCTATTCTCTTCAAGTTATCATTAAAAACATTGAAAGTCAAGAATAATTTGCCTTTTTGTGAAGCACTACTTTGTGTTTGTCTATCACATAAAATCTTAATGGAATGCATGGTTTGTGGTTGATATGTGATGAAATATGAAAAGGGCCAAGTGGTATGAATAGTTTTGCAAGGGAGTGTGAGTGTTGAAATAGATTAAATATGACACATCACAGCTGCATAAACATATAGATTCATTTGAATCCCCAGTATTTTACTGCTTAAGCAATTGTCTGTCCCCTTAATATGAACTATTTATCTGTCCAGAGGCATGCTTTTTCAGCTCAAACTCCACTGCATCATCCAACACTTCATCTCAGGTGGTTTTGCATGCATATCATGTGGTTTTGAAATGCCACTATATTTATAGCTGTCAGCAAGATTAAACTGGAGTAAAAGTTGTCATCTGAATGTTCAGAAGTAATGTTGTTTCGAAACTATTTCATAAGTTAGTCAAGATAATTTGAAAGACCTTGTTTCTGACGGTTCTCTCTGGAAAACTGTTTTCTTCATAAAAAAACACAATGCTCACCAGAAAGCTATGCGGCTTATTCAGTGTAATAAAAACAAATTTCTTTTTGAAGCATGCAGTTGCTGAATATCAAAAATTTTGTTTTTCTTTTCAAACTTTTGTTCAGATCAGACGCAGTTTGTACAAAAGTGAGGAGGCCATTCTAAAATGTTAGGGCAGAAAACCAATTTTCAGACTCCTTTACTGACTTAAATGCATTCCTTTTATAATAACAAAAAATGAAAAGAAACTGATTATGATTGTGGGTCTTTCACTCTCATAACTAATAGTAACTGATTGGAAATTATTTCTTCATACTGCTAGTTTTTTATTTACTATTAAGAGTGTCACCTGAACCTCTACCACGTTCAGCCAGGATAAGTTTGGGAAATGGAAAGTACAGGTTTAAATATAATATACAAGAAGATTGCATTGACTCTGTAGAATCATGCAGACACTCAAACTTTCTTGGGGGATGTTATAGCTATATTTTTGGTCCAGACTCTGCCCCCCTCTTTGGTGTGGATGTTCATGTTTTGGTCTCATTTAAGCAGAATATCTTCTTTTACATGAATCTTCAAGATGACCCCCTTTTTTCGTTGTCTTTTATCCAGGCACTCTTACAGAAAGCCCATCTTTCTAAAGCATGCAGCTTAAAGTGCTCCTAAGTACAGACACTCAATTGCTGCTGTGGAGCTACGCCGCTCCGTTGGGGCTGCTTTTAGTCTGCTGGTTACCTCTCTGATTAATACCCTCCTTACCTGATCTCTTGGTAGTTTGTCCTTTTATGGTAAGTTTGTTGCATTTGTTGTTTTTTTTAAGATGTCTTCTAAGGATTTTAATTAGAGTTGTAGTCATCCATCCATTTTCTGACACATCTATCCCTCGCGTGTGGTGCTGGTGCCTGTCGCCAGCTGTCATTGGGTGAGAGGCGGGATACACCCTGGACAGGTCGCCAGTCTATAGCAGGAGTTGTATTCATTTTTTTTTTTTTTTTTACATGGACATGATAATTGTAAAATGGGCTTAAAAAGGCACTTGACGTGGCATCAGGATTCAAGAGATAGTGTTCCTGGCAGTTGCCAAAATGTCCAAAAGTCAGTCAAAAGAGTAAGTGAAGGCCAGCAAACACAGATGATGCCTCAAAGACCTAGTATAGAGTGTGATGTGACATCGCACCCACACACATTGTTTGATTCCAGACTGTTGTGAGATGTCAAGTATAGAATTTTTTGGAACATAAGTTACTCCGGAATATGAGTTGCGTCTATTGTGAGAGAGGAGAGGACAGCCTCTCCTACGTTTCTACTAATACTGCTTTCTTTCTGCTCACTTTGAGCCCTCTACTTTTCAACCAACGTTTCAGCTGTAAATGCTGGGTTTCTCCACTGGAGCAAGTTGAAATGAAGCTCCTGGGACTCATGATCTTCCAAAATGATTAGTATTGCAGCTGTTGGAAATGTAATTTGCACTCTTCCTGTCCAACCAGCCGAGAAACCGGCTGTCTCGGGAAAAATGTGACGTCATTTGAGAACTGCCCCAATCCCTATTTGTCTCCTATATGAAGACGCGCTGTGGGTGGAGGAGCTGTAGAAAACAAGTGAAGATAATAATACATTTTATTTTTTTATTTTTTTTTTAAAAAAAAGGCGCCTTTCTAGACACTCAAGGTCACCGTACAGAAGGGTAAAAAGTCAGAAACAAAATCAAAACAAAAATCATTTAAAAAATACCGAGGCTGGGACAGGGAAATTGATAATTAAAGAGAATAGGCAGTCTTAAACAGATGAGTTTTGAGTTGTGATTTAAAATTTAGAAGTGAGTCCGTGTTTCTAAGTAGGGGTGGTAGAGAGTTCCAGAGGCGGGGGGCAGAGCGGCTGAATGCTCTGCTCCCCATGGTGGTGAGACGGGCGGAAGGGACAGACAGGTGTAAAGCAGATGAGGATCTAAGAGCACGGGAGGGGGTGGGAATGTGCAGGAGGCCTGACAGATAAGGGGGGGCTAGGTGGTGAAGGGCCTTGAATGTCACCATGAGAATTTTATATTGAATGCGGAACTGCACAGGGAGCCAGTGAAGCTGTTGGAGGACCGGGGTGATGTGGTGGATAGAGGGAGTTCTTGTTATGATGCGAGCAGCTGAGTTCTGGACCAGTTGTAGTTTATGGAGTGATTTTTGAGGAAGGCCGAAGAGGAGAGCGTTGCAGTAATCCAGTCGGGAGGTGACAAGGCTGTGCACAAGTATGGCAGCAGTGTGTGGGGTAAGGGAGGGACGGAGGCGGTTGATGTTTCTTAAGTGAAAGTAGGCAGACCGGGTAATGTTATTGATATGGGATTGAAAAGATAGGGTGCTATCGAGGATGACACCCAGACTCTTAACCTGGGGGGAGGGGGAGATGGAGGAACTGTCAATAATAAGTGGGAAACTGTCGGTTTTGGAAAGAGTTGATTTGGTGCCAATGAGTAGAACCTCGGTTTTACTACTGTTTAATTGAAGGAAGTTGTTAGTGAACCAGGCTTTTATTTCACAGATGCAATTAGTGAGGGAGGTGGGGGGAAGAGAGGACGATGGTTGCGTGGAGAGGTAGAGCTGGGTGTCATCAGCATAGCAATGGAATTGGATGTTAAATTTGCGGAAGATATTGCCAAGGGGAAGGAGGTAGATGATGAAGAGGAGGGGCCCGAGTACAGAGCCCTGACCGTAGATCATTCTATTTGCCATTTTCTGCTGAAATGCAGGACCATCTATACACTCTTCCCAGCAAGAGAGAAGAGAAAGTAACCAAGAAAAGAAAAAGTAGTAATAACTGGGAGAAATGAGTGTCTATATCGGTGCAGCTGTTATTATCATGTAGGAGTGGGGATATGTGGAGGTGGTAGGCTTTCTGCTGAACAGCAGGTAAGTTAATTCAATATAACAGTGAAGTTTTGCCGTTATGTTAGAAACAGGGCAGTCGCTACCCAGCAGCTACTCTGTCCTCCCAGCAGGCAGAGATGGTTTGGTTGTTCATCTCCCTCTATGCGTGTACGTGGAGTGGTGGAGGGATATCTCCCCTCTTCCCTCTGGCAGGAGGCTGCAGTCCATCAGGACCAAAACCTCACGCCACAAGAACAGTTTTTTCCCATCTGCTACCAGCCTTATCAACAAGGCCCAGAGCCCCCCTTGACACTTGACACTGCCTCTCAGACCCGGGGGCATGGGCAGGCATTGGGGGGCCGTGCCCGCCTACTGAGCCAGCCGTGCCCGCCCTGGACTGGAAGCTGTCTTTTTTTTTTTACCTCGGAGTGGCCATCGTCCTATTAGTACTATCTTTGATGTGTCAATTATACAATTCAACCAATCAAATCAACGACTAAAGGCAACATGCTAGCCAATCACAGCTGGTGAGGGGCGGGACACTAAGTCATACCTTCATAGCCTTGAGAGACGCCGCGTGACTCGGCTGTGGTCACCGTCTGTGTCTGTAGGGATGGATAAGATAAGATAAGATAGTCTTTATTGATTTCACAATACAGGAATTCACTCGTCACATCGGCTCATACAAGAAAGGATATTCGGTCTGATTACCAAACAATTACAAGAAGTGACAACGAAGCAAAGGAGAGCGAGCTGAAAGCAGGGCTATTAATTTCTGTTTGAAACGTCAGAATTGAAGTCAAGACTGGAGTAAACATTCATGCTAGGAGGGTTAGCTAGAACAGCTAGGAGCACAAGGAACAGAACCAAGCAGGAAAACTGCCAAATTGAAGGGTTACTTGCAGGCAGAAGGGAACTCTGCTTGTTCTGATCCTTGTTCTCCCTAGCTGCGGTAATTACAGAACCGCTGCTGGTATGAGTTTTTACTTCAGTGTTCAGCCTGACACCAGCGCTCATGTTTATCAGCGTGTAGCTTATGCTTGACTTTTGAGTCGAAACAGCACTACAGGTTGCCGTATCTCACTGATAGTTTCCAGACCAAACCAGCATAAAACCTGCCCAATTTTAAAGAAAAAAAACAAGCCCGAATCTCAAACTCTCTCATGTTAAAAGCACAGAACTATTAAACACATCAGAAAATGCCATTAGCGCACAACTGCGCTGAAGCAAAGAAAAAACTTTGCGTATACGGGCTCCGCACAAAATATACAATAAGACAACCAAGTAACACAAGATCACTTTAACAATCATGATATATCAGAGGTCACGGATTAGCGGACCAGGGTCCGGATCCGGACCCACCTGCTGGCTAATCCGGACCCAACCTGATTTAAAACACTTATATATTACTGGATGTTGTCCAACGACAGTGTCTAACTCAGTGGTTAAAGTTCTCCGTCGCTGCGACGGATTTCCGTCATTTGGAAATTGAGCGCAAAAAGTCCCGTCTAGACTTTTTATTCAAGGTTATAATCTGAAGCTGCTCTCAACCAATCAAACCTGGCAGAGCCGGGACATTAGCCAATCAGAAGGAGAGTAGGGCGGGTCTTTCCAAAGCGGACATTGCCAGTCTGAGGTTTATCGGTGTTCATCATTTTAACTTTTGGGAGAGCATTTTAAACTGGCCACACAGATGGCATGAATGAAAGTAGCGGTGGTCAAAGGTTTTCTTTGGATTTATGCAAACCAGCAGGTCAGAAAGTTCAGCAGATAGAACAGCTGACAACGACTTCCCTCGGTAAACGTTTCTGTCGCTGCTCCTGCAGTTAATCAATGAGTTATTTCCACCTGTGGCCATGTCGCCTGTCAGCGTTTATTCCCTCGCTGGTAAACGCGGCGACCAACCAGGGATCTCCCCGTGATTCGCTATTATGTTTTATTTAAACACAAGGAATAGTAACGCGCTAGCTCAGGCTAATTTAGCATGACCCTTGAAGAAGAAGAGTCGGACTGTGAAACAATGTGCCGCATTTGACTGGGTTCGATTCGGAAATGAAAATCAGTGCCTCCAAATCCGAGACCATGGTCTTGAACCGGAAAAGGGTAGAGTGCCTTCTCCGGGTTGGGGAGGATGTCCTGCCCCTAGTGGAGGAGTTCAAGTATCTTGGGGTCTTGTTCACGAATGAGGGGAAGATGGAGCGGGAGATCGACAGGCGGATTGGTGCAGCGTCTGCTGTGAAGCGGGCGCTGTACCGATCCGTTGTGGTGAAGAGAGAGCTGAGCCAAAAGGCGAAGCTCTCGATTTACCGGTCGATCTACGTTCCTACCCTCATCTATGGTCACGAGCTTTGGGTCGTGACCGAAAGAACGAGATCCCGGATACAAGCGGCTGAAATGAGTTTTCTCCGTAGTGTGTCTGGGCTCTCCCTTAGAGATAGGGTGAGGAGCTCAGTCATCCGGGGAGGACTCAGAGTAGAGCCGCTGCTCCTCCACGTCGAGAGGAGCCAGTTGAGGTGGCTCGGGCATCTGGTCAGGATGCCTCCTGGACGCCTCCCTGGAGAGGTGTTCCAGGCACGTCCCACCGGGAGGAGGCCCAGGGGAAGACCCAGGACACGCTGGAGGGACTATGTCTCCCGGCTGGCCTGGGAACGCCTTGGGGTTCCTCCTGAGGAGCTGGCCCAAGTGGCTGGGGAGAGGGACGTCTGGGCCTCCCTACTGAAGCTGCTACCCCCGCGACCCGACCCCGGATAAGCGGAAGACAACGGACGGACGGACGGACGATTCGGAAAGAGTAAAAAAAAAAAAACCCTGCGCTGTTCTGAAACAAAGAAGGCAGAGCTGTATCTGCTGTCGGTATGCAGCAGTGTTCACCTGATGAGCAGCTGCGCTCCAGGACACTAAATAAAATGACAAGGATTTTGATGCTTACAGATTGTTAAGAAAACTACATCAAAAAGATAAAACAAATAAACTACAGCCACAACATCGCCTTTCTCTGGCCTCACCCAGTTAGAACCTGTTCGGTTCTAACTGGGTGAGGCCAGAGAAAGGCGTTTCTCAGAGAGTTTTTGTTATGAAGTTAAAGTGGAGCGCGGACACAGGGTTCATCCTGGACAGGTCTCCAGTTACTGGGCTAAAATATAACAATTTATAACTTCAAAAAAGTTAAATCATGCCTTTTTATAAACTGTAATGATTAATTGGTGAACAATTACGGGCAAAGCAGAGACTGATTATTGTCATGTGCAATCTGTGTCAAATTAAAATGTATTATGTCATGATAGTGTTGGTGATGTGTCCTGCATTGTCCAAGGTTGTGGTTGGCCTTATATGATCATAATATTGGTTGATATTGAATATGACAAGGAGCCAGTGGAGTTAATGTACAGGAGTGAAGTAGATGATGTAATGATGAAGCTGCTTGAGGGTTTCTGGAGGACAGAGAGGAAAGGGAGCTGGGATTGTAAAGTGGACTGTGGACCAGTTTGTCAACAGTGTGAAGGAAGAACTTGATGCTGCAGAGATGAAAGTAACCCAGATGATGATGTGGATGTGGAAAGTGATGGAGAGGCTGTCCAGGATGACGCAAAGGCTTTAAAGCTGAAAGGTGGCAGAGATACAGGAATTTTCAATGGATATTTTAAAAGTACCAGATTTAGTTGACGTTGCACACTAAGCAAGTGAGCCAACTAATGCGGCATGATGTCCACGCCCCGGGAATATATGGGCGGGCGAGAAAATGTTTTCAGTCAAACAATATTTTTGCTTCAACCCCTGTGCTAACTTCACTTTTTAATATGGCAAAGCCCTCCGGAGCGTTCCCAAACATATCCACTTGCTCATACATACGGAGAAAATAGCTGATTTAAAGGCGCAGAACGAATGAGCACCTTGATATGTGCTTGAGGTTGGCTTTGTTGCCAATCAAACCCAGGTTTAAAATCCATGCAGGGCAGCCTAAAGCTCACTTCTATCATTAAGCCATAAAAAAGAAATTAAAAAAGTTCAGTTGTTTTATAAAAGATGTGAAAGTCAAGAAATTGTCTATATACCAAACTGTGAAAGATTGTGGTTCTCTATTTCAAAAAGCACTTTGGATTTTAAAAGAGAAAAACGTTCAATTTACGTTGTTATTTTTTTGTTTAAAAAGTCAGTGTATAAGGTGGATGCATAAACATTTTATTTCAGTGTTAAATACTGTTTAAAGTAATGGATTGTAATAAAAAATGTGTCCGGACCTTTACTGGTTGTTGATTTTCTTTATTCGGACCCCGCTGATTTTTAATTAGTGACCCCTGTGATATATGAACCGGAAAAAAAACTTTTATCAATAGCTTCCCAACATGAGTAATAAATCTACCTTAATATAAACTTAATTTCTCTTACAGAGCTCAATCAAACATTTCTCCTTCACACAGCCATAAAATATGTTTAGGTTGATCAGTAGAACTCAACCCCTCTTGGGGCGTTTTCATTGACCAATACAATTTCATAGTGACACTAAATTAACCATTATTCTTTTCTTGTTTTATTATAACAATCAATATTATTCATTACAACTATTATTCATTGATGATGTCAGATTCGACAGATTCGACTTATTTAAAAAATAAATTGACCAGTAAAATGAGTTGAAGGAGATGGCATTTTATTAAAATTGTTTTAGTTTTCTGCTAGACATTGACAACTATTTTGATATATTTTGTTAGTAAATATTTCTAAAAGCCCAACAAATGTTGTGAAAAGCTACCCAAATTTTTACAACCTGCCCATACGCTATTTTTGTACCAGCTCAATCTGTTCAAAAGAAGCCTAATTGGGTGGAAACCTACCTAATTTGGCAACACTGACTACACTATTGCTTTTTGTTTGTTCGTTTTTTTAGATTTTGGGATTTTATTGAGAATTTCTTTCTCAGCACTGTAGGAGTAGTCACAGAGCCACTGTTCACCCTGAAGCATATAATTTTTTTTTTTAAAGTGTGCCCCCCTAAAAAAATGGAATGCCCTCCCTGTAATTGGTTTCTGCAGCCGGGTCTGCTGCCTCTCTCCCTCCCCCATTCAGGACTCTCCAAGCTACACCAACGCACCATCTCCAGACCTTCTGCATTACATCAACGCACAGTCTACTGTGTATATAGCTCTGTATATATATATATTTTGTGTGCATCAACACCAAGTCAAATTCCTTGTAAGTGCAAACCTACTTGGCAATAAACTTGATTCTGATTCTTATTCTGATATCAGCCGTTCACTGTCTGTAGTGTGGTAGCAAGACTGGGTCTCTTTACTCGTGTTAATAGTGGATTATATTAGACCCAAAATAAGCAACTGCACATTCAGAAACAAGCCCAAAACACTGCTATTAATTATTAGCTATTAGCAGTAGCTGATACACAAGGACATGTTGACATTGTCACGTTCATGACACTCCACGGCTTCTGTAGTAAGTATTACGCGCTTAACGGTGAGGTCGTTCGGATTTCTTTTAGCGCACCACTAGATGGTGCCCCAATGTCAAAATATTACACACTGGGGGTTTAAAAGTTTAAATGAGAACCAATAATGCAACATTGGAGAATAGCAGAAGAATGTAGCAGAGTGAGGGAAATTTGTATTAATTTCCTCTAGCAGCCTATAAACCTATGACAGATTAACTACAGAATGAGCTAAGGATAACCTAAGCCACTATAAATATACTTAGGGATGGGAATCGAAAACCGGTTCCTGTTTTGTCACAGTTTATTTAAATTTGCTTAATGTTTTAAAACACTTAAGTTTTTTTTATTATTAGGATAAATAAAATTCAAACCCACATGGCCCTCTGTGACAGTGATTGCCCCCCATTAAACAGGACCTGACTGACAAAGTGAATTACAGCAAAAGATCCTAAAAGGCTACACGACATGTCGAGATCCAAATAAATTCAGGAAAAAGTCAGAAAGAAAGTAATTGAGATTGATAAGTCTAGAACGGGTTACAAAGCCTTTTCTAAAGCTTTGGGACTCCAGTGAACCACGGCGAGAGCCGTTATCCACAAGTGGTGTAGACATGGATCCATAAGGAACTTTCCCAGGAGTGGACGGCTGACCAAAATTACCCTACAACAACATATAAAGAACTGCAGGCCTCACTGACCTCAGTTAAGGTCACAGTTCACACCTCCACCATCAGAAAGAGAAAAGGCTAAAATGGCTTCCATGGTAGAGGTCCATAACAAAAACCACTGCTGAGCTAAAAGAACATTAAGGCTCATCTGAATTTTTCCAGAATGCATCTTGATGGTCCCCAAGACTTCTGGGACAATATTCTGTGGACTGACCCCCCAGTCCACTAGGTTTCTCTGCCCTTTTCTTTCTTTCTATTTCTTTCAGGAAGTAGTTGGACGGCTGGGCTGCCTAATTTAACACACCAGGCTGCCATTAAAAGCTGGTTTACTCAGCCTGCTCCCACCAGATCCCATCTGGAGGCCAAACCAAGCAGGCAGCAGCGCTTGTGCACTCATTCATTGGATATGCTGTGGTCGCTACTCATGGGTTTTTCTAAATAAATGTTTCTGACATAGATCTGCTCGTCTGCCTCCCGTTTTTGTCATAGCCTTTGAGCTGGGCGTGACACAAGACAAAAGTTGAACTTTTCTGAAGGTGTGTGTCCCATTACATCTGGTGTAAAAGTCCTGCAGCAGGACAATGATCCAAAATACACCTGCAAGTCCACCTATGAATGCTGACGAAAAAAAAAAAATGAAGACTTTGGAGAAGCCTAGTCAAAGTCCTGACCTGAATCCTAATGAGGTGCTGTGGCATGACTTTAAAAGGCTGTTCATGCTGAAACTGCTGCAATGTGGCTGATTTGCAACAATTTTGCAAAGATGAGTAGTTCAAAATTCCTCCACAGTGCTGGAAAAGACTCATTCCAACTTATTACAAACGGCTGATACCAGTTGTTGCTGCTAAGGGCGGCTCTACCGATCATCCAGACATATTCTGTCTGGGGAGAATATGTGGTGGTCGTTTCTGACCGCCATTGCATTCAGGAATTTAAACATTTCTTAGAACTTCATCTTTGTTTTACGGCAGCTCGTAAACTTCCAGTATTTACTCATGTAAATTGGTTTTGCATATCTTATCCATTGTATCTTTGTAGATCACCCGTAACACACCAAGTTCTTGCTTCCACAGTTATTTATTTTTTTGTTCATTCATTTTGCCCATGTATTACAGCATTTCTTATTTGGAATCTTTCAAGATCCAACCTTGGATCTTTTTTACCATAGAATTGCCGCGCTGGGATCGCTCAATAGTCTAGGATTATCATCCCACATTAAATGTGCAATACCTTTTTTTCTGCCCCAGAGAATTCATGCATTTGAATCTAGATAATGTTAAGTTTTGTTAGCACATGGAGTATTATCTATACACTGTTTTCTGCCATTCCCTGATAATCATATATTAGAATAAATAATTTGTAAATCAAAGACGAACTGTTGCAGACCCGATGATCTGTTGCTCAGTTGGCACAAATATCCCATTTTACATATTCTTTATTGTTCTTTGGATAATGGCCTACTTTAGTTATGATCTGCTGTTGGGCAGCTTTTGGAAACAAGTGGAATGAACAGCCTGCAACAATATCCAGTGTTAGCAGCCAGCTCAACAAAAAGCTAATGAACCATAGCAAACAGCTTGTGGGGTGTAGCAAAAGGGAGAAGTTACATCAAAAGCCCGTCATTGACTGCTGGAGCACGCTTAAGTGAGCAAACTATATCCTAAGGCTGGTGGAAAACAGACACAATCCATTGACATGTATACAAGTCAAAGTTAGATAAGCAGCTGCCAGTGTTGCACCAAAGAACAGACGCCACACATAACAAAGATTTCACTTTAAGTTGCTGTGAAAATAAATCTTGTTGACTTTTAAATGGTGATTTTCCTGGGTTTATATGTATTCTACACTTGACGGAGCAACCAAAATCATTCACTTTGACAAATATTCTCACTACTATCACAACTAGTGATGTTAACATTAGAACTTTTATATACACCATATCAAGGTACAATCCTATACCTGTAAGACAAGTAACATAAAACAAAAAAACGTTTTTTTTTCTTTTCTTTTTATTAAATATAATAAAAAAGAAAATGTGCAAATACTGGTGAGAAATAAATTAGGACATCTCCACATTTATTCCAACTTGAAATAACAGAAAATTCACAAAGATGTTTAACTCTTTTTTGTTTGTTACTTTCAAATGAGGTTTGTTCTGTTAGAACTGAATTATTTGGACCCCAGAACAGAAGGCATAAACATAATATAGTATTTCAGGAAAATAACATTATACCCACTGTGAAGCATGGTACTATTTAAAAATCCACTATGTATCTTCTATCAGCAGGTGCTTAAGGAAAATATGAGACCATCTGTAAAAATGACATTAAAGCTGAGGCAAAGCTGGATTCTGCAACATGGCAATAACTCAAAACATACCAGTAGATACACAGAGAACTGGCAGATAAATAAGACATATAATGCCCTGGGTCGAGCTATTAGTGGGTAGGGTGTTCAAAGTTTGCTTCAGCTAGAAGACATCTTTTTCTTGATATCTGTTGTTTAATAAGTAGAACAAGGTTTACAATGTGGTTTATTTGCAATTGGATTCAATTAACTCCTGATATGAAACATTTAGATTAGCCATCAATATGTGAACTTTTCTTTTGAAAGAGCTAAATATTTAATGGGGTGTCTCAACTTACTTATACGAGTGTATGTCATGATTTCAAAAGGTTATGGTTAAACTGCTAAAATTTCCGATTATATAGTTCTTAAGGTTTAAGGTGGTTTTCTTGAGATGCCAGAGAGAGAGGACGTGAATATTAGAGTGGCACAATGCTGCTCCTCAGCTGTGTGTTGCTGCACACTGCTGTGCAGATGACATGAAAGAAAACAGGCTTTCCCAACAAAATAGATAGCCCAACTAATTAATCAGCTAACATCAGGTTGTGAAAAATCACAGCTTTTACACTATAAAGAGACAAAAAGGTGCAATATTATGTGCAATAAGCATTAGAAAACTACTAAATATAAAGTGTGTTTATTCTACATCTTTCTACATATCTTCAATATGAAAAGCATAATAACAATGAGTATGTTACAGACAGCATTAAAGCTAGAGTCGGCAATTTTTACGGAAGTTTCCCCAAGTCCCTTTTTGAGTAACTGCGCATGTGCAAGACCGTCTTATCTGCTCGCACTCCTCAGGGGGATCACGTGAAAAAAGTGTCCCAAATCCACTCTAGTCTTATTTCTTTCTACTCAGGATTTCCTCTTATTCTCATAAACTTGAACGCGGTTTGTTTCTTGTGACTTTCAGCCATGTTCAAATATATGGTGAGAGCAGCGGAGCTACAATGAATGGCTAACACTGAAGCTAACCGCTAAGCTAACCGGATACATAAACACGAGAAGTGCACATGCGCAAGCGGAAACTAACAAAGAACGATGCACATTGGCATTATGTGAGCGCGTCAAAATGATTTACATGTATGACAACCAATAGATAAGGAGATACGCCCGGAACTTGAGGGACAGAGGGGGGTGAGAGCAGAACCAAAACTCTTACCAATCACTGCTCTTCAGTGCAAAGAGCAGTGAACGGTCAGTTGGCGAGAGGCAGTGTATACCGTAGGCAAGTCGCCAAGCTATTATAACGCAACACAGAGGTAGACAGGGCAACAACCTTGCATGTACACACTCCTAATGACAAATTAGAGAGAAGAATTATCATGGCAACTCCAAGCAGAAAGACCCTAGGATTGGAACTCAAGATCTTCTTGCTGCAAGGCAACAGTGTGCAGAGTGCAATGCAATGCTAGCTAGAAGCAGAAGCTACATCATCAACAAGTGTATCTACTTATGTATTTAATTGAATTTCCCTATTTAATTTTACTCTTTGAATAGAAATTTGAATTGAATGTTATGGATAAGTATGTAGCATGGTTGTTGTGTGAGCTGATTAGTAACATTACTCTCCCCAACATCCTGATCCATTGGATGCGTCAGTGAAAAAGACCTATTAGCATTTCTGCTGGACTAACATATTCATAGTGATGAGCAAATACATTGCATACGTCAACACAGTGCATGGAGAATGCATCATTTAACCTCGTTTGACAATTACTTACAAAACATTAAGGAATTTAAACTACTGACTTGAAAACTGGGGGGGGGGGGGCAATGAAACAAATACACAGGTACCAAGTATTATGAATGTGCTCCTTATTAGCTGACAGTCAAAGAGAATAAAATCATAAGAAGATCATAACAGAAAATCATAACAGACATTAAGAAATGTTCAATTAACACACTGGAAAAGTAAGATAAAGGGTTGACAAGCTGAAACAAAGTTTACATGGATTTGTGGCCCTCTCTTCCATCATTGTTGCAACATTCTGAAAATCAAATTAATTAGAATTCACATCTTGTGGCTTTCCACTCTAAAGACTACCCTTTTCCCTAAGTCCTCTCCCCAGCCAGTTCTCCACACCATAAATCCTGCCCCCTTTTTCCCATGCAGGTGTTGGACTTCCAACGTGAATGGCAGCATGAATGCTAATAGGCCGTTGTAATAAGGTCTTTGAAGTATGCAATACGCTGTTACAGAATCATAATGCGAAAATCCTCTTTGAATCTGGAGACTCAGTTCTGCTTGACAGTATCAGGCCCCTTGCTCCGTCTCTCTCTCTCTCTCTCTCCCCACCCTAAAGCTCTACCTGTCTTTCCCTTTTTTGTTGCACTACTTTGGTCCATTGCCCAACCTCTCTTGCTCCCTGACACCCCCCCCCCCCCACACACACACACACACACACACACACACATGCACACACCTTTACATCTTTTAACATTCACTTCTGGCAGAAAGGGTTGCTTTGGTCTGGTAGATCTGGATGACAAGCAAGGCTTCCAAATACCAACATGTGGGATGTAGCGATCCGTGGGAAAAAGTAAAGGAGTGGACCTGCCATGGAGGGAGCTGGATTATTGGTTTAGGAAAGAAATAGATGGGGTGGTGTTAATGTGGGAGTTTGGTCATGTGGATGTTGCTAAGAAAAAAATGTTTGTAATACAATGTCTTGTAAAATTATTCACACAATTTTTTCATATTACTGGTGGGAGAGTGTGTCTACAGGACAAACATCAGTCAGTTCTTGCGAAGTCTTAAAAAATAAGGCCATTGCTGAAAGAATGTCATGTCATAATGAGTACTATTGTCACTGTTTGTCGCTGGCCGTGTGTGGGACTCTGCCCAAATCTGGAAGAAGGTGCTCTGGTCAGATGAGGAAAAGAAAAGAAAACATGTTTAGCCTACATACAAAAAGCTGTGTTCAAGAAAATTAACATTATACTTAATCCTGAACACACCGTCTACACTGTAAATCATACTGGTGGTAGCATCAGGCTGTGCGAATTAAATATTTTTTAGCAGAAATAGGGAAGATGGTTTCAAGTTGATAGGATGATTGAATTAACAAAACCATTAGAGGCTGCAAAAGACTTGAGACTGAGGAATGGATTAACTTTCCAGCAAGACAACTACCCTGAACGTACTGCCGAGCTACAGTTTAATGGTTTGGACCCAAGGATAGTCATGTGCTTGAATGGCTCAGTCAAAGTCCAAACATAAATTCAATTGAGAATCTGTGACACGACTTTATAATCGATGTTCACACAGGCTCCAATCTGGCTGAGCACCTCCTAAATCTCAGTTTAGAAATGTGCAAATTTGGACAGGGAGATGCAGCAAAATATTTGCAGATGTATATGCAGCAATTAATAGTTCTACAGAATAAAGGATGAGGTGGAGGATAAAATGGACAAAAGGAAACCACACATATTAGACTACATTCCAACTGCAGGTCTTGATGCTCAATTCTGTGTTTTTTTTTTTAAATCTGATTTTTATGATTTTTTTTTTTAATTCTGACTCCAGCGTTAACTGTTTGCAGCTCCAAACTAAGTTGCGAACTTTGACCAGCACACTTCGGTCCAGCAAACATGGAAGAAATATGGATTAAAGTGTCCAACGGAAGCCATTTATTATCAGCTGGTGCTAAGGAGGAGAGAAAAACAACTTCAAAGAGGCCGAGTTCATTCATAACTTTAAGAAGTTGCTGGGGAAATGATGATAACTGATTCCTCAGTTATGTATTAACTAAAAGTAAATACTGATTCCATCAAGTTCCAGCACTTTATCAAGAACCAGAGCAGAGACAAAGTAATCACACCCCTGGCTAGGTCGCAACCTGCTCCCTGTCTGTTCCCAGCCCTGGTCTCCTCCGAATTGGCCCCCTACTTCCTCCTCACACTGCTATATTGGCTGCATTAGCAGACGTAACACAAACATCTCAAATCCAAACACTTACAGTGTTGTGTATTTCCCAGAAAATACACAAGCGTTGACCTTGATTAACTGGGGGAGAGTGAAACCATCAGCTCCCTGAGTGCAGCTGCTTACAGGTTTTTAAAGGAGATAGGTCAGGGGAAATTTTAGAACCCCAAGCTTCAATGTTTCCATTCACAGAAGTGGAGGGCAATGTTTAATAATATCATCTCGACTCCAAAGGCATGACCCTCGTCGCACTCATTTTTATGGCTTTGCAACGGGAGCAGATAACGAAGCGCTGCCCTCCGTTAAAATGCAATACAATGGATTGCGATGACTGAAAACATCTTCTGCCTTGCAAAGTCCTCTGTTTGCAGGATTGCACACAAATTTTGCACTGAAGCGTGCTGCGTCCCTCATCCAAACAGGTCCTAAACAAGCCGTCTTTAGGAGAAGTTTTGCTGCATAATGAGGTCTAAAACCAGTGGCGCAAAAAGTGGGTATGCACTATATGCAGTGCATAGGGGCGCAGCACCATGGGGGCGCCAAAGTGATGGTAAAAAAAAAAAAGTTTTGGTATTTTCTATATGTAGCTGCTATTGTGCTTTTCTTTAACATTTTTGAATTTCCTCAATGTTTTAAATAACATTTTAGAACAAAACATGTTAGAGTAGACGCCCTATGTCATAAGATCCCACCGTAGAATTTTGACACAAGAGGGAGCGGGGAGAAGCATCCCGCTGCAGCCTGCGGGAAGGCTGCAGCGGGATGTACTTGGGAGCGGAGGCACCGTGAGCGCTGAGCGAGCAGATAGAATAGCCTACGAGTAGTGAGTTTAGTTGTCTATGGAAAATGGATAAATCAAGAAAGCTGTGGGGGGCGAAAAATAAAAAAAGGAAGAGGGAAAGGGAGATGGCATGTCAAGGGATGCAACAGCAGTTAAACAAGTGGATGGTGAAAGGCAACAGGTAGGAATTAAAGTTTGACGGCTGTGCTTGGAGGCTTGCAAATAACGTTATTCACGTTAAGAGACTAGCTAGCGATTACTAACGTAGCAGCCAAATGGGGGTTCACAGCTTGCTTAGAATGTGCAAAACCGAGGTTGCTGAGTTGAAAACTGGAAAATATAAGGCAGGAATTTGCTTAACCGAGGCGGTGAATTGGCGGGGCGACAAGTTTTGCGCGGATCGACTGGGGGGGAGGCGGTAGCGTGAGTATAGCGCTGCGGGTAACCCTGTAAGGTAGCAGGTAGCTACAATACAGGACAAGAATCTGGAAAAGAGATACTTAAACTGGTTTATCATGGAATCATTAATATATTTTGTTTTACCATTAGCTGTTGATGTATATAACTAATGCAATGACTTTGGTTTACCATGGAATCATGCATAGATTTGCTCCCGTTACTTAGGCTTGTAGATTCATACAATATGAATATATATGAACAGACTAGCTTGTGTTTGCTAACAGTGGGAATGTAGCAGCCAAATGGGGGTTTACAGCTAGCTTATCAGCACATTGTTGCTGCGTTGACATAGTGGAAAATATAAGGTAGCATGTACAATAAATGACCAGAATCCAGAAAACATAACTTATGCAGTAACTCATGCATAAATAATATGCAATAAAGATGTTGTTTTACCATTAGCTGTTCATGTTAGCTGTGCTGTCAGACATGTAGGCTGCTTTACATTTGTTGGGTGACATGGAAGCTGTAATTACAGGGTCACATCTCTCTCTCTAAAGGTCTGTGCTAAGGCTATCCATATTTCTACTTTTTAAAATCCAAAATGTGAATGTAATTTCAACAGCAGCAAAACCTTACTGCATAATAGTTGTCTTATCTGATGCCATCACTAGGCTGATTTAGAAAGGCTGCATTAAGTTGCATTGGTTATAATGATAATGTTAATGTTTGTCAATTTGCAACTGTTTATTATGTGTTAACATTGTTAATAATATACCATCTAATTATGATTATGGTAGGCCTACAGTGGCTGATATACTTTAAAATAAACCTTTATTATTTAAAGACCATACAGTGTTTCCCGCAGGAATTTGGTTATGCGAGGCGGGGGGGGGGGTTGGACGACACGTTGCCCGCGGACCGACGGGGGGGGGGACGACGACACGTCCGCGGACCGACTCGCGGAGCGGGGGGTATCCATGTGTTTTTTCCCTGCCATTCACGCACGCGCGAAAGCAACAACAACGAACCGCGTGTTAACGTCACTTTTTTTTTTTTTTTTTGGGAATGTTGGCAAGGCGGTAGCGTGAGTTCGGCGTGGCGGCCGCCTCGCCGAGATAGCGCTGCGGGAAACCCTGCCATACATGATGATGTCTGGCACTTATTTATTTATTTTAATCCAGGGGGGGGCGCCAAAACTGATGCTGCATACCCCTCTTATACTGGGTAGTTGCGCCCCTGTCTAAAACCATCATCAAGGGCGTAACCATCATCTCAGAAGTGAGGGGGACATATTTCTTTCAGAGGTCTATTGAGTGATTTATCAGACGTAGTATGCATACATGCCTCACTCCACCATGTGTAAATAAATACGTATTCTCATGCATAAATACTTTTTTCATACATCGTGATACGTATTAATTATTGTTCACTATTTATCTTTTTTTTCACTCTCTCACACACCCTCATCTAATCCTGAACTTTCTGTACACACAACAAATATTTCTTCATATTTTTTGCGTGCTGTTAATATCCACGTGCATACACAGTTTTTTTTAAAGCCGGGAAAACTGTTTAAAATTTCCAAGTGATTCATGTCTTCCACTTTGCTTGCAACTCAGGCAGGAGCTTAATACCCTTGAAAGAGAACCGTTTTGCACAGCTTCTTGCATGTGCGGACACACTGTAACTCCAGGGTACTTCATTTGGCAATATGATTCAGCCTTAGTTGTGTAATACAGAGACAACAAATTAATAAGCATTAAAGTATGGTTTTTGGGTTGGGTTTCTGCAATATTATCAGCGCGTAAAAACTCATCTTCAGAATCTGCAAAATGGTGGTCTGCAACACGTAATCTACTTTCAGCAGTTACTGACAGTTATTGCAACCGTAAACTACATAAAATACGGGCAAAATTGCTCCCTCTGCATTTACTCCCATTGGCTCCTATGTCAGCATAGAGTAGAAAAGACCCAGCCACAGGATGCACTCTAGAACGTAATGAGGCATCTAGTATATTTTTTCTATAAGTAGGAGTGTGTGAACACGGAGAGGCGGAAGGATATTTCCGCCAGTACTGTCTGTAGCACGGCAATGCAAGCGGGTCTCTGACGTGTTTATCATCACTTATTTTAGAGCCCAGATAAGAAACTTCACTTTCAGAAACAAACCAAAAAAAAAAAGAACGCAACCCGCAACTCACAAAATTTACAAGCGACTTTAGAAAAAAAGAAGCCTGAAGTTGCTTATAATAAGCAGACTTGCCTGCATGTATCCTGTCTGTGATCCACGGCTGGTCGCTAATGGTGCGTTTAAAGACGGCTCGGAAAAAGAACAGATTAAAAAGTGGTTTTAGACTGGTTTTAGAATATGACCTGGTCACTTGACCTGCAAAAAAAATCTGATTCGGGCCACATTTGCCTGAAGTGGGAACGGGGCCTCAGGTTTTTATTTGTGACTCTGGAAACATTCCATAACCGCTTTCCATCTTGCAGTTAACTACTCTGTGCTGGTGAATTACATGTAATCAGGATAGATTATATTGGATTGTAATGTAACAACAGGTGGTGAAATTTCAACCAAGTGACACCAAATCTGCTTGCATTAATCCTATTGATTGGTTTACTGACTGATCTTCTTAAATTTGCGCAGCTTTTGTCTTCCAGTTTTTTTTAGTTCAACCTCATTGATGGGCTACACCTCCAGACATCTCAATATTTCCATTTTTTCCAGTCCTGGATTTTTTAATGATTCTAAGACTTGCTTTTGCTTCTGGCATTAAAAGCTAGTATAATATGTGACGCCTATGGTCTTGACATCCGTTAGATGCAAGTTTTTTGCTTTTTTATTCCCAGTCCACATATCATTGAGAGGATCAGTAGCTGGCTTTAGAGAGAATTTAGCCTCCTCAGAGTTCTCAATATAACCGTTTTTTCCATTTCCTGTGCCATACTGTCAAGATGTTATTACATTTTTTTCTCCTTTTTTGCCACAGTTGTGTCTCTAAGATGTGCCTAAACTGCAGTGTGTTATCTGCCTATTTGCCTTCCCCTCACAATCATCTTCTCTCTTCCTCCCATCTATCTCCGCTGTCACTTCATCACTTCTACTGCTGTCAATCATCTGGTTATAAAGCGACTGAGATATGAGGGACTTTTATATGCCTGCAGCCACGTTGAACCTGACCTGTGATAAAGCCGTGACAGAGACCGTGTTAATGATGAAGCCCTGCTGACTGATGTGCAGCTGTACAGAAGTCAGTTGGGGATGTCATGAGAAGCTGACCTTTGTCGACTGTATCCATCGTGAGCCTCCGTAGATCTGCTCACTTGCCAGCCTGTGAAATATCTACCTCATCGGGATCAACACCATAATAATTAGAGTTGTCATAGTCCCCCTCGTGCTCTTAGGCATTGTGGCGGAAGTGCTTCTGTTTCCTCGCTGTTGTGAATATTTTCTTCCTCACCGCTCTCCTTCTTGCATGACTGACTCTCCACATCACTCATTCGGGATCCTTTTAAACGTGTCTATTCCTTCTTTTATCTCCCTGAACAGATGATTTGCTCTGTCTCTGTGTCTGTGCTTTGCCCCCTCCCCCACCCCCACGGTCTCTCTCGGTCGTTCTCATTACAAAAGGTGATCACCCTTTGAGCTCATCAGCCCCGAGTGAACACCCTTTCCCCCGCTGACTGATGAGTCTTAGAAGAGGGCTGTCGCCACACTGACAACTTCTTCTGAGCAGAAACATATTAATGGCTCTGCTACGAACTAAAAGTCTGCACGCAGACCTTCCCTTCCCGCCATACCCATACCGCGGTGCTCTTCGCTGGTATTTCTTAAATGCCAACGTCAGTCAAGAATAGGTCAAGACAACAAGCACTTAAATAAGGCTTTGTCACTGATTAATGAGTGGTGGAAAGGACGGGGAGGGCCTCCGACTGCCTCGTGTAGATAAAACAATTAATGTTTTTTGTAAATAGCCACAGGTGCTTCTCTCCATCTCTGTTCCTCGCCTCCCTCTTGGGTGGAGGGAAACATCGCAGTCAGAAAACTGACAGTTGCTCTGGGGATCTCGGAAACACATGTTCCCAGCCGCAGGACTGGAGGAAATCCAATCAGATCCCAGAGAGCTGACGGTAGCTCAATTTGCAAAGCCAATGGGCCCTTTACCAGTACTGTCGTAACAGTATTAACAGGTTGGATCTGAGCCAAAGAGCACTATGGCGAGCTAATGTTATTGACTACTTATCCATAAAAATGCATCCATTCTCACAGCATTATAGTCACACATGGCACAAATTGACTAATCTGAACAGATTAAAGTCACTTAGAGGGGATTGGGGTTCAGCCATGGTTTTATTAAAACTCACAAATCTAATCAGAGACAATATGTCAGTAGGGCTAAAAAGGCAAAAAAAATATTGCATGCTGCAATGCATTGAAAATATTTATCTTCTTAAGCTTTTGGTAGTAATAAAAAGCTTTTCCAAAAACTCAAAAATCAACACAGAAAACGATTTTGTCGAATGGAAAACAAATTTTCACTCACTGTCATCTTTCTAGTTTACAGGCATCAGCAAAAAGAGAAAACTCGGTTGTGTGGATGAAGCTACCTTGTTGTTGTCACAGGTCAGAGGGCAATGGGCAGACTGGGTTGCGATGATAGAAATGCAACAGCAGCTCAAATAAACAATGGTTAAAACCAAGGTATACATATAGAGCATGTCTTGGAAAATCTTTTAACACAAAACACACCTGAAAGCAGATGGGTGACACTAGGCAAGGCAAGGTAAGGCAAGGCAAATTTATTTGTATAGCACAATTTAGTACAGAGACAATGCAAAGTGCTTTACATGATTAAAATATAGGAAAATAAAACAGAATAAAAGCAAGTAGGAATAAAATGTAGAAACAAAATAGAACATTAAAAACAGTTGGACTAAAAAAGTTGAACTAGTGATGTTTCAGTAGAACAGTTTAACTAGAGCAATCCTAAAAAAATGTGTTTTTAATCTTGATTTAAAAGAACTCAGGCTTTCTGCACTTTTACAGTTTTCTGGAAGTTTGTTCCAGATAAGTGGAGCATAGGAACTAAATGCTGCTTCTCCGTGTTTGGTTCTGGTTCTAGGTAAGCAGAGAATGCTGCTAGAAGAAGCTCAAACCAGGTGTCACTACCGTCCGCTAGGAACAGGAAACTGAGGCAAGATTGGAGGTTCACCATAAGTGGATAATAACATTTTGGAAAAAGGTTGCCTGCCCCAATGAGTCTCGATTTCAACATCAAAGCATTAATCTGCATTGTATCAAAAGTTCAGGCTGCTGCTGCTGGTGTATTTGTGTGGGACATGCTATTTTTTTCTTGGAGCAGTTTGCTCTTGTTAGGACCAACTGAGCATTCTTGAAACATTTCAGCCTTCTTGAGTGTTGTCGCTTACCATAATCATTCTTTTTTGTAACACAGTGTACCATATTCCAATAGATTCTTACAGCAGGATATTGCACCAAGTCATAAAACTCCTCTCAAACTGGTTTCTTGAACACTGTGTTCACATTCCTCAGAATGCATCGACAGTCATATGATTTCAATCTAATAGAGCACATTTGGGATTCAGGGGAACAAAATATTGTCGTTATGGATGTGCAGCCAACAAACCTGCAGCCTGCTATCATGTCATTATCTCTGAAGAATGTTCCTGAACCCTTTTTGAATATTTGCCATGTGAAATTAAGGTTGTACTGAAGGTAAAAGTTGATCCAACCTGGTACCGTTCAGGTTATAGGTGCCATATTCATACGGTGTGTTTGTGTGTGTGTTTTCTGCGTTCTCCCTGTCTCCCTTACCTGTGCTGCACGTGTCTCTGTGGTTTGGTTCTTCTTCTGTGAGCTGTCCAATTATATGTTGTGTTACAGTTGTTCTTCTTAGTGAAGATATGTCCAAGAAGTAATTCAAAGTGTCTGTGGTTTGTAGACATTGGTGAACTCACCTTGAGTTAACTGGAACCTCATCTATGTCCAACTCCTTCCCAAGAAAAGGAAATCCACAGTAAGCACATGGACACTCTCCTCCAAGGGATAAATGCTGGATCCATGTACTTAGCTGCTCAACCACATTCCTTGGTTATGCCTATGACTCTGTCCAGATAGTGTGATCAATTGACCTACCTGAAGGGAAAATATAAAACGTAGACCATAGATTTAACTTCCTACCCATCTTTCAACCACCATAGCAATATTCAAGTAAAAACAATCACTAACTAGCAATACTGAGGAACCTGAGAAATCCTCTAACTTCCTCCTTCTCTTCCACAACACTTATCCTCATACATTATTTAAGCTTCGCTCCATGCTGTTTCCTGCAGGTGAGTCTCAAAAATACTAAGAAAGAAAAAAAGATATTGTATTACACACTTCAACAATCAGAAAACCGAAATCTTGTAATAATGTAAATCAAAATAAAAAAACAAAAGATGCTTAAAGCTATAGTTGTTCAGAAACACTTTTTGGTTTTACTGGGTAAAATGGTCCTTATGCCACCATCAGAGCAGTGTAGCGTAGGAGCAAAATAGCAGATAGTGCATCCAACAGATTGAAATGTTCTCTTGCTAACTGCATTATAAATTATGAGTTACTTACTTCTTCACCAGACATGTTTCTCTGAAAGGTGAGGTTGTTTTGTTGTGTATTCATTCTTTGCAAATATGTGCATATAAGGCGACTGCTGAGAAGGGGAAAAGAAATATATGGGCTGGGTTGCAGCTGGAGTGGAGGGAGAGCGAGGCGTGGCTTTTCACACATCTTTTCACCACAGACGGTGCTCAATAGCTTACCTAGAAATTAAATTCCGTTTGTTGCTCCTTTAAAGAATAAACAAAAGACAGTACTATCCAGGAAATGAAATCAGTCCAATTCACGAAAGAACATCAAAACACAAATCTGCAAGGATCGTGACACAGCATAAGAAAATACCACTAATGCTGGATAATGCAACACTCCTGGAAGAATGACACCAGTTTGTAATGCACCAGACAGAGAACCAGGGGATTGTGCCAGACACATTGTTGATCTTAAAAAGGTTAATTTAAAAATAAAACCAAATAAACAAAAGCATGGTGCTGGTTGGTAAAAGTCCAGAGTGAGCTGGAGACAGGCAGTGCAGATGGAGGGCTGCTCGCAGCATCGGATGGCTGAATCTGCTGGAGGCAGAAAGCTGGTCCATCAGACCAACAAGGGTCATACATGGGTAGGCAAGCAGGTCCAAAGGACTGGGCAAGGTGTGGGGTTGAAAAACAGTCTAAGTCATGTCTAGGATTCAGAGAGCTGATGACATGTCTGAGCAAGGGCAAGACGAAACATGAAAATCCAAAAAAACGAGAATACTGGGTCATAAACAGGCGATGCAGACAAAAACGCTGGACTTCTACTCACTGAAGGCTTACAGAAAATCTGGCGGAGACTGGCTGTGGGAGGCAGGTAGATTTAGTAGGCAGGATGACAGGTGAAAAACATGCATGTAATTAGGGTCAGCACAGGTGTAACTGCTCCACTGATCAGCAGAATGGAGCAGAACTGAGAGTGGTAAACAGCCAGACAGCCCCCTCCAAAAAAAATAATTGAAAAATATATCTCCAGAAGCACTTCACATAAGCCCTCTCCCAACGTCCTCCAAAATTGTTAATAAAAGTCTGTAGGTATAACATCCAAACCTAGAGTCTTGCCAGAATCCACAGCGGCAGTTGGTTCCTACAAGGAAACTCCAGCCTCCAGATCCATCCAACCTGAAGCAGTAAGTTGAGGATCCAGCTGATCATCCATGCAGCTTCTGTTACAAATCTGCTATCTGAAGAGGTCGCTGTAAAAACCCACAACATGATCCTTCATGGCTCTGCGATCAGTGGTCAGAGTCCCATCTGGAAGTTGAAGGCAAATTAACTGTGTTGTCTGACTAACATCTCTGCCGATTAAAAAGAAAAGACATGAGGGCATCCTCTTTGACAACGACAAATGGACTAAAGCTCCTTTAGAGCTTTCATGTAGAGTTGCTTATTATTAGTTATATCTTTCAAAAGATTGTTTTCCAACTGCCCCCCCCCCCCCCAAAAAAAACAAAACAAAAAAAAAAGAACCCTCGCACCTATCCCCAACACATCACTACTGGCATTTTAGGGAGCTGATGGCACGCTCCACAGTTGAGCGCTGCATGACTGTGGGTGGTGTTAAGCCACGTCTCCTCTGTGTTCTGGGGTTTGGAGAGCGGCTAAGGACCCAGCACCTGAGGGAGTAGCTAGTGTCTGATGAAGTGCAACGCTCTGGGGCAGGGGTCACCAACCTTTTTGAAAATGAGAGCTACTTCACTGGTGTTGTCATATGAAGGGCTACCAGTACTAACCTTTGAACTAGAAGAGTCAAAGCCAAATAATAACATTTTTCATGCTTTGTTACAGATGTCATTTTTAAATCTATATAAATGGCAAGTGCTGATAAACAAGAAGAGTAACGGAATAAAATAAGATTTTATTGGTGGATTGTGTTTTTTTAGAGCAAGCTCTTGGGCAACACATGGGGTCCTCGAGGGCTAATTGGTGCCTGCAGGCACCATGTTAGTCACCCTTGCTCTAGGGCAGGGGTCGGGAACGTATGGCTCACGAGCCAGTTGTGGCTCTTTGATCCCTCTGATGCGGCTCAGCTGTTGAAAATAATTATGTTGCAGAGCCGTTTACCTCATGCAGGCTGTCGTCAATGTTGGCTGATGAACACTCCTCACCAGTTGGTGGCAGTAATGCACACTGAAAAGATGTTTGTTCACCGCCAATAAATAAACTCAAGAAGAAGATGAACTGCTAGGTGACTGGCAGCAGAGAGACGAAATAAACACAGCGAGGCGTAGTTGAGGCGGCATTAGTTTTTTTTCTTTTTGAGGCGGCATTTTTAAATGCTGCTTATTTGTAGTACATTCTACAAATGACAAGAACACCACGGTGACACAGGACCTAAAATAACATGGAGTCATTGATGAGAGTAAAGAGAGCTAAACAGCAGGGTAAGTCGTTTCTATATCTAACGTTTGTTCATTTTCAAAGTGAGGAAACGCAAACAGCGCTTGGCTCGGCACTGTGAGCGTTTTCCTGTGCGGCCAAAGTCTAATGCAGCTGTTAGCTTGTTAGCTGGTTAATTACGTGCGTAACTTTTCTGGATGTGATTAAAATGTGTTTGGATTAAAAGAAAAGAAAGTATTCTGGATGTACCGTTTATATGGGCTGAAAATCAAATAACCCGACCATGACGTGGGTTTACTCGCACCAAGTGTTATTCAAAATAAAAACTCTGACATTAGCAGAGTTGATGATTTCCATAAAACAACAGTAGAAGTTTTGTACTTCGTGCGGAAAAAACAACAACGAGCGCAGAGGTGCGTTGGTTCTGCTGCGGGTCCATTCTGTTGCAAAAAAAACCCTGTTATATGCAGCGTTATTTCATTTAAAATTTCAAAAGGGTTTTGTGGCTCCCAGTGTTTTCTTTACTGTGTGAAGCGGGTCCAAATGGCTCTTTGAGTGGTAAAGGTTGCCGACCCCTGCTCTAGGGAGTCTAAGTTGGCATATTAGCCAGGCATCATCATGGGCAAGGAAATCTTGGTGGTCCCTGAAAATGTGTCTCTGCTAACTCTCCCATTTGCAAGGTTTTCCAGTAGTGCCGTGTCCACCGTGCAGCATTACACATGACTGTCCCCACGGTATTTACATGTTTACAGCCATCAGTGTGATCAGTTCACACTTCGTCACAATGTATCTGTTAATGTGTGATATACATCATCATGGTGATCATGGGAGGTGGAATCTGATGGTAGAAAAGTGCTGAAATGTTGCATGAACTTTGATTTAAGATTCAAGTTGGCTTATGGGTCTTTTTTTATTAATTTTAAATATCCTTATGTATAGTTATGACTCACCAGCAAAAGCATGAATAACATTGCGGTTTTGAATTAAGTCGATTTATGATTAAAGTTTTGCTACACCAGCAAATCAATTGGTTTTCTTTCCAACTTAAACCACACTCTACCTGATTTTCATTGTCTTTGTTTCTTGTAAAAACAAAACAAAACATAAAGCTATTTTTTCCTGAATTATCAAATCTAAGCTAATCATCTTTTAAATCGGACCCCTCCCATGATTGGCATTTAATGAACCCACCCTAATATTTTACATATAGGTGTTATGAAGAGGAAGGACAGATAGAGACAATAGAAAAATTATCACCCAGTGTACCATAATCATAGTTTTATTGTTGAGTTTTAATCCTTTATTTGCTAATAACTGTTTCCATTTGTTTGACATGTGCATTTTTAAACAGAAACAATTCCTTTCATCCAGCATTTCAAACTCTACTATTTTCTGTAATATTAGTGAGCTCTTGATAATTTTTTCTGCATCAGGGAAATAATCAAAATCTCTAACATGTTTCCCAAACGTTTCATCAAGGAATCATTGATTTTCCTCGCAGTGTTTGGAAATAAGTGATTGAAAAGCAGTCTGAATCAGTGTCATATACCATGTCTTCTACCTGAACATCTTCAGCTGCAGGGTGGGCCTCAGCAACCTCAGCTGCTGGAATTACTGCTGCCTCAGCAGCAACAGAGTCAGCTGTCTGGCCGCTTCTGTGTCAATAATGTCACAATTCGTGGGGAATCTTTTGGAAAATCGATTCTAGTTTTCCAAGTGTCCGTGTTAACAAGCTGTATTTCAATCTGACCGCTGGTTACCTCCCCAACATCAGAGAAACCTGATGAGGGAGACGTCCCCTCCTCTGCAGCCGGAGAATCATCGACACTCACCGATGCCTCCGACACTCACGTTAACCTGTGCCTCCTTTTTAAAATCGCAGCCGTTTATCCCCAAGATCCCCACACTCAACTTAATGTTTTCAGTGCTTGCATAAATCATATAAGACCCTTCTTCTGTTTTCTCTGAAAGACACTTCCAGTGTCTGTGTAGGAAAATGTATAATCATGAACACCTGCCTCCAAAAATCCATCCATCCATCCATCCATCCATCCATCCATCCATCCATCCATTTTCTAACACGTCTATCCCTTGTGGGGTCATGAGGGGTGCTGGTGTCTATCTCCAGCTGTCAATGGCTGAGAGGCGGGGTACACCCTGGACAAGTTGCCACTCTATTGCAGGGCCTCCTAAAATACTAGACAGTTTTTCATTTTTACATACCAAATCCAAATATTTAAAACCACTGATAAGCTTCCTTCTCCAGCACTTCATTAGGCATGAACGGCTGGACACCTGAAATAATAACCCGGGTGGAGGGCACTGCGAGCCGGGAGACCTGCAGGCACTTTCCCATTCACCATCACTCACAGCTGACAATCACAAAAAACTACTCTAAAAATATCACCACTCCCTAATTTATTCTTCAGGCACAGGCTAAATTACTCTGACCAATATCTCCAACAGCCAGAAAAACTGTCTCAACTGGGATGGACAGGTTAGGCTGAACGTGAATCCCATTCCTTTAAAGAGAGGGGTTATGCCCCTGGAGATGCCATGCCACAAACTAAAAGCACTGTAAGCGCTAAAAAAATCAACTATAACCTCAAGAGGTCAAGTCAGTATGGGAAAAGGAAATTAGGGAAACCCTACATGAAGGGAAAGATCGGGGGGAAAAAGCAAAGTTTTCACTCTCTCTGTTAGGCTCATCACATGCAGCAACTCTGTCACCATCACACTCCCAGCATGCAATGCAGAAAGAAAGAAAGAAAGAAAGAAACTTAATCAAGCAATAATTCAAAACTATCTACAGAAACAAAGGTTTTCACGAGGAACGTTTGTTACATATAAAGGGAGCGCTTTTTCCCTGGTAAAGATCTATCACTCTATGTGGATGCCTTAGACTCTCAGTCCTGTCCACTTTTTTCTCTCCCAAAGTAATTAACTAGTGGAAATGATTTACCCTTGAATGGTTGTCAGATCAATTTCTCATTGGAGGTCTTTGGAAACCTGCAGTGGCACACTCCGCCTGTCAGATCCCAGCCACTGGGCACATCAGGTCCCACTTGAGTGGTTTTAGACTACAACCCAGTGACTGTGAGCCCCATAAAGAGATTGGACTTCAGTTTGAGGTGATATTTTACAGATGCTAAACACTGGAGGTACTGAGGTTGTTGTCAAAACCTACTTTAATGCACACTGCTCAGCAGATGTATTTCAACGCTTTACATTTAAACACGTTTCCCACACTGTTTCATGGTTTTGGCACAAGCCATGTGGACCAAGAAATCTAACACCTCACATCATACTGGACACACCTTACACACAGTGAAACAAGGTGGTGACATTATTACGTTGAGAGGATGATTTTCTACTGCAGGAACAAGGAAGCTGGTCAGAATAGATGATAAGATTAATAGAGTGAAAGACAGGCCCATCATGGTAGACATTTTTGGCTGCAATATAGCCTACAAACAAAGAACAACAAAGGGATGGGAAAGATCAATGCCTATTCCTGTGTTTAAACAGTCATGTCAAAGTTCAGACCCAAATCCAGATCAGAATTTGTGGCTTGAACATTAATGATCAAGCACAATTTCCATCTAATCTTACTGAGCGTGAGCTAGTTTGCAAAAAAGACAGGGCAGCAGGATCAGTTTCTGGATCTGCTGATCTGCTGGATGTTAGGAAAACACATAATTACATGTAATTGTTATATATCGCGATAACCATGTCAGTTGTGATTAATCAACATGTTCCTTGTTCCATCACAATGTTAACCTCAACACTCTCTAAATGAGCCTTATGTTGTGCCATCAAGCCATGAGGAAAAATCTGAATGGGTTGTAAGCAAAATTCAGACTTTTACAGGCACCAAGAACTGCCCCCCCCCCCCCCCCCCCCCTTAGCAGGGTGCCATCGTTGCTATAAAGCCAATACTCCCACAGACAAACGTCCTCAGTCCCGTTGCTCCCAGAGCGGCATTGGGGGAAACTCTCTTCGGAGTGGAGGACGTGACTGGGTTTGGAGAACTCCTGGCTGAATCGAAATTAAGTCTGCAGTCTAACTTCTGCGTAACCAGGCGCTGAAGTAAAGAATCCGTCTATGCCGAAACCAGCCTTGTGTTTTTTTCTCAGCTGTTGCAGGAAACTGACTCTAGAAATCCCACCTGCAGCCGGCACAGAACCCATTTTCCCAAGCTGAGAGCAAGAGCTGAGCTGAGCTGAAATCGCCTGCTGCAACCGGGTCGAAGACTCGCATGAAGGACCCGGAGCCGCCTCTTCTAACAGCTACGTTTTGGCTAGCCCATAGCTGCATGCCCGCTGCTGAGATAAGCAGCTTTCCCTTGGAGTACTTCAGCTGCTTCCAACTGAATGCCCAAAGTGAACCGTACTGACACAGAGGCACCGACAGGTTTGGCAGAGAAATAAACAGGGAAAGTTGAATGGTTATTTAGAAAGTTTACTTAATGCATTTTCATGGTGTTTTTGAAACACGTGGAGCTTACAGGATAGCTCCTGCTAGCTTCTTCGAAACCATGCCATGCTGATGTAATTCGAGTGTGTTTTTACGGTTATAACAAATGTTATCTCCATAAGGGGTTTAAACATTGATGGGAAATTAATGTTTGTGTTATCCGGTCCACTCATTATAACCAAAATAAAGCCAAAGCTTTTTAAAATTAGCGCCGAATGCCCCAGCTTCCCAGAGGTAAAATCGCATTAGTAAAATCAAGCGTTCTAAAGATACTGATTTTACTGAAGAAATCATTTTTTAAAATGTTATTTTATCAAATAATGTTTTGTTTAACTCAGTATTTGCATTGTGAATGGGTTGAAACACATACCAAATGTTCTTCTGAATTAGTTAAACTAATTTAACCTCATTCCATGTTCTTTAAGATGAACTTTGGTTCTTTAACTCAGCTCTGCAGTGAACCAGGATTCACTGAATTATTCTAATGATGATGATCAGCCATTTTATTTTATCTTTTGTTTCTTTTGTGTGTACATAGTTCCTTAGCTTATTTTTTTATCTTCATTTTGCTTAATAGTTTTACTTAAGTTTCACAAACCTAGTAGAGATGATTTGTTAATCAAAATATAGTGTTAATTCAGATAAACAGCATTCTATAGTGATGTTCTCTGGATGTTCATTTTATTTCTGTTAATAAATTCTTGAACTTGAAGAGAAGTTGTCACTCATTTATTTCATATGTGTGCAGAGTTTGCTGTTAAGAGAATGCCAGTGCTCGAATCATTCCTTTCAACTATTGTCCGGTGAATATCAGCCCTTGGGCTGATATTCACCGGACAATACCTAACAGACAGAGAGTTATTTATTAAACATTAAATAACTTTAAACAGTGTGTAATAGCACAACACTTAGCATCTTAGTAGCTAATATCAATAGCCTGAGTGGGCAATAAGGGTAATGCAATTAAATCCAAATACATGGCACTTAAAATGTAATAGCACCCCAAATACTGTATACATGCCGTGTTTTACAAATGCAGTAATACATAGGCTGATATTGCATAAATTGATATCACAATGTTTATTGTGATTGTGCAGCTTTGCACTAAATTTGCAGAGTTTGTAGAGACATAGTCTAAATATTTCTAATGACAGGCCATTCTACAAAGTCAATTAAAGTTTGTAGCTGGGATGTGACAAAATGTGAAAAGGTTCAAAAAGTTTAAATACTTTTGCTCATATAATTCCCTCAAAGGTTTCAACATGTCACTACACATCACAGCTGAGAGAAGTATGTGTAGCCCCACAAAAGGAAATTTAAAAGGCTTGAATCACTCATTTTGAAATACATTTGGTTAAAAATAATTTAGGTACACTGCAGTCAAACGTTTGGATGCAACTCTGTCATTCAGTAGCTTTTCCTCATTCTCATTACTTTCTACATTTTAGCCATCAAAACTACAAAGCAAAGGTATATAGAATTATGCAGCAAAAAATTGAGTTTCAGGTTTTTTCAGTTCAAGTACATCTGAAACTCCAGCAATTACTAACAAATACCTATGTTGGGATCAGTATGTTCTTCCCAAAGTGTCCTCAACAATGCACAGATCGGAACTTTTCTCTGGGTACTCTAGCTTTCTCCCACAGCTCAAAAGCACACATGTTGGACCACTTAGCAAAACTGAATAGGCCTTAACAAGGGGCCTTAGCCTGACCCAAAGGCTTTCATTACATTACACGATTCTTTACTGAATCATACACATATTGGCCTCATGTAAATGTATGGATGTTCGCTCAATTTGTGCCTCTTCCTTATTAACAAAATAATTTAGTGCACTCTGGTGGTGAGAGTTTAGGATGATGCTTGTTGTCTTTCTTGCAGTTCTCCTGGCACCTTCCCAAGGACAGGCGGCAGAAAGCAATTGCTGTTAGTGAACACATATAGTCAGAGCAGATAAATATAGGCTGCTTTTAGCAGATGAGCCACAGCACCATCAATTAAGATTAGGACAAGCGCTATCACAGTGTCATAAAGAACAACAAGACAGCATTCTCTCAATGTCAAAGGTAAGTTGAAGAAGCAAAAGCTATTGGGGAAAATCGAAGAGAACCTGATAGCTCATATAAATAATACTCACAATGACAGATAGCTACTGATGTTTCTTCATCAGTAAAAGTGACATGACACAATGATAAAGGAGGGAAAATTGACTAATCACTAAATTGACATTTTGTGAAGATAAGGTAAGGACAGATCTAATTCATTTGAGAAATGTTGGTGTGATGAAATTGGTCATGAGATCTTGAACTTTGTTCTAGGACAATAATTCCAATCAGTTGACATCTACCTCCACTGATCCTCAAAATGGGCAAAAAGGCCATGGGAAATGGTTTGGCTTTGTCATCCACTCCAGCTCTGATTTTACCAAACCAGCTCTTGCCTGTTGTTCTCATCCCATCTTTCTGTGGTGTCCTCTTTTTCTCCAGTTGTCACAGAGAATATGGCAACATGCCCCACATCAGGCCTGAGGGATGTGGACGATGTGCCTGCCCCAAGACTCTCCAGTGGTTTCCAAGTAAAGGCCATCATTCTCCCTAATTAGCTGGTCTCTTTTGGGCTGTGACTAAAATCACCTCTGTGGCTTCTTTCTCTATCGGATCACACCTAATTTTAATTAGACCCCTTGGAATATTAGCCAGAGTCTTTGTTCCGCTTCCCCTCATTAAGGAGCCAGACAAATGAGTCGTTAAAATCCTTTATACATTTCCTCTGCGTTTCTCCCCCATTCCCTCCCTCCATCCAGTATTGCCCTCATCATTTTTGTCTGGGTTCTATTCTGCTGTGATGAACGGCAAATTATCAGCTCCTGACCTAGCTGAAACCATATGGGTATAGATTACCTATCCTGTCGAAGTGTCCTAACAAAGTCATAGTGTGATATGAAGCAGAAAAGGCTGCAGATTACAGAGGTTTTAAGATGTGTGAAAAGGTTTATTAATAAAAAATATGTCTGTAAACTCTAATCAATTGCCAGTGAATTACATCTGCTGATGATGGTAAGGAAATATTATAAATTTAAATCTTACATTGGGATAAACAAAAAGAGAATGTATAACAAAAAAACTTGAACTCCAGATGATTTAGTTGGGTGACCTACCTTTCATGGACATAAAAGCTGTGGTTCTTCAGGAATCTTGACTCAGTCACAGCAAAATTTAAAATCATAACTGTTTAAAGGCTAATTGTGTGGAATAAAGCAAATTAAATCTGAAATGTAATCCTGGCACTGGTTATTTTAAGTTTAATTATCTACCCTCCAATTTGTCTACAAGAATTCCATTCAATGCCTCCATTTTAAAATGAATATGATCAAGAGTCAGTTTGATTGTGTTATTGGAGGACATAATGAGCACCCTCCTTCACTCTACTACATTGTTGCATTATTTGCTGTTATTTAAACTTTAACCTTTATGTTCTCTTTGTGTTCTTTCTTTCTTAAAAGACAGCCAAGGGGTTGTGTTTTGACTGATTCCTGTCATCAAGTTTCCTAGATTGTGGCTTCCTTTATCCTATCAGCTCAGTCTGCCTCCAGCCACCACCCTGTTCTAGATCATCTCCACCTGTTTCCACTAAGTAGTTACTCAGCTCACCTGTTCACCAGCCTACATATACCTTCCTCTGCCAACTTATCCCTGCCAGAACGTCTCTCTGCACTTCTCTCTTCACTGCTCTCTTCTGGTGGTGGATCGCCCAGTGTGATGTGCCCTTTGCTATCGGATACTTTATGATCAACCAATTGGACACTTCAATTAAGTCACCTGTGTCTGTGTGCTGCAGTTCTGCCCGTTTCCTCGTGAGTTCCAGCCGCTCCAGTTGAACTCTTCTGCTAAAATGTTGCCTGTGTCTGCGTGCTGCGTGATGTTTTCTGGCAACAATGTTTGATTTTGGAACATGTAAAATAAGAGCTGGGAAGAATTCAGTAATGTGGCAAATACTTTATCACATGAAGGCTAGACGACCAAGCCAAGTTTGTATACCAATGTTCAACATTTACCGACTTTATCAATGTCTTATTTATCCTCTTTCCTTCCAATCCCTGAAAACAATTTGTGATGAGGCTGTTTCTTTGAGATCTTCTATGCTTTGAGATATTCTACCTCAGCCATAATTTTGGCCGGGTGACACCTCCCATTCCAGTTTGGTCATTGCAGTAAAAGACATCAGGGCCCCATTTCAGGAAAAAAAGGCTGATCTACCCTAATTAGAAAGCATCTACTTTGAGTAGGTCTAGCTCACACTGTCATTTTCGGTTTCAGAACAGGTAATGTCAATCAGGTAACTAAATTCAGCGTTCAATCAACCCTGAGTTAAGGGTGAGCATGAGCATGAAAGAAGCCCTCATCAATGGAACGCAATTCACCATGGCAATGGCAGGAAATAAAAAGCCTTGAAGTGCTCATTTCCCGCGAGTGGAATTAAATCTTTAATAAAGTCATATGGAGAATATCAAGACATAATTGATAAAAAGAAACAATGTTGTTGCTCCTGATAAAAGTGAGTTAGCAGCAGAGAATTGCTGAAAAAGTAAATGCATGAGTGATATAAATGTTATTTGACAGATAATTAAAGCTGTATTCTAACATTGCACTTATTTCAACACCCAAAAAGGGTGTTGAATACGTATCTAGGTGCAACCCGACAGGCATAAAAAGGACGTGGCAGCATCAAGATGAAGTAAGAAAATACAGTTTAATTGGGTAAGGTCCAGTTATAAGCTATTCCTATATTTAACCTTAAAGGAGCTATCAGTAAGATATTTACTGTAAAATCAACCTAAATCATTTCTCACCCGGTATGGAAGTAAAACTCCCTAAAAAAAATTGTCCCTTTGGTCCTTTCCATCAACAAACTATTAATCAAATTTTTTTTCCCTTTCAAACCTAGAGGTACAGTCCGGAATGACTTTGGTTCAGAGTGTAGCCCGTGTTTACTTCCTGGTTTCTGAGCCAATCATATGAAAGTTGCCAGAGTTTCCAAAACAGAGCGCAGCATTCAATATTTTATTTTGGCAAAAGAGGAGCAGCCTGCAAACATGGAAGCAAGTAAAAGAAGCAGACCAGAAATAGAAGAGAATACAACACCAAATATCTATCCTGGGTAAGCAAAATTGCAGTGACATTCCACAGCATCAACGCACCATTGAGTAAATGGCTGGTCTCCGTGAAACGCATTGCATATGTGTTGTTCGGATTTCAACCACTGTCATTGTTACTTATTATTTCTTTAATCAATTAAAGCATTGTTTGGCTATAATCAGAATCACAATCAGAACTATTTAATAATCCCAGAGGGAAATTACAGTTCCGGTACATCCATCACATACATCACAAACATTTCGGGTCTGCTCGTTCACGGCCTTAGTGATCGCGTTATATGCAGCCGCTAGCCTGATCAAGGCCATAATTGCTACCGACATCCGCTGAGTTTGCCGATGCATCAAAAATCCACCGAATCCAATTAGCAGAAATCCAAGTATCATGAATCCAAACATGTATATATCTTCCACGTCCTTGACTGACAAAAAACACACCATTTTCCACCTGTTCCAAGAATCTAGGGTGTATCCCACGAAATGTGTCCCATCAGGACAGGACGGGTCCCCTTAAACCCATTCCAACATATGCAATTAATGATGGGATGGTGTGAGTTATTCAAAGAACTGATATGTAAATTTTTTTGCCAGCATTTGACTTCACCCACCCTTCTAAAAATTAGCTGACATCGATTTTCTTGTAGATGTATAATTTGTGCCAACCTCACTTTCTGTTAATGACATAGGCTGTATTTCTATTTTAAGTTGAAGTAAAGGTGCCGTTATCTAAGTGCAGAAATGTGTTTTAGCCCTAACTGTGTTGGGGGACAAAAATATATGAATGGAAACTAAAATATATGATTGGAAAATTCGAGCTGGAAGTCTCACAACATTAAACTCTACTATGACTGAGTGCAACAGTAACATTTCTGACAGAGAAACATACAGCTGCCTCTGAAAGATTTTCTGCGTCACCTACATTATTAAAAAGCTCCCATTTGCATAAAAACGAAGAGCAGCACAGAGAAATTGTTCATAACTGAGAACATCAATCAATGTAGGGGCTGAGAATATTGAGCTAAATCAATGACAGCGGCAAAAACACAGTAACACTTAAAATAGATTTATCCAGAAATGATAAGACATTTAACCATGGTCTGATCAGCCGTATTTTCATTCCAGCCTTCAGGCTCCTCCAGAAAAGGACACACCTTTTCCGATACTTCCTTGTTCAGATCCCAGCTAAAAGTAGGAAAAACTCAGAGTTAGCCCTAACAACCTTGCAACCGAGCATGGTTGTTTCACGGGGTTATTTGTTGTCATAATTTGACTCAGGGTTTGAGCTTTCTGAAATGGAAAAGCCAGGAATTTACCCCAGAAATTACTCGGAATATCATTTAAGCCAGCTTTCTAAAACGAGACCCAGGAGATTTACTAATTTTCAGCAATCAATCAATTTTTTTGTCTGGGTGCTTTCAGCTAGCTTGTCCATTGAACTAAACAACTGAAACAGTTTTAAGGCAAATTGAAGCAAAAAATATTGGGATTGAAAACATTCACTAGCGTAGCAGCCTTAAGGTTTCAAACCGGGTGTATGTCATTAGAACACACTTCTGGAGTGACAAGTGGCAAGCTATCTTGTTTGAACCTTTGAAATATGGGTCAGAGTGTTGTCTGCTATTGAAATGTGAAGCATCGTCATGCCGAGATCTAAAGAGATCTCTTGAGTCGTAAGATGAAAGAAAAAATAAGAAAAACAAGAAAAGAAAACATTGTGGCTGCCAATGTTTCTGGCAATGAAGTTAAAAGCCTTTTAATTTAAAATATTCATGCAACATTTATAAATTGGACAGGTTTCAAAGGATTTTTATTTCTCCTTGACTCAATGCCCCTCCAAAATCAGCCCTTGAACTGGCAGTCCATTGCTAACACAAAATTTATTAGGAAAATACAGGCAACAGTTGCTCCTATTTTAAGTGCATGGATCTGTCCATGCACAGTAGCAGTTTGCAGCTGCATGTCAATTGTCCAAGAATACTAGATTTTTATAAATGTGAGGCAATAGTCCTCAGCTGGAAAAAGCTAAAATGTTTCCTCCACGTTGGGGGTCAAACGTGGACTCCGCCTTGACTTGGTAGAGGTTGAATATCTTGGTCTCTTGTTCACAGATGATGCCAGTAAGGTGGAGTGTGAAATGTATAGACAGATTCAGGCTTTGTCTGACACGATGCAGTTGTTGTTCTGGCCTTTTGGTGATGAAAGAGTGAGCTATGGCACATGGATTATGACTGAAAGAACATGATGTTGGATACAAGCATCTTAAATTAGCTTTGTCCATAGGGTGGCCATTGTTCGGAATCATCTGGTGTTCTTTCAATTGGAGGCTCTCTACATTTGTCCTAATTGGAGGAGATCCTGTGCTAGAACCAGAACTTGCTGAAGGGTATTTATCCCCTCCCCAACAAAAAAGATCTGGAGTGTCGTTCGTTATTTTCATTATATGCTTAACTTGCTTTCTGACATACACATATCAATACATGGTGTATCAAAAACTTGACTCACTGCTTTTCTCTTTTATGAGCTAGACTTTATTGAGGATATAAATACCTGTTTGTATTAGAGTCAAAGTGCAGTGGGTAGTGCTGTTGCCTTGCAGCAAGAAGGTCCTGGGTTCAAGTCCTGGGTCTTTCTGCATGGAGTTTGCATGTTCTCCCTGTGCATACGTGGGTACTCTGGCTTCCTCCCACAGTCCAAAAACATGACTGTTAGGTTAATTGGCTTCTCTAAATTGTCCTTAGGTGTGCGTGAATGGTTGTTTGTCCTGTTTGTCTCTCTGTGTTGCCCTGCGACAGACTGGCGACCTGTCCAGGGTGTACCCCGCCTCTTGCCCAGTGAACCCTGGAGATAGGCACCAGCAACCCCCGTGACCCCATGAGGGATTAAGCGGGTCAGAAAATGGATGGATGGATAGTTACTTAGCTCACATGTCCACCAGCCTACTTATACCTTCCTCTGCCAACTCATTCCTGCCAGAACATCTCACTTCTATCTTCTCGCCTCATACAGTGTGATGTACCCTGTCTCTACCAGACCCTGTGTGCTCAGCCAGCTGGACTCTTCAAGTTAAAGTTGCCTGTGTCTGCATGCTGCACTTCTGCCTGTTTCTCTATGAGTTCCAGACGCTTGCCCTGCCCCGGTTCACATCGCCTGTTCTGCTCTGTCACAATCTGCATCCTCTGGCCTCCTGCCTGCACCTTCTGCCAAGTCTGGGTCTATTTGTCTGCCTCACCCATCACTACTCATCCCTCATAATAAACCTATTAAACGTAACTCCGTGTCTGGCTGAATATCGGGTTTACCTGCAGTAAATATAACATACACTTAATTGAAGTACTGAAATAAGAAAATGAAACAAGCAAAGAGTATTTACTGTTAGGTGACTGAGCTTACTCTTAGAGACAGGTTACAAGGTATTTTGATGGACGGATTGACATACAGGATGCTAGATGAATTGAAAGAAGCATTCCTAAGTGTTCTGGAAACCATTGCTTTGTTCAGCTGGTTCAATTGTAAGCTTGGCTGTAGCTGCTAAAACAAATTGGGTCTTTGTGTTAGTAAGGTTCTACTCTTCCACCAAGTGTCAGTTTGCACCTGCAGGAATATCAATCAATAACAAAAGCATTATCAATTACATTCAAAGCATCACATTTTACCTTTGTATTGTTTTTTTTCCAAACATTAAAACCAAGTGTATGTGTGGCGTGTGTGAGTGTTCTTGTACTTGCCGCTGGACGAAAACATTGTTTGATTATTTTACTAGTAAAGTGAGGACTTTGATGTAAAGTGAGGACCTTTTTTTGGTCCTCACTTTATGCTGGGCTCAGGGTTAGGCTTAACACTAAAGTGTCCATTAGGGTGGGGTTAGGTCTATAGTGGTAAAGATTAGGGTTAGGGTTAGGCCATGCGAAGGCTTGAAAATGAATGAAAGTCTATGAAAGTCAAGATACAGTCCTCACTTTGTATTTTAAACAAGGATGTGTGTGTGCATTTTTGGGTCTCACAGCAGACAGATGCACATGTTTGCCTTACCATCCGTCTATGTAGTGCAAGGCTGAAAATGAACTCATGGGTGGCTGAGTAATAGATGCTGGTGCCCTGCCAATGCCACACACCCTTTTTCATAAATTATGAAACCAAGAGCAATTATGGCTTTTACACAAATGAACCAAAGCATGCTGGATGCAAACTGTAACTGGGTCAGTGGTTATTTCCTGTGACACACCTGGACTTGCAGTAAACACTGAGTATCAATTATAAACGGCTCCTACTCTACACATCGTGTAAAGCAGATTATGACCCATCAAAGAGTATGTGCTTCCATCAACACACTCATGATGACTGTAGCAAATTCTTGAATTCTTCGGGATAGTAATCATACGCTATGTAATCAAACTTTATGTATACACAGACATTAGAATCTTATTAGAAAGTTAATTTATTTCAGTAACTCAATTCACTAAATGAAACACGTTATATAGATTAATTAAACACATACTGGTATTTATAATCCTTTATCTGCTAATTGTAATGCTTTTCTGCTTATAGCTAATAAAAACCCACTTAAAACTAGAACATTACATCATATCATTGAAAAATATTTTAATAGAGCAATATGGGCTTAATAAAAAGTATGTTTAATAGCTGCTCAAAGGCTGTTATTTTCAAAAGTTACTTTTAACCTGACAAATAGGCCTCAGTGGAACGCATATTCTCATTTATTAAATATGACAATGTGCATATATAGACATACGTATACATACCCCTGTTCTGAGATGTGTCTGAGAGCAAATCATTTTGGCGTGGTCTCTTTAAATGCAAAGGAGGCCCTTCACCCCCCACACCCCTCCAGGTCGCAGAGCGTTCCACTCTGCCCCGTTCTGTCACTTTTGTAGTGTGCTGGGGGATGGTGTAATGACTGTGTAGGTTGATACACTAAACAAAAAAGCATTTTGAATAATCCAAATGTAGCTCCAGCATCCTTCATCTTAGACTACAAAATTGTGGCACCCATGCTTCAGCTTGGACTACAAAATTGTGGGATGAAATAAAAAAGGAAGATTCAAAAAATTGGTTAGCCGGAAGTCCATGACCTTGTTTAGCAATTCAGCAGCAAATACTGTCATGTTATAAAATAGAGGGGGAATAGAGAAATCTGAATGGATTGGAAAAAATGATTGAAAAAAAAGACTCAAACACAAAATAAAGATAACTACACAATACCTGGACAGATTAAATGTAACTTTTCTGCACTCCTAAAGACTTCAAGTATACAACAAAATGTATTTAAGGGCTTAATGATATGCATGATATGTTCTCTTTAACATTCTGCATGTGTCCAATTATAAACCAAGGGTTTATTTGTTCAGCACATATGTGTTCCAGACAATTTTTTATCAAAATGTCAAAGTAGAATATGCAGGTTTTCAGCCCTCCTGAGTCATTGTCTTATTTTGGAAATCTCTTGAGAATATGTATTTCATTGTTTTTTGACCATCCTTATTTGCAAAATAGCTCCAGGTCAATAGGCATGGATAGACCGTGTCTGTGAACATCTATCTTTAACTCTTGTCATAGTTTTCCTAACGGATTTATATCTGGACTTTGACTGGGACACAATTTGATCTAAATCATTTAGATTATACATATGGCTGATTGTTTAGGGTCATTGTGCTGCAGGAAGGTGGACGTGTACCCCAATCTCAACTCTTTTTTTCCAACTGTTTTCCCTCCCAGTAGAGTGTTGCATAAAAGCCACAATGTTCCGCTTCCATCTAAACTGACCAGAACACCTTTCTTTTGCATTTTTGCTCTGTCCTCTACAGGCCTTGCAGCAAACGGGACTTCTAAGGGCTTTCTCTGAAGGCCGCTACAAGCTCCAAGAAAACGGAAACAGTTTGTCCCGCTTGCTCAGCAAATTATGTTATTTTGGTCTCTCACCCCTGTCTTGGAGGTTCCAAGTTCAGGGCAGAACGTTTTTCTCAAAGGCTGTCCGACTGCTGTACTATGATTGGACAGGATTTAGATGATTGTGTTTAGGGTGGAAAAGCGGAGATGTGTCACGCATCCCCCAGTGTTCGCAGTCTTTCCAAATAGCGCCACAGCAAACCGTGAGCTATTACTGTATGTGTATGCTCCTCAACTTTTAGTTCTCCATCTGCTCCATGCATGGCTCTCTCTTCAGTGATGTGTGTAAAGTGGGGTTGACTTCTGCAGCTGAGCATCTCGTACAGTATGAATCGACAGAGCCGAAACAAACTTTTTTTGTGTCATTCCCACCGTGACTACGAGACAACAACTTTTAGTTCTCATGGAGTATGTAAGAAGCTTAAAGGGGAAGTCCGGTCAACAAGGAAAAATCAGGGTATCATTAGCTATAACTAAAACTAATACATTTGTGGTTATTTAATGAACTTATCTTTAATCAATAAGAAAATAAAAACATAAATTGTCGTCTGAATCACTGTGTATGGGGGCTGACATTACTGCCCATATTTGGGCAGTAAGGGGCGTTTGACATCACATCCTGCGACGTGGAAGAGCGGAAGCGGCGACAGCATTTCTCTCCGCTTTCCATGCAAAGTCAATAGGAGCCGTTCTACACAGCTGTGATCATCAATAATTATTTCGGATTTCCAGAGGACTCCACCGCTGACATTCCCAAGAGCTATTGCTGAAGCAACAATGCCCACGTGCATGGCCATCGGATGTTCCAACACAACTGGTAAAAGAGGAAAAAACATTGCTTATTTCAACACAGTCACTTCAGCGATCTCTCCTCCGCTGTGTGTGTGTGTGTGTGTGTGTGTGTGTGTGTGTGTGTGTGTGTGTGTGTGTGTGTGTGTGTGTGTGCGCGCTCTGCTGCAAACTGAAACTGAAACCCCGTCTGTTAGATGCAAAGCCGTGCTGCACGGGGGGCGCACACACACACACACACACACACACACACGCGTGTATAGATATATACTGTAGGACCCGACTGAGTTTGATCTTGGAAAATAGTGCGCCGTGACAAACAGAGCGTTGAAACTTGCTCAACAGCGGGTCCGCCTAGTGACGTAAAAAAATGGGAGGTGACAGTACTATTCTTGACCAAGATGGATTCCTCCACATAAACATGATTAAATGAGAATTATTATTAATTAAAAAACTTATAATTTTTTGCACAGTATGTAGTAGTTTTATATTTAAAGTACTTTCAGCAGTTTGAATTCTGATTTTGACCGGACTTCTCCTTTAAAGCAGAACTAAAAAGTGTTTTGAAGCTAACATCACATAAAATAGAGGCACTAAACATAACAATTATATAAGACCCAAATAAAAAATAAAATCCTGCTAACTTGATTTTAATTTCAACACATTTAAAAAACACTTACGGTGCCTTCTGCATTTTCCGTGACCATTCAGCAGTGCGATGCCACCGAGAACAAATAGCATCCAACCCTTGAACAGCAGCAAGTGCTAGCAGGTTCATCACGGTCCAGTGCGTGGCTATTGAAGGTTCGAACAGGCCATCACAGTCTTCATAGACAGATTCCCAGTCTGAAGAGTTCTCACTTGATTCTGGATATCCTGCTGCAGGTTCAGATTTGTGCTGGTATGGTTGAATTCCTGTTTGTTCTGTAAAATATTCAGGCTTTTTTTTTCATATTCAGAGAAGCTATCTTTGTTCATGGCTACAACTTGGAAGTAATGACGTCCTTGGTTCTTCCGTGTGTATTTTGGCTGTTGTGGCTCACTTAATGTCAGTCCATTCCGCCCACAAAAAAGCCCACTTCGGCATTTATTGACAGAAATGCTAAAAACAAGTTGTTCAAGTTTGCTGATAGAGAAATCGGTCCCTTGAATGTTTTGTGGAAGGCCTCACTAAATGATATTCCATCTGTGTCAATATTTGCAGATTTAATTTCATTTCTGCTTTAAGCATTGGCTGTCTTCTTGCCACCCTTCCAGAAAGGCCAAATATGTGGTCTGCACAGC
Organism: Fundulus diaphanus; assembly: GCA_037039145.1. NCBI lineage: Eukaryota > Metazoa > Chordata > Actinopteri > Cyprinodontiformes > Fundulidae > Fundulus > Fundulus diaphanus. The sequence continues at coordinate 48,328,319 of CM073122.1, forward strand.
TACCAGTTGTGACTTGTAAACAGATGGCCACCGTATTACGGTGCAAACCACAACTACAAATCTAAAAGCACTACTACATTAAGGAAAACACAACAACATTAAGGAAAAAGGAATAGTATAGTCAGTAGCTGTGTTTCATGCTCTTCTCTTTTTAACGACACAGAACCAGTGGCGCTTCGGTGGGCGTTTTCCTTAATGTTGTTGTGTTTTCCTTAATGTTGTTGTGTTTTCCTTAATGTAGTAGTGCTTTTAGATTTGTAGTTGTGGTTTGCACTTCAGGGCCACCGTAGATTCTCCCACCTAAGGTTTGTGGGTCTAATGTGTCAAAGTGTAAAATGTTCAAGGGACATGATTCATTTAGTACCAACACATACTGTTAAGGATGCACTGTGTATGTTTTGACCTAAGTATTAGCTTAAATTGAGATATATATTAAAATATTTTTCTGATAAATATACAGCAGTTGGCAGATATCGATACTGCCCTTCTCAAAAGCTCACCTTTGATGGTTGCTGAATATGTCATGTGACCTAGTGGTCATGTGACATAGAGGTCATGTGACATAGAGTGCTGCTTTATGGGAGTCAAAGTGTACCTATGATAGCTCTGCAGGACAATCCAAAAACAGGACTGTTACGGCAGTCGGTCTCTCTAAATTGCACTTAGGTGTGAGTGTGTGTGTGTTTAGTTGTTTGTCCTGTGTGTCTCTATGTAGCTCTATGATGGACTGGAGACCTATCCAGGTTGCCTTTTGCCCACTGACCACTGGAGGCAGGCAATGCATTCTACCACTCTTCCTCTGCCATCAAGGATTATTTCTCTGCACTGCGAGCTTGCCTCTATGCTTTACTCTTTGCACCTGTTTACTTCCCTTTATAAGACTGCTGCAGACAGCCAGACAGCACCACATTATTGAAAGCTTCATGTTAGTAGCATTCATTTTCATGCCTGCCTGTTTTACCATAACTTTGGTCACATTTCTGAATTTTCCTGCCTCATCTTGCCCTTTTCTGACACCCACCAAAACGTCTGTTTTCTGGACTATGACCTTAATAGTTCTATGACTGAAAGTCTTGCCTAGCCGCTGGACTTCGTCTGCCCTTCTCGGCTCTGGCCACCTGTGCACGACCCAAGCCCATTGACCGGACACTGCACTAGCCTCTTCCATCCTGCCTGACGTCTCTGCAGCGAACTAGCTTTCGTCGCTGCCTGGTCTCCAGCTTGTTCCTACAGAGGCTCTCTGACTGTCTCCAGGTTTTCACTATTAAATCTTTTTAAAAACACAACACCGTGTCTGGCTTGAATTTTGGGTTCTCTGCTTACCCAGGGTCATTAAGTACACTTTGCTGAAATTGCAGTTGAAAATGTTAAGTTAGTCAGCCTGCTTAATCTTTTGCATTCCTAACTTACCAATAATACCTCTGTTCCCTCTTGGGAAACTGGTGCTTCACAAGTGATCTTTAGGCTCAATTACGTCTGTCACAACAAGTACATCTTCACAGCCGCTGTGGCAATATGTTGGCATACGCTCTTCCAGTGGGTAAATTGTCATTATTATACAGTATATAATATTTGATTACATGGTATAAGATGCTCTGCTGATTCACTTTCATTTGCAATTAGCCCTCTCTAATAACAGAGAGGATGGAGAACGACCTTGGAACACGCTTAATTAATCAGAAGCAGGATGGAGGGGAGGGGGGTGGTCTGCTGAGATTAAGCATGAAAGTTACGACACACTATTTTGCTTAACAATCTAATTGTCATTTATCAATGAAAATCATCCGTCATTTGATTGAATTCATTGTGTTCATTGTCAGGAGACGATCGTTGGAGGTTCTCCTTACTCTGCATATAGAGTTGCTGTTTTCTTTTTGTTTTGTGTGTGTTGTTTTATGTTAACATGCGGAACATGACCAGAAATTTGATGAGAATGATGGCATTCCAGTGAGAAATAGCAACCGCAACAAGCAGCGAGAAACAAACATACATAATGAGAAGACGGATGACTATGGAGAATCAAAGCTCGCAGGCATGAAGCCATTTTATCTTGTTGACAAGATGACAGCATCTAAGTGCCTCAGTTGTGACAGGAAGAAAATTCCATGTGAAATGTAAAAGGAAATCCTTAAAAGGTGTAGAAATGACAAGTGAAGTTTGCCTGGAGTGGTTTGGTATTTATACACAATGCTGAAAAATCAGTTAGGAGCAGAGCTGTGTGCTCAATCCGAATGACAAATTGTTGTTTCATGCAAATTTTATATGCTGATGTGTTCAAAATCCCTAAAATGTGATATGATTCTGTTCTTTTTAGTCATCATTTCTCAGAAAGATTTAACAATTTTAATGAAAAGTTTTAACGCTGCTCAATAAAGACACAAAATACTATTTTCTCTTGATTTTTACAGAACTGCCCACAACCTTAGATAAATCAGTGAGACCCCAAACTGCCACTTATGTTCCACTTTTACTTGGCCATAGAGTGGGAAAAACATTATTTCCCTATATACAAATTTTTCTTGCCTTTTTTCACACCTGCATGTTTGAGATAATCTAACCAATTTTACATTTAGACAAAGATAACTAGTGTAACTAGTGTTCTCCCTGCTGCCGTCTGGGAAGAGGTTCCCCAGCATCCGCTGCAGGTCCACCAGGTTCTGCAAAAGCTTTTTCCCTGTTGCCATCAGACTGTTGAACTGCTGAACTATAAACTATAAACTCTGCACAACAGTCGCATATTTGCACATTTGCATCACTGCATCTCTATCCAGCATTACAAATGCTGCCGAACTCTTAGTTTCCAAATGCATTCTTGCACAAATGCTCTTTGCACAATCAATTCTGCACATACAAATGGTTTTAAAAATACTCACCTGTACACTGTGATTTTCTCCTGCATTGTTTACATTTCAATTGTTTACTTTTAAATCACTGCTGCACCTTATACTGTAATTTAATTTACTGCAATTTACAAGCTGTATGCAACGAAATTTCGTTCTGTACGCACTCTGTGCATACAAAATGACAAATAAAGTGGTCTAAGTCTAAGTCTAAGTAAAAAAAAATGTTTTAAACTCTTGATTTTGCTTGTTAAGACGAAAACGCTATGCAAACATTCTTTATATAAATCCTTTACTTTAATACTCTTAAATAAAATCCTGTGCAAGCAGTTTTTATATGAAATTAATCGGTAAATAGAGCCCACATGTGTGTAATCTCAGCATAAATCCAGCAGTTCTGTGAAGGCCTACAGCAAGGACAATTATCGAAAGTAAGATGGGCTAAATACAAGGTAGTCTAGAAAATCAAAACCTGCTTTAAGACTTGCAAGCAGGAGAGAGATATAACCTCTAAATGGGCAAAGACTCTAGACACAGCCAGAGCTGCAAGTGAATATTTTGGATCATAGCATATTTATGTATTAGAATGAAACTCCAGACCAAAATCCAACACAGAAACTGTGACAACCTGAAAACTGCAGTTCATAGATGCAGGTAGAAAGTTTGAAATAAGTTTCAATGGGTCACATGAATAAATATCCACATTTACTTTATAAAGTGAAAAATGTTTTAGAGCAGTAGCTGCCTCTTCTGAGCCTGGTTTCTTTCTATTGAGTTTCTATTCATCAGTAGTTGCCAGTTGCTGTGTTGAAGAGAAGATTGCCTGGTGTCATCTCTTACTAGTCCAAGGTCTTGATTTTTTATTATTGAGTGTCATTAGATGAATTTCTAGATGTTTGATACATTTTTGCCTGCTTTGAATAGGCAAAATGAATCGAATGTATATTGTATAGCTTACACAGAACCATGAATATGAGTAGATTTTCTATATGAATTAGAATGACTGTGGAGAAAATGCAACTTGCATGTAGTATTTGTCATTGGCCGCCTGAGGTTTGCCTGCACTGCATTACAGTTCCTGTATTTTTAATGTAGCTTATACATCAAGGAGTCCCAGCCCCTTTGCTAAATGAAATGACTGTCTTTAGTAACGGCAGCACATAACTACATGCACACCCAGGTCGAAGCTTTCAGAGTCGACACAATAAACTGCTCTGTTTTAGTTGTCCAATAGTTGTGCAGAGGAAGAAAAAAAAGACACAGATGGTTCAATTTATACCCACACTGTGGATACAAGTATTTGAAGGCATCTCAAAACAGTCACTAAATCAGTGTCACTGAGTGAGTAAATTGAGGTGTTAACAGATGTTAGATTTACAAAAACAACTTAAGCTTGTGTATCACTTCTGAAGTTTTGAATGTGAAATTAAAGAAGGAAATCAGGTCCAATTTGGATTAAACTGGCATAATGAGCTGATATGTAAATAAACAGCACAACCACTGAAAGCTGGAGTTGCTCCAGTGTTGCTTTTACTTTAGAGAAAACAGTGTGATTAAAGTGCAGTATTACTGCCTGATCTTTTGGATGGCAAGTGAGTAAATCTCCATCAAAAAGCTGTATGATTCCACCACCAAAGCAATTATGAGCTCAAAAGCATTGAAGTCTTTGCATGTATGACTAAACCCACATGTATGTTAAAGCAGATGTGTGTATCTCCATTGTTTTTGCTAACTTTACAAACCCATGGATAAATATGGTCCCTGTTTGTGAATCTCAATCTTTTTCAGACTGCACACACATGCACAAGCCTGATTTCTATGCCCTTTTTAGGTTTTGAATTAATACAGATGCCTTGATTGATTATTTGCATTTGAAAAATACTGTTTGCACCTCATGCAATGTGGCAATGAGAACAGCCTCATAGGGAAAGTGCAATTTCACCAAAAGTGAGATTAAGAAACTGCTCTGCAATGAGGAGAAAGGGAAACATGTTTGGTTATTTCAAATTTGGAAAACAGACACACAAACATGAAAAATAATAACACCGAAATAGAAACAGTCAGTAAATGGAAAAATAAACTGAGGTTGTCAGCTCATTAAATTAAGAACAAAGGTTTTCTACAAAGGTACCAAGTAGCTGCTCTCATTATGTGAATTTGTCGGGCTAAGTAAATGTGGGCTGTTATTATGGGTTCCGGGTGTAAGAATGAGAGCTTTAAGCTTATCGCCTCATAGCTTTGTTTCAGACTCTTAATGCGAAGTATAAAAGAAAATAATTCCTGACTTGCCCTGTTGAGTTGATGGAGTCAGCTAATAATTCTGTTTTTTTTTTTTTGGCCTGATGACATCACTCTGCTGCGACAGCAGCGAAGACACCTCCATAACGTTTAATCACCATAAAAATATTTTACAAATAAAATAACCTGAAAAAAACCCATTGAAATTGACTGTATGTTTAGTAAAGTCAAAGTTAGGATCCACCTGTGTTTAATGTATGTTCAGTATGAATGCAGCTGTTCGGTGAAGTTCTCAGAAATGTGTTAGCAAACATTGATGAAGAAACAGTTTCATGAAGATCAAAGGACACAGCAGACAGGGCAAGTATGAAGTTGTGGAGAGGCTTAAAGCAGAGTTAGATTATAAAACAATATCTTAAGCATTGACCATTTCACTGAGCTTTGTTCAATTTAACAATGGAACAAGTTGGCACAACTGTAAACCCACCATGACCATTCACCTAAACTGACTGGTTTAGCAGGGGGAGGAGCAATCACAGAAGGAGCCAGGGGGCTTTGGGTAACTCTGGAGGAGCTGCAGAGATACACAGCTAAGGAGGGAGAGTCTGTTGACAGGGTAACTAATAATCTGTGACTTTTAGGAAAAAGGGGCAAAGAGAGATGTGCTAAAAGACATCAATAAAAATAATTTTAGTACAAGCGATGTAGGGGACACGGCAAGCATGTGGAAGATTGTGCTCTCATCAGATGAGAGCAAAACTAAACTTTAGCTTACATGCAAACTTATATAGAACTGAAGACAACAGATAGCACTCTGAATAAACACCATCTGCTCGGAGAAAAATAGTAGTGGCAAAAAACATCCTGTGTGCATGTTCACTTCTAATGGTACAGGGAAGTTAGTCAAAGTTGATGGTTAGATGAATGGAGCTAATATATCAACAACCATAAACATACAGCAAGAGCTCCAACGAAAGGATTTGGATTGAAGGATATTCTTGTCACAATGATGCAATCAAAGTCCAAACCTAAATCCAAGTAAAACTTGAAAATTACTGTTCAGAGATGCTCTCCACCCAATGTTAAGCTTGAATTATTTTGCAAAGTAGAATGAGCAACACAGTAACAAATGTGACCACATGTTCTATACAGTATTGTAACACTACAATACTGACCTATATGGGTTGCTTATGCATTGTACAGTTTTCAGATTTGTATTTGTTAAAAAAAAGTACATATACTTTTTCTTCTGTCTTTGACTGCACAATTACAGCAACTTGCAAAATTATCCACACCTCACAACCTTATTTTATGTGAGGGATCTGCACAAAATAGTTTACGTTGGTGAAGTGATGTAAGAAAAATATATCTAAAATATATACATAGAAAGAAAAAAATAACTTAAAATTGCCATGTATATGTAGCTATCTCTTTTTTTATAAAGCCCCTGAGAAGTTCTGGTGCATCAAATGACCTTCAAATGTCCTATAATTAGTGAAATGACGTCCACCTGTGTCCAATCTAAGCATCACTTAGTATAAACACAGCTTTTCTGAAAGGCCCCAGAAGCTGCAGCACCACTAAGCAAGAGGCATCACACCATGAAGACCAATGAGCTCCCCAAACAAGTCAGGGACAAAGTTAGTGAGAAGTACAAGTCAGGGTGAAGTTATAAAAAAATATTCAACTCTTTTATGTTCCTGACGAGTGCCATCAAATCCATCATATTCCAATGGAAAGCACATTGTACCAATACATACCTGCCAAGAGAGGGCTGCCCTCCAGAGCTCACAGACTATCAGGGAGGCAGCAGCGAGACCAAAGGTCACCCCTGAAGGAGCTAGAGACCTCGATAGTTGAGACTGGAGGATCTGTCCATAGGTCCACATTAAGCCAAACACGCCATAGAGCTGGGCTTTATGGAAGAGTGGGCCGGGAAAAAAAAACATTACTTGGTGTTAAAATTAAGAAGGTACATTTTCAGTTTACCAAAAGACACTTGGTGACTCCCCAAATGTATGGCGGAAGGTGCTCTGGTCAGATGAGACTAAAATATTACTTTTTAGCCACCAAGGAAACTGTTAAGTCTGTTGCTAACCCAACAAATCCCACCACCTTAACAACACCGTCCTCACAGTTAAACGTGGTGGTGGCAGCATCATGCTGTGGGGATGTTTTTCAGCAGCAGGGACTGGGAAACTGGTCTGAGTCGAGGGAAAGATGGATGGTTCAAAATGCAGGGATGCTCTTGAGCAAAACGTGCGTCTGTGATGTGAGACTGGGTCAGAGGTTCACCTTCCAGCAGGACGAAGAACCGAAGCATACTGCTCAAGCAACACTCAAGTCGTTTAAGGAAAAAGTGTTGGGATAGCCTAGTCAAAGTCCAGACCTCAATAGAACTGAGACTCTTTTGTAGGAATTGAAGATCACTGTTCACAAGTGACAACCATCCAACACAAAGGAGATGGAGTTTTAGCTTTGAGAACTGGGCAAAATCTCAAAGGCAAGATGCGGCACACTCATGGAGACTGATCCAAAGCCACTGTCAGCTTGTATTGCTGCAAAAGTTGGCTCTACAAAATACTGACCTTTCTATTTATTTATTTGTTTGGGAGGTGGGAGTGGCGGGGGCTGGAAGGTTATGCACACTGAAGTTTTCTGTTATTTTGTCATTTTTGCTGTGTGTTTCACAAAGTAAATAATACACACGTTGTGGGCATGTCCTGTAAGTGAAATGTTGCAAACACTCAAGCAATCCATTTTACTCCCAGGATGTGAGGCAACAAAACATAAAAAATGCCAAGGGGGTCAAATACTTTTGTATGGCACTGTATGTGCTAGTTTGTGTTCCACGTATTCATAAAATCTCAATACAAAGTTTATGGTTGCAGCTGTATGAATACTTTTTGTTCTGCTTTGTGAGAAAACCATCAGGAAGCACACAGATTACCTGACTAATATTCACATTTGCTCAGTATTTATCTAGTTACATAAGCCAAATAAAACACCAATGCACATCAAGTAGGTTTATATATTATTTACACTTTCACTATGCTTGTGATGGAGCAGACATCATTAGGTGTGTCATTATCCATGCATGATTAAATACATTCCCTTGCTTGATATGCTTTTCATAGAAATGTAATATATAATCCTACCTTGTTTGCATGGTGCATTGTAATCGAAACATAACAGCAGCCTGACATGTTTATATTTACCTAATTACTGTATATCCACCACTCAAAGCACAGTACAAGCACAATGCATGTTTTCATCTACCCGCAGCCATTCTTACAGTACTTTTTAGTCTACATGTGCCAGTCTTTTCTCCATCATATCCACAGCTACTGTATTACAAAACATTAAAGCGAGATTCACTATCTCACATGAAGAGGCTTGCTTTATTTTGTGATCCGCTGCAAACAGAAGGGTACAGTAAATGTAAAAGCTTTTGTTTCTAAGATGAAAAACCCATGCTTTGTTCCCCAGATCATACAGCACTGTGTGAGGAATGGGAGAATAGGAGAAAGAAGCATGTACAGTGAGATCGTGGACACTGTCTTCTAGTTCAATTATTAAAAATTAAAAAAAATCATTTTGTTTCTGCAGCTAAACATGCAATCTCTTCAAAACATTTAGATTAAAAAAAAGGAGAGACAAATGATTTTGGTTTGTTCTCCTATGTTGTTAGGTAGTTTCCAATTTTTTATACATAGATGCCTTAGTGTCTAAATTCCGTTCCCTCTGTGTTATCTGTGTTGATTAGTCTCCATGCCTTACTCTTTTCTACATTTATTCAGCAAACTTGTGATTATCCTCACCTGATTCCAATGCCATTCTCCACCCTCTCCTCAGTATTTAAACGTCTTTGCTCCCATTGTTCAGTCCTGGTATCTTCCATTCTATCCTGTCCGATTGCTGATCCTGTTCTCATTGTCCTTGCTGTGAGTTTTTGTGTTTTTCATCATTAAGGAAGTTATTTTCAAGTGAGAATAAAATGACTTAAAAAAAAACCCAAATTGTCAGACAATCCCTCACTTCATATTAGTTCATTTCTTGCCAGCTGGAACTGGTTAACAACTGTGTTCCTCAGACAAAGACATTTACATATTTTGTCTTTCACATTTTGTTATGCTACAAAAAAGGTGAGTAAAGTAGCCAATACTGTTTTAGGTAAGGGTGGCAAAACTGCCATATAACGTTATTCAAGTATAATTAAAAATAAGTAATTCAGAGACAAATACTTCTCAAGAAGGAGGTAAATAGTATGTAGTCAAAAGACTATTTAAATGTTGAGCAACTATTTGATCATAATGTCCGACTTGTTTTTCTAAATGATATATTCAGGCACAATAAACCATAAAGCAATGTGCAGTGTAGCAATTATGTAAAAATAGAAGTTAAAGTAACATAAATAAACATTATAGACTTTTTTGAAGTTCATATATACATTAGGTAATGCATGAATGTTTTACCTGTGTAAACTAGTGGCTCGTGAGGCCTGTAGGCTCTCAGCGACTTGACTGATCTGTCAAGGTTCTCATTTTAAGTTTGTTGGGTATTTTATATAGAAATATATACAAAAAATGTTACTTCCACCTTTGTTTGAGTTCTGTATCCAGCGAGTATGCTATATAGACATTTGCAGTTTAGCCATCTTTTTTGCATCCAATCCATTAGGGGGAGCACAGTTAAGCCAATCACCATTTCAAACAAGTCATTTTTGCTTGTTGGGACAGTAAAAAAATGTACGCTGTAACCCAACCACCCTCCCCCGTGCTCATCCCTCTTGCCAGTCAGTGACAGCCAGGACACTTAATTGTGCTCATTGTTGTCGCCAGGGAGGCACAAAACAAAAAGAAAATATTAAGAGGTGCATAAAACATTTGCTATCTCAATGGGAGGAATTATTGCTAAAAGAAATGAGAAACCCTCCGCTTGCTTTCTGACTCATGCTGTTTACAGTCTCCTTTGATGGCAGATGAGAGAGTGTTCCAGTTGAAGCTGATTTAACTCACTAAGGAGGACAGGTTAAAATCACTTTGGTAAGAAGAAGCTGCAGACATGTGAAAACCAGTGCCCACAGACGGATACCCAATATTAAACTGGCCAGGCTCAAACTAATGATCTACCTACGTCTGTGAATCAGTACTCTCCACTGAAGCAAGTGAAGTCAAAACATAGCTTGGTTTTGACAGACAGACATGTGGAACAAACGCTTAGAGTGGCGACAACATGAATACAAGTCAGACCTCAAAAAGATGGTGGTGAACATAGATTCCCAGGTGTGACAGAGAACCCAAGGGGGCTGAGCCTTTTCTGCTCCATGGTTATGATGTTATAAACATTTTATTATATATATTATCTATATTACTAAGTCCACACAAATTCAACCAGATAATAAAATGTTTTTTTTGTGAATGATTAGTCACATTATTCTTTCAATACCTGTGTGGGAGCAGGTATCCAAATTGGATTGGCTTGAGGTAAAGTTTTAATTAATAATCAGTTATGGGATAAGAAAATCTATTATTAAAATGTTAAAAGCTGCTTAGGTTATGTTAAAAGGCATTAGAGGGGCGTGCTTCAGTGGTGCAGTGGTTAGTGCACACGACCCATGTACAGAGGCCTTAGTCCTTGACGTGGCTGACCCAGGTTCAAATCCAACCTGTGGTCCTTTGCCACATGTCTCGCCCCCTCTCTTCTACCCCCATTCCTGTCTGCCCACTGTTCAAAAAACAAGCCACTAGTGCTGTAAAAACCTGAAAAAAAAGGCAATAGAGTTAATAAAACTGCTTTTTGCGAGGTGCACCTCTTTGCCATGCTGCCAGATTATATTCTGGCCCTTGATGCTGAACAGGTTGGCCACCTTTGATTTAAACTTCTTTCGCTCCCAATATGTTGCATATTTCCCTGCCCTCTATCTGACACAGCAGGCTTTGCAGATAGAAACACCTTTACATTGTTTTAATGCCAAAACAGACACAAGATTATATTTAGTTAAAATGTCATGTGAACTTGGGTGTGAATATAGTTTAGTTTTTTTTTTCTTTCAGTTAGTTTGAATTTCTATCATTTGCTCATTGTGTAAATAAGTCAGTCATTAATACCACTAAAAAGACTGGAAATGTATCACGGTTTTAAATGATTGAAAAGATTTGGCCCTCAAGGTCAAGCTTCACAGCTTCCATCTTTTTTGTTGTCTAAATATTAGGGCTGTCAAAATAATTAAGAATTTGATATCATCGATGCTAAAAACAAAATAATTTTTGAAAGATCCTAATTGACGTCAACCTCAGTACAAACTGACCCATTCACATCTGTCCAAACTGTTGAACTTCTTCCGGGAGCAGCCTTACAATAACAGAGACACTCAGCCCACTCTGCTAACTCTGTGAGTCCATCAAGAAAAAAAATAACATATGCAACCCTCTTTAGCTGACAAGGCAAACACAATATTGTTGTTTGGGGGAACTTTCCCAATGAGGCAGACGGACAGGAAAAGATCAAAATGCCGAACGTTGCCACATTGTAGCTGTGCTAACTCTACGAGCTAGTGCTATGATTCTGATGTCTGAGAGAACTGTAAAAAGGTCAGTAAAGCTCCTGTATCTGCAACAGCGTTGTAGTAAAGCTCCTGAACGACATTAACTATCTGTTGATATATCAGCTTCACGGACACAGACAGCCCAGTCACAGTTCTGTCGGTCTGAGCTCCACCTTCGAGATACTCTTCCCAGGAGAGAAGTTCCAAATCATGCAACATTCCCTTCTAGTCACGCAACGCTCGGTTCTACTGCAGGCTAAATTAACGCAGGAAGATGTTGATCAGCTGAGAGCTCAGTAGGCCACTAAATAGTGAAGCAACAGAACTAACCAGTGTGCCCTCCACCCCATTACTCTTCTGTTTTGTTTAGTTTAGATTAGTTTACCAGGTCAAATTCCTTCCTTGCGTGCACATATATGGCAATTGAAGCGAGACAATTTGGGATACTGCTATATATATATATATATATATATATATATATATATGTATATATATATATATATATATATATATATATATACGCCTTCTTTGAACTTCTCTAAATCTATGTCCCTGACCTGTCTGCTGTATTCCGTGGTCTTCATGAAGGTGTTTTATTCACTAATATTCTCTAACAAACCTCTGAGGGCTTCACAAAACAGCTGCCTTTATACTGAGATTAAATGACACACAGCTGGACTGTATTCACTAACAGGGCTTTACTTCTGAAGGCTTTCAGTTACACAGAATTTTATTCAGGGGTATCAAATGGGGCCAAGTAAGAATGTATGCCACATTATTCATGTTGTCATCTGTAACTATTTTAAAACCACTGGGCTATTGTTCTTTCATGACAGAATAACGTGGTACGTTGTGTTGACCTGTTACTGGGATTTTCTGGTTTTAACGTTACAAAATGTGGGCAAGTTTAAAGGGTATGAATGTGTTTTTAAGACCCTGCACATGAGAGAGAATTACACAGGCAAAATCGTGTTTTATAAATTTTAATTTCAGCAAGTTTGGCCTCATGTTGAATACTATAACATTCCTTGTAATTCAGTGATTTTAATCTCAACTGACAATAATTAAGAAAATGATTAGAAATGGCAACTTTTATGTTAGAGCAGGGGTCACTGTGTCACACAAAGGGCTGACCTTTGAACTAAAAAAGTCAGCACTTATCAATACACATATTTGGAATGTTTATTTATTTTTTTAAATATTGTCATTTTAAAAACTATATAAATGGAAAACTAAAATAACACTTTTGATGCAGCTCACTGGAGGGTTTTTACAACAGGCTTGATGGCACCACATGTGGTCCTTGGGGGCTACCAGGTGCCCACGGGCACCATGTTGGTGACCCCTATGTTAGACCATAATGTACTTTGGCCTTTAAGCAGATAAAAGTCTTTTGAAGACAGTGAAATGAGTTGCAGCCTGAAAGACTAGAGTAAGCCTTTTCATTGGTTGAAAAAACAATATTTCAATAGAGCTGAAATACAAACCAAAACACAAAGACAGAATAGTTTAAACGTGAAAAATGTAAATTTAGGAAAGCAGAAATACTTTTGCATTTTAAAAACAACGGTTAAAGTGTTTTTAGAGCTTCTTCTATATGCTGTGGAATTTTATATTCTTTCTTTTCATAAGTTAAAGCCAAAACAGTTTACAAGCATGATGTGTTCTGAACTTGAACGCAGTTGCAGCTGGGATGTAGTAATGATTTTGCAGCCACAGATCCCTGTTGAGCTGTAGTCTATTCTATCACCAGGTAGTCCCAATATGAGGCCTCTGGCAAGAAAAGCCATTGCACGCTCTCCAAAAAGCCCATCTACTGCTCTGTGGGTGCACAAGTATAAAACTGAGCATGTTGTCAGGTCAGAATGAACCAAATAAATTCTTCCCTTCAACAACTTTCTTCTCTTTTATAACAGAGGTACTGTAACATGGGGCTTGTCAAAGCATGAAGCATTGTTCTCTATAAACCTAACTGCAGAATTTAATGAGACACGCTGCTACAGGGAATTAATTTGAAAAAAAAAAAAAAGTTCACTCAGCCAATAGTGACATTAAACACAGACCGGATCCAAACTGCATTTTAGGAGTGAAAAAAGTTTAAATGCAACATGACAGCTTTTCAGCTTAATTATTACATTTAAAAAGCTGGAGAGCGAAAGCGAGAGAGAGAGAGAGAGAGAGAGAGAGGGAGAGAGAGAGGGGGAGACTGTCACAGTTGTAATATCAGAGTTACAGTTAAAAAAAGGGGGCTGTATGTTTATAGAAAAACTCATTCACTATTTATACCAAGTCCCCTATTCATGCTAACATGCCACTCTTTTACGGAAAATCATGTCTACTCTATTTAAAGAACTGAGGGAAAATGGCTTAAACATATTCTGTACTGAGTCTTAACATGTCGTAGCCTGATGCTTAAAGGAGCATGTGTTTTTATGCTTGGAATACGAGCTCAAACCAGAGTTTGTGGGTTTTTTCTCCTAAGCTATAAATACGCCTAGAACCTTTCCTCATTTGTCACAATGTAAACACAAAACTATATGTGTTTGTGCGATTGTATGTTATAGACTAGCAACAGAAAGTATATACAGTCTTGTTTAATGAACTACCATTTGGAAATAACCTGTAAGGAGGCATTCGACTTTCATTAAGTCCATGATTCTGAATTAAAAATGTTTTTTATTGCTCTAATGCAAGGGTTCTCAATTTTTTTCTGTTGAGCACCCCTTTGGAGAACGAAAACATTTCAGGCCCCCTCATCCCAACAAAATGGTTAAAAAACAACTAACTAAAGCAATGGTTCTACCAACTAGAATGTTTCAACATTGCTACACTTTTTAAATGATATAATATTTACAAAACAAATGGCTTTTAGCACGACTCATACAGACCACACACCCGGTGGTGCTGTTGTATTCATTAGCTGTAAGCTGGAAATCATCACACAAAAGAAATAAAGGCTTTAAAAAATCAATCTTGCAATTACTCAGTATAATGTGTTTTTTACTTAGTGAACTGATTTAATTAAGTATCTTTTCAACAACATTCTACTTTATTCAATGGGTCTGTAAATGTGAAGTGGAAGAAAAATTATGTTTGGTTTTCAGAACTTTTTTACGAACAATGTCCTGCATTTGGCACCTTTGGATTGAACATCCCTTATTCTGGCTCCCTTAAAATAATCTGAGCAACCAATTGCCTGCAGCACACCTTAAACATTGTTTTATAATGTATAGAGCCACCACACTGGACACATTATCAAATTTGCAGACAACTCTGTCACTGTATCACACAGCAGAGATCTCTGAATATGACCTAGTAACAAGTGACTTTTTAAATTGGTGCAAAGCTTCCTTTTTAAGCATCAAGAAAACAAAAGAAATGTGCAAAGATTAAAAAAACTACAATAATCAATTTGGTTGCAACCAATCAAACCTAACTGTTGAGTTGATGCCACAATATAAATACCTTGAGGTGGCTACTGATGGGTTTTGAGCCTCAAGTGGAGACAAAAATTCACAGGAGTGAATGCACTTTTATTTAAATGTCAGTTCTGTTTTATGAGGATGTTTAAATTTTGGTTTTATTGAATCTCTTCATGCCTTTTATCTGCTGGCAAGGATCCTTGGGTATTGTATGTTTGAAGTAAATTGCTGGCATACCCCGGAATGAACTTTGTCACATACAATACCAGTGCCACCAGAGGTACAAAGAGGAGCATATATGCTTCCTATCATAGTTCCTTTAGCATAGGAGCCCTGTGATGTCCCTTACTGGTGCTAAGGAGCAATACATGCTATAATGGATAGTTTCAGCTGTTGACTACATCGCATCATCCTTGCGCATTTCAGTTGCGTAATAACGTTGGAGTTAAAGGCTGTCTGAAATTGGCAAAGCAGTCCAAAGTTCCTTTCCTACCCATGATAGAGTTCTTCAAGTGCACCTGATGAAAGGTCAAGGAACAGGAGCTAGGAGCTGTAATTAGGAATGCAAAAATATTTTTGGCTGACCACACCTATCCTTAATGGGGAGAATTTACCTCCCACCTTCAGGTAGGAGGTACAAGGTGCCAAACTGTAGAATGAAAAGATTGAAAAAAAAATCTGTTATTTCTGTTTCTGTGAGAGCTCAACAATGTAGGGATGGACTCAGCAGTAGCATAAAAGAAAAAAAAGCTGTCAGCACAATAATTTGCCCTGTACGGATAATAAAGGTTATTTTGAGTTTGTAGACACAAAAACAGTAAAAGCGGCCCATGTCAGAAGAGATCGAAGTGGGACTTTTTAGCCCAAATACAAAACATGTATTTCACTTGAAGCTACCACTGCGTCTTCCAGTATCACCACTGTAAAACATGATGGTGACAGCATCATGCTGTGGAAATATTTTTTTCAGCAGATATTGGGAAGCTGGTTAGAGTTGAAGGAAAGATGGATGAGCTGACAGAACAAGCTCATGTCTTGGAAGACAACCTGTTAGAGATTTGAAACGATATCCTGAGACTAGGGCTGAAGATTACTTCCCAGCGGACCAACAATCCGAAACATACAGCCAGAGCTTCAACAGGATGGTTTTACCTCAATGTATATTTATTTTTTAGTAACGCGCAAAGTCCAGACCTAACTTTGATTGAGAATCTAAAGCTTTTTATAATTCAATTTTGAAATTCCTACCAAAAACATGACCCTTTCCTTCTTTTTCACAATTATTTCCCTACTTTGTGTTGGGGTAGGACAAAAACCTGTTGAAACACTGAAGCCTGTGGTTGTAGTGTGACAATATGTGAAAGCATTCAAAGGGTAAGTGTAGGCGCTGTAATTCAGAAAGCCTTTCCCAAAGGGAGAGTTACACTTCAAATTGATCTACCAAGCAAAAAGCATCTCACTGCATTCACACAGTCTGTTTCCATTTAAATAAGGCATTAAGGATGGTGTCAAGGGAACCTGCCCAATTTTACAAGTGTTTATGTAAATCAAAGCCAGAGAAATACATATCAGATTGTCAAAAACAAGGGCTGCTTGTGATGTGCAGTTAGCATGCCTTAGCATTAAATATTTAAAGTCTCCTGAAAGCTGGTAGCAATCGCTAAGCAGGAAAGAGGTAAAAACAAACAAATGAAATGCACTACAAAGATGGTAGCCACAAGCAAAAACACCAAAAGGAACTCTACAAGAAATCAAAAAGGAAATCTACAAAGAAATCAAAAAGTCTATAAAACTACCTTGTTATTCTCTTAAATTCTGAATGAAAAGTTATTCTAAAAGTTTCCAAGTTCTCCATTACATCCAGAGGTTACTGAACAGATTTATTTTACATGGGTCCTTATTGTGTAGTGTGGTTATACTTACTGAGGATTGTCTGTCCCTGATTGGCTGCTGAGGTGAGGACAGGGCAGGGGGGAGCTCATATTGAGCACCACTCTGACACAAACTGTGTTGGTGATGTCCTTTCTTCTGTAACTCTTGAGCCTGCTGTGGTTGTAGGGAAAGTCATTTCTAGATTATAAAGTGAGGAGAACATTGTCCTGATGAACAAATACCTGCTGCTCTTGAACGGCTTTTATTTTTTGACAGTATTTCATCATTGCTATTTGCTTTGTGAATAGGATGCTAAGACGGAGCAGATGACAGATGAAAATGTTTTGCAAAACAGATTTAACTGATCAATTCAATTCAATTCAATTCAATTTTATTTATATAGCGCCAATTCATGAAACATGTCATCTCAAGGCACTTTACAAAGTCAAATCAATCATATTATACAGATTGGTCAAAAATTTCCTATATAAGGGAACCAGTTGATTGCTTCAAAGTCCCGACAAGCAGCATTCACTCCTGGAGAAGCGTAGAGCTACAGGGAGAGTCGTCTGCATTGTCCATGGCTTTGCAGCAATCCCTCATACTGAGCAAGCATGAAGCGACAGTGGAAAGAAAAACCACCCATTAGCGGGAAGGAAAAACCTCTAGCAGAACCGGGCTCAGTATGAACTGTCATCTGCCTCGACTGACTGGGGGTTACAGAAGACAGAGCAGAGACACAACAAGAGAGACAAAAAGCACAAAAGCACACATTGATCTAGTAATCTGTTCTACATTAGATGGTAATAGTCGGTGATCTGTCCTCCCTGGATGATTTCACAGTCAACAGAACGTCAGACCAGGTGTACCTACTATGAAGAAAAAAAGAGAGAGAACAAAAGTTAAAAGCTGAAATGACAACAGTCATTTCAATGTAATGCAATGCAAATCTGGAGAACAGTAGAAATCAGTAGAGTGAGAAAGTAGGCCCTGATGTCCTCCAGTAGCCTAAGCCTATAGCAGCATAACTATAGAGGTAGCTCAGAGTAACATGAGCCACTCTAACTATAAGCTTTGTCAAAAAGGAAAGTTTTAAGATTAGTCTTAAAAGTAGACAGGGTGCCTCACGGACAAAAACTGGGAGTGGGTTCCACAGGAGAGGAGCCTGATAGCTAAAGGATCTGCCTCCCATTCTACTTTTAGAGACTCTAGGAACCACCAGCAGACCTGCAGTCTGAGAGCGAAGTGCTCTGTTAGGAATATACGGGGTAATCAGAGCTCTGATATATGATGGAGCTTGATTATTAAGGGCTTTATACGTTAGAAGAAGAATTTTAAATTTTATTCTTGATTTAACAGGAAGCCAATGAAGGGAAGCTAAAATTGGAGAAATATGATCCCTCTTGTTGATTTTCATCAGAACTCTTGCTGCAGCATTTTGGATCAGCTGAAGACTTTGAACTGCATTTTGTGGACTTCCTGATAGTAAAGAATTACAATAGTCCAGCCTTGAAGTAACAAATGCATGGACTAGTTTTTCAGCATCACCCCTGGACAGAATGTTTCTAATTTTGGCAATATTCCTGAGGTGAAAAAAGGAAACTCTGGAAACCTGTTTAATATGGGATTTAAATGACATGTCTTGGTCTAAAATAACACCAAGATTTTTTACTTTATTACCAGAGGCCAAGTTAATGCCATCCAGATTCAGTGATTGATTAAGAAGTTTATTTTTTGAGGACTCTGGTCCAAAGATTATAACTTCTGTCTTGTCAGAATTTAAGTGCAGGAAATTTAAAGTCATCCAGCTTTTGATGTCATCAAGACATGACTGCAGTCGAAGTAATTGATTGGATTCATCAGGATTTATGGATAGATATAGCTGAGTGTCATCGCATAACAGTGGAAATTAATCCCATGCTGTCTGATAATTTTGCCAATCGGAAGCATATATATAGTAAAGAGAATTGGTCCAAGGACTGAACCCTGTGGTACTCCACAGGTGACCCTAGAGTTTGAGGAAGATTTATTATTAACATGAACAAACTGGAATATGTCCGACAGATAAGATTTAAACCAGCCTAATGCTTTCCCCTTAATCCCTACAGTATGCTCAAGTCTTTGTAGGAGAATATTGTGATCAACTGTGTCAAATGCAGCACTGAGATCTAGCAGGACAAGTATAGACACAAGTCCATTATCTGAGGCCATGAGAATATCATTAGTGACCTTAACCAGAGCTGTTTCAGTGCTATGATGAGCTCTAAAGCCTGACTGAAACTCCTCAAGTAGGTTATTTCTTTGTAAATGTTCACAGAGTTGATTAGCAACTACTTTCTCGAGAATTTTAGATAAGAAAAGAAGATTAGATATAGGTCTGTAATTTACTAACTCATCTTGATCAAGAGATGGTTTCTTAAGTAAAGGTTTAATAACAGCTACTTTAAAAGCCTGTGGTACATATCCATTTACTAAGGATAGATTAATCATGTCTAAAATAGGACCACTGATCAAAGGGAATACCTCCTTAAACAATTTGGTTGGGATTGAGTCTAATCGTCCTGCAATAGACTGGCGACCTGTCCAGGGTCACCCATTGACAGCTGGAGATAGGCACCAGCACCCTTCGTGACCCCACAAGGGTTGGACGTGTTAGAAAATGGATGGATAGAATTTAACTAATCCAAGCTGTAGCAGTATGAAAGTAGAATATAATATGACTGCTTATTGTTTTTTATACTTATACAGACTGGCCTGAAGCTTATAATATGTATTTATATGGGAAAGTCAGATTTTCTGAGTTGTAAGTTTGAAGTACAACGAAACCAGTGGCGTCATTTGGAGCCAGAGCGGCCTGGCCCCGCCTGATGTCGCTTTGGAGTGCTATGCTCGCTTCAAAGTAATATTGTATAAACAATTGTGTAAATATATCTATCTAAGTATTTGCCAGGACACTGACAAGCACAGTAGGCTACATCCTCTTGAGGTGCCCTGAAAATGAGGCCGGTTAATCAACGTTTGTTTAAATAAAGAACATTAGAAATCTCTGTGTGGATGCCAAACACACTCTCAGTAGACAGCCATGGGGCACAAATACTACCAGGGGTGCTGGATGCCATTAGGCAGGCCAGGGCCCCCGGAAGGCCAATTTTCAACCAATTCAGATACAGCAGAGATGTTGCATTGACAGCGCAGTTCTCAGAGCCCCTGACACCCCCCCCCCCACCCCCCACCCACCCCCCAACCCATAGTATATTCTGAAGTAAACAAACACGAGCACAAGTTTTTTTTTATTTATACGTCAGTAGCTCACTCTGGTTAAATACAAAGTATTTATGAAAGATTATCACGTCATGCTGGCGTATTAGTTGTTATATTGGTGTTTTATGCTTTGTTTTTGCTCAATTTGTTAGTAAATAAAGCCTTTTTTGTTTATTTATGATATTAACGGAAGTACGTCCTGTGCATGCGCAGCAGGGCTAAAAAACAAGGAAGCAGCCAGTGAAAAAAAGCAAAAAATATGATACCAAGAGGGAAAAACTGGAATGTCGCTGGGAATACAGTATGAACGTTGGTGTTCACTGAAGCAGACGCTAAACCTGCTGAGGCTCAGATGTGACCCCAGAGTTGATTGACGTGAGTAAATGTTCTGATATGAGGCTGTTTTTCTAGATTGGTTTATTTAATTAATAACGGTTGGTCATGGAAGAGGGTCAGGCTTGGTCCGGCATTATTTACAATTGATTTATAAATTAATCAAACCGGCATTATAATAATTCTGTGATATCTGTTTATATTTGTTAAACGCACCCAAGAGAAAATTATTTTTGAGCTCAAAAAGGACTATCAAAACACTATCAAGATGGAGGCTTGCTGTATATAACCTTATTTTATCATGATCAAATGGTTTTTGGTCTTTTTTTATAAGTATATTGCATGGCTATATATCTTTAACACAACAGTGATAAGTGTAGCCTTGTGGCTTATAATTATGCTTTGAGCTAAATAAGGCTATCTTGTTTGCTGCACAAGGACAGGCTGACAGCAGCATTAACTTTTGTCAAAATGAAAAAAAGTTATCCTTTTGGAAGCAAAAAAAAAAGTATAACAGGAGGAGGAAGAGAAAAAATATAAGAAAGTGGCGAGTGTGATAGCTGAATGTGGCTTATTTAGCTCAAAGCAATAGATCTTAATGCAGTTTTAACATAGCCAGGCCCATGCTATGTACCTGGCTGTAAGCTTGCTGTCTAAAACAATAGCTTTTCATTTTTTTACTCATAAAAGTTGTTTTCAAAACGACAAGCTAAGAATGCTAATAATGCTTGTAATTAAATGACTGTATGTATTAGGTGTTTGTTGTTGTATTTGGTGTAGGGGTTTTATAGTATTAAACGTATAGTGGACAACCTTTGTCGGCTTCAAGAAATGAGGGGATCATCTTATCTATTGGTTGTGCCACAGGCCAATCATTGTGTCGTTCTCACCTAACGCTCATTCCTTGCTAGTTTCCTCTTGCTGGCTGTGCACTTCTAGTGTTTATGTATCCACTGAGATTCTGTTTCAACTGTTCATTGTGGATCCAATGCTCTACGTATACTTAGAAAATGGTTGAGAGTCACTAGAAGCAAAATGCCTTACAAGTTTATGAGGAGAAGAGGAAAACCTCAGAAGATAGAAATAAGACCAGAGTCTATTTTGAAGATTCTTTCACCTGAAAGGAGCAGGAGAGCAGGCAGCACGGTCTTGCACGTAGGCAGTCATTCAAAAATTTACTTGGGCATTTCTTAACTACATTTCCAGAAAAATCATCCACTATAAATTTTAAGTGACAGAATTTAGGTACACTTTGTAATGAAGAAAATCAAAAGTTTACATTTTACATTTTTGTCAGAGTTGGATTCGATTTATGTAATGAAACCTAGTCTGAGGCCCCCTTGGAATTTTTTGCTTGGGGCCCCGAGAGGGGCTAAAACTAAAAGGTCTAGCCTGACCATTGTAACCATATTAATGAATACTACAGCCCCAAGTTTTGATCATCCAATGACTACGCTGAAATTGCACGTTGTTTATGTTTTGTCAGACAGTGTGCAGCATAGTGTTGGTTATACCTGCTAGCTACCAAGTCAGAAAAACATGTAAAAGTAGATTTTCTAAAGAAGGGCAAATTTAGCACTTTCCCACTAACAACAATTTGGGATTAAACGTTTAGGACCTCACCAGCTAGTGGACCTTCACGTCATCAAGCTGTAAAGGTCAAAACCCACTCTTTAAGCACACTGTGGATATTGAAAAGTTCGTGCAGGTGAAAAGATCCACGTGCATCTTTTCTATTCAGGAAATGAACAATTTAATTCAAGCAAGGTTGTATGCTTCATCACAGAAGAATTAGTTGCTGCAAATAAGGTTTGAGTTTTTGTGCCCCACCTAACTTACCATGCCAGAGACGCCACTGAACAAGACCAGCTTCTGGGAATCCCTGACCTGCCCAGTGTTCAGCATCCAGTATGGCCACCATGTTTATAAACCAGAGAAAGGTTTGTTAAAACTATTTGCTCACCTTTCTGACTGTCGGGATCTCAACCAGTGTCAACCATTGTGCGGAAAAACATCTATTTGTGAACATTTTCCTTTACCGCTTGAATGCATAAAATTAGAAAAAACACATTTTTACTTTTATTGCTAACAGCACTTCTTGAATGAGAGGTCCGACATCCAAGGCAAGTCGAACTCAGCACTAATTTCTGGAATTCAGTTTGATTTAGACTCTTTGTTACTGACTCAGTGTTAAAAGTTATGTTTATGTAAAGCACCTTTAAAGGACATTTTTATGATTTTGATTCGATAGCATGTAAAAACCAAACTGAATTTATCTTTTTCGTTTCTAAATTCTTCTGGCATCAAATACTGTAAAATTGCTTATTCAAATTTTATAAAAAGGTTGAGGTCAGTTTTAATAGCTGTTTTAAATGTAATTCTAAACTGGAAGCTATAAAACACTAAATGAATAGACTAATAAACACATTCTGAGGATGTCCTGAGTATTTTTCTACCACTGGATCCCTTCTGGATGGTGTAAATGAAATGAATTGTTTAGAGAGAAACATTTAAATTTCAATCACGTAATTATCTGCTTCATTAACTATGTTGTTTAAATATTGTGCTGTTTTATAGTGAACATTTCTATTAGAATTGTTTTTTATAAGTTTGATCATTATTCAGAAATCCATGTTCTATAGTCTTACATACTCTGACAGTTCAAAGCCACCTTCATGAATCCTTCTGCCAACCACAGGGCATCTGGTGTTGAGCAGCTCCATAACATCAAAGTTGTTTCTTAGAACATCATCTTTATAACTGAGAATTATACATCAAAATTGTTAAATCAATACAAAAAATTTTTAAAGTGGCATAAAGATAGAACAATTTTCAAAATGAGTATTTAATTAAAATTTGGTAACATTTATTTAGTTTTTGATCCTTTATATTCTTTGTGGCAGTGTAAAGGGAAACAAAACCTTCATGTGACAACTGTAAATAAAGCATTTAAAATTACAGCCTAGAAGATATTTGTATTTTCTCTAATAAGCCCCGTTTCCATACCTGTATGTATGAACTGTGGGCAGGGTGAAATGGGATGCTTGGGGCCTTGACTCTGTAAGTATTAGAACTGCACACAAGTTGTGCGCAGAAAATGACTCATGCTGCTAAGTTGCACCATTGTGAAGAAAATACGATTTTGAACCAGCAGGGGTTCTCAGTTATTTGGGTCAATCAGCTTACAAATCTGGGAAAGTAGAAAATTCACTGATGATATTCACATTTTCAACGCTGAGATCAAATCTCTCTTAAAATAAGTTTGAATTTTTCACAGTTGCTGCCCTAACAGACAGCAACTTTGGGACAGATTAGTGTCGACTTACAGGAAGAGGGTTAGGCCAGAAGCGTAAACCTTGAACCAGCGACTGCAGCTGTCTAAGACATATAGCGCGGTTTGTATGCATGAGCTTCAGAATGCGCCTCAGCTCTCCACCTCCACAAAGCATTGTTTCTGTTGCTCAGAGAAGCGCTCACCTTGAGCTGCTCATCTGTTTCTATGGTGATTCATCTTCTGAGTTTTCTCACTTTTTTTTAATACTTTCAGGTCTGAAAAGCTCTGCAGATGTTTATTTAATTATTTTATTTTATTTGGCTTAATGACATCTAATTTTCGACACAGAATTCACCCACTGAGCAAATCTACAGCCTAATTTTTAGTTATTTTGTACATTACATTTCATAAATGGTTAATTAAAACTGCACATATTTACCTTACGATTTTCCAACAGAACACATGCAGTGGAACAGTGTAGAACGCCTTTGCTGAAACTTTTTGACATCCATTTATTCTTATTTCCTTCTGTCTACAGACGCTGTACCACAGATGAAATTTTGTCTTCGGTTTAATATTCTCCATGAGCATTGCATTCATCTTGGCATTGCCGGCAGGTCAGTTTAGGTTGTGCAGAAGGAATAAAAGCCAAATGAATCCTATTCTGTGACTAAAATACTGAATACATGCATATGAAGGTTGCAGTGAGGGAAATAATAAAATCTAAAAACAATTAATTTGAGTTTTGATTATGTTACGTTCGGCATGCATTGGAATAAAAAGAATGTTCCATATCAATAGGACAGCTGTCACATTGTTTCCTGTGTTGTGACGTGTGCTAGGGCATCCGAAAGTGCAGTTTGTGTTAGTCCAAATGTAGAGAAAGCACATTCTGTGAAACATCATCAACAAACTGCCGCAAACTACAGCAGATATAAAGAATTACATATAAATAAAACCTCATTTTTTTCCCAATTCCTTAAATGAATACTTTGCTGAAACACACTGGATTAAGTTCCAGTGTTCGGGCTTCATTTCACACCAGCCACCACTTTAGTGACTCTGATGAAGCTGGAATAAGGGTCAGTTGTCGGTCATTGTCATAGTTTACAGAGAGGTTACAAACCACCATCATGATCTCATTGTACAAAGGCATTTGTTAGGGCAAAGTTATGAAAAAAAAAAATCCATAGACTTATATTCCCAATTGAGGAACTAGAGAACAACAGGAATGTTACAAAGAACAATTTTCTAAAACAGATGCAAAACAAGACAAAAACTAGTCAGAGAGGGTGCCAAAAGGCTAATGGAAGGAGCTGCAAAAAATTCATGCAAAATTGCTTTCATTTTTATTATTAATTTTTCAAGTGTAACAACAATTCTCTGTGTTCTCCATATGTTCTGTACCAAGAGCAATGTTACAAGACTGAATTATTCTCTTCCAAAGATATATATCAAGGTTAAGATCATCACAAAACTTGCTGGAGAATGTGTTTTGGATAAATAAAGGAGCAGCATCGTACTTTATGCGGTGACTTTTGTTCACATCAAACTAGAGGTTTTGGTGGATGGATTTATAGTTCCAAATACCAGGCAGTTCTG
Source organism: Fundulus diaphanus (assembly GCA_037039145.1). Classification (NCBI taxonomy): domain Eukaryota; kingdom Metazoa; phylum Chordata; class Actinopteri; order Cyprinodontiformes; family Fundulidae; genus Fundulus; species Fundulus diaphanus. The sequence goes on from CM073122.1 coordinate 48,353,708, forward strand.
ACCCAAAGGACATTATCTATGGTAGAAACTTCACCTTAAAGAGCTACTTGATATTTTTCAGCTTCACGTCAAATGAATTACTTAATTTTTAAACAGTTTTTGTTGTTTATTTTTTTTTTTTTTTTTGTTCTAGATAAATGTTGTATTATGTGTGAAAAATGTTTTGGAAGGATTTATCATGGCCTCAGTTTTTGCATCATGAATACCTGACAATTTAACAAAGGTAGCCGACGTATATTGCTTAAGCTGTGCTCTTGTGGAGTATGTTGCATGCGTATATTTAAAAAAAAAAAAAAAAAGCAGCAACATCTAACATCTTATAAAGCATACAGCCATAGTTAGTTACTTTTCTTTGCATTGGCAGAACTATCTCAGTTTTTATGGCTTAGTTTTGTTTTATTTAGTTATTTTTTTCTTTCCTTTTTTCATGTGTAACCACTTGACCATCTTGGACTGGAAGTCCAATTATATTTATACAGTCTATGAGTTCCCCCAATTGGTCATGAAAATAGTTGACCTTTTAGAAACTCAATTTGAAGAGTGGGGGGCCTTCTCCTGAAGTCTGCCATTATTTCCAAAGACTGGTTTTGGGCACACCAGTGGATCCGCATATCCACCCCCTGTTGTTATGTCGTTCTGGTGGAGAATGTCAGGGCTGACTGTGTTAAAGGGCGGGCTGTAGTCTCCAAACTTATGACGCTGGATGGTCGAGGATGAGGGTCAATGTTGACGTTGTCATCCACCAAACTGTTTGCCCAGTAAGCAAACTGCAGAGGGTCCAGCAGGGGGCCTGTGAGGTCTTTCAAATATGACCAGGTCTTCACTGTGGAAAGCTTCTTCTTTGATGCGACGTAGCTGTCTCAAATGTGATGAAAACCATGGTTGATTGTTGTTGAAACTGCGGATTGGAAACATGTTCAATTCTTAGTGTTCATTTCACTGAAGACCATATATGGTCTCCTACCTTCATATCCTGTGTAGATCATCATCAGCATTTTTGTAAAGAACCATTCAATGTAAACAGCACACAGCTTTTATGTGTATATAAAACTTCTAGGTTTCTAAAATAATCTATGAAATCTTGAGATCGGAGTTATTTTCAGGAGGTAGAAGTCCACTTTCAGCTTGGCCCCTCCCATATTAGATGTTAGTTTGAATCTGGATGGGGAAGTAGAACTCTGCAAAACCAATTGTCTCAACGGTGTTATGAATGTATACAGTGCAACTGTGCAGACAAATCATTTGTTTTATACAGCAGGATGTCAGGACTACTTCTTAAAACTGCAGGCGTAAATTGTTTTCAATGCCTACTACTTTAATATAGAGACTTATAAAGGTCATTAGGTCACAGAGATACTGGAAATATGACTTTAATTGGTCTGTTATCAGGTAAGGCTGTCAAATTAAAGTTTAAAGGAGAGGTGTCTGTGCCCTCAATATCCTCTAAAGTTTATTGCCTGTTTTCTCTTACAAGCCACAGGCCCCCGCTGCTTATGAAAGTCATTCAGAACAATTTAGCTGCGTCGTTCCTCACCCCTATTGTTCAGTACACTATGAATACGCTGCCACCCAAGATAAGGACCGCACAGCGAGCCCATCTCCAGAGAGAGAGAGAGAGAGAGAGAGAGAGAGAGAGAGAGAGAGAGAGAGAGAGAGAGAGAGAGAGAGAGAGAGAGAGAGAGAGAGAGAGACCTGAAGTGTGAATCAATACCCCATGACTTCCATGAGACAAAAGCTAAGACCTTGCCAATCCAGAAGCCACTTTGCCAGGGACATTCACTCATGACTTTCCCACATGTGGCAAAAGCCCAAAGATCAACTCACTGCTTTGTTCAGGTCCACTTTGATTTCAGTCTTTTCAGCAAACTAACACTTTTATCAGGAGCCAGTCTTGCTTAAACTGCACATTATTGGTTTTTACCACTTCTTATTGGACTGCATTATCCAGATTTAGTGAGTGAAAGTGAGCTACTCCAAACATTTGGACTGTAGGATTTTATAAAAATAACCTCCCACACGGGGACAAAGAAATATGGAGAGGGACAGAGAAAAACAATGGGAAGCTAAAGTACAACTGGGTTACAGCGTCCACACTACTGGAAATTTCTCACAGTACAACCACAGACATCAATGTGTTTTATTGGGATTTTAAACAACAGACCAAGTTAAAGTAGTGCATAGTTAATTTTACTAATACAGGTCTAACAAGTGTGCCATGTAGATGTAATGAACCCTCTTTACTTGGAACTTGCTAATAAAATTAAGTGCACCAACTGTCTTCAGAAGTTATCTACAGTCGTGTAAAAATTAGGATATTTTCCATTCAATATTCGGTTCTCACATAAGAAATGTTTACATTTTGATGACTATGGTTCCTTATATATCTGGAAAAAAGTGACTAAATTACAGCTAAGATCAAATTTTAATGTTGTTTTACTCATTGATTAAACAAAAATCAGCTTTCTAGCAAAGGAAAAATTTTTGAAACCTCCCTGATAGCTAGCTGTATCTCCTATAGCTGACATCTTCGGTGAGATGCTTCGTGTAACCATCTACTAGTTTCTGACAGGTTTTCCCCAATTTTTTGCATTTACAGCAAGTCACCCCCACAGCATCTCAAAGAGATGAAGATTTGCTCAGGATTTGGGTCTTCATTCTCAGTTAATCCTTGGTTGGTTTGCTGGTACATTTTGAATCATTGCCAGGTTTAATGGTACAGTTCTGGCTGCCTCACATTTTCCTTAAGCACCCTCTGAAACATGGGAAAATGTATGTTGAATTCTATGATGGTGTGCTGGTAAAGTCCTACTGTAGCAAAGCCAAAACCTGGAAACTTCCACTGTCAGGATTCACGTTTTAGTCTTTTTCCCAAATAACCTCCTAGAACCTACTCTGTTCTAGTCTCCAAATTAATCAGTTTTAGACTCCTCTATCCAAGGAATATTACGTTAGACATCCTGGTCTTCTTGTGGCAAACTTCATATGGCCTTCACGTTTGTTCTAAGAGAGCAAATGTTGTGAAAACTTGTCTTTCTGATGGTGCAGGCCTGTACTTTCATATGAACAGTACCAAGAGCCTGCTGTAGGTCCCCTGTCTAATGGGTAGGGATTCTTTGGACCCAGAAATACAGCCAACAATCAGATGTGAATTTTGACCAACCTCTCTGTGTATTCCAGATGGTGAGGGAAAACAAAAACGAGGGGAGATACGTGAGCAGATTATCCTCAGGAACTTAGGTGGGTAACACTGGCCGAAGAGAAGCAGAGCTGCTCAAATTTACCACACAGCAACTGGGGAAGCATGGTCGAAGGAACGGTCCAGGTTCCGTTTACGCAGGGTCCACAGTTTGACAGGTTCACAAACCTGGCAGGCAGAGAGGAGTCAGAAGTCAGGCAAAGGTCAAAACCATTAAATCACACTCCACGAGAACAACCAGGAAGGGGCAGGCAAAGAGCAGGGATCAGATGGCAGAAGCAGGGTCGTGATCTCTATGACTTATAAAAGGCTGGATTCTCTCTGCATAAAGCGTCAGATAAACTGGCATCTGTGCTGTGGCTAGAAAGGGTTTCTGTCCTGGAGTGCCGAGGTGGATATAATTAGACATGCACAGGTGAGCATGGTCAAGGGACTGAATAGTCATGGGAAAGGAGAGCAATGAGATAAGGAAGGACATTCAAAAAACAGTCAAAGTGTAACAAACAACTCAGAAACTTGAATCATGACACCCTGATAATATTTTAGTTTTTGCATCTCGTGTTCTGCTTTCAGTGTTGCTCATGAGCTGGTAGAATCTACTGTGTGAAGGCCTCAGATGCCCCATTCATCTCCTCTCTCATGCTTTTCATTCTCAATTAAACAACGGGACCACGCCAAACTGTCTGAGGTTTAAATAAGATAAACCTCCTTTTGAAATACTGAGTGATGATGTTCTAATCACGTGGAGTTAATGTGAAGTGCTTATGTGTAACTCCATGCATTCAAAGTGGGTAAAAAATGTGAGGGCGTCCTACTGTAATCCTTTTAAATAGAATTTTCCAATTGTTTCAAATGTTTTTTATTGTTTATTTGCATTACTTGAATTCATTCGTATTGTTAGAATTGATATTAAATACGGATACATCCAAAAATGAAAAAATAATAAATAAATACACTGGCTTTATTAGGCCGTCCTAATTATTTACCATAACTGTTGTTACCATCCACCTGTCTGTAATTTAATCTCAGTATAAATACTGTTGCTTTGTGAAGAGAACATCAGTGAATGAACATCATCATGAAGACCAAGCAACACAGCACGCAGGTAATGGATAAGGATATGGACTTGTTTTAAACCCTTTACTGCCTGAAATGAATTTAAATTGTATTAAAAAAAACAACGTTATTTCTGTTTTTTTGCTGTTACATTAGTGTTTGTTGAGACACAATCCTAGCATGTACATACAGCAGGTGTAAATTTTGGTATTTAACATGTATATAGGCTAAATTAGGCACCAATGGTTATAACTATGACTAACAGTGGGTGGTATATTCTTTATAGTACAGTCATTGGTATGTGTAGAATATGCAACAGCAGGCAATATTGGTATACATACACCAAATTAGCAAGTAGATGGCTTGAGGCAAATATGTAACAGTAATGTTACGTATTACAGCAATGTACTAGTCCACAAGAGGTTATGGCAGGGTTAGGTTATGAAACTTTGTCCCAAGCATTCAACATCTCACAGAGTTCAACCTATTTTGCAAAGAATAATTAAATAAAAAGCCAGTCTCTACATGTGCAAAGCTGGTAGAGAAATACCCCAAATGATATCAGCTGTAATAGCAGCAAAATGTTTTTTCTACAAAGTATTAATTTAGATGAGGTTGTATAAATGAAAGATTTTCAGATTTTTATTTGTAAAAAAAAAATATATAAACAAATAAATAAAAAAAAAATCTTAAACCTGTGTATCATTCTCTATCCAATCCATAATTCTCTGCTTCATTGTTTGTGGTTCATTACATACAATCAGAGAAAATAGATCAAAGCAAGTGGTTGTGTTACAATAATATCTCCTTGTCAAGGTGATCCTAAACATTTTATCTTATTTCCAAGGGATTGTCAAAGAAAAAGAAAAACACCCGTAATATGCACAAACATAAATAAATACAAAGTATGTGTTTCTTGGAAATGATTTATGTAGCTATTGTATGTAACAGAAACTTTTGGTCAGAAGTAGAAAAGAAATGGCTGAGGATTCTGTTTTACAGATGGTGATTCTCATGACAAACAGCAAAAAAAGAAAAAAAAATGTGCAGGAGGCAGAGTAGTGTGGGTGGGCACACGGGTCGATGGGGGAGCCACAAATCTGGGGTCCTCTGATGAGTTTGTTTGGTGTCCAGCTGTGTGTTTGCCTGTGACGCCTAAAATCCATTAGAAATCTGCTGGGGGTCAAGGCTTCACTCCGGCTGCGACGGCTCTGTGCCTCGGAGAGGACCGGGTGGCCCACCTCAACTTCATTTTCTCCACAGAGCTGCGGCTGCGAGGCAATCAGGCTCAGACGCCCGGAGAGCCCTGAAGCGTCAAAGATGCATTCCAGCCTGCTGCAGAGAGTCCTGCACACTGTAGCTGGCCTGGAAAAGATCTTCCTGGGTGATGCTGATTATACGTGGGTGATGCCTTGATGGCTTGGCTGAATTGGATGTTGGAAGTCACTTCTTTAAATCTGAAAACCAGCTTTAAAGAGCTCTCTTTTATGCTGAGTTTTAGGTTGACAGCAATGCAGTGATGTGGTGCAATTTGAACTCCTCAGGCATTTCTACAGACCTGTTCATCCAACAAAGGTGTTGCTAGCTAAACAAAAGAAAGGCAAGAAAAAAAACAGTGATCAAGATAGAGGAAACCATATTTTACAGACGGTATGGTATACTGGAGCACACTGTAGTTATTCTGAAGGTGAGCTGTGAAAGATTTTTATGAGCCAGAGCCATCATAAATAGTCAGAGCTTGAATAATAAGAATGTCTTGACTCTCCCTTGCTTTGCTCTTATGGGTGAAGCATGAACAAAAGCATTTTCTGAGCACAAAGGAGTTGAATAAGGATTTCTGACAACAGCAATGTAAACTCTGAGAAAGATTTCAATAAATAAAGTTGTCGTCGTGACGTCAGCATGAACATGGATGTTAAACTCTGATTTCAGCTCCTCAAAAAAATTTTTTTTAACTAATTTAGTCTTGCGACAGGAAAACTTGGCTCCCTAGCAGGAGATCCCAAGATTGAACTTCAAAAGAATACTTTTTTTTTTTTTACTGTCTCAGCTAGGTGCTGATTTAACAACTCTATTTAAAGATGTTACAGCTTGATTTAGTTTGAAAGTAATTGCTGGGAAGATGTTTAGGTGAATGATGGAGAGTTTCACTGCACCTTATAACAGGACACTTGCTGGACACTTGCGTGTGCTTGGAGGTTGAAGCTGCAGGGGCCTCTGCAATGCAGTGCAAAATGTTCTGCTGTTTGTAATTTTAACTTCATTTAGAAAAAAAAAACATTAGTCAGAGAAATACAGCATTTTGATAATATTTAGAAAGCCAATTTGGATTCTGTTCATGTTTCCTCTTCTTTAAGCTGTCTGATTAATGAATATCTGTCGAGATAAGACCACTTATTTCTGAATCGCATGTTGGTGGGGCGAACCAACTCAAAGGAAAAAGAAGGCATTATTTCCTGATCCTTAATTTAGCTTGCTAGTTAAAAAAAAGCATTCAAAAATGTCAAAATTTGTTTTAGGATTTTTGGGGATCAAAGAAATAGGGATCAAATTAAAAGTTATTAAAAAAATGATTTCGCTTCGCCATATGTCAAGTGTGACATCAAGCATAACCAAATGTGTAAACGAGATTTATGTCAAGTTGTTATCGTAAAATAATCATACACATTGTTATTTGTTATTTCAGTTTTATTCAATACTTTTGTTTATATCTTTTTAACATGTGCATTTTCCATCTACCACAATCTGTAGCTTTACTTCCCACTTCCTTGGACTGACCCAGTGGAACACCCCAAGCCCAAAGCAGAAATGTCAGTCAGTTCAGTGAAAGCTAACAACCGTCTGTCTTTGCTCCTGCACGTATGTCTTCTGCTTGTGTCATATTAAACGCTTCAACTTATCAAATACATGTGTGTATCAGACAAAGAGAATCTGAGGTAGTGCAAAAGGGCTGAAACACTATCCAGACCAACCTAGCCCTAAGTGAAAATATAGTTGCTCTCCTTGTTAAATCATGAATGAATGTGTTTTTTTCTTTGCTTTTCACTAGCTACACACAGGCCATATTACTGCTGGACAGGTAAAAACAAGAAATCAAAATATAACCTAGATTACAGCATTAAGTAGGCTAAAATTCCCCATAAAACAACGCATCATTCCCTGAATTAAATACAGGAATAGCTTAGAAACAAATTTTCTGACATCAGTCAGTCTGCAAAGGGCTCCAAAGCCATTTCTAAGGCTTACAGAGTACATAGCGAACCACACTCAGAACAATTTTGCACAAATAGAGAAAAGAGAACAGTTGTGAACTTTCCGAGGTGTGGTCGAATTGCCAGACTTACTCATGCTGGAGGTCACTAGAAAACCCCTGAGCAAGAACCTCCTCAACAAATACAGTGGGCAAAAATAATATCCACAGATTTCATTGTCAAAACCACTACTGACTGTGATGATCTGTTTGATGAGGAGTGAATGCTGCTTGTCGGGACTTTGATGCAATCAACTGGGTTCCCTTATATAGGACATTTTTTTGACCAATCTGTATAATCTGACCCAATATGTATAATATGATTGAATTTGACTTTGTAAAGTGCCTTGAGATGACATGTTTCATGAATAGGCGCTATATAAATAAAATTTAATTGAATTGAATCTTGGCACTGGTGCTGGTCGGATCCACCCTGCCTGCAATCATCCCTCACCGGTTCCACCTGTTCTCACCAGTATAAAACCTGCCGTCAGACCTGCCACCAGGGCCAGATTGTCTCCTGCCATCCCGGTGAGACCTGGACTGTCTGCCTGTGTACCCGACCCTATTCTTCCCGTGAGTACCGGAACCCGTTCTAACCCCTGTGAATCTCTGAGCCCGCTAGTTATCGGACCTGGACTGGACCTGGATCTGTCTCTCGGATCTCCCTGTCTGTACTGCTGCTGGATCTCTGCCACCTGATACCGAACTCGGACCTTCTCTGGATAACGCCCTGGAAAGCCCCAGAAGGGACTGCCTGCCTCTCAGCCGCTCAAAGGCTGGGCCGCCAGCCCAGTCCGCTGACGGACCTCCGCCCCCGCACCTGTTCGCCTGCCTCACAGCCGGCTCTCCTGGCTCTGGAACCCCGCCATCAGGTTAGTGATTCAGCCTTCCTCACTTTAGCTCGTCACCTCTCGCTGATCACTAACCTGTTGTCTCTGCCTCAGAGGATTACCAGTCCGAGCGCGAGCCACCCACCCCGAGAAGCCGAGCCTACTTCCTGTTTTTAAATAAACTTCATAAACGTCACTGACCTGTTTGGTTTGAATCTTGGGTCCGGTTCCTGTACGTTACACTGACTAAAAGAACACACATTTCTGTCTCACATTTGCCAAAAAGAGTGGAACTTATTGGAAGGCGTGCATCTGTATCATCTTGCACAAAACAAGCACATCATTTGAAGACAACAGCAACATTATACTACAGCAATATTTAAACATGGTGGTAGTAACATCATGGTGTGGGAATGCTTAACTGCTTCAAGAACAAGACAGCTTGCCATGATAGATGGAACCTTGAAGAGGCGGCGCTAGCTATTTGAGTACCCTAAGTGCAAATGCATTGTGGTGATGTAACATGCTGAACCATAGGAACATTTCTCATGTCTCTGTTGCTTTTTCATTTACCATCTTTTAGTTTTTCATATTTTCAACAGCTTAGTGTTGCTTCATTGGTGAATAACTGTACATGAAATGATGCTTTGCTGCGTTTATTTTCTTCTACAACAGTGAAAAACTCTAAAGATTCCTTCCACTTCTCACCTTGTTGTGTGTATATATATATATATATATATATATATAAAGGTTAGCAACAATTAAAAATAGTACTATGGAAAATGTAATAGGAAACTCTAGCTCTGTATGTGTAATGTTAATATTAGCTTTTAGAAATACTTTTATGAAAAGTACCAATAAATACAAATAAACAAAATTGTAATTTGACAAATACAAATATGACATCAGTAAGGAGGGAAATATTATTTCACATCTCTGTAGATTCATGTTTATTTATTTATTTTTGGTGTATTTAAATAATTTTAACATGTTGGTGTGGTTACTAATGAGTTTATTCCTTAAGCTGTTGATGATAAGCTCCAACAATCATTCAAGTACAGTGGAAGTTTCCTCGTTGTGCAATAAGACAGAAGATAATTTACGCTTTAGACAGATTTTTGAAAGATTTTAAAAAATATATAGTTTCCACATAACACAACTTCAACACATATTATTCCAAATAAACAAAGTAACAAGCAAGAAGTAACACCATAGAAATCAGTCACTATGCAGGAAACAATATGATCATAATATAGTGACAATGAAACCCACACAACATGATAAAGAAAACCCTCTAAATTCCATAAATCTTTCTGTCCAAGTTTGTGGGGAAAACAACATGTTTAATACATTAAAGCAGCACTTACACTTGAGCAGTCACAATACTGCAGGAGAGCATTCTCAGATCAGCTGGATTTGTTGACATCCAAGCCGATTTCCAGCCTCCCCTTTCATCCACCACTCACTGCCAAGGCCAGTGCCTAAAGCCAGATTTTCTTGGACTGTCCTTGAGCCATCACAGGGACCAATTGACAAGCGGGGGGATATGTGTGGGAGCCAATCAGTGCCACCTGCTGAGCAGAGGAGACAGAAAACATTTTTATTTAAGAGTAGCAGATTTACTGGGAGTTTTCTTGTGTGTGTTGTGAGCTGGTAAAATGACCAGGTCCTGACAAGACTTCAATTCACGGGTCACAAAACATGTCAGGGTAATGGCAGAAAGGTTGAGAAGCACACTTAGCTTGACAGGTTCCTTTTAATGCTGGCTGCCTCCAAGCTGCGATCCACGTGATGCGATGCACATACAGATTAACTCTGAGCACACTTGGTTTGCATGTCAATTTTCTCTCTAATGTCAATCTATGGCAGTGATGCGATTTGTGTTTTTTGCAATGTGCTGAGACTGGGAATATAGTCTTTCATATTTCCACAGTGTTTCCAATAAAAAAGGGGGAACAATAGGACACTGAAAAGGGAGATTTTTATGCTGTTGTTTTTTTACTGTCTTGCAAAAGTATTCATTCAGCACTCCAAGGGCCTATTGGAATTCAAATATTTCTCATTACTCTCCAAAATTAAAGGGTGTTTTGGAGCTGTTTGGTATTTTAACATATACGACCCCCCCACCCCCCAAAATAAAATACAATAAAATAAATAAATAAAAATTTATAAATAATTCAGTCACTAGTGAAAAGATTCAGCCCTAAGGACTCTTACATTTCAATAGACTTAAAAGGGAGCGTAGCCAAATAACTCTACAGTGCCCCCTAAACTCAGCCAGGCAAACCAGTATAATTGTCATGATTTGGGTTTGGTTATGGGTTTTGTTTGTTATTTGATTAATTACTTTACTCTCCTGCCTTAAGTTCAGTTTCTAATTTTGGTTCTGTCTTAGTGTTTGATTTTGTTTTAGGTTATAAGTTTATCCGGTCTGCTCAGACCATTTCTGTCACCAGTCTAAACTCAGTTCACCTGCCAGCATTCTTTTGTCTTCCTGTCACTCCCCTTCACCAGTCACCATCCAATCGGCTTCAGTTTTACTCCCAAGCACTTCCCTGTTCCCGATTAGCTCCACCCATGTCACTAATTAGTTTCACTCCATTCACCTGATCACTCCCTTACTTATACCTGCCTCTGCCCCCTGCAATCTGCCACATCATTGTTTGTCTTTCCAATCCCTATCGGTGAGTCTTGTCCAGCATTCCCTGTTCCACGTTTGTTTGCCTGTTCAACTGACCACTGCTTGAGTTTATTCTGCCCGCCTGTTTCCTGATCAGACTTATCTTTGGATTTTTGAGTTAGCCTGTCCTCTGTTTTGTAGATAGTTTCATCTGTGGCTGCTTTTTGTTATTGGACACATTCTTCCCCTTTTTGGCCTGGTACCCGTTTTTGTTTTTGCATTTTTGTAAATAAATGTTCTTTAACCTAACCTCTGCTTGTCTGGTTGAATACTGGGTCCATCTGTCTCTGGTTCGTGACAATAATGTAGAAGGTCAACCTTTGAAATCTGGTATGTAGACAGAACCTGCAAAGCAAGAAAAAAGTCTTGGAGGTATGTCCCAAAACCAAAATGTGGCAGGGTATTTTAGGTCAGACATTCATTTTTAAAGGTTTTTGACATCTCACACATGTCGAACTTTAACAAACTCCTCCTACAGATTTTGAGGTATTGGCTTCAGATTTGATCAGTGTACCGTTCAGGCATGGGGGGAATCAAAGTTATTAAAATGGTGAGTTTTCTGAGCATGTCTGGGTGGCATGGCAAGCCCCCAATCTTTGCCTTCTTGCATGTTAAATGCAATAACATTTGCATAGAAAGACATCATAATATAAAAGACGGTTTAACTGATCCCTTTAAGGTTCCCAAGAACACTATGTGGTCATGTGTTGACATCATCTATTTCCCGCCCCCTGGGAACAGGGAATCAGTATTTTCACTTTGAAAAGCGACTCTTTGACCTTACTGACTTAAAGCAGCCCTGTGTAAATTTTGACCCAAGTATTAACTTAATTTGAGATATAAATGATTTTCAGTTCAGTATGCAGCAGGCCTCCTTTTGCTCCTCTTATAGCTACAGATCTTTTAGGACAGTATGTTTCTATGAGTTCTGCACATGTAGAATTTTTTTTGCCCATTCTTCTTTGCAAAATATCTCAATCTTAGGGCATTTGTGAATATCAATTTTCAAGTCTTTCAAGTCAACAGTCAAAGGGCCTTATTATGGCTGTTTTGAAACTTCTTCTTAATGGTCTGATTGCAGTGTACACCTCTTTTCGTTTTCAGATGATGGTCTGAACAGTGTTGTGTGAGATTTTCAAAGCTTTGAATATCGTTTTGTAACCCGACTGTGCTTTAAACTTCTCGAAAAACTTTCTCCCTGACCTGCCTGCTGTGTTCCCTTATCTTGATGATGCTGTTTGCTCATTACCAGGACGACGGTGGCGCAGAAGTTAGGGAGTTTGTCCTTCAATTGGCGGGTTGCCAGTTTGATCCCTCACTCTGACCGTCTCAGTCGTTGTCGCTGTGGCTACTAACATAGCTCACCACCGTCAGGGTGTGAGTGTGTGTGAATGAGTGAAAGACTAATTGTAGTGTGAAGCGCTTTGGGGTCGTTAGACTAGTTAAAGCGCTATACAAATACAAGCCATTTAATATTCTCAAGCAGACCTCCGAGGCCGAACAGCCGGATTTATACAGAGATTAAATTAGACACGGGTCGACACAATTCACTAAGCAGATGACTCCAGAACGTTGCACTGCATTTTATTGAGGGGTATCAGAGTAAAGGGGGCAGATTTAAATATGTGAATTACATTGTCCTGAAACTTCACAGTAAGGTACTGCTTTCTATGTGGCTATCACATAAAATTATAATACTATACATTTAGGTTTGTGGTTATAGTGTGACAAAATGTGAAAAAAGGTCTTGAATATTGAAAGACACTGCAGCCCTGAATAATCACTTGATGATAGATTTTCTGTGAGGGCTAACCAGCATTGGCAGATTGGAAATTCTTGCTTGATTGTGACTCTTTGAGAGGTGACTTCTTCACTGGTGCTTGAAAGACTCGCTGCCCCTGAGTAACAAATGATTACCTCTGAATGAATCCCCAAAGCCTCACTGCTAATGCAAAACAATAGGTAGTCAGAACAGGGACGCTGCGCTTTGCTTCAAGATCTAGTTTTTTTTTTTGCACACGGCATCATTTTTTGCTTCACTGATCTATCACTAAACAACAGCTGCTGAGCAGAAGCCAAAGAGACGCACTGCAGGGAGGATGGAGCAAAGTGGGAGAGGGAGACACATGGAGATAGCAACAGAGAGCAGAAAAGGCATCTAAAATTGGAGACAGAGGAGTTTTAAGAGGCGAGGTCACTGGTGATAGCCTAAAGCTCTTAGGCAGTGGTGGCCCACTGAGAAGAGGAGTGAGAAGAGGGATCCTGGCAGCTCTGCCGCTCTCATGACGGATAACAAGTCACCTGAAATGGCTTCCTGGGTGGCAGCCATTAGACAGACAATTTGCAATCATCCTCGGCCCAATTTCTCTCACCTTCTCCCCATTCCTTTCTCTCTCTCACTTTTTCTCATATTACTCAGCTTCTCGCTCTGGTGCCCCATAGACCTTGGCAGCTTGAGTGACAGGGACTTAACTAGTCTAGTCACACAAACGTGGGAGAGGAAATGAGGAAAAGAGAGGTGGGGGGAATTTCATTCATCTTGCAAATACCAAATAACCTCTGCTGCCTTGGCCATTTACATATTCCTTCCACATTCTCTGTCGGCCAGGTGCGCGGTCCTGTTCCAGTTCATCCCATCTGGTCCTTGCCAGCACTGTGTGACAGCAGAGAGTCATGGCAAAAGGTCTACACGTTGCATTACAACAAAAAACAGATGCACATGAACACATAAGTACTGGTGAATCAGATCTTTGACACTGGGAATCCCACTACGCTGGCAACACATACAACAGATACATAACATTTTTTTAGGAGATCAAAGGAAAATTAAAATTTTCACTGTGACATGTTTCGTCACACTGCCTTTTCAAAGCTGGTGTTGGGTGTTTTACCTGAGAAACAATAAGTTAAATCTTCTGCCTGCGGTCTCAATTTCTGTGGTACTAATAGTGTGTATATTACAAAGATCTCAGATCAGATTAGGCAAAATTTAACTTCTAGCCCACCAAAGAAACCTCTATGTTTGCGGCAACCCCAACACATGCCATCCCCCCAAGAACACCATTCCCATTGTGAAACATGGTGATGGCAGCATCATGCTGTGGGAACTTCCACTGACCAGTATGAGAGCGTGAGAGCAGCTAAGGGTAACTCTGTGTGTGTGTGTGTGTGTGTGTGTGTGTGTGTGTGTGTGTGTGTGTGTATGTGTGTAGGACACTGCCAGTATGCAGTACACATATCAACAGAGCATAGAGCAGAAAGATCTGTAAATTTTCATCAGTGTGTTATAGCCTTGTGCTTTCAGGGACTGTTGGCTACAAACACAGACCCAAAAGGTACTGTTAACATTATGTAGAGTGAATACAACCCACATTTTTTGTGATACATTTGAGCTTATTGTTCGATTAGTTTACTTTATAGATAAGAGATGGCACAATTAAATGGTGCTTATTAACTATTAAGATGGAGTCAAAACTACATTTCCAGCTAAAATTATTAATCTACTTTTACACAAAAGTTTGAATTTCACTGGTAATGTTTTGTTTTTGTTTTCGGTTACATGAGGATAAATGGATGTTTAATCAAATGAATAATTTTACATAACTGTCAGATAAATCAAGGTTACACGGTTTTTTATTTCCAGTCAGCTATATCTGCGATTCTTTTGAGGTTATCAACTCAAATTTAGAGTAATTTATTTGGTTTCCTGCTTGTTTTTTACACCACCACATTCTTTTCAACCTTTTTTACAAGCCTCATAAGTTTTGGTCATGAACCACCTAAAAGGAAAAAAGAGATTAGTTCTTTGAGTTTACCCTCAAGACAGGCTCCCGAGGCCTTTTGATGTCTCCCTAAGCTTCTCATCTAGCCGGGGGGAAGTCATAGCCAAGGTTAAAAATCAAAGAACATAATATTACTGTGTGCATTAAAGTCAATGGATTCTTACAATGGAATACATCTGGTTGCAGCCTTTGTCAGAGAGATGAGAACAACTATAAATCTGTGGGAAGTTTTCAAAAGCAAGCCATTTGATTATGTGTGGCGCACTTTTTAGTTTTTAAAGTTTCAACAAAAAGCTTCACTTCATTGGTAACATAGTATTGAACATGTGCAACAGTACACAACAACAAAAAAACAAAGCAGCATTCATAAATAGGGATATCGTCTCAGTTTAAGTATTTTAAACTAGTGGTTGTCAAAGTTTTACCTTGATAAATAATAATAATAATAATAATAATAATAATAATAATAATAATTTATCTGGATAGACTGGTGACCTGTCATGGTTGTGCTCCCTCAACAGGATCCTAGCAGCATTGTTCTGCATATACTGCAACTTCTGAAGGCTTTTCTCAGGGATCTCGGTGAGGAGAACATTGTAGTAGTCCAACCTGGAGGAGACTAAGGTGGGGACAAGTTTTCCGCATCTGCAGGAGTGAGTGTGGGATGGAGTTTGACAATGTTCCTGAGCTGGGGGAAACACCCAGGTAAGTCACTGATGGTGAGAATGGAATATTATTGCCAAAGAAAGTGATGACCAAACCTGGTGTGGAGCGCCGACTATGATGGGTTTAGTCTTGGAGCTGTTTAGCTGCAGTTTTGCTTCATCCATACCTTTACCAAGTGGATGGTTACATCTTTTTGATGATGTCCTCAAACTCTCGCTGTGAGATGACAAAAAACAGCAGATGGGTTGGGAAATCCTAGGCTGTGGGTCAGCAGTCGGGACAAGCAGTGTAGAGAAACTGGATAGTAGGAAACGGATGGTGTCTACTTTTTTCTGAAAAAAGTGATGAAATTGTTGCAGCTCTCATCTGTGGCTTCTGAATAAGAGTGAGTTTGCGGTTTGAGAATGTCATTTATGGCAGAAAAAAGTTGCTTGGAGTTGCCAGGACTGTTGTTGGTAATGTTGGAATACAACTGTGAACGTGCATCTCTCAAGGACCTTGCATAGGACTTGCATAAAACACCAAGTACCACAATGCTGGCAAACAGTTAAAAGCAGTAACACAACAGGACTTTTACTTTTTCAATTTGTTGTGCTTTCTCACATAGATTAAAGTAGTGTTCCATTTTGGGATATTAAACAGGGAATGCAATGAAGTCTTACCAGCAGTTTTCTTTATTCTCTATCGTCCACTTCAGTTTATTCCAGGAATTGTCAAAATACTTCTCCCTCTTCTGTGTTGAGTTGTTTCTCAACAAGGATTGTGTTTTTCAGCACAATCCTTGTGTTTGAAAAACTAATCTTTTGGCTGTTAACTACCTTCGCATTTATAAATATTATAAATAGTTGATGCCAAAATACCTTTTGAGTGCTACTAAAAGCAACCATATTAGCACCAGTGAGACTTGTATCACAGGCTGGGACTGTTGTAATTCTCTCGGTTTTAAGAGTTTGTTCATGTTTATTATTAGTAGAAAATTCAGCTGCAAACTCTTAAATACCCTTTTTACTTCTTAAATAACTCTGTTACTGTGTCTCTGCTCTGGCCTCTGATCAACAAGCCACAAGTCAGTTAAAAGATTAGAAAACCTTGAATCCTGACATTTTTACTCTGCACAATCACCTAAAGCATCTAAAGTGTTTTGATCACTGCTTTCTGGTTGTTTTTTTTATTCCAAACTGAAAACACACAAGAACTCAGCGTTTGGTGCTTTGGATGTCAGGCAGTAGAATATCCTACCTTCTCAATGGAGCCCCATTGAGAAGATATCTTCAGTGCTCAAATCACAGACAATTAATCCCGTCTTTCCAACGTGGTTTTATGCTGAATTCGCCACCTTTAAGACTCGCCTTTGCATCCCCTTGTTCCTTTATCTTGTACAGAAAACTATATTAACTATATTAATGCTTTTGTCAATGCCACTAAATCCATAGGTTAAGCTCTGACTCAGAGTATTAGTTTGATTTTCCTTGAAATGCCTAGGAAAGAAATTGGTGAAAGTGATCAGTCAACCTAGTCCTGAAGTATTATGTTTGTGCAACCTAATAGGAGCCTTCTTGCATGCCAGGATTATTGGATATTTTGGTTTAGCACCACAAATAAAAGAAATTGAGAGTGCACCCTAATCAAACAATTGATAAAGCTCTTGTTATTAGGTTCCCTCCTTCTTACACTTCTTGATATTTTCCTGAGGTGTTCTTTAGCCGAATGTCCCTTTTCCTTTGACCAAAGAATTCAATGATTTTCTTGTGATTCTTTGTGTCTATAAAGTCAAAATATTGCCCAGTGTGAGTCAAACCATTGACTTTTCATTTGTTCCAAACGTGGCTAAATCATACTTGGTTCCTGAAAGCACATGATGCATTTCTATACATTATATGTCAGTCCATCGCCACAAGTAAATGCATGGAAGAATAGAGAGCTGCATAAATGTAATGTCACTATAAAAATGTGATTAAACCATGAAGGAAAAATACAGAGCAAGAACAACCACACAACACGAGCCATATGATGGATAAAATAGGTTCCAACCAGGCATGGCCTGGCATACGAATATAAGCCCAAATCAAAATATCATGGTTTCAAAGTGTTTGCAAAAAAATGGAAAACTAAATACACTAAATGCAATCTCATAGCTTTAAAACCAACAGTTGTTCCTCCTAGTAAGATAGTAAACCATTTTGATTATTAGAGCAATAACAATGTTTTTTATGTCATTTATTTATTGCTTTGATTGTAATACATATATATTAGTACACATTAAACTTGGCCATTTTCATTTTGCAGAGGACATTTTTGCTATTCTGGTCTTTATAAAAAAACACAATAAGTTTATATTAGCTTGGAAGGTGGTGTGAGCATTATGTTTCTTGCATTATGAATTACATTTTCTGTAATGGGACTGTTATGTTCTTTGAAAGGCATTTTATTGCTTAACTTTATTGTATATTTTGCAACTTCGACGTAGGTGGATATAGCCCCCCCCCCCCTCCCCCGCACACACACACCCAGTAGCTGGCATAACATTGATAACAATGATGAACATTATTTACACTGCACTTCATGTGTCTGAAGGTGCTCCAAATAAAAGTAAAAAAGTGTAAAGATAAAATAAAGAATAAAAAAATAACACAAGTTAAGTCCAAAAGACAGAGTTTAGTCGGGGAAGAAACTGTACGGTCAGACTTGGAGCAACAACATAATAATTTGATGCATAACATAATTGTGCTTCAACCGCTGGAGCCCTCTTGCAACCTTGCATGTACAGATAATAGATGGATGAATGAATGGATAAGGTGCAGAGCCCGTAGGAACATGACGAGGAAGAAACAATCCCTCTTATAAGTGTGCACTCAAGGCGCCCCCCCCCCCCTTCCATCGTGCCTAATGTTACGAGAGAGACCACACATCCCCAATTAGTTGGTACGGTCCCCATTTTGGATTACCTTTCCCAGGTTAAAGTTGTCCTCAGAAATGGCCCCGATGTCATAGCGTGTTGTACTCCCAAGATTTTTACGGATTGATGATTCTTATCAGATGGTGGTTTTTATTAAGTTTTGTTTGTCTCATAAGCTTGTTTATAAGTATTTCAGACAGTCCAAATCTGTTCACATGCACACAGACTCTCTCTCTCCATCTTCTGTCACTGCCTCTATCTGGCCAAAATATTTGCAACTGACCTTCGAACGTATTAAAGATAGACGCAAAAACTGCGCCTGCAATTAGTTTCAGGTTTGATAAATCGCTTTGCAGGTGGTCAGTATTACATCTGCATATCATTCTCCCATGAATTTGCTTGGTTTGGTCATCAGCATGTGATCTGCATAGAGTTTGAAAATGTATCCTTTATATGAAAAAAAAAAACAAAAAACGGAATCTATCAGACAAATAAGATTTAAACCAGCCTAGTGTTGCTTGCTTGATTTCTACAGCAAATTTAAGTTTTTCTAAGTCAATATTGTGATCAATTGTATTAAATGCAGTACTGACATCAAACAGGACAAGTACAGACACAACTCCATTATCTGAGCCCATGAGAATATCATTAGTCATATTTAGTGATCAGAGCTGTTTCAGTGTTATGATGAGTTCTGAAGAGTTTCACTCAGGCTTCAAACAGATCATTACTGTGTAAATGTTCACATACTTGATTAACAACTATTTTCTCAGAATTTTAGATACTAAAGGAAGATTAGATATAGGTCTATAATGTATTAAACCATCTTGATCAAGATACAGTTTCTTAAGCAAAGGGTTAAGTATTACTGCTACTTAGAAGGAGCATTGAGCATTAAAGGTTATTTTATTTGTTTCCCATACATGTCTTTACAATTCCCAATGGGTAAAATGAGTTTTCCTCTATTTACCACAATTGCTTCTATAGGCTCCATTAGTCAGTTGATGAGTGATTTGGGTCATATTCTCTGGGAGAGTGCCTGGGTGTGACACACTGCGTGCTCTCATTCACCTGGCTACTTTGTTGAGTCTCCACCTCCATTGACTCACTAGCAAGAGAACACGGGCTAACTTCAATATTTATAGCTTTCTTACTTCAGAAGGTATTACGTCTCTAAACAAAGACCTGTGCAGTCGCCGCAGCAGATGCTTTTCCTCTTCTCCCATGCACATGTACAACACTGGTGTAATTTTAACTTATTGCTAGAAAGGGCAAACTTCTGCAAATTCTCTGGAACTTTCCCTTGCTCCTTTGCAGGATAGATTAAACATATCTCAAATGGGGATGGTAATTAGGGGGAATACTTCCTTAAATAATTTGGTTGGGGTTTGGCCTAACATACAAGTTGAGAGTTTAGAAGAAGCTAATATTTGAGAAAACTCTGAAAGCTCAATTGGATCGAAACATTCCAAACACAGACCAGGTTGTAAACATACCTCCAGTGCTGTCTCACTTACTGAGGATGAAGTAATCATGTTTCATAGGATGCCAATGCTTCAATTTAAATAGAATCACTTTTATTTATTTTAACAATCCCATAAAGTCAGTACTGCTGAGTCCTGGGAGCTGATGGCTCACCAGATCTATAACTAGGTGTAAATTTGGCAACTGAAACTGAGGGTTATTCTGATTCTCATGTATTAATGATGAAAAATCTTTTGATACAACAGTTGACTATGTTTCCAGATTAAGTAGGACTCCTCTAGACGTGTAGAACACCAGTTTCTCTCCAATTTCTTAGCATTGTGCTTTAAAGTACTCAGCTCTGAATTAACTCAGGGAGCCAGCCCCCACTGAACAATTAGTCCCTTTTTCAAAGGGGCTACATTGTTGAATGAAATATACTGTGTTGCATTTAACAAAGGATCCCAAACGTAAAGTGCATCAATAGAAAATAGGTGCTTTGACGAGCTTACGTGTCAGAACGTTAGAAATGTCAAAGTAAAGAGAATTTTGATGAAATCGAATAAGTCTGAAACACAACACAAGTCCTAGTGCAAGAGCAAAAACAGGAAATGCACCAACACACTTTACCCAATCCAGTATGAAAGGAGACTGTTGGTTTTTGTTTATCTGAAGCAAGTATAGAATTAAATAAAATGTTTTAATCTGTTTCCCTGTGATATACTGGTGACCTGTCCACGGTGTACCACGCCTCTCACCCATTGACAGCTGGAGATAGGCACCAGCATCCCTTGCAACCCCACAAGGGATAGGCCTGTTAGAAAATAGATGGATGGACGGATGGATGTTTTAATCTAAGGCACAAATTCAGGACTTTCAAGAGTAAGAAAAAACTCAGTGAACCACATGAACTCCTATTATTTATTGCAGTTCTTTGCCGCGCTGATGAGGAATCGGCTAAGTAAAGCGGTGTGAGCTGTGATCCTGTTTGTGATCTCGTATTATAGCACCACCTTGAAAACAAGATGCTGGCAAAGTGCTCTACCGATTAGTCTCCCAGAAAAGGAGGCAAATCTTTGAAAACTGAAGAAGCAGTCTCTGGTGATGAATATGTTCCAAAATGGCATGAAATTACAGCTGCAGCCAGTCAGTCAGTGAGTCTGAGGCCAAAAATGCGGTGTGTCAAGTTACTCTTGCTAGAAAATGTTACATGTATGCTTGGATAAAAGACAGTGTGAAAAAGTCTGATTGCATCTTATTCCTCCCTGAAAAACACAGGAAGAGAAAAAAAGAAATTTCCAGCTGTTAAGTGCTTGTCTCTGAAACGCCAGATTGCCCTGAGATGAGCATTAGTGGACGTGCAGCAATCAGGCCTGATGGAGACTTTCTCCAAAGGTTGAACCGTCTGTTACTGCCTGCTGTTGCAACGAACGCAGCCATCCACCCCCCACCATCTACTCCACACACGCACCTCACCTACATCTCCCAGGACTCTCCGTCGTCACTGCAGACACACTTAGGCCTCTTCATATTTTTGGTAATTTTAAAAGAACAGCAAGCAAGTGTCTGAATTAACACATCAACACCGCCCTGAACAATGGGACAGATGCTACATCCGATATCCCCCCCCCAGTATTCCCCTGTTTTCTCAGCTGTTAGAGGGTCTGCCACTTCTCCCCCACTCCCACGTCATGTTCGTCAGAGGAGAAAAAGGCGGCGCTCTGCAGACTGAGTCATGTCTTCCACTTTCAAACAATTCTGAGCAGGGGCGTGCATACATAGACACTAGGTGGTGCTAAAGCACTAGGAAGTTTGCCCTTTATCAACGAAAATGCCCTTTTGAAACTCGTTTTTTTTTTTTTTTTTTTTATTATTAATATTCAGGGCAGTCAAAAGTAGCCGGTCAACGGCGGCAAATCGCCGTCGCCTACATTTCCCAGATTATATAATGGAGCGATATTTGTGCCTTCTGGTTGAGCGCGGAGCAGACCCTGGACTGGAAGCGGTCTTCTTTTTTTTTTTTTTTTTTACCTCGGAGTGGCCATCGACCTTTTAGTACTATCTTTGATGTGTCAATCATACAATTTAACCAATCAAATCAACGACTGAAGGCAACATGCTAACCAATCACAGCTGGAGAGGGGCGGGACACCGAGTCATAGCCTTCAGTCGCCGCCGCAGTTCGGCTGTGGTGTGGTCACCGTTGGTGTCGGTAGAGCGGGATGGAAATTTGGTCTGATTACCAAACAATTACAAGAAGTGACAACAAAGCAGAGAGCGAGCTGGAAGGAGCGCTATTAATTTCTGTTTGAAATGTCAGCACTGAAGTCTAAACTGGAGTAAACATTCACGCTAGGAGGGTTAGCTAGGACAGCTAGCAGGGTGAGCTAGGACAGCTAGCAGCACAAGGAGCAGAATCAAGCACTAAAGCTGCCAAACTGAAGAGACTTGAGTTACTTGCAGGTAGAAGGGAACTCTGCTTTGTTCTGATCCTTGTTCTCATATCTGCTGTAATTACAGAACCTGTTCTAGTCAGAATTGTTACTTTAGTCAGTGTTCAGCCTGACACCAGCGCTCATGTTTATTAGCGTGTAGCTTATGCTGGACTTTTGAGTTAAGACACAGCGCTACAGGTTACCCTATGTCACTGTTAGTCCAAAGGCCACATCTCAAACTCTCTCATGTTAAAAGCACAGAACTATTAAACACATAAGAACATGCCATTAGCACACAACTGAGCTGAAGCAAAGAAAAAAAACTGCGCATATGGGCTCCAAACAAAATGTACAATTAGACAACCAAATAACACACAAGATCTATTTAATAATCAGGATATTTCACCCAGAAAAAATAAATTATAAACAGCTTCCCAACATGAGTTGTAAATCTACCTTAATATAAACTTAATTTCTCTCAGTATAGCTCAATTAAACATTTCTCTTACACGCTGTCATGAAATATTTTTAAGTAGAACTCAACCCCTCTTGGGCGTTTACACTGACCAAACACTTGATTAACCATTAGTCTTTTCTTGTTTTATTATAACAATCAATATTATTCATTATAACTATTATTCATTGATGATGTCAGATCGACAGATTCAACTTTTTTTTAAAAATTAAATAATGACTATTCTGATATATTTTGTTAGTAATTCTTTCTAAAAGCCCAACAAATGTTATGAAAAGCTTCGGAAATTTTTTACAATCTGCCCATAAGCTATTTTTTTCCAGCTCAATGTGTTCAAAAGCCTAATTGGTTGGAAACCTGCCTAATTTGGCAACACCGACTACGCTATTGCTATTTGTTTGTTCGTTACAGGAGTCACAGAGCCACTGTTTAGTCTGAAGTATATATATATATAGATATATATCTATATATAAGTGCACCCTCCTACCTGATAGTGTGTAGCCTGCTACTGTAAAAAAGTTTGACTGCCCTGAATATTATTAAGATTTTACTGAGGTCGGTTTTGAAATGATCTTTTGAAAACCTGAGCCATTAAAAACCACTGAAACAATGCCCCGAAATGAGCCACCTCCTTGCGCACGCTAAAAAGTGCCCTCCCACCCCCTCCTGAGCACCTGCCCCCTAAAATGTCTGTGCACGCCACAGATTCTGAGTGTTTTGTAAAGGGACACAGTGCCCTGTGAGTGTTCATTTTCTTTAATAGCACTTGAGCTGTGCAAAATAGGGGGGGATGTGAGCACTGTAGGAAAACAACTAATGGAATAAAATGCCAGTTAACAACAGTGTTGACAAAAACACCCCAGAGAAAGAGTTGAAGGAAATGAAAGGTGCTGTGTGTGAGAGGAAGTTAAAACATTTCCATCCTGAGGGATTTTGTCATTTCTGGTCATAAAAAGGTTGTAATTAAATTAAAAGACAATGAATCCTAGGTGGCAATATAATTAATGCTTGAATGAGTGGTGCAAACTATGGATCTTTAACCAATTCCTAGATGTTTTTTTTACTTTATTTTGGGTATGGGAAAGTATGAAATTTAAAACTTATGATTGTATAAGTATCACACTACAGTACTAAAGTTTTATAGTATAATTGTATTTATACAAGAAAAACAAAAAAACAAAAGAGAAAATCACCAACTATTCCAACTGCTGTTAAACTGTTGCCATTTGAAGGTATAACAATGCTATAACATTCATTTTATGCTTATTGTACATACTATACGTTGTGCTGTTCTGGTGTACTTTTTCTCACTATAGGACCCATTTTTTTGTAAAGTGACATGGAAATTTTAAAATTGGCTCTCAAGGTCATTAAGTATGCACTGTTGTTAGCGCACTAGTGAAGCCAAGATGATGGAGGACAGAAGATAACTTACATGAATGTCCTGTTTTCTGCTCCATCCATCTTCCTATTTGTTCTTCCCCGCCCCTGTTGAAGAAAAGCATTCCCACAGCATGATGCTGTTAGAGTTTTACTGCAAGGATAGTATTCTAAGGGTGATGAGCAGTGTCATTGTCTAATCACATCTTTAATAATATTGTGGGATACAGTATCAGTATCTCTGAGGTGTCTGTTACACTTGTAGATACACAGAGAATAGATTGATGTTCTTGCAATTCTATTGGGAAAGCATCTGAAAGCCCGCATAATGTTGTTTGGTTCAATCCGACATTTTTAAAGGGCTGTATTGAAGCTGAAGATCTAGGTGAACACAAACACTACCAGTATTATTCAGCAGGTGACTATAGGCACATTAAAAAAGATTTATTTCACTATGCGTAAAAAATTATTTAAACTACTAGTAGTCCCTGTTGTTATCAAACTCAGTTATTATCATTGAACTGCAATTTTGATCTTTAGGTAAATCTTTTAATTCCAACAACTTCCTTTGACCAGAACATTATATAATTACCTCAAACATTCAACAAATCTTCCAGTAATTTAATATTTCGTCTTCCCCCTGCACTTTCCTTCCAGAGTCCCTCTGTTCTCTGAGGTTCTTCTGGACAAATTTTCCTTTCTGATATGTGAGTCTCCAGCACGGGCCCAGAACTTTCTGTTGCTGTGACTTTAAAAACTACTGACTCTGCAACATTAGCCATGAGACTTCTCTGTTGAACGAGTGCACACCTTTAATGGGTGCAACAGGTTCCATTGCCTGCAGCAGTGGAAAAAGTCTGTCAACTTTAAGCTATTAAGCAAACTGCCAAGTCAGCAATGTGCTTCTGATCCTGCATAAGAAATGAGCAAAGTGTTTGCTCCTATGGGCACTGACTAAACAAAAAGGTCTGAGGAAACTGCATTCACCAATTGGGCCACAATAGCCCCTTTCCATTGAAAGCTCCAGGATTTAAAGTCCCAGGATTTATCATTCCAGGATTTGGCTTCCTGGGGTAAATGAAAGCTTGGGGTTTTTAAGTAGGCACGTTTCCGTTGCTGCAGGTAATTTATTTAAATCAACCTAATGAAAAATGGGAAGTTCTGCTGAAAACTGCACTTCACCTTCAGTCCAGCAGGTGGCAGTAACAAGAAACAAAAGCCCAACAACCAAAGGCTGTCCCAAGCCGTTTCATTCTTTTTTTCAAAAATTGGTAAAATCAATGTAGTTTGGTTAGTTGGACAGAACCTATGGAGTGTTTTCAGGTAATCAGTTCCCACGTCTTCTAAATGAGTAATTGTACTTTATTTTGCATGATACTTGTGTAGCTTAGAAAATTGACTTAGTTTCTTTAATCACAGTTTTATAGATCTTACAAATTCCCCTTCTATCCTCCTTCTGTTATCCAGCCTTTCTTGTACCTATTTTAGGTGTTCAAAGTACTAGTAGTTAACAATAATTATTTAAATTTATTATTTTTGTATCAACTGATAAATAAGTAAAAAAATATTCCTTAAAGTGTAACTCACCGAAAATCAACTTATTTGCAGATACACTGCATGAACTGGACTAAAGGATGCTACTATAATATTACTGTGCATTTTTTTTCAGGTGTCTTAAAACAGTCTAGTGGTGCATTCACACCAAACGCGGTCTCTGCGATATTTCCGTCTACACTGTGCGGTGTTGACCGCTGTGCATTTCGCTTGCACAAACAGTGACACTGGCTTCCCCCTAGCGAGTCACCATGTTATCAAATAGAGAAGCGTCTATCTGTTTGTTCAACTCAACATGGTGGACCAGGATTTTACCAAGCGAGTCATGGTGCTGTATTTAATGGAGAAAGCCGAACAATGGCATCCCTACAAGTCCACCAGAGATGCTCCCAGTTTGGGGAGTCCAGGAGCTGCGGTTGGATCACTGCTTTTGTCTGCCCAGGATCCCGCTTCGGGGACGGATCATCCTTACAGAGGTATGGACAGTGGGAAATCAGAGAAAGAGGGTGGACAGAGAGAGCCCGAGTGCTGGACAGAGAGAGCCCGAGTGCTGCTCTCTCTGTCCAACAATGTTGGACACCAACACAAAGTAGTAAAAACTTTGAAGTGGAAGGAAATATAGACATGGTTTTGATGTTAGTTTTCTGCAAATAAAGATTTGGAAAGTGTGGTGTAGATTTCTATTCAGCTCCTTGTGTCAATCATTTAAAAAAGTGATATTTTGCTGCATTTGCAGGTGCATGTCTTTTGGGGTATTTCTGTACCAAGTGATCTAGAGACTGAAAAATTTGCTCATTTGTTTTATTATATTATATTCCATGCTCAGTCGGATGAGATAGGTCGTATCTGTAAACAGCATTTCAGTCTGAAAAGACTCACTCAGAATAAAAGAGGCAAATAAGTGGTTCTGCTGGAGGTTTTTCCTTCCTGTTAAAGGGGCGTTTTCCTTTCCACTGTCGCTTCATGCTTGCTCAGTTTGAGGGATTGCTGCAAATTTTTTGACCGATCTGCGTGATCTGATCCAATCTGTATAATCTGATTGAATTTGACTTTGGAAAGTGCCTTGAGATGACATGTTTCACAAATTAGCACTATATAAAAAATTTTTTATTGAATTGAATTAGAGAGATTTATTGACAGACCCCGGCAGAAGACAAGAAAGCTGTGAATGTCTATGAGCTTTGATGTTATTTTTAGAATTAGGATTGGTGAAGTCTTCCCCCCGGCGTCCTGTCATTGGTGGTGGAGGCCGTAGGGGAGAGGAGTCCAGTGAAGCCTGAGAACATGAATGAGGAGATGGAGGTGCAGGAGATTTGAAGCTCAAATGAAGAGCAGAAGAATCTGTGGAAGGAGCGCCCAGAGTCTTGCGCAATGATAGGATGAGGACTTGACACAGATTGGCTGATATGCGGACGCATTACTAGGTAATCGGTGGAAACAGGTGCACCAGGGGTGAATCTTCCAGCTTGAGCTTTCGTCTAAACTTAATTTTTCATGTCTTGATACAGATCTTGACTTAGTTCTGGACTTTTGATTGGGCCATTATACCACATGAATATTATTTGATGTAAAACATTCCATTGTTACTCATGTTGTTTGTTTGTCATTGTCATGCTGGAAGGTGACCCTTTTATCATGGTCCTGCCATTAATCTTATCATTTATCCACTATCTATCTTTTATCTCTTTGTCTCTGTTGATTGATCTATCAATCTTCTGTCCTTCATCGGGTTTTTGCTGGTTCAATAGTATCTGCAATTAATTTATAGAACTTTGGATCTTTTTGTTACTTTAAAAACTGTCCAAAAGCACAGTTCGATTCTAAAAAATATGGAATTTTGACATGAAAAAAATGCAGTAACCAAGCAGATAAAAAGTGCCTTTGTCGAACTGCACGTTATACACACAGTACTCCGATATGAGTTCAGCTGGTGCTGAATGAAAACACAAAATTTAATTGTACAGAAAAATAAATGCATATGTTGGAATTTAATGGATCTAACAAGTCACATGTACAAGTGTGTCCATGAATGTGTTTGTATTGGTAAATGAGAAATACACTATAAAGCTCTTTGAGTCACAAGGTTAAAAATAACAGCACTAACTGAACAGAGACAATATACTGTTTTGTGTCACGACCCAGCTCATAAGCTGTGAAAAGAATCAGAGGAGACGCCGGTCTAAAGAAAAATCAAAATTATTTATAAACCAAATTAAAGAAAAAATATTTAGCATTATGAGATTCTGCAATAATTAAGTGAAATAAGTATGTCATCAGGTGGAAGAGGGTCAGTGGACTTGGGATATGGTTTTATGGTAGAGTTACTGCAATCTTTCTGAGCTGTGTGAAAACGAAATTTCGTTCTGTATGCACTCTGTATACAAAATGACAATAAAGAAAGTCTAAGTCTAAGTCTAAGTCTAATTTCTATAAACTTCTGCACAACATTCTCCCTGATCTGTCTGGTGTGTTCCTTACTTTTATTGATACTGTTTGTTCGTTAAAGTTCTCGAAATAAGATCTAAGGCCATCATGCAACAGTTGGATTCATACAGAAATATAGCACCAATTCACAACATATGTCATCGCAAGGCACTTTCCAAAGTCAAATTCAATGAAATCATACAAATTGGTCAAAACATTTCCTATCTAAGGAAACCCAGCAGATTGCATAGAGTCTTGACAAGCAGCATTCACTCCTCATGAAAGAGCGTACAACCACAGTGGACAGTCGTCTGCACTGTCAATGGCTTTGCAGAAATCCCTCATACAGAGCAAGCATGAAGCGACAGTAGAGAGGAAAATTCACCTTTAACAGGGAGGAAAACCTCCAGCAGAACGAGGCTCAGTGTGAAGGTCATCTGCCTCGACCGACTGGGGGTTAGAGAATACAGAGCAGAGACACAATAAGCACAGAAGCACACATTGATCCAGGAATCCTTTCTATGTTATATTGTTAGGACCGGAACAGATGGACCCAGTGTTCAAACCAGACAAACAAATGAGATTTTGCAAAAACAGTTTATTGAAACTGAAGCGGAGCAAGCGGCGGTGGCGTCAACGGCAGGAGACTCTCTGCTCAATATTCAGTCCCAATCCGATGATTGGTGTCGGTCCCAGCCGGGTGGCTGTCAACGCTGCACGGCAGTCACCGCTCTGGGCGTCCCAGAAGCTGGTGCGTCGGTGTCGTTGGACAGGCGGATAGTCGAAGCCGTGAGACTGTAGGTTAGCTGGATGATCAGAGGGATACGCCAAAAAACGGTGCCAGGGACGAGATCCAAGGTCAGGGCCAGGTAGTCAGAAGTCCGAAGAAGCGCCAGAGGATAATCCAAGAAGGGGTCAGGTCACAGTTCCAGGTACGGTACACGATCAGGCGAACAGGGTAGATGAGGACAGGCAGGCTCGGAGGTCAGGTCAGGCAGAAGTCAGGAAAACGAATCAGGCAATCAGGTCAGAGGGGTCAGGCAGGCTCAGAGGTTGGTAGGCAGAACTAGTCGGGATCAGGAAATCAGAATCAGAAGTACGCTGGAATATAACTAACCAATGGTTTGAATAAGGATGTGAACAGGTGCAAATAATCAAAGGAAGGGTGGTGACTGAAAGTGAACCGAACTGATTGGCTGTTGACAAGAAAGGGGAGTGACAAGCAAACAGGTAGTGAGGTGAGGTGGCAGATAGCTGGCAGGTGAACTGAGGTGACTGATTAATCTAATAAGTGGAAACAGGTGGAGCTGATCTAAGGACAGGTGGTGAACTGAACTGTCAGGCAAATGACTGGT
This sequence comes from Fundulus diaphanus, assembly GCA_037039145.1. Lineage (NCBI taxonomy): Eukaryota > Metazoa > Chordata > Actinopteri > Cyprinodontiformes > Fundulidae > Fundulus > Fundulus diaphanus. Next base: position 48,383,154 of record CM073122.1, read on the forward strand.
AAAAATGGAGTGACCGGCAACATAAAGAAACATCCTAGACTAACAGTAAACTAAAAACCCAATCTCTGACAGAACCCAAGCGAAAACAGATCCTAAACTATAACAGAATCGGTTAAATGAAGAGAATAACTAAACCAAAATAGAAACTTAAACTGAGGCAGAAACTCAAAACATGACATATATGGTATGATATATATGATCTGTCTCCCCTGGATGATGTCACAACTAACAGAAAGCCAGACCAGGTGTACCTACTATGGAGAGAAAAATGACAGAAAACAAAAAGTTAAAATAACAAACAATGCAAAGTTGAAGAACTCAGCAGTGAGAAAAATGGACCCTGATGTCCTCCAGTAGCCTAAGCCTATAGCAGCATAACTACAGATATAGCTCAGCAATACCTAAGCCCCTCTAACTATAAGCTTTGTCAAACACGAAAGTTGTAAGCCTAGTCTTAAAAGTAGACAGGAAGGCAAAAGGATGAAGGATGAAGGCATAAGGCTGGTGGAAGGAAGACGCTCCGGCAGGGAAGAGCTGGCTGAGGAGGGTTTATATAGGGAGATTGGCAGGTGGACTGAGTCTGACTTGATTGGGGGCGGCAGGTGGCAGGTGGCAGTGATCAGGCGTGGAGTGGAGACTGGAGGTAACTGGCCTGGATGAGAGGTGGAAAGATCTAGAAACTGTCCAAGGCAAAAGTGTACCATGACAGTGATTGATTAAGAAGTTTATTTTTTGAGGACTCTGGTCCAAAGATTACAACTTCTGTCTTGTCAGAATATAAAACCAGGAAATTTAAAGTCATCCAGGTTTTGATGTCATCAAGACATTCCTGTAGATGAAGTAATTGATTGGATAAAATGTGGACTCTATTTAAAATTAAGTAACTTCTAAAGGCAGTTCATTGCAGTGGATTTTATTTAGGGGTGTCAGAATGAAAGCAAACGCAGACCACACTATATCAGAACCTTATTTTAAAAACAAAACCATGGACAATTTACCTTCAACTCTACAATTGACTAGTTGGACTACTTTCTGTTCATCTGCCAGTGAGTGCTTTATATTTTGTGAGATTGGTTATTTACCATCCCTAAAATATAACTGAGTTAGGAATTTGGCAGAAAACAAATCTGTGTCTTGCTGGAAATTAGTGATTGACACAGGATTTTACAGTGATATAGTAACACTATCAAATGTTTAGCATTTCAAATCAGCACATTTGAGATGACAAGCTATACTCACAGGCCGCTTTATTAGGTACACCTATTGATACAACCTACTGATAACTTAGATGCACTGTTGCCTTTGGAATTGCCAAAATTCTTCATGGGGCAGATTCAGCCAAACATTCCTCAGCGGTTGGGTCCATATTGACATGACAGCATCACACAGTTGCTGCAGACTTCCCAGCTGCACATTAATGGTACAAATCTCCAATTCCACCAGTTCCTGAAGGTTCTCTATTGGATTGAGAACTGGTGATTGTGGAAGGCCACTTGCTTTGTGACGTGGAGGATTATCCTGCTGGAAGTAGACATCAAAGGATAGTACACTGTGCTCATACTGGGCTCAGCATGGTCTGCACCAAAACTTGGGTATGCTGTAGTTTTTAAATGATGTTCAATTGTTCACAGCATGTCAATAAAATATCCCCACACCATTACACCACCACCACCACCAGCCAGAACTGTGAAAGGTAGGGTGGATCCATGCTATGATATAGATAGGGCCAAATTCTGGAATTGCCACATGGATGTTGCAACAGAACTTGAAACATTGGCACTACTTTTCAAATGAGTCATTGTCCTATTCTGGTGAGCCTGTGCAAACAATAAACTCATAATTTTTGTATTTAGCTGACAGGACCGACCCTTGACGTTGTCCTGTTTCAAGGATTAACGTGTTGGGTGTTCAGAGATGCTACTCTGTAGTCTTTTATCCCATAATTCTGCCATCTTGAACCAGTCCATCCATTCTCCACTGACTTTTGTAATATGCAGTAAGTTTCGTAAGTCCAACATAGTTTTTGTGTGAAAATCCTAGAGCATCAGAAGGTTCTGAAATACTCACACCGACCCATCTGACACCAACTACCCTATCACATTCCAAATCACTTTGATTCCCTTTTCTTTCCCACTGGGATGCTGAGTAAGAACTTCAACAGGTCGTCTTCACACCCTCTAGATACATACAATCATTGAGTTGCTGCCAGCTGTTTGCAGGAGTCGTTACTTCTGTTAACGTGCAGTTGAAAAAGCGAATGTGCCCAATAAAGCAGCTTGTGAGCATGCTTTTCAGTTGTGTACATTTTCAACATTAGGGATGAGTTTCAGGAAATAGCTAAAATTAAAACTGTATTCTTCATCAAAACGTATAGAGCCCTTGTTTTGACCATCAGATACCCTACAAGGCACCATGAAATTGTTGGAGTCTCTTACTCAAAGTAGGATAGTTGAAATTGTAAGTGGTTGGGTCATTACATGTCACTATAGAGATGATGAGTTCAGCGTTTTAACTCTAAAACAATTTAAATGAATTACTCAAATCTTATCAAAATTGCTGTGAGTACTTATCTAAAACAATCGAAAGCAACTTTGTAAACTCAATTTCTGTCATTTTCTGTCTAATAGCTTTAGCTGTCAAGACGTATTGGATAAATGCACAAAGCAGCAATATTTAAACCGTTGCACAGATACTGCTATCTTGATTTAATTTGCACTCAGTGTCTTATTTGGAGCAGTGCAGAGTAGCCGCGCGGCTGCTTCCAAGAAATATTGAGTGAGCATCTGGCGCTCCCTGATGTCACTGTACTATTTAGCTTTCTCTTAAAGACTTAAACTTACACCCTTAATGCTTTTAATACCACCTTAATTGAAGTCAGCTGTGCTCTCTGATGCTTTAATACACCACAAAATCGAATAATATCTGTTAAGAGTGTTTAAATCTGTGATACTGTGCATCCTTTTAATCTTTCTGTTTATCTTCTATAGCCGGTAATGATCTCTCTTACGGGGGATGTCTTTTCTTTGATCAGGTGAGGTGGAGGCGGCAAAGCAGACACACAGACTGAGAATACACATGGCCAACAGGTTTCAGTATACCAGTCACAAAAATATGTTTAATTCTGTCACGTGTTAGCATCTTAACCAATCAGCATTATTAAAGGTTATTGCTCTGTAATTAGTTTTGGAATCAGAATCAAGTTTATTGCCAAGTAGGTTTGCACTTCTTCAGGTCTGGATAAGTATGGAAAAAGAAAATAGAAATCGCTATGGAAAAATATTGCCATTTTAGATATTGTTCCTATCCTATTGTCTAAAAATTCCATCCATCCATCCACCCACCCATCTTCTGGTTTTTGGTGGTTCTATATTTAAAGTCAAACCACTGTAGAAGTATCTGACATAAATTCTGAGGACTTTAGATTTTGTTTTTTTTTTACAAATATAACTATCCAAAAGCACAGTTTCATTCTGAAAAAGTATGAAATTTTAACTTGGAAAACATGCAATAACCAGCAGGCAAAATGTGTTATAGTGGACCTACTTGTTGTATGCACAGTTGTCAGAATTTTTTTTTAATAATAATAATAATTATTATTATTACTATTATTATTATTATTATTATTGTACAGTGGAAATACAAATTCAAGCTAAAATGTGAAGAAAAATAACTGGTGGCGTTGGAAAGGAACAGATCTATCAAGAAGTATGTACGAGTGTGTCCGTGAATGTGCTTGGATGGGTGAATAAGACACACTATAATGCTGTTTAGTGAAGCTCAAGGTTAAAAATAACGGCGCTAACTAAACACAGGCCACTTACTATTCTGTGTCACGACCCAGCTCATAAGCTGCGACAAGAACGAGAGGAGACCCTGGTTTAAAGAAAATATAAATAATCTATGAGCTAAATTAAGTAAACTAGGTTACATTATGAGAAATCAGTATGTCAGCAGGTAGATGAGAGTCAGTTGACTGGTCAGCTGCTCCCAGTCAGGTTGATTAGTGCCTCCAAGCTGAACCAACAAAGCAGCAGGTACACTGGCGAGCTACACAAGCCTCGGCACACAGAGAGGATCAGTCTGTGAATGATCTCATGCTGCACTTAATGATGTAGGAAATTATGGTTTCTAACTTCCAGCTGAGGGGAAAAAAAGTCAAATAAAAAGCTGTATTTCAAACAAACTTATGAAACAAGCGTTGGGAAGAATCTTCAGTTAGGTAAAGCAAAAAGTGTTAACTCCCAATGTTTGACATGAATATAATTAATCCATCATGATTCTTAGGTTTATTGGGACAAATAATGAGAGGTTGAGTGCTTCTACTTTTAGCTGGTAAGGAACATTTTCAAGGTGAAAGTTACAGAATTTTGCAATAGATAAAACCCATATATTTTACTCCACTGCTTTTTCATTATTATTACGTTACACAGTGCTCCTTTCTCAGACAAACCAAAAATACATAAATAAACCAGAGAAACAGATTCTGGTTCCAAGATGAAACTACTGTAATTTATTCTACTCTGTTTTACCTTGTGAAGCAGCATGCTCAAAAAGCAGCCTTTGCTCCTGGAGTTAAAACCGCAACAGCCTCTGCCGTCTTCAGCGATACTTTGTTTGCTGCTCCGCAACAGTATTGACTTGGGAAAAAGTACAGTGTTTGAAGCTTTAGGAATAATATTGGTTTCTTTGGGTTTTTTCACCGTTTACTTTTACTCTGAAAAAAAAATAGGATCTACTTCACCAGCATTAGTTTGATTCTATATATTTCAATGAGCATTTTTAAACTCTTTACATATCTTTTCAACCCTCAATTGCTAAAGGAAATAAACATATTTTCTGATGAAAATCAACCGGAAGGATCATATTTCTCCTATTTTAGCTTCCCTTCATTGGCTTCCTGTTAAATCAAGAATAGAATTTAAAATTCCCCTCACATTTAAAGCCCTTAATAATCAAGCTCCATCATATATCAGAGCTCTGATTACCCCGTATGTTCCTAACAGAGCACTTCGCTCTCAGACTGCAGGTCTGCTGGTGGTTCCTAGAGTCTCTAAAAGTAGAATGGGAGGCAGATCCTTTAGCTATCAGGCTCCTCTCCTGTGGAACCAACTCCCAGTTTTGGTCCGTGAGGCAGACACCCTGTCTACCTTTAAAACTAGGCTTAAAACTTTCCTTTTTAACAAAGCTTATAGTTAGAGTGGCTCATGTTACCCTGAGCTACCTCTGTAGTTATGCTGCTATAGGCTGGAGGACATCAGAGTTCTCCTACTGTTCTCCAATATGCATTGTTTGTTGTTATTTAAATTTTAAACTTTTTGTTCTGTCATTGTTTTCTTCTTAGTAGGTACACCTGGACTGGCGTTCTGTTAGCTGTGACATCATCCAGGGGAGACAGATCATCCACTATTACCATATAGCATAGAAAGGATTCCTGTATCAATGTGAGCTTCTGTGCTTTTTGTGTCTCTGCTCTGTCTTCTCTAACCCCCAGTCGGTCGAGGCAGATGACCGTTCATACTGAGCCTGGTTCTGGTTCTGTTGGAGGTTTTCCTTCCTGTTAAAGGGGAGTTTTCCTCTCCACTGTCGCTTCATGCTTGCTCTATATGAGGGATTGCTGCAAAGCCATCGACAATGCAGACGACTGTCCCCTGTGGCTCTACGCTCTTTCATGAGGAGTGAATGCTGCTTGGAGAGACTTGATGCAATCTGGTGGATTTCCTTATATAGGATTTTTTGTTACCAATCTGTATGATTTGATTGAATTTGACTTTGTAAAGTGCTTTGAGATGACATGTATCATGAATTGGCACTATATAAATCAAATTTAATTGAAATGAAAAATTTAACATACTCAGTTAGTATCAACGAAAAGTTTTCATTATCTGTTTTAAAACACATTTGCAAGGAAATTAAAAAAGTGAATATAAAAAATTATTTAAAAAAAACAAACAAACAGTAGAACAATCAAGCAATCTTTCTTGGAAGAATATACATGTTGTTGTCTCAAACACACAGATTAGTTTTGGGAATTTGCAGGGTACTCCCTAGAGCTTTAAGTACCCGTTAAGTCCTTTCCAGAACTTAAATGGTACTTAAAGGGACTGGGCTATGTAATGATTTGACTTGTGACCTGGTACGTTACAGCAGTCAAAAGTTGTTTTCTAAAACTTATAAGCTAATTTCCATTACCCTTTACAATCCTAAAAGTAAATTCTGAGTTTTTGGCACATAGCCTTTAAGAATGTAACTAGAATGCATGTTCCAACAATCAAAACCATAATTGTTATGAGGAAAGAAATCAGCAAAATTTGTGAAGGAATCCTATAAATTCTGGAATGTGACCTTTCGGAAAAGTAATACATTCTAGTCAGCAACCTGTAGAGTCCAGGAACATAACCTTAAAGTTTCAGGAAAGTAAACTAAATTCTTGGAAAAATCCCTGCAAATTCTGGGGCATAACTTGTAATTTCAAATAAAATGTGCTATGTAACCTCTACAAAGTGCCTTTATTTTAAATATAAATTCTAAAGTTTTCAAGAAAGTAACCTTTAAGTTCCAGGAATATTACCTCAAGGATCAAGTAACCTTTTAATCCTGATCGAGTAACTTGTAACTTCTTAAAATAGGCTGCATTATGTGCTTTTGTCAAAAAAAAGAACCATCAGCCTTGGTGTCATAAAATGAAAATGTTTGATGTAAACAATAACAAAAACATGTTTTCTTTTAGCTTTGCGTGTAAATCACAAGCGTAGTGCCCACAGTCCTTTCGGGATATCATGTTGACATAGCATTCATTGTCCCTGCTATCAAAAGTCATTACTGCCTACTCTGTGCTTTCTTTGTTGCAAGGCTCTCCCCAGACTGGAATTTCATCAACACATCATTTTGACAAACATGTCCTGTCCAAAACCTCAGATATAAATGTACTGTGAAAATGTAAATCTATAGTTCCCAAGTAATATGTGCTCATGAAGAGCTTTCTGATGGCTTACAGCCACTATCAGCACATATTAATCACATCTAACGACTTCAGATACAGCACTAAACAGTTTGCCCTGCAGGATTTCCCTACCACTGCAGCCGCCGCTCAATATGATGCCCAAGGCACGACTGGGTTGCTCATGAGAAGTGTTTATATATGTGTGTGCTTGCATAGGAGAGAGAGAAATAGAAGGGTGCTGAAGGAGGGAGAGGAAAGAATGTGTGGGTGAGAGAGAGAGAGAGCTGCCTGATCTCAAGCGGCAAATTAGGGCTTCTCTCAAATCGATAACAAGGGAGCCATGCACAGATTTCATTAGTTGGAAAACGTGCGCAGCTAAAGGGATGCAAACGGATATTGACGTCTGAGATTGATTGATCGCTTCTTTTCTCAAAAAATGTACACAACGAGTTGGGATGCAGAGTTTGTTTTTGATTTGTTTGCTTTCTGTGTACACATTTGGTCTTAAATAGCAGTTTGTCGGTGACCTTTTTCCTCACAAAAGCTAGGGAAAAAAAACTTTTGTTCAACAGATAGTCATCTGTTTAAGGTGAACATCACGTTCGTCTGAAATGGACTCCTTCGGTCAAACGATGGTTACGCCCATGCCTGCCCAGCCTGCCCCTGTTCTTCACTATCAACCTCAAAATGTGTCTTCAATGGGATCCAAAAATCAATGAACAAAAGTGACATTCAAGCCTTTTACATCCCAGGCAAGTCCAACTTGTCATCAATGCACCATTATAAAATACATCTAATGCACCCTCTTAAGGACACGTTCCTGCATCTGCGTGCCTATGATTTAATTTGTGGCCACATTTTAGCCAAATTAGTTTCCTAGAGCGTGTGGTTTGAGACAAAGGGAAAGCCAGTCAAGGATAGTTGGACAATCATGAAAAAGTTGATGTAGGGTAACATTAGGAGATGGACTTCTTCCTTAATATTATCAGAATCCGTTAGCTAAATGAAACAAGCACCTGTTTAGCTCCATAAATCAGGCCACACTAACCTTTACCTCGGTGAGTCAACAAAACACTCAACGCTGACCAATGAGCAAGAGCCAGGACAGCGTTCCTGCGCAGGCTGGAAAGGTTTGGCATCTGAGTTGTGTATTTTTCAGGCCTGGATTTATATGGAGAATATTTTGAAAAATTATTTTTGCAAGATTTGTTTTCTCTATTATTTTGTCTGAAAGTTGTACAAATCAATCCATCCATCCATCCATCCAACCATTGTCCAGTCTTTGTCTTTTTTACACGTTCCATATTTAAGGCCTGTCCACTGAACCTGAAAATGTTTGGAACTTTTACATGGAAAATTAGTAGAAACCTGTCACTACAATAATTGTTGAAGTAAACATGCATTTAGCTCACATTATAGACATCATGCATTGACGTTAGCTACTCTTTATGTTTCATGTTCCTGTGGCAAACTTTTTTGTGCCACTCTTTATTTAATCTTGTGAGCAGAGCTTTACAGTGCAATAAAAAACATGATTTTCTTGGGTGTGTTTCACATCACCTTATATCTTAAATGCACTCCGGCATAGATCCATCGTACCTGGCCAAGTGTTGAAGCAACGGGCTGTTTCTACCATCTTAATTTTTCATTACTGCTCTGATTTCCTGCAGCAATCTGATAAATGTGACATTGTGATAGTCTTAAATGATTAATTGTGCTTGAGTATGTGCTGTAGAATTTCCATTCGTTATAATGCGTCACATTTTATCTGCCTCACATTTAATCATTTTTTTTTCCATATGCATATTAATGGCTACAGGGGTACCTGTGTAGTGGGAGTTAGTCACTTGATGTGTCTGCTCTTGTACAGTCACACTGCCCACAGCGCTGCTGGCCTGGAATCTATTCCCTCATTGGACAGATCCAGCATTCACATGCTGTAAAACAGAGATAGCCAGCGCAGTGCCCGGAGGCACCAGGTTGCCCTCCAGGACCACACGAGTCGCCTGCAAGGCATGATCTCAAAATAGCACAGGATGGCGGTGAGCTCTGTTCGTGGTCACAATAAGTAGTTTGCTTTATTGTGTTGGGGTTGTTGTGAAAGCACAACCTTTGCTATAATGTAGGTTTATTGATGATACATTAAAAGGTTTCAGATGTGGGATAAGCTCTACCTTGGGTTCAATAAATGTGCAGCAGACATAGAAAAGCAACATTCTGTTCCATTTGAACTAAGTATAATGGTGGATGGAGGAAAATTAAGCTGAAAAGATGTCTATTAATGTCTCAAACTGATTAAAACATTTTTTTTACCTCAAAAGGGTAAAAAGAGGGTCTTAAAGAGCCTAACTTCTAAATTTAGATGGGACCTATTGGCTTAAAAAGTCGGATTTTCCACATGTATGTCTGGGCAGAATAAAAAGACGGACTGGCCAACCTGAAGTAGCCTTTAAGAAAATGTCCCTAGACGGCCAGTGTTTGGAGGGGATCCTCTCAAAAACAAACAGGCATGGCTACAGTGAGTAGATAGCAGTGTTTTGTACACCCCCAAAATTAAAAAATTAAATGTCATTAAAGCAAAGGATAAGTGAATGGATATGTATGGCCAATGATTAAAAGGATTATTTGTCACAATAATAAAAAAAAGTGTGCTTGTCTCATTAATTTGGCATCTGTGGGACTGAATTGCTTACATTGTCATCAAAACAAACAACAGAGGATATTGTGATAAAATTTTAGGTTAATATTTAAAATGTACTGGAACCAGTTTGTTAGAAATAAATAAAAAACTAATGCAATGTCACTCATATAACTGATCTAATGTAGTGTAGTTAGTGTGAAAAGCACTCTAGCTGTTTGAGCAGACTATTTAGAATCAGTATTTTTGCATTTAGACAATAGCAAGGGAATAGACATAATTCTTCATTTTAATTTCAGAATTTCTACATTTGGAGAACATTTTAGCAAATCCCCAAAGGAATAAGAAAGTTAAGAGTTGTTTTATTTTGAAACCTTTGCACACCACAACAGTGCCCTCTATGAGAATCTGTAATTCAGAGGAAATGTGTAGGATTGACTCAAATATTATTCAGGATTCTTCCTCTCCTTCCCAACATATTCGACTCCTTGGAGACATTTCAGTGCTGCCCAAGATACAAGGAGTCACAAAATGAAATGTTTTGACACTGCTGGTGCTAAAATGTTAAATACTGGTATAAAATACATCATTTGATGAGTAACGTTAACAACTATTCAGTGCTGGACTAAAGTATATACAGTCCTTACACTTTACATATTTTGTCATTTTGCAACCAAAAACTGTAATGCATTTTATTGCAATTTTGTGTGATAGAGCAAACATAAGGAAGGCCGCTCTGCAGAGCCACATTTTGCATCAGGAATTTTTAGAACATCTAGAGACTGAAGTGTCTGCCCACTCTTCTTGGCAAAATAACTCAACCTAGATTGATGGTGAGCTTCTGTGAACATACATTTGCAAGTCTTGCCATAGGTTCTCAGTTTGATTTAGATCTGGAATTGAATTTAAACCTACCTATGAACGCTTTGATATAAACCAGAGGTTTTCAAGTCCTGTCCTCAAGAGCGTATAGTATGCTCCACCTTTTTTGTCTTTTAGCTCTGCAGAGGCCTGGTAATGAGCCATTCTTTTGATTCATGTGTTTTGGAGCAGGAAGGCAGGTAAAAGTTGCAAGATAGTAGCTCTAGAGGTCTAGAGTTGGACACCCCTGGTCCACACCAACCTGCTGTAGCTCTGGCTGTGTATTTAGGGTTGTTGCCGATTCAAATGATCACATTGCCTCCTCAGCATGCCATCAAATGCTGCAGAAGCCTGATAATCACCCATTCATTGATGTCAGGAGTGTTGCAGCAAATAGGACATACCTAAAAGGTTTGGACCACAGCCCCTTATGGCTTGAAAACTAAAGGCTTTTAGCAACTTTTTGTCCTTTGACTCTTTGATTTTTCAACCAGAGATGGAGATCTCTGCAGCTTCCCCAGAGTTAATATACGTAACGTGTCAGCTTCCATGATTAAAGCCTTCCTTGCATGGTAGATTGTTTATAACTAACTCTGCTTTTAACTTCTCTACAACTTTATCTGTGACCCGTCTACTGTGTTCTTTGGTCATGATGCTATTTGTCCATTAATGTCCTTCATTTATTCTGAGGTTGAATTGCACACGTGTTAACTCTACTTACAATTTCAGTGACCTCTGAAGGCTATTGGTTACGCTGGACTTTATTTTGAGATGTCAGAATAAAGAGAGTTGAATACAAATCCACAACACACCTTTCTGATTTGATCAGAAACATCATTGAAAACCTTGAATCCTTTTACTTTCAGTTTACAGTTATGAGCTGCTTTTTGTTAGTCTGTCAGATAAAATCCTATTGTACATAATTGAGCCCAAAAATATTTTACAGTATTAATTTAAAAAAAAAAACTGAAACTGTTAAAAAGCGAATCGCCTTCTCCTGGCACTCCTGCAGTAAGGTACTAGTACGGTGCGGAAAGTATCTTACTTTCTGGATTTTAGGTTGTTTTTTTTACCTCTTAAGTAGGAGAAATGAGGAAAAGTATCAATTGTGATATGACAACAGCGAGGGGAGACTGTGTGGTGAGCTCTGTGGGTGTGGAACTACCTGGAAATTTCCCCTGAATCTGAACAACCAGCTCACAATCCCAGAAGGAGAAAACATTTTCTCAGCGGGACATCAGTCCCGTTTCCTCACGTTTTCCTTTGTGTGCAGGTCAATTAGATCTTTATCTCATGAAAATGCAGATTTACCCACGGAACGTTGGTGCAGACATGACTGATGATGGGGGAAGGTTGCAGAGTCTCTCTTTCTTTCGCTACTGTGTGCTGCTTATACAGTAGGCATGTTGCAAATGAGGAGTTCACGGTCATAAACAAAGGCAGGATTTCACTAATCTAATGTGGACCTCATCTGAAACCCAGCCATAACCTCAAACAACATTAGTGCGGATTGAGCTTGACACTTGAAAGCATCAGCACCTTTGCTTGGGTTGGGAAAAGGTGTTGTTTTTGGCACCCTGTGGAAATAATTGATATCGCAGTTCAAAACAAAAGGTTGGGAGCCGATTGTTTTTTCTTTCTTTTTCCATAACATTTAAAGATATGTTTAGATATTATTAAAAAAAAAACAAAGTTAGTTGGATTGAAAAAGAATCTGCCAAATTGGGCTCCCTAAATGTACTGCTGTATTCTCCCAGTCCTGGAATTCCTGGGAAACCCTTCCAAAGATTATGTTGCAGCTGTGAGAAAAACAAACACCAGAAAGGTCATGGCCATGAGCTCGTAATGGGTTTTTTTTTTCAGCTGTAGAGTGTGTTTAATGTCAAGCTTGTCTGCTGGTGGATTTAATTAGTCTTGAAGGAATAACAACACATTACTGTGTTTCTGTTTACCAAATGTGACGGCAATGTCCTAAATACTGACATGGACCTGTTGAAAACAAATATGGAGTACGGAAACCACTCCACATAACAGGGAGTGCTTATGAAATACATGATAACGTCTTCCAGATAAAACACAGCGGCCTTTACAATTTTTCAGTGGCCTCAATCACTTTCTTCCATTTTTACGTGCTTGCCCCGTTTGGGGATATAAGAAGAAATAATTCCCCTTAGTTGTATGGAAGTTGGGGGAATGAAGACGGAGAAAAACCCACACAATTTCACTTCTGGTTGATCTTTAACACCACCCACAAAGGCCTGCGTTGGCTGTGCTCACAGCTAAATCATTCAAAATATCTCATGATTACTCATAAGATTTTTACCAAATTAAAAATAGATTATAGTGTCCTGCTAATTGCTCATCACTACATGCTTTTTATCCGTTCTTGCAATGGTCAAATAAACATATAATAAGGCTTTCTATCTTCCCATGGCCTCTACATCAACACTTCAGCGTGTCCTGGGCATTTTACAGCCGGCAGGCCACATCCAGTCTGCTGACTTCCTTTGATCGGCCTGCGTGCGTTTGTTGTAAAAGTGTAAATCCCATTACTTTATCATAGGTGCACAAAACGCAATGATACATTTTTTATTTTGACAGCTACTTTTACTCTCGTAATGTCCTCCGTACGCTTACGTGCCTCAGCGAATGTGCTAAAATCAACCATAAAGCTCTGTGTTTACTGCGAGGAGAACATAAATTACAATTGAACCAGCATTATGAAAGTAAAAAACGCAGAGAGAAGTATAGGGGTTGGAGTGATGCAGAGAAAGCATGAGCATTAGAAGACTTGCTAGCTAAACTGCAAAAGCAGACAAACATTTTCACAAGTCTCTCTCCTTCCAGGGGTGCATCAGTCAGGACCAACTTTGCAACCAACTGGAAGTTTTAGTAAGCCCTTCTCTGATGGGGAGTTTCCCAAAGACTGGTTGGTTGGAGTCTGCAGCTAATTTTCCCTGAGAAAAAAAAGATGCATTTGCAAATGTGTCTCTCTTGAGGTGCACTGTAACACGGAAGATCCAGAACAACGTGGGAAATTTGTCAATTCAGCTGGAACAAGAAAGAAAAAAAAAACTATTTTGATGACTTGTTTTGCAGGATAAGAGTTGTGATGTCTAGGATACAGTCCAGTTAGATATTCTTGTGCTTGGATTAACTTCAGACTTTGAGATGACAGAGAAACTGGCATCTATGCAGTCAGTGAAAGGCACTACAACAAGAGCTGAAGTATTCAGAGGTAATGCATCCATGAAGATGCTGGAACTAAACTGGGACAGACTGGGCTGGTTGTCCGAATCTGCTGAGGGAAAATGTTGGACTCTTGAAACATGTGCATGAGAAAGTGACTGAATTTAGTCCAGAAAAGAAACTGATATGTTTGTTTTTTATCATTCATCTGGAGATGTTGTGCAAGTTAGTGCTAAATATTTGCCGTGTTGTTGATGCTGTAAATAAAATGGTTTATTTCAGTTTGTTTCACTGTTGGACATGCAGGACAGGGAACATTGACATAGGCTAAGAGATGGATTAGTCTGGGCAAGGTGTTTCAGAGAGCAGAGATTCAAGAGTTTAGTGAAACGAAATACTATTCTTATATAGCTCTGAGATGCTCACTGGATGGCAGATCTGGAATTTGCTGTTGATGTGACTACACTAATGAAAGAACAAATCACTGAGCTGCAAGACAAGAGCGTCTTTGTATATGAAATGTACAGCTGGGTGACAGCTTTGATGAGAAAGTTGAAGAATATTTCAAGTCAACTGGAGAGCAACATTCTCACTCTCAGTCCAACACTGTAGTAAGTCAGACAGTCAGCTAATCACCTCCACAAGTATTCATCTATGTTTTTTGGCACCGCATGGGGAATTCTCAAAAAGATTTGAAGACTTCAAAACAGTTGAGTGTCAATCGAACATGATTGCTTTTTTTTCGCTGTACGTATAGAGTGGATAATGCACTCAGTGATGTCCAGCTTGAACTCATTGATCAGCAGTCTTGTAGTCACTGCCAGAGCATTTTAAATCAGCATCACCGTCAGAGTTTTATTCATCACTACAGGAGGAAATCTTTCCACTCTTGAGGAGTTATACTCAGAGGATGTTTTTGGATCGGCCTACATCTGTAGACAAACATTCTCAGTGATAAAGTTGAAGACATTCAGATTTCTGTGCATTCGTTCCCTTGTCCACCTCAGACATTTAACCTGACTTCCAGTGGCAGCTGGTAATTTTTTATGTATTTATTTTTTGGCAGGGGAGGTGATCTAGACGTCAAAGGTTACAACACAACAATAAACTCGACTTGAAAATAAGTCGGTCCACAGTCACTAGTCTGCTGGTGGATTTTTTTAGTACTGGTACAATTAATGAGTGTCATGATTTAGGTTTTTTGTTCATTTGTTTTGAACTTTTCTGGACTTTTCTAGAATCAGCCATGTCACCTCTCAGCCATCATCCCAGCAGCACTCCTCATCCACCAGATATCACTGGAACTGAGGGGTAACGCCCAGCCTCTGAAAATCACCCCCACACCATAATTATATTTACTCTTGGCACATTACAGTCAGGCACTTGTCTACTGGTTCTACTGGCACCCAACAAACCAAGACTCTCTCTCTGAGAGAGAAGAGGGCTTCATCTCTCCAGGGAACACTGCTCCAGAGTGGAGTGGAGGTGTGTTTTACACCACTGCATCCGCCTTTGCCAGGCTTGGATGCAGCTGCTCTGAACACAGTGATTGAGCTAATCTGAAGGCCACAGCAAGTTTGTTGCTCCGTAGTTGTTGACTCTGCAGGAAGTTGGCAACTCCTGTGCACTGTACATCACATCATGTGCTGCCCCCCGCTGTCTGACTCTACATGAGGCTACAGTACTGCTCTTTCCAACGCCTTCCACCTTGTTATTATCCCCTACTTGTTGTCCTGGAATGTTTAGCAGCGAGGACATTTCTCGACTGGACTGCACATGTGACTTCCCATTACGGGTAATTCACTGAGCACCTGAGAGCAACCCATTCTTTCACACATGTCTGTAGAACCAGTCTGCATGTCTATGTGCTGTTCACCTATTGCTAGGGAAGTGTTTGAATAACTTAAATTAGCATTTTAACACTTTTAGCTAACTTTTTATGCTACATCATCAGATCAAGTTTAGTCAAAATTAGTCAAAATACTTTTCTGTTCTTTTAACATGTGTAAAGAAAATGTACAGTTATCTTTCTCTGAGTATCTAAAAGAACAGTTGAGCAATGAGTTTTTAAAGACACAGGGGATGTAATGCATTAATATCTGTGGTATGCATTGCAAACCGCAGCACCCTCAATTCTGCTTTCCCTGAAGCCTGCGGGAAAAACGGCCTGCAGCAAAGCAAAGCTGTAGCCTCATCATGGTGATCAACAGCGGGCGGCCATGAGGGGTGTTGGAATACAAGAGCCATTTTTCAGCCTAGACATTCCCTTCCAGTCAGACTATTTGTTGTAAGCAACTGTAAACCTGGCCCCTAACCTTTACCGTAATATTGGAAGTCATTAAGATAAACATTTTATCTCTTTGCATCTGGAGGGGCCCAAGCAATCTCACCCCAGCTTTTCTTTGCACACTTGTGAAGGAGATGTTGGGGCTCACAGTGAGATTGCTAGCTTCTAACTAAATACTGTTGGGGAATCAATTTTTTGTTGTAAATCGATCATTCTGAGTTAATATAACCACAACAGTTCTTACCTTTGTGTGCACAAAAGAAAGTGTAATTAGGGATATGGTATTTCTGCCAGAACATTCTAAAAGGCTCAGTGTATTAAAAGTGTTGCACTCACAGAAATGTCAAGTGAACTGCCCTGGTGTGACTTTCTCAAATCAGCAGGCTTTTTGCTTTGAGAAAGTTAATATTGGTTGTCTGGGCAACCGGATTATCGTTACGGTAAAAACCCTTTTTCTCTTACATTTAGAACTACTTTTCTCCCAAGGCATTTTCTCTCTAATTGTGTTAGTTTTGTGGTCATAATCTTACAAACCTCTATGCATCTTGGCAAAACATAAAAATATCATTAAATAAACTCAACATTATTATCCTATCTTTATGTTTCCAGAGGTTAATGTTAGTTACAGTATATTCCTACAGTCTGAGATCATGTTTCACAGCAGGAAAGCAGTGGACTGCTCCCTGCTGATCAGAAGTCAATCTCTGTTTCAAGTGCAGAAGATCAGGCAATGGGCTGCAAGGTGGTACAGTTGTTTGCCGCGTTGCCTTACAGCCAGAAAGTCCAGCATTCAAATCCCCACCAGAGCCTTTTCCTGTGGCGCATGCATGTTCTCCACGGACATACATGGGTTCTCTCCAGGTACTTCCGCTTCCTCCTGCAGTCAAAAAAACATGAATTTTATTTTATTTAGCTTAAAATGGGGTATGAGGACGGGGTTGTTTGCTGTTTGTCTCTTTGATGAACTGGTGACCAATCCAGTCTGTATTCTGCTTTTCCCCAATGATGCTGGAAGACAAATATCAGCCACCTTTCACCCATCTGAAAATGGACAGATGGAGTTTAATTGTCAAGGTTTCTCATTCATGAGTGACGCCTGGATGAGTTAGATTTCTAATAAGCTTTAAAAAAAAAAAGTGTTAAGCATTAACACTGTAAAGATTAAGTGGGGCTGGTGACTATCTCCAGTGCTTAATGGGCGAGAGGTGGAGATGCAGGGTACATCCTGGACATGTCGCCAGGGCTAAAATTTAACAGTTTGTTTAAACTTCAAAAAAATTAAACAATGCCTTTAATAAACTCGTGAGTTGTGATAATTCATTGTTGTGCAATAACAGGCGAAGCAGATTATTGTAATGTGCAATCTGTGTTAAATTAAAGTGTACGATGTCATCATAGTATTTGTTATGTGTCCCGCATGGTCCCTAACAAGCATCCTATTGTCCCACATTTGGTTATTTGAGATCTGGTCACCCTAGCGGAGATCGAAAGACAGACTGGTACCACATCTGCTGTAATGATGACGATTCTGTCTGTCGTAGCGAAGGGACAGCTGAGCTAAAAAGCAAAGCCCTTGATTTACCAATACCTTTACATTCCAACCCTGACTTAAACAGGAGATCATGATGCAAGCACTTTAAATTAGCGTTCTTTGTGGGCTGGCTTCATCATCCAAGTGCTTTTGAAGGTAGAGCCACTGCTCTGTTGGTGCTCAGCAGAGGGACTTGAACACCTTTGTGGGAGAG
Organism: Fundulus diaphanus; assembly: GCA_037039145.1. Taxonomy (NCBI): domain Eukaryota; kingdom Metazoa; phylum Chordata; class Actinopteri; order Cyprinodontiformes; family Fundulidae; genus Fundulus; species Fundulus diaphanus. Next base: position 48,400,814 of record CM073122.1, read on the forward strand.
GCAGACGGTCAGAAGAGTCAGCGGAGTAGTCTCCAGAAAGAACCACATTCAGTCTGCAGAATTTACCTTAATGCCCTCAAGCCGCTGCTTTGTAGCGCCACCTAGATTGTCAGATTATTTTATTCCTTCTGCCATTAGGCTGCTGAACTGTGATTGCGGACCAATGGATTAATTTTAGATTAGCATTGCACTAAACTGCTTAGTAGTTTGGGAAATGTATATTTGAGAGGTTATTTGATTTAAAAATGCGTACAGGAACATGCTCCTCTTTTTCTTTTTCTTTTTATTCATAGGTGATTGTGATTGCCTGTCCTACCCAAGTCGACTGCTAAACTAAATTGCTAAATCCCAACTAAATTGGGATGAATAAAGCATTCTGAATCCGAATCCTTGCAGCTAGACTGATGCAGATTAGATGATGGGATTCTAGATGACGACAGGACAGACCAAAAAACACACTAGAGGAGCTGCATAATCATTCCGCCCTGAAAATACTTTGGCTTGGAGAGTGCTGTTAGGGAGAGAGACCTCTAATTTCAATCTCGGACCTGCGTTGTGCACGTTCTTTCTGTACTTTTGTATGTTGCAAAAGTCCAAAATTGAGACTCCTGCGTGCTTTCAATGTCTGTATTCACAGTGCAAAGCAGGTGACCCACTCTCCATGCTGCCGCGGTGCTGTTTTCGCTCCCTCCCTGTCCTTCTTGTTGTAGAAGCCTCGTACAACACGGTTGTTTACCAAGCACATGCACCAGCCGCCCCTATGGCAGTCGGACTGGTACATGAGAATAGATGGACGATGAGGGGGAAGAAAGCCCACCCTCCTCCACTTGCACAAGGTTAATCTCATCCTCGGTTGCAACTAGGGCAACACCCTAATGAAGCCCCAACAGGCGAACACTTAATAGTAAAAGTTAAGAGTAAATTAACCTTGAATACGTTGCACATATCTCTTCTTTTTTTTTCATATACTAGATGCGTCTCTTTCCCACCATCAAGGACACGCGTTCATTTAGCAAGAGGAGGTCAGAATGAAAACATTCCCTTGATGGTTGCAAATTTCTCTTTGACAGCTATGTTCCACGCGGAAGCAGCTAAGAGAGGAGAGGATGAGCCTCTGTTTTCTTCCCCAGTGTTGTTGGAGGCAGATAAAAGGCTACAAGCTGCTCCCCCTCCCATTAACTGCTCTTTTCTTTCTTCTCGCGGCTGATCAATGTTCTTAATGATGGTAATCAATCAGGAAAATGAAAGATTTACTCTCCAATATTAATTTTGCTCACCATCGATTGGGGAGAGAAGAGTATTACTGCCATTAATGTCTTTTGAGGTGCTGTATTGAGTTGCTTGCCTCTGAAAACAAGTCGTTCATCTTTCATTTCAACAGTTTTATTACACCTTTAAAGATAATTAGAAACAGATAACAGTCACTTGAGGTGATATTTACAAAACTCTAAGATAATCTTGCTTTTATTCTGCTTGGATAATTATGTTAAACTTAGATGTCAATTCCTTTGTGTGGACGTTCTTCTACTTTGGCTCCATTTAATTTTTAGATTTCTCTGAGGTCATGTGCAAACTTGCTCCCTCCATTCTGATTGGGTTTCTTTTTGAAAGAAAAGCAGGTAGGTTTCGGTCATGCACTAAACGGGTCAATCAGGCTGGGTATTACAAAGCCCCCTCATTCTGCCGAGGTATTCATGTACAGTAATACTTTTTTTGTTGTTCTCAGTATGTAGTCACACGGAAAAGTTTGAGCTTTTGTGCTGGCCTGGAGTAAGTGGCGCCAGCCAGCACTAATGACACGCCAGTCAGCGAACCACCGGTGGCAGACAACCTGCCACACTGATGAAAGGATTTATTCAGCGCACCGAATCTGCCTGCAGCATGATGCCATATCACCGCATCATGTGACAAAAGGTTGATAGAGAACCTAAAGAGATAGTTAAGAACTTCCGGAGTGGTATAAACAGCTACTATCCTACTCACAGTGAATAACTCTGCCGGTGTTTTCATTTTGAACGAATCCGGGTTAGCGTCCTAGAGGAAGAACTGTTAAGTCTGAGAAAGGCCAAGTCTAACACTCTTAAAAAACTCAAATCTCAAAGAGCTCTGACTAGTTCATGTGATATAAAGATGCACTGAGTTGTTATTTATAGAAAAAGGTGATGAATATTTGCTTGGGAAATGGAGACAAAAAAACATAATTTGGCATCACATGCTGAAATTTGAGCATTTAAAAGATTGGTGTTCAGGTTAATTAATAAGTATAAAAATAATTTAAAAGTAAACCTGTATTTGTGTTATATCAGTTTATAAGCAAATACCTCTGTTGATTTGACTATGTCTTAGACTTAGAGCATTAGAAGTACATATGACAGGGCCTATGCCAATTTAGCCATTTAACCTACAGGACCAACTAATCTGGATTTGGACTGAATGAAGACATGAAGAAAGTTATTTAATGCAGGTAAGATATTAACTCCTGAAATCATTTTTACAGTACCTGACAAAATGTGAAACTCTCTCCCGCTAATGCTTATTGATGCATATTCAACACATACCAAGGATCATATTGAAAGTACATTGCCAAAGGTAGCATAGCCCGCTAAGCAGTTGGGCTACGTTTTCTCTGGCTGTAGTTTTACAATTATGGTACATTTGAAATGCTGTGATACTGGACCAGAATGGCTTGAACAGGAACCTAATTTGTCATTAAATTCCAAAGCTCTGTTTGAGTATAAGCAGTATTCTATCTATTGTACTGTATATGTGATATTGTAATTAAAAAAAACGTAACATAATTTAACATCTGCTCAAAAGCAGGTACAAAATATTTTATACAAAAGTAAATAATTTCAGACACTCGCAAACTTAAATAAACTGAACAATGAGAATAAAATCTCAATGAGAATAAAATCTCAATCTTAAAATCTTCTTTGCCAGCTAAGAAAAAGGAGTCATTTTTTTTTGTGACGTTTAAGAAAATCAAGAACTGACAGAGAAAATACTCAAGGTTTTACTTTGACTTTATTTTCTCTCTTTGACATTATTCTTCCTTCCTACTGCATCCTTTACTATTACTGTACACACACATGTCCAGTTATGCACATTAGCCTAGGAGTTGGAGCCTTGAAGTGCAGCACTGCCTTTCAATGGACGCTGCAGCTTTCCCACAGCTAGTCAGCAGAAAGCTCAGTCAGCTAGGGGGAGACTTTTGCACATAGAAACCCTGCTGTTTATTTTAGTATAAACAGCAGGGTATAGTATTTTATTTAAATCTCATCGTAGATGTTGCTACTTGTGAAGATGATCTCAGTTATCACATATCTTGCCATGACAGTAACACGTAGCGCCTTTTTGCTGTCATTCACCTGCAGAACACAGTCAAGTACTTTTAAACCAGGTTGCAGGAACATCTCCTTTATGTTCGCTTTTCTTTTGTTGCTGCGTACATGCTCCTCAGCCAAAGTGAGAAAAGTAGAGCAGGTTTTGTTGATGACTTAAGGGATGGAAAGCACACCGGGGCCTCTAATGCACCACGTATTTAAATAATCCCCGGGTCTTCTCCATCCTTTCCAATGCCTTTGTTGAAAAGTTATCACCATGCAGCCTGTTCTGTTGGTTTGGGGATGCAGAGAGAGAGAGAGAGAGAGAGAGAGAGAGAGAGCAAGTGAGAGAAAGAGAAGGATGTTGAATTCTGAATCCTGCCTCCGCACCTTTTCCTTCTGCATCCTGTTCCCGGAGCGTGAAAGAACATCTGAATACACATTCGAAATCTTATCTCCCTCTTGCTGTACCGCCGAGTTTTGCCTTTTCCAGGCACTCCAGAAAGCAAAGGGAAAAACCAGGAGCCCAAGAATAATCAGCCATGCTTATCTTCCTGCAGTACTGAGTAGAGCCATAATGAAGCTCACTCATCCATAGTGGAGAGCTTAATAATTCATTGTGGTAGCTTTGCAGGTGAACCCTATCACATTACAATTTAAAAGCTCTAAAGCTAGTATTGCTGAAAGGGAGAGTAGCGAGGCTGAATGCGAGGCAGAACCCCCCGTTCATGAAAGCGCACAACACACAGTCATTACTGCGCTCACACACATTTACTCAATGTTAATGAGCTCCGGTTTTCTCTAAATAGAGTTGTATTATAGTGTGCAGGCCCATTCACCAGATAATCTGCACCATAAGCGACAACCTAGAGGTTCTTAAAAGCAGTTAAAACAAGCAACAATTATTCTGAAGTGGCTAGCCTCTTCTTCCTAATTTGACACGCACCCGTCGTATTAGCACCCATAAGTCCGCATCACCCCCCCCACCGCCCTGGCCTCACCACCCCCTCACTAACAAATGTTAACATTTTGTCACTGCAGGAGAAGAAAATATTTTAATTCAAGGACAACATCTTTATGTCCTTTTTTTTTTCTTTTTTGTTTGTTATTAATGCCACCCTGTGCCGACCACCTCACCTCTGCCTTGGCAAGGCGCCACCGTAACTCTTGTAAGGAGAGGGAAAATTTGAATTTCTTGTGAGTCGACACCCTTGTTTTCACTGGGACCTTTGCTCTGATTAAGCATCTTAAACAGTCTGCTGAGGTTTTTTTTTTTTATTGTTCTTTGTTGAAACTTATTTTCTCAGAGGGAACTTTCAGGGATTCGACAGCGATGGGGTCAGCTCTGTCAGTGACCTCTGGCAGCGACTGTCTGTGGAGCGCATCCCAGATGGTTTGGACTGTGGCCCACACTGCTTGCAGCTCCCTTTCTCTTCCTGTCTCTTTCTCTCTTCCTATCTGTTGCTCTCCACACCCCACCAACCCTCACCCTCTCCCCACCCTAGTATAGGACACACAAAATAGCTTGGGTCACTTGGCACACTGACTGCATGCAGGAATGACCTTGCATGGTTCCCTAATGGACAACTTGGCGTTGTTCCACTCTTTCTCAGCCAGCAGACATGCAGCCTCCCCTCACCGCCGTCTACAGATGGGGGGGCTACACTCACCTCTAACCCATTCGCCATTGACAATCCCCCCCCCCCCCCCCCCCCCCCCCGGGTGCTAGGACGCATCAAATCGCTGACATTAATTGTCACCAGCAATAGCGGATGATAAAAGCTTTGTGCCCTGCTTTGGTGCAGAGATGCACTCGAGCCACCCGGGAATTCACTTGGCTCCAAGGAAGTCGTGCAACAAGATGACATAAAGAGCATTTGAGTGTGTGTTGTTTGCAACACAAGAACGGTGTTTCCACGTGCAACAATGAGAAATGTCAAAACATATTGGAATCTCATTAGCCCGCTGTAACCCTTTAGGGAATAAGTGTGATGGGATTAACAGATAAGTAGATAATTCACATCTGAGACCATTATCTTGAAATAAAACAGTGCTCAAATCATCTTAGATTCTGCGCTGCTACAGCTCAAGCCCTACAGTGAACAGTTATAATAACTGTAAGCCATGCATGCAATTTTTTTTTTGTTTTACCGGGTGATGCCAATCAAACCCACATTGTGCCAAATTAAACTAATTATTCATAGTTTGTCAGATTACAACCATAAGCTTTGATGTTTTTTTTTTCTTAGGAATCTACCCAATAGACCAACTCATGGTGGAACCTAATATCCAAGTGCAAGAAAGAAGTACATTTCTTTTACAAATACAAATCGGAAAGGTGTTGGGTAGATATGTGTTATCCGTTGGAATTAACTGCCTTCAGAGGACACCTCATCAGTAAATACACTCCACCTAATGTAATCTAAGTTTAAATCTAGTTCTGGGAAGGCTATGGAAGTTTGTTATAGGACATTGGTGAATAAAGAGCTTCATGAAGACGCTGCTGAAGGGGCAAGAAGAAGTCTGTGGAGAGATTTAAAGCAGGATCAGGTTAGCAAACTGTATCCCAAGCTTCAAACATCCCATGGAGCACAACTCAATCCAACATCTGAAAATTGAAAGAGGTTAGCACAAGCATATACCAAGACATGGTACCTGAACTGCCAGGAAAACGGTCCCTCAATCAGAGAAGCAGCCAAGAATCTGTTGATAGCGCAAATGACAGTCATGCACTCAACAACTATATCCGTTATGAAGGAGTGGCAAGAAGAAAGACATAGAAAGAAAGACAGAGGAAACCATATTTGCATGTCGGGGGCACAGAAAACATATTAAAGAAAGTGTTCTGGTTAGATAAAACCAAAGCTGAAGTTTTTAATCTGAACTGGTTGGTCAAAGTGCAAAACACTATATGTGGTGTGAATTTAACAATCGCCATAAAAACACCATCCTGACAGTGAAATGTGTTGCTGGCAACATCATCCCAATTTCTTTCTTCAGCAAAAGCAATCTTAGAAGAAAACCAGTGGCTGGAAAGTAGTGATGGACTCAGACCTGAACCTCCAAAAGCATCTAAAGACAATTACAAGGTCGGCTTTTTATCACCTGAAGAACATTTCCAGGATTAAAGGACTAATGTCTCAGCAGGATCTGGAAAAACTAATCCATGCATTTATTCTTTAGTCGAATTGATTACTGCAACGGTGTTTTCACAGGTCTGCCTAAAAAGTGGATCAGACAGCTGCAGCTGATCCAGAACGCTGCTGCCTGCGTCCTCACTAAGACTAAGAAAGTAGAGCACATCACCCCAGTTCTAAAGTCCTTACACTGGCTCCCTGTATCTCAGAGAATAGACTTTAAAATACTTCTGTTAGTCTATAAATCCCTGAATGGCTTAGCACCTAAATACATCACAGACTTGTTATCAGTGTATCAACCCTCTAGACCACTCAGGTCTTCTGGCTCCAGCCTACTCTGCAGAACCAGAACCAGAACCAAACACGGAGAAGCAGCATTTAGTTCCTATGCTCCACTTATCTGGAACAAACTTCCAGAAAACTGTAAAAGTGCGGAAAAACTGAGTTCCTTTAAATCAAGATTAAAAACACATTTGTTAAGGACTGCCTTCTACTGTTCTAGTTAAACTGTTTTACTGAAACATCATTAGTTCACCTTTGTAGTCCAACTTTTTAATATTTGCTTTTAGTTTCTATTTTTCCATCTTCTATTTTGTTTCTACATTCTCTTTTATTCCTACTTGCTTTTATTCTGTTTTCTTTTCCTGTATTTTAATCATGTAAAACACTTTGCATTGTCTCTGTACTGAAATGTGCTATACAAATAAATTTGCCTTGCCTTGCCTTGGAAAAGCCACAAGCTTGCGTAAAGCTTGCATAAAGCTTGCATACACACAAACTGGGGCCTGAAATGTGCATACGTCACTTTCCACGCAAAAGTTGGGATCTTTAGAAAAAATAAATAGAGAGACTAAAATGCTGATGCAGATGGTAAACTGATGAATTGCAGCCAAACTGTTCAATTTCATTCCATATCAGCCTTTAATCCTAGATCGACTGGATCATAAGCATTCAAATCCGTTGTGTCATTCATGCTTGCGCTGGTGACACAACTATACATAAGGATCTTTCAAATAAATAAATAAAAAATGCCCATAAGCCAACTTAAATCCTAAATAAAAGTCCGCACAACATTATATAGGATTTCTACCATCACATTCCTCTCCCCCAATGATCACCAGGGTGACATGTACTACAGATTAAGAGATAACTGAGACAAGGTGTGCGGCAATTACTTGAATTGCTATAAACAGTCAAATGCACTCATGCGTAATGCATTGGCACTGCTGGAAGACCTTGTAGATAAGAGAATAAGAAGGAAACAGTTTCAGGGATCAAATATTTCCTGGGCAATGATGATGACTGGCTGTTACGTCCCCAAAACCGTCTAGGGGTATTAAAGAGGGGAGGGGGCTGTAACAATGGATAAACCAGGGAAAATGACAAGACAAAACCAGGAGGGTAGCGTTAAAGTTTTATTATTCAAAAGTAGTGATGGGTCCGGCAACACCGATGCGTCGGCGCGTGTGTCGAGCTCATAGAGCAAAACCCGTGTCGATGCGCGTATCGACACGGGAAAGTCACGTGACCGATACAGGAACTGTTTCGAACTGACTGACGCGCCAAACTGTTTCTGTTCCCTCTAAGCTGCACGCGTGTGCATTCGCGCACAGCAGCGCGCACAGCAAAGCTATGCTGCGCAGTAAATAAAATCCAAGCTGAACTGTAAACAAAATAACGGTAATAATGGTTAATTTTTAACCATTTTGCAACTCTGGTGTGATGGTGTACCACAGTCTCGCTCTGTGAGCGCCATGTGCTGATCGGAGCGCACCACTGATTGATGGGTTGGGCAGACGCCTTTATGGTTGGGCAGGTTGCGCTGTGCGTCTTTGTTCTGAGAGTCGTTTCAGAAAAAACGGCTGATCTACCCTTAGTAGAAAGCTGCTACTCTGAGTAGTTCTTCCTCCCTTTGTCATACTCAGCATTTCCGATTTCAGAACATATTGAAAGGACATGGCAGCAAAGAATTTGTAAAAGAAAGAAATAAAGCCAGTCCACAAGCATCCTCGTTCACAACATGTTTACTTAGAGGTTATTATATTATGATACAAGTTCACATTATTTATTGACTGTATCTAAAAAAATCAAATATAAACTCACCGGCCACTTTATTAGGTACACCTGTCCAACTGCTCGTTAACACTTAATTTCTAAGCAGCCAATCACATGGCGGCAACTCAGTGCATTTAGGCATGTAGACATGGTCAAGAGAATCTCCTGCAGTTCAAACCGAGCATCAGTATGGGGAAGAAAGGTGATTTGAGTGACTTTGAATGTGGCATGATTGTTGGTGCCAGAAGGGCTGGTCTGAGTATTTCAGACACTGCTAATCTACTGGGATTTTCACGCACAACCATCTCTAGGGTTTACAGAGAATGGTCCGAAAAAGAAAAAACATCCAGTGAGCGGCAGTTCTGTGGGCAGAAATGCCTTGTTGATGCCAGAGGTCAGAGGAGAATGGCCAGACTGGTTCGAGCTGATAGAAGGGGAACAGTGACTCAAATAACCACCCGTTACAACCAAGGTGGGCAGAAGAGCATCTCTGAACGCACAGTACGTCGAACTTTGAGGCAGATGGGCTACAGCAGCAGAAGACCACATCGGGTGCCACTCCTTTCAGCTAAGAACAGGAAACTGAGGCTACAATTTGCACAAGCTCATCGAAATTGGACAATAGAAGATTGGAAAAACGTTGCCTGGTCTGATGAGTCTCGATTTCTGCTGCGACAGTCGGATGGTAGGGTCAGAATTTGGCGTCTACGACATGAAAGCATGGATCCATCCTGCCTTGTATCAACGGTTCAGGCTGGTGGTGGTGGTGTCATGGTGTGGGGAATATTTTCTTGGCACTCTTTGGGCCCCTTGGTACCAATTGAGCATCGTTGCAACGCCACAGCCTACCTGAGTATTGTTGCTGACCATGTCCATCCCTTTATGACCACAATGTACCCAACCCATGATGGCTACTTTCAGCAGGATAATGCGCCATGTCATAAAGCTGGAATCATCTCAGACTGGTTTCTTGAACATGACAATGAGTTCGCTGTACTCAAATGGCCTCCACAGTCACCAGATCTCAATCCAATAGAGCATCTTTGGGATGTGGTGGAACGGGAGATTCGCATCATGGATGTGCAGCCGACAAATCTGCGGCAACTGTGTGATGCCATCATGTCAATATGGACCAAACTCCCTGAAGAATGCTTCCAGCACCTTGTTGAATCTATGCCACGAAGAATTGAGGCAGTTCTGAAGGCAAAAGGGGGTCCAACCCGTTACTAGCATGGGGTACCTAATAAAGTGGCCGGTGAGTGTATGTTTAATTCAAATGAAAATATAAAATAATACAATGCAACATACAATGATTTAAATTGTATTGTGTATATTTGGTCATCAAATCAGTGTCAGTTAACTCTGTCAACCAGGTTGCCTGTAGGGATTTTTAAGGTCCAGTAGGGGTCAGTATTCAGTGACACAGTATCGGCACAGTATCAATACAGTTTGGCAACGTGTCGAAACGCTTCATGACGCCTCATCGACCCATCACTACTGGGAACCTAAAAGAAAGGGAAAGAAAGGAGAGAGTAATCACAAGAACCAAGATCCTTAGCAACCAACAAGTCCTCCTACACAGCACCACAGAGCTGCAGTACACATGCTGCCCAATGCGGTACCGCGCGCGAGCTATTTTTAGAAACACAACGTCACGATGACGTCACATCACGTGGTACGCAGTAGGGCAAACTCCCAAACGCGCCGCTGTTTTGCTGTGGAAGAGACGGGCGTTAGCCTAGGTTTTACTCGGTAAACGACTGCTTTTTCCAACATCTAAGACCATGGTTTATAAACATTGTTGCTATGGGACGTGCAACAGCGACTCGAGGTACGCTGATCGGCCGCATATGAAGGATGTTTTCTTCATTAATTTCCCGAAACTCAAGAGTGCCAAGGAGAAGTGTGTGCGTTGGGTACACTTGTGCGGGCGGCCTACACAACATTTCAACCCGGAAAAAGTTACCAAATTCACCTACATATGTAGCAAGCATTTTGTCGGTGGAAAGGGTGATGATAGCATATAGGCTAGCATGTTAGCAGGCGCTAACATGGTACCCTGCTACCGGGATAGCTTACTCAAAAACAAACGCCCTGAATCTCTTAAGCGAAAGATTCTGAGATGTGAACAATCGTTTTGTAGCTACCTATTGGCAAGATATACAGATTCCTGGACGTTGATTGCAAACAAACAAAAAAGGCCGACGTGAACGGAGCACGGTGGAAATCATAACAAAGGCATGAACGCCGAGCAGGGAAAAAAACAAAGCTTACCGTTGAATCAACTCGGCCCGTCTTCCGGTTTTTTTGAGCCCTCGACACTCAAGCCACCGTTTCAGCTGAAGGTTGGTGTGCTCTTCCACAGTGCGACCAGTAAACCGTGCGCCTGGGACATCGTCTTGGTAAGTTTAATGGCTGCAAAGTCGGTCATATCGCTGGTTCTGTTGCGCTTGTAATGGCTGGTTTGTATGTGCGTTCTACGACTGTTTGCCCTACCGGTGCGGCAAAAGGGGCGTTACTCTTAAGGCCGTGACGTCACGTGCGCGGTACCGCATTGGCCAAGAGGCCCTGAACATCATTTTCCCAGCTAGCCTTATACTCTGCTAATCAAGAGGCAGAGTGAAAACAGCTGGGCCTGCTTAACCTGCCGGAGCTCAACAGCAACCTGAAATGGCGGGAAAAAATCCTACATGCCGCCACCACTGAATGTAACACTGGCCAAGATGCCACTTTAGACTGCAAGCATTGCATTCTGCTATAAGATATAGGGGACAATGGCTACTCCTCCCTCCCAGGTCTTGAAAGGCCACTCTCCTACCCCCAGAGTGCAGGAGGTGCACTTACCGCTCACACCCATGCAAAGCATGCAGCCTCTTAAAACACTTTCCTGTCATTTTCCTTACCCTTCACAATTAGAGAGTTGTTGGTGTTGATCTGTCACAATAAAAGACATTAAAATAAACTGAAGTTTGTGACAAAATGTGAAAGAGTTGAAGGGGTAGAAAATAGTTTGCAAACCGCTTTTTTTTAACCTCAAATGAATGGTAAGCGGCTGTTGTATTCATCAAGACGAGTAATGACGAACAAACGAAGGATATGAATTTCATAAGGGCACCTTTACTGTGGCCTGAGCTGCGCTTAAGAACAAGTGATAATGATGCATACCTGTATATGTACTTTTTATAGCTCAGCCCCAAAAATCTAATGCGTCCATTGTAACTCTTTTATGATCTTTTCTCCTAGTTTTAAATGCTTTTTAGAAAATCCAAATGTATTCGTTTCAATCAAGACGTGGGACACTCAAAAGGACCAAGTCTTAAGATCTTAAACCTCAAAGCTACGCTCCACCATACACAGAATTTCAAGGATTGTGATATAACCCACAGGACATAACCAGCTGAGCCATGAAAGTAGAATCTTTAAAAAAGAAATCAATTTTGAAACTCAAAGGGAAAAGCTGCACAGATCTTTTTTTCTTCTCTTTAAGTAATACTGAAGCATTTTGGATTAGTTGTAAGGCAGGAAGAAACAGTTTTGAGAAACTACAGAGAGGAACAGAGAAATTCAAAGTAATCTGCATGAAAGAATACTAATCCAAAGGCCTTAGTCTAGATACTTTTTTACTGTCAGGATGTTGTTTGCTTGAATGTTGGCCATCAAGAAGGTGTGAGTATGCAATGTCAGAAAGGACAATTTGAGAAACATCAGAAAATAAATCAAACATTAAATAAAGCAAAGATATAAGCTCTTTCTGTTTGGACGCGGACCGTTTTAAATTTTTTTAGCCAAATATGTCAAAGAATATTTGGTGCATATCTTTTAAGGCATTCCTTTAAAGATGTGCTGCCAGAGTTACCTATAAAAATAGAAAGAACAAATAAATTTGGGGACGTCTTCCACAACATAAAAAAGCAAAGTAACAGATAATCATTGCTTGGGTTTGCTATAAGCAAAAAGAAAATGTTGAACATTTCTACTCTAAGTGTGAGCTGAGTGCTGTTCAATGATAAAATAAACTCGCTTTGCTCTTGATTGATTTCAGAACGCAACACAAAGATGAAATTTTCCAACGAGTGCCATAAATCACAGTAATCTATAAACAGACTAAACTGTATTTGTACCGTGATATTGATGGTACAATAAACTGTAAATCCAAGATCGAAATTAAAGAAACAATCCTACGCCTAGGAGGATGGGCCTCCATGTCCTTAAAAACAGCAGCGCACCAACTGCAGGTGGCTCTAGTGCGAGCCTCCAGAATTGACAAAGACTCCTAGATATGTTTGCAAACATTTTCAGAAAGAACTGAGCACAAGTCCGGTTTAACCCTGTTGGCTGTAAAGAAACAAGCCCATTCTGTCCTGAGATTAGTGGAAGTGGCCTTTAGCTTAGTAGATAGGTAGAAGGTTCTTCTTTTTTTATGCAGTCAGAACAAATTGAAAATGTTTAAATTTTATTTTTACAAATACCTATAAAATATTAACACATTTGTTCAAAACTCCATGATTTGACTTTTATTAGGCCATATTAGAAACAAAATTTCTCTGTATATACAGGTGTATCTTATATCTCATGTCACCTACCTATGTTAGGATGCTATTTGTGGACTTCAGCTCAGCTTTCAGCACCGTGCTCCCAGACATGCTGGCCCTGAAGCTCCATAACCTAGGATTATCCACACCTCTCTGCTCCTGGATCAGTGACTTCCTCACCAACAGGCCCCAGGTGTGGAGAATAAGGAAACGCACATCTGTTGCACTGATCCTCAACACTGGAACACCACAGGGCTGTGTCCTCAGCCCTACACTCTACAACCTTTTCACCCATGACTGTTCTGCTAATCCACTCCACAAACGTGGTGGTGAAGTTTGCAGGCGACACCACAGTGGTGGGTCTCATGTCCAACAATGATGAGACTCATTACAGAGAGAAGGTCCACAATCTGACACAGTGGTGCTCCAGGAACAACATCATCCTGAACACCAGCAAGACCAAGGAGGTAATAATGGACAACAGGAGGTCCAGGAAAACTGAACACACTCCTCTCTATATAGAGGGAAAGGTGGTGGAGCATGTGGACAACATAAAATTTCTGGGCATTCACATCTCCTCCAACCTCTCCTGGATTGTGAACACCTCCCACCTGATCAAAAAGGTCCAACAATGGTTCTTCTTTATCAGGAAACTCAAATGGACTAGACCTTCCACTAGGCTGTTAAAAAACCTTTACATAGCTACCATTGAGAGTAGAACATATATGTTAGTTGCAACTTGTAGGTTGCATAGGTTGAGTCTTTGTTGGCTACGATCAGTTAACATGACTCCAATTTTGCACAAATTGGTAGTATAAGGTAAACTTTGCACTCCTAATACATAATTTCCCTGTAGATTCTTGCCATGGATAGCTCAATGGCAGCATGAAAACATCTACAGTAGCACCTATTTTAAGCTACAAATAAGTATTTTAAGTTGGATATTTAATCTTGGGCGTTAATGTAGATTTGTGTCTGTGGTTACCTTGAAATAACTTCAGACTTGATGTATGACTCGTTTGAACAGTTTTCTTCTTTGCCCTAATGTTGATAGATAAGGCAAACATGTCTAGTAATGCTGTGGGCCCTACTATCACTGCCATTACAACGTCTTTGTTTGTCAGAGGTTGTATCTTCCTGGAGATCTTACAATTGACGTCACTTCAATTGTCTGCCCTGTCGCATCATCAAATCACTCAAATAGAACCTGCTTGACAACTTGAAGTAGGGTAAAAGATCTAAAGAAATTGAAGAACAGAATAAAATAAGATCCTTGACAGCTATCAGTCTGGAAAGTGTTACAAAGCTATTCGTAAGGCTTTTTAAGAGGTTCAGCAAACCAACATCTGAGCTATTGCCCACATATGAAGGAAATTGCCTAAATTACTGTAAGGGAATATTCCTAAGTCTCACAAGAGGTCACAAAAATACTTAAGAATGATTTCAAAAGCACTGAAAGCCTCACCTGCCGGTTAAGGTCATTGTTGGATGCAACAATAAAAATGACCCTGGGCAAAAATGGTATCCAGAGTTACCAGGTGAAAATCATCTCCAATGACCAAAAAGAGGACATACGTCCTCACATTTTTCCACCCCCCCCCCCCCCCCCCAAAAAAAAAAAACATAGTCCTTATCCAGGTTCAAGGACCTTATTGCCATTTGCACTTGAGAGGTGAACAAAATGTGTTCCTCCTGGCCAGCAGCATCCAAAAATTGCCTGGGCTTGTATAGCGTTGTGTCACGTCCGAGGACCCCAAAGGGCTTTACACTACATTCAGCCATTCATATCCTGAAAGTGGGGAGCTACATTGATGCCACAGCTCCCCTGAGACGCACTGACAGAAGCGAGGTTGCCATTGAGTCGGGCCTTCTGACCATCATCAGCAGGCAAAGACGGTGAAGTGTCTTGGCCAGGAACACAACGACTGAGACAGTCAGAGCGGGGGTTTGAACTGGCAACCCACCGATTACAGAAAGAACTCTGCGGGTGCTACAGAAGAGAGAGGGGGGGGGGGGGGGGGGGGCGAAGAATTAAAAGAAAATATTCTCTAGAATGACAAGATAACAGTAAATAGGGAAACACCTCCTGACCTGAACCTCATAGAGAACCTGTTGGGTATAATCATCTTTATTGTCATTGCAATACACATTCCAATGAAAATTGTGTGCTTGCATTTAACCCGTGCCTTAGGGAGCAGTGGACAGCCACTGTGTGGCATCCAGGGATCAACCTGGGGCTAAGGGTCTTGCTCAGGGACCCAGAATGGCGGTCTGTGGGAGTCAAACCAAGAACCCTGCTATCTAACCACTAGACCACCACTCCTATTGTCAGGAGAAACAAACCAGCAGAGCCACAGTCTGAATAACGACATGCCCCACAGCATTGTGCAGTAGAGATATTTTAGCTCTAAAGTTTTCTTTTTTTTGTGCATGAAAACGTAGTCAAGAATAATCTGGTCTTTCAGTTGAGATGAAGAGATTCTCGCCTCACAATGCCAGACATTCTGTCTATAATTCCAAAATAGACTATGTCTACACCTGCCCCTCTACACCTGCCACCACCACACACACACACATGCACAAACACACACACACACACACACACACACATGCACACACGCACACACACACACGCACAAACACACACCATAAAAAAAGTTAACTTAACTGTATACTTCATGCCCTGGAAATCTCTGTATTTTATATTGGATATTTCCAACCCATCTATTGAATTTAGTGCACTAGTTGATCTTTACGCTCGGGCGCTGCCCTGCCTAGATGTGGAGGGGAAAAGTCAAAATATATATAGATTTTAAAAGTATTATTAATGTCAGTTTTTAATTAATAGTATGTGGCTACATGTAATATGAATTATTAAAACACTTCTACTAATTGACTCTACCAATTGACTCTCATTTAACAGTGCATTTCCACCGACAGAACGTCTCATTTCTCTTGTGGGGCTATCACTCAAAGCGCCCCACAAGTGTAGCGAAATAACCAATCGTATACTGTTGCTAGGGAAAATTTATAAATATTTGGCCAATCAGCATCGCCAAAATGAATGGCTTTGGGGCTACTGGAATCTTTGCCCCTGCTACACAGTGATGTAGCTAGTAGTTAGTCAGGCAGTGACGTAGAGATTACGGCGACGACGACAGAGAGAGAGAGAGAGAGAGAGAGAGAGAGAAACATTTTGTCATGTGGTGAGTGAGTTGGAATGTTGGGCTATTAGTTTTGAAGAGAGTGAAAGGATTTTGGAAGATACTGTGAACATTGTATCATACAGAGCCTTCTAGGGGACATGGGGATTTTTTTTTTTTGCGTTACCTCGCAATAGTTTTGAGTTCCCTCGCAAAAGTTTTTGCGTTCCCTCGAGGTATGGCTGATTTATTTGTTGTGGTCTCTTGTCATTCACACATAACAGTAAACTGTGAGAGCCGACGTGAGTTTTGAAACTGCAAAGCTTTGTCTTAAGCGGAAGATCAAACGTGCATCTACACAGAACAGCGTTAACAGACCAGTGTGATGCATTCGTGAGCGTCAGAAAGTTACACTATTTACTTAAACAACTTCTTATACCAAATCCTCACAAGGTGGCAGACTACCTGAAGGAACATGAGCCATTCCTTGGTAGGCTACACACACTGGAGACCTTATTTCTCGTGGGATTGCCAAAGGGTCAACAATATACCTTATGGGATACACACCTCAATATTAAAAGAAAGCTGCCACAAGTTCTAAAACATGGCCTGATATTGAGTTTAGTGAAATTAAGAATGTAACTAGGACCTGGTTCTGTGTTTATAGAAAAGAAATATTCATAATTTCAGTGCTGCTGAACATTGAAAAGTCATTGTGATTAATACATAATACAGTAATTTCTGATTAAATATTTAAATTTCCTGGTTTTCCAGTCCTGGTTTTAACATTTTAAACCAATGACAGATTCAAAACAACAGTTACAATAAGTGGTATCAGTAGGGTACGTCTTTACAATAAACTATCATGTCGTAACGTAAAAAGGTCCTCTTTTTATTCAAAAGACATCTCTACGCTTCATTATTTTTTTCTTCAGGCTTGCATTATGTTATCTAGGCTTTTATTTTGAAATATTTTCCTGCACTTCGGGACCAGCCATGAAACCGTCTTTCAATCTGAAGAAGAAAATGGAAAAAGGAATTGGCGAAATCCAAAAACGGGCCGTTTTTTTCATTACGTTTTTCTGGTTTTTCGTTTCTAAATTGTGGTGACAGGAAAGGAAAAACGGCTGTGTCTTCCGTTTTTCTGTTTTGATTTGTAAATGGAAAAACGGAAGTAGTATCCGTTTTTGGTATTGGTTTTCAAGAAAAAAAAACAATTGCCTAAAGGTACACGGACCTTTTTGGCCCCCCCGCTGTCCTGGGCCCGGGACAACTGACCTGTCGGCGGGTGTGATTCCAGAAACAAAATGTGTAACCAAGGAATTAAATTCTGCCTCACAGGTGCTTTTGATTTTTTGTTTTTGCCAAATAAGATTTATGTCATGTCATGCTGTGGCGTTCTCAAGGCCAAGATGTGAAAATGTGTATGTCGAAAGTGAACTTTTGACCTTTTCGAAGGGCCTCTCTAGGTAATATTTTACCTCATGACAAGGTCAAAACTGACTGCTACTGTACTGTCATTGCATGAGACATTGCTCATACTGGGCAAACAGCTGAAACTGGTAGGGAGGCTTGGGTGAAACGTCAACGTTTCCAATTTCTCTTGAGCTTTAAGGCAATAAAGCAAGCCAGAGCCAGTCTAGTATAGCTCTTTCAATCTATGGTCTCATTCTACCCCAGCACTAACATCTGTGATTAACAATCCATTTCCACCTGGACAGAGATGTGTGAAGAAAGCTGTGGACAAAGTATGGGTGGACTGAAGATGTATCTGAAGTTCTAAACCTGTCAGCATTTGCAGTTCCTGTCTAAAAGTAAATTGCTTTTGATGAGAAAACAGGAGATTTTGGGTAGACCATCTGACCATCTGACCATTTGATTGGGATGTTAAACAAAGATGTATAAAATAAGGCTTTTATGAATTACTGAATTAAAAAAAAACTGTCTACGAAGACACAAACCCTTCATAATCATCAACAGGGCTAAAATACAAAGGCCAAATAAAGACCCTTTTGGGAGCCATGAAAGCTAAATCAAAGTAACACATTTTTCCCATCAGGGTGCCAACTGGCTTAGAGGTAAGAACAGGCGACCAAAATTCAAAGGCTACTGTCCTCGACACAGCTGTCCCAGGTTTGATTTCAAACCCTGGGGCATTTACTGTATGTCATCCCATTCTCTCTCTGCCCTCCTTCCTTGCTAGCTATAATTAATAAAGGTGATAAATGCCACAAGAAACATTTTCCCATTGCTAATGAGAGCCTGACTTTCTGCATGCCCAACTCTTTGCTTTCTCTGGCAGAAACCTCAATAAGGTGGAGAGGTTTTTTAGAAGTTATTCCATATATGTCATACTCCATTCTGACTGTGTCCTTTAAACTTAGAACATACGCTAAATATCGAAAAGGTTGAGAGGGTCCTCTGGGCTGGTTCTACTCTGTTGAAATGTTCTGTCTCATCTCCAAGATGTTTTTCAATCTAAGGATGTCTTGAAAACTTGAGCTCCAGCTGTTTTTAGAGAATCTTTAGTCTGGCAATGCTATCCACCTTATTACTATAACCCATGATGCTTTGTGTAAGTGGACTTCTGGACATGCATTCTTACATATAGCCACATGTTCTTTAACTAAGCAAATCCAATATAAAACACAGGAACATAAGCTTATACCCTTCAAACATGATAAGGTAATCATAGCTACACCTTCATCTTTTAAATACTGTGGGGTAGACCTAATGAAATGGACTCTGGTTGCAGATGCCACCATATCTATCTTTATTAACTCCACTGCTACAGATGAAGAGCTGAGGGAAAGATATAATTTAATTTAATTTAATATAACCCTGCTGTTTTTCATGCTTTTAAATTACTACCAGCACTACCAGCACCTTAGTTTTAACTATTTCTAGGTTTTTAATTTTCTGTTAAATGAATTAATTAACAGTGATCCTGAAACATGACTATACTATTAACTATTTCTTAAACTTAAAAAAACTGATACACAATCTGCATCTCTGTTTAAGCTGAAAGTAGTCAATACATTATCTATTCAGAAAAAGGAGGTTAAAAATTTTTCTTTGTGGGAGCTGCAGGCCTATAAAAAAGGTTTATTCGTGCTTTCATTCCCCTGTCCCTCAAGTTCAGGGGGTATCACCATATCTATTTATTGTCCTACATGATTCTGAAGCGCTCACGTAACGCCATTGTTACATTTCTGACATTTCGCTTGTTGGCCTCTTCTAGTATTTATGTGTACGGTTAGCTTAGCGGTTAGCCGATCATTGTTGCACCGCTGCTCACACCGTTTACTTTGAACATGGCTGACAGTGGCAAGAAGCAAACCAAGTTTATGAGAAGCGGAAGGCCTCAGTGGAAAGAAATAAGACCAGAGTGGATTTGGGAGATTGGGAGTGGAACAGCAGGTAAGATGGTTTTGAGCATGCACAGTTATACAAAAAGGGACTTTAGGAAACTTCCGGAAAAATCGCAGACTCTACCTTTAATCCTAAGGAGAAGCCACCATTTTCTATCCGGTGGACGGTTGCAGTCAGTCATAAGGTAAGGTAAGGATTTTTGTTTTTTTGTTGACAGTCAAAGGAGCAGATGAGATTTCTCAGCAGCTCATTCCTCATCTCTTGGTACCTGATAGTAAATAATCCACTCATAATTGCAGGGAATAATTTCCCTTTGGGTGAATGTTTAAGGCCACAAAGGAGCCTTTGTCTGATCGCAGGTGCACCAGGAAACAGACCGTCAAGGAGTCATGTTAGGACTTGTCCGATGTAGTAGACAGTAAGAGAAGAAGAAACCTGGCTACACTGTGAACCAATTAAGTGAAAGATGCAGCTCACTGCTACCGGAACAACATGGATCATTATAAGCTTTGCTACAATACCTGAAGTTACAAACGTGCTGAATTATATCTAACACCAAAATCTTGTCTGTGAAAGGATATGATGGATACTTGTTAATGCACTACTAGATTCTGAGCAGATTAACTTTTCCCAGTGCGGCATCTTCTGTCCCACTTGTAGTTTAGATAGTATGAGAAACAAATAATTTTTAAAACGTGGAGTTTTAATTGGAGACTTTGTACCAGAGGCCTGTATGTATTTATGACTTCCTCAAACACCAGCAGACAGACCTGCTCATGGTCTGACTACATGTTTATTTGCATGTAGAGAGAATACTATTTTTCATTCCTTCCTGTTGGGGTCTTTGCAATAACAGGGACTATATACATGCATATCAGCACAAGCCTGCTGTCTGCCTGCAATCTTTCTCCTCTTACTCCTCTCCTAATGATGCTTTGATGATGGAGGAGGGCAGTTGCTACAGCAATGCTTCAACAGGCTACTTATCATTCTGCTCACCTTCACATTTAGTCCACTTGATTTGTTTTGTGATTGGGAACCAGACTATAACTGAAGTGCAACATATTTCATTTTGCTTTGATCCACACCAAATGACTCGCAGGTGTGAAAGCACTCCAAGTGAATGCAAATGCTGCCCTGCATCTGTTTGTAAGCAAGCAGGAAGTTTATTTCTATTTTTATTTATTGTTTTTTTTTGTAACTCTAACAAAGACAAGCATGACATGCTATTGACAAACAGCTCTGCTAATTCTAATGAGGAGTTTTTGATAAAACCTTAAGTAGTTTAATAGTTTTAACAAAAGTAAGAAGCTAAGATGTTTTACTTATTGTTGTTTTTTTGGGTTTTTACCCTCCAGAGGTATTTGTTGGCGAAATATTGTAAGATTATTAATGCCTGGGGTGGACAATAATGAGTGGCTTACATGTATCGATATGCTTACAACCCAAAATATGGTTTGTTTTGCCAAAAGCTCACTATGAATCAGTGGATTTGTTGAGCTTCAGTGCCATAGTTTTGTGGGCTGCTGCATGTTGTTTTATAGAAATATAATCCGGTCCTTGTTGAGATGTGAGCTGGGAAGCAGCTTCAGGCATGGATATATGTCTGATATTTTCTTTTTATTATATTAAGAATATTTTCGGATTAGTAATTCCTTTTCTTTCTTGAAAAAAAAAGCATTCAAACCACTTTATTTTGTCACACGATGACCAATAACTTTTGTGTTGGTCTATTTCATGTGATAGACTGAGTAAAAAGTGGATTCAAGAAGACTTTAACAATTGTTCATTAATGAAAATCTAAATACAGAGGTTTTAATTTGTCTTCAGCCATCCAGAGTCAATACATTGTAGAGGAACCTTTTCCTGCAATAGCAGTAGTATGTCTCTACCAGCTTTGCTTATCTAGACATTTTGACCGATTTTTAGGGCAAAATCACTCAAACTCGGTCAGATTAGATGGAGAACGTTTGCTTTCGGTCATTTTCAACAGATTGTCTGTTAGATTTTGGTCCAAACTCTGACCGGGCTATTTTAGTGCATCCACCCTGTAAAGCGTATTTGGATGGAGCTCTGGTGTGTTTAGGATCACTGTCCTGCGGGACGGTGAGTCTCCACTCCGGTCTCAACTCTGTTACAACCTTAAATAGCTTTTCTACAAGGATTATCCTGTATTTAGTTCCATCCATTAATCAATTCCGATCAGCTTCCATGTGTCTGCAGTGAAAAAAAAAAAAAAAAAAAAGTATCCCCACAGCGTGGTGCTACCACCATCATGCTTAAACCTGGGGAGTGTAAGTTCAGGAGCATGTGAAGTGTGCTTTATGTACAAGGTCCAGAAAGGTCAGGTTTGGTCTCATCTGTCTGTTTTTGGCCTCCTTTCTTCTACATGTTTGAATTTTTGCTTCATTGTGGATTTGCAGTTTCACCACAGTGCTTCCAGTTTTTGCAGTTCAGAGCTTGTGATGTTGTTGTACAATCTAACCCTGCTTCTCCACAACTTTCTCCCTCACCTGTCTGCTGTGTTCCCTGGTCTTCATGGTGCCATTTGTTCACTAACCTTCTCCAACGCCCCTATGAGGTCTTCATAGGACAGCTGGATTTTAACTGAGAACAAATTACACAAAGATGTCCTGTTTACTAATGAGGTGACTTCTGAATTCAATTAGTTGTGCTGGATTTTATTCAAGCGTATCAGATTAAACACAGGGGGTGGGGTGATTACGCCACATTTTACGGATTATTTAAAATCAAAAGCTTATAGATCGCATAAATAACACCAAAACATAGAATTAACTTTGTGGTTTTAATGTGGCAATATTCAGTAGGTAGGAATATATTTACAATGACTTTTATTAGCTTTTGGAGGCAAAGTCCAGATTGACTCCTGTTCTATGATTAAAAAAAAAGAACAATTCAGTTTGTCTTCATAGTGCTGTCGGTCCTGGCTCACCACAGGCTTCTACACCTGCACACTTCTGTGGTAGGAGACATGGTCACTATGACAACCGGCTGTTTACTCGCTGTCTTTTACGGTCGCTACCAATGAAATACACCCCTATTATATGGCTCATTTGTAATCAGCCATAATGCATTAGGTCTTGGTAAAACATGACAGTATCAAAGAATACGAAGAACAGTTCATAAAGAGCATTCCTCACAACACTTGTGATTATTGCTGCTGCCGTAACTCCATAACTCTATTATTTATTGCCTAATTTATTCACAAGACTAGTTCATAAAAATCAATTGTGCGTTTAATTCAAATAAATTACATTATTTTAATTAGAGAAGCAAACTGAAGGCGAAGGATGCAGACTCAAATGTACGAAAAGACACAATGACCACAAAGGGATGAGTTTATGTGTTGTTTTTCTATGTTTGGAAACATGGCAGAAAACCGCATACATACTGTGGAATGGCATTTATTGAATGCACTTTGATCAATGTGAGAAGCGTTTATATGACTGGAAATCACATTTCTGCTCAGTGGAATTCAAAGCAATTTTACTGTAGAAAGTCGAGATGCGTTTTAATATCACTTTCTAAAGACGTCTGACTAAATCACATGAAGGCAAAATGTGGTGTAGATGCACAGTAAATATGGTATGCGTGCGGCGAGAATTTAAACATAAGACGAAATTCATAATATACAGTAAGTGGAAGCTGTATTTAATCTATAGCACCATGCAATCCATCACTGTCCTGATGCATCTCATTGCTGTTTTTTTTATTCACGATCTAAACACATGCATAGAACAGCTGAGAGAGTCCCAGACACATATTCCTCTCAGCCGCATGATTGTTCCCCGGAGTTGAGGCTGAGCTTTGCCAGACTTAATTACAAAACTGTGAATCTAGGGGAGAAAGGCTGACACCGTGTCAGTTTAAGGCTTATTCATCATGATAGTAACAAAAAGAAAAGGCATGAGAGAAAGGAACTAACTGAGAGGATGAAAGAAAGGGAGAAAAGAGGAAAAGAATGAAAAGGAAGTGGCTCTCCATGGATGGCTTGTCATCTGAGGTGAGACTGAGCAGAACAGAGGTAAACAATGGATGTTTGGTAAATGGCAGAAGCAGTCAGTCAGGCAGTAATAAAAGGAAGAAAAAAAAAAGGGGGGGGGGGAATAAAAACAGCCGCAAGTCTTTCTGAGGGGAAGCTGCCAGACTCCATTTGTCTGAGTGTGCAGCGCGCTCTGTCACCTGCCATAACTACCCATCAACCCCCCCCCCCACCCAGATTTTTCAGCCCTACCGGTCCTGAATGAATGGAGTGTATGCATGCGTACCTATAGAGGAGTGTGCGGCAGAGCCCTGACAGGTGGCAGGGCCTGTTTGAGGTATAACAGAGAGATTTAGGCCCTGATAGCACATGACATTCCTGACTCCGCCGCGGCGCCTCAAGTGCTGACCTGCTGAGGTGGCTGTGCCGACACGAGGCTTCTGTCGGGGCTTATCGAGCCCTTCACATCTTCTTGCTTAGAGACAAAGGCTGTTTGCGTTTACCCTCTGTGGACATCAAAGTAGTAACACGGAGCGTTTGAACTGCAACAATGCCACAAAGTCAGCTTTTAGGCGAGCAGGGAAGGCACGCAACATCATTTTGAGAAGGGAAGATAACATTTTAATATAATTCAAATGAATTCGATCTCGCTAGACGCTGCGGCTCTTGACATGGTGGGAGTCGTTTTCTCCACAACAGCAGGACACAGGGGTTGGTCGGCGCTATGAATAACAGCCTCCACATGGTAGCTCATTGTTCAAATATCCCCTGCATTATTTAAAGCTGATTCTCAGCCAAATGCCTGAAAAGAGCATTGTTTAGTAGATCCATTGTTAAAGACTCTCATCTGAGCCCTATAAACCGCATTCACATTGACTTTCTTTTAATGAAACCAATTTATTCCTATTTTGTAAAACAGCAAACATATAATGTTACATTTAGTTAACCTTTGCTTTTTTAAAGAGCAATTGATAGTTTTTCTTAAAACTGAGGTTCTGTTAAAAGTTTATAAGCAATAACTATCTTACCTGGAGTTAATAACTATTGACATCTTTATTTAGAATAGATACTAAATTAGATAGAATCAGATGGTCCAATTTGGACTTCTACCACCTTGAAGAACTTAAGTAACACCAATTTATGAACCTTTAAACTGTCTTCACATTAGCGTCAAACTCTTATCTGTAAAGAAACTGATGGATATTTATACAGGAAATGAAGGCAGGAAACACCAGTGAGCAGAGCACTAGAAAAGTGGTCACAAACATAGTTGCTGTTAAATTAGAAGGTAAGGTGATATAAAACTCAATAAGATACTAAAATATCTATAATATCTTTGCTTTTTTTTTCTTAGTCTGACCAGGAATGCTTTAGCTGTATTATCAAGATCAATGATAGCACACTGCGCTCTCCTTTTCCCACAGAAATATTAATCAGCTTTCTATAAATCACCACTTAAATCAAACAGGAAGATGGTTTAAAAGTATGTTTTGCATAGAAAGATATAACATTTTCCAAATTGCAGTTATTTTAAGAAGGTAAAGCTCTGAACTATTCTTTTAAGTACCAGTCTTCGTTTCCTTCCTTTAGCTTTTTGCGTCAACCAACGCGGTACGGCTGTTCACAAACTTTTCAGACCAACCATTCACAGGGCAAGACAATTAGCCTGATTTTTGCCCCCATCTTCCCCTTCCGACAATTTTAAGTGTGCTCCAATTATGAGGATGGCTCTTATATCAAGCTTAAGAGATATTCCTGTCGTGTGTTAAGAGCTATCTAGTCTGCTTAGAAGGACATTGGGACAATCCGACCTCAAATTGGGGCTTATTCAACATGTTGAATTGTCTTGGCCCAATATCCTAGCATGTGTAGTGTTCCCTGAGGACAAGAAAAAAACACGCCGCCGGTTGAATGTGACGTAAAGATAAGATGAAAACTTCAGCAACACTTGAAGTATCAGGAGCAAACTTTATCAGCAGACCCAACACGTTTCGGCTAGTGGCCTTCTTCAGGATCATGTGAATGTGACGTGTAGCCAATCAGAAAGTGGGGTGAGCGAAACACGGAGAAAAAGACCACAACAACTCACCTCCATATCATAGTGTAGCAAACGTAAAGCCCCTGCTCCTGCTGTCTCCTCTTCGTTAACCGACCAGATCTTACTGACAGGTTTAGCAAGATGTTCCATCTGACATCTGAATGTACCCGGGTGAACCTTCTTCATGTGTGGCGTGTTGTGCTTGTCGTTTGACCGGACACAGCGGACTGTACGAGGAAACCTTCTACAGCTACGATTTGTTATCGTCGTGTGTGGGGTCTCTCAGGTTTTGAAAATTAGCTGACAAATCTAAAATCTGTCTATGAGAACCAGGTAATAGCGGGAAAACAACATGCCAGGGTCCTTTGCCTCAACAAGACTTGGAAAAAATGGGTCAGGTTTAATTTTAGTTCAAGAAAAAAATACAGGAGAATCAATACTGATTTAATTTAGATTTCTTGTTATTGGTTTTGCATCAATGTAAACAGCCTTGTTATAATATCCCAGAGAGCAATGGCTGGTGTTTGTGAAAACGTACATAATTTAAAGTTTATTCACTGCATAATAAGAAATAAAGACCCTATGTTTCTGGAACCACCCAGAAACATAGGGTAAATTATTCTTCACAAGAGAATCTTTAAAAGACAGGTTGCAAAAATATGCTCCTAAGTGTTACTCTCGTCTTTAGAAAACAACATCCCGTTACTTTAAATTACATGTGAGATTTGAGCCTTTTCATGATTCTTTTGTCCATAAACGTTTAAGTGTAACTGCGCTGACGTTTAAACTTGTATATACATATTAAGTACATTGGTAGGAAAAGGTTTGTGTACGGGTATGAGGAGGTATAGATTAGCAAACGGGCAAGAACAACTGCCAGCAAAATGTTTTGTTGTACCACAAGAGTGATTCAGAGAGCATCCTGATGTGATTAGTTCCCATCTTTTAAACAGCAAGCAGTGCATATACCCAATAGTTTTTTTTAATTTATTTTCGATCTGATACGAAACATTTGTTCTACAGCTCGTTCCACTTGACCTCGTTGATATCCTAACACATTGAAAATTTGAATCCACAGATTTAAAATTTCACAATAACAGTTTTGACACTTGAAATGCATGTAATTAAGAGTTTCCAGGTATATTGAAAATAGAAAGACTTGCTTGAAGTACCCTTCCCTTCACTTCTGAGAAATGGTAATTAACTTTAGAGCCCTACAAAGCAAATCCCCCAAATTCACATTTGTCATTTAATTTTCCTACACATGCTCAAGTCAAAAGCTATGAGGCAGACATAGCAGGTTGCCACTGGGCACGTCTTCTAAATTTGAAATAAACAGATGTCTTCCAGAAGACCTCTCACCATGAATTTGTCATGCTTCCTGTAAGTTCCGCTGTCGTTTCAGCTAGCTCTCACTTCTGTAGAGGGTGACAGAGTGTGAAAGGTACAGATTTCACCTTTAAATAAGGTAAACGCTTTATCCAGTGTGAAATTTGGCGCCAGGGGTCGGGAAGCAAACTTGCTGTTGTTTGTTAGTTTCAAAGTAAATCTAACTGTCAACTTCTATGACTTGCACACAATATTTCTGTGACAGACTGCTACCTGGGTAGATGTGTTTACCCAGCGATGAGGAAAGAAAAAACACAGATTTCAAGAGAGCAGCCTTAAATAACACATCTAGTAGTGTTTTTATTCTCGCTGCTCGCTGATAATGCTGCATGTAGCGCTCAGCCGCCTGCCTCGTTCCTGTGAAGGACAGCAATTCCAGGTGCAGCGAGGACCGATGCAAATCAATCACTTTATCTTGAGTGAGGTAATTTATGATGTGCTCGGAGGGTTACGGATTCCATCTCCACCATGTTCCTACTGTCATGTCCCATGTTTAGGACTGTCATCAGTCTTCATCAGGCGGCCCGCTTCACTCCTGCTACCCCCATCTCCAGAGTCTCGATTTATCCCGCAAATAATTGATTATGACAGGCTGCATGCAAACAGAGAGGGAACTAAATGTGATTAATCACTTTGTTCGATTTATTACAGCTGATTATGCATTTTAAGCACCGATCTCACAGCAGATGATCACTGGAGGGGTGCCCATATATTCATTAGACCTTCACCTGGGTCTCTGTGGGGGAAACACACGCTCTCTGGGTCATGCACAAAACTTTTTTCTGCGCTCCTTCAAGGGGGAAAAAAGTAATTTCTGCATATTTCAGCCAATTAGGTTAAAAAATAATAACTTCCTAATTATAAAAAAGAATAATTATTGCCTTTTCTGGCAATTTTAGTCCTTGAATCCTTTGAACTTCACGTCATGCTATTAAAAGTCCAGAGCAAATTGGGAAAGGCTTGTTGCGCCGTCTGACTTTCCTTGATATTCAAAGTAATACAACACCATTCCCTCTGAAAATTGCAAATCAGATCACATAAGCAGGTTCACAAAAAAGCAATTAAGATTCAGTGAAACATGTAATTTAATCAGACAAAAAATGAAATACATTAAGGTTAAGAGTGCAGTATCCAGTCCTTTTTTTCCCCCTTCCCATGCCTATTATTCAAATGAAGTCACCATGCAAGCAGTGATTTGACAAGCACACGGCTGTCTAGGATGACAGACAGCGCAGGCTGATTCAGACAAGAAAATAACCGAGACAAAGCGCGCTTAGAAAATCACCGTCTTCAATAACACGAGGAAATAAGGCGGTTTTACCGAGACGCGTTGTCAAGCGTTCACTTGTTTCGCGGCTGTCTCATTGAGCATTCTGCTGCCCAACTCAGCATCAATTAAAGTTGCCTTACAACAATCTATATTAGTAAAACATGTTCTTGTCGGATGTGGCATTATGTCGATTCTTTCCAAATTACAGCAAATGAAAGGAAAGTAGACAGCAGCTGCCAATATAAAAGGAATAGCTCCACTGCCTTCTAATTGTAACTGTAGACTAGTTAGGACAGTCAATCTGATGATCATCAGTTCTTCTTCCTTCTGCCTGAGTTCACAAAGGTTGAAAAATAATAAAACTGCATATGTGCCTTCAGAGTATTCATTGTCCTACGTGACTCAGGCTGTTATTACATGATGTAGCATCTGTACACAAATGATATACAATCTGAGAAAAAAATGGCGACACATTTTGAAATGTTTCTTGTAATATGACAACACTTCACTTTTCTGTAGACATTTTAATGCAACACTCTTGAGCTGTGCAACGTCAAGTAATCCTTCCTCAAGGCAATACCCTAAAATACTGTCATCTCTACATGTACATAAGTAATTAATAGGTTAATTAAATAAGAATAAAAATTACATTTACTGCTACTCCTAATAATAGTAGTTGTGGTGGTACTACTACTACTATTACTACTAAATGCTAAATAATAATAATAATAATAATAATAATTATTATTATTATTATTGTTATTATTATTATTAATATTACTATTATTATTTTTATTATTTAATCTCATATATTACCAGTTTGCTCTTTGTTCCTTATGCCCACATAGAAACTGGTGGAACAGCTTTTGTCAGTTCTGCTCCTTATAACGGACAGGAAGAAATGACAGGACTGACCTTACTCAGCACTTTGAAATCCAAACCGTAATCTGAGGCTGATTCAATCTCACTCCCTTTTTTTAGCTTCTCTTGGCTGTCCTGATCTCGTTGGTCAGTTTGCTCTTATTCTCGTTTTACAGGGTCCGGCCCTCACTGCTGTAAGCTTCTTCCTTGTTTCTATGCAGCATCCTCAGATGTAAACCATGTTTTTTTGGGGGGAGGTTGGGAGTGACAGTTTCAGCAAGTGCGTCCAGTTCTGTGGCTGAAGCATCTTTTACAACAGTGATCCCTCATGGGATATGTGCTGTCTGTAGTTTCTAAATTCACTAGAGGGGTTGATACAAAATCACACAAACATGTTTAGAATCAGAGCAATGACAGCCAGTGGAAACAAGCGTGAATACATTGTAATTAAGAGGGAGACAGGTGGAAAGCTCAGAGTGACTTCTTCCCTTTCCATACTCCTACCCTCGCTCTCTACCGAGCTATTACCACTTTGTCCCCACCTACTTCTATTAGAGTGTGAGAATCTAGCCTGGCCAGGCAGACAGTTTCACTTTTGCTTTGCTACACAACGTCTGGAGCTGCTCCCACAGAGCCCTCTTTCCTGATAGAGGCATGGGCAGGCTTTATATGCTGAGTGATGAGCTGTCCTAGCACGTTAAAACAAATCTTGCACATACTTACAGACTTCATCGTTTCCTTTGCCAAAACCAGATCCAGGTCCGCTAATGTTTCAAAGGCCGTTCTTGGTTCTTTCCCTTTTACAGAAATATACACCGAGTTGGAAATAACACCGTGTATCCTTAAGTTACAGTGACAAAAACCACAACAATCATTCCCCGTAGTCTTTGAATATTGAATTATATTGCGAAATGTTGACAGCAGAAGTCTGATAGTGGCTTTTTTATGTCACGTCCGCAGTTTCTTTTAAGGAGAAAATACACTGGACAGGTTGCAGCGCGTAAGCAGAGCAAAGCAGCTTTTCATTTTAATCAGTCAATAAATGTACACCAGAAGCATAATGTGTGCATACAACGCGAGTTTTTACGCTACACAATTAGAATTAATTAGATTGCATTATATTGAAGTTCTAATTTCGTATACTCTCCTGTTTGAAAGGGAATAAAAAAACAACATCCTGTGTCACTGTTCACTTCTGAAAGTATCCCAAAAGTTCAGTCTCAGTTCGGCCACAAGGTAGTAGAAGTCACCTTGTTGACACTGTGGATTGATGGGATTCACTCATTTTTGCTGAGCTCTCTTCCTTTCTTCTTTCAACAGTTCGTCAACTCGAGGAAGGGAGGCCAAGGCGCGCCTTCTATTTGGTGCTCTTTCCTTGTAGCGATAGTTCTTTTCAGAGCAGAAACAGGCAGCTGTGAAGCGTACTTTGCAGCGTCTGGTGTAAATTTACACCTTTAAAAACACACCCTTAAGCCGTGCCGCTTGCGTTATGCTTACATTACGTGCCTGGTGTGTTTCCTGCTTTATTGGTTTACTTTGCACCTGTTAACTGACTACCTTCAGCCATATTGAAAAGAGGCAAAAGTTGGTCGGGCTGGCCAGGCTAATCAGAGTCAGATTTATGAGCCAAGTTAACAAAAACAATGAATTTGACTTTGGTTCCACTTTGTTCTCAATTATGTATCATTAAGTATCTTTCAAAAGTTTCTCACCTATATACTGAAATCTTGTTTGTTTTGGCAGATGAGTATTTTTGAAGAATTATATTTATGAGGTCAAATCTCCAACAAAGTTATGCTAGTTTTATATCATTAACAGTCATGTTACATCTGGAGATATTATCAATCGGTTGTGGTTCTGATCACTGTTTCCAAGTCTCATAAATAATGACATACCATTAAATCAATCACATTTTCCAACAGTAAACTATGGCTAAATTCTAACTGCAGGTAAAAGTAGTCCAAATCCACCTTTTTAGTGTCACCCATACCTCACTTCTTCATAACACTCTGAACAGAGTGAAAGTCCCACTTTCATTTAAATCAGCTCTAAGCCAAATTCATATGCCCTCTTAAATCAGAAACACATCAGATGTTTATTAATAAAACCTCAAAAGGAACAGACACTTTGCATTTGTTTAGACTTTTACATCATTGCAGTCTGACAGACTTAAAATGTTGCGACAGAGGAGGCGGGAAGCAGCAAGATCAAATAGAATCAAAGGACGAAACAAGCATGGCAGACATTGTTAGTGGGGCTAGACAACTTTGGTGGCTCTGATTGCACAACTTCAGAAACCATACACACACACACACACACACACACACATATTGTTGTCCACCATAATCTCTTTAAACACACATTGTATGTTTTCTGCGCCTGACGGTCACTTGGGGACAGTAAACCGTTCACCCTGGATTCTGACTGAAGTTGCAATAAACATTTTGTGCAAAAAACCCCAAAAAAACAACCCAGATCTCAGTAATAAAAAGAATCTGAATTAGGCTTCAAGACATGCAATTTCAACACAGCCTATGAGTAGAATAGAGACGGTTATACTTTCAATCATTGCCCGTCAAAGTGGGTACGAATGGTCCACACGGCCATATCTAGTACAAAACATATTTTTGATAGACAAGAGTAGTTGTCTTGCAATCAGAAAGTTGTTGGTTCAATTCCAGCTTCCGTATCTCCCGCAACATGTCAATGTGCCCCTGAGCAAGGCACTTAGCTCAAAGTGTTGGCATAAAATTGTAGTGTGTCCCTAATGTAAAGCGCTTTGAGCGGTCACTACGACTAGAAAAGGGCTCTCTATAATTTCAGCCCAATGCATATATACATGGAGTGTTGGAAAACGGTAGATGTACTGAAGTTGTCGTGGGGTCAACCCACAAAAGCAAAAATTGGAGGAAGGCATGGTGGTGTACACGGAGAGGAGTATCTGGGGCAAACTGAGTCATATGGATAGATGGAAGACTAAAAGAGAAGGCGTACAAGATGGTAAATCTGGTGAGATGTAGGGTTGGAAGATGGTGGAGCTAAGGAAAAGAGAGGAGGTGGGGCTGTAGGAGCCTGAGCTGAAGATGATTGGATTTTTATTGGGAGCAACCAGAATGGACAGGATTAGAGATGAGTATTATAGATTGACAGCTCAGGCTGAATGATGGAGAAGTGGATAATCACAGAGTAGGATCATTGATGTAGGGAGCGAGGATACGCAGAGGGCTGGTGTGACAGAGGAGGCTGGTAGGGATATGGTGAGCTGAAAGTAGGTGATCCCTCTATAAGAGCTGAAGGAGGAGGAAACAAGCATTCAATGCAGTCCCTCCCTCACCACAATCTGCTTCCAAAGCTTTAGGCAAGAATAGAATATTGCCTTTTCGAGCTTACTGGCTGCCTCTCTTTGTTTTGTTTGTATGCTTTTTTTTTGGTTTGGCAAGCGTTTATTTTTCTGAGATGTCAGATTTGATTTCTTTTCAAACATTTTTATTTTTTATTTTAATAAGGTCAGAAATCATTGCTGGCTACTTGAGTTGATTTCTTTCTATTCAGCCCTCCTTTTGTTGTGGCTGTTGATTGTATGAGTCGAAGTTTTATTCTGCTGAAACCCACAATTACAGAACACAGAGCTTTGCATTGACCATAACATGTAACTCTAACGGTTACCTAACGATTTCATCATTTTTATAATCATTTATCTCCTCCGGCATTGGAGAGAAAAGCAGCCTGACACTATAATAAACTCTCTTATGTCTTTCTGTAACTTATCTTTGTGACTTAGCAACTAAATACTGCACTGCTTCCAGTGAGACAAGCTTTGTATCCCTTTGTCAATATAAGATTAGCGCTAAAGGATTGCTGCGATTCCACCATGGTTTTTGTTTTCTTTTTTTAAAAATAACTGGCCTTCGCTAATAGTCCACTGTGTGCAACGTGTGTACAAGACTGAAAACACCAATCTAGACTGCTCTGTGCTCTTTATGAAGCTACTTGTGGCGTTTTTCTACCTTTCCTACCTTTCACAAGTTTCTTAATAGGAGTTTAGTGAGAGAAGCAACGCCTTTTAGAAGTATTGAGGGTTATTTTTACATCACAAATCTAAACAGTGTGGCTTCTATTTGTAGTCATCCTCTTTTAATCAAATAACCCAAAATCAAATCTGGCCATATAAACTGCCTTCAGATGTCACCTCATTAGTCAATGGAGTCCACCTGGGTGTAAATTATATATATATATATAAGTAAATTCAACTGTTCTGGGAAAGGCTTAGAGGCTTGTTAGAGAACATTGGCGAATAAACAGCATCATGAAGAACAAGGAATTAAGCATAAAGTGCGGGGAGAATGTTCTGGAGAAGATTAATGTGGCAGAACTGCAAACCTAAAAGGACATATTCAGCCACATAAGATGGCAGGCTTGGCTAACTGAGTGTTATTCAGGTAAGTACTCTGGAGGAGCTGCAGAGATCCATGACTGGTGGGAGAATCTGTCCATATAACAACTGTTTGCTGTCCACTCAGTTCTGACCCTTATTGAAGAGTGGCAAGAAGGAAGCCATTGAACGAAGATCATGGGAAGTCCTGTGTACAGTTTGTTCATAGGCCATATAGGCGAAACAGCAAGCATGTGAAGGAAGGTGCTCTGGTCATATTAGACCAAAAACTGAAACTGCTGGGCTGCAGGGAAACTATTGTGTGGCAAACAAACACTACAAGTCTTTCCACCTAAATCTCGAGTCAAGCCAAAGTCCCAAATTTGAATTTCAAGTTTTAAAGTAATTTGAGCACTTATGTAATTTAATCTGAGTAATTATTATTCTGAGATCTTTTAAATTATTTTAAATAGTTTTTATTTTGTTTGCCAGAACAATCAGCAAGAGGAAGAGCAATCCAAGATTGTCTAAAAACCTGTGCTGATGTCGCGTTTCTAGAGTAAATATAAACCAAAAGAAAGAAAAAATCTAGTAAAATTTAGAAAATAATGAGCAAACTGGCTTATTATTTAAAAAATAACAGACTGTCTATACACAATTTCAAAAATGTTCTGCAACAGTACAAAGCAGCATTTACAACACTGAGTAACATGAGATGTGATGCTATTGGCCACCTCGCAGGCACTGAATGTTTGTAGTTTAGGGCCAAAGTACTGAAAGTTGCCATGTATGCATTGGAACCTGTGACTTTCCATGGTCCATGATTGAAAGAAAAAAAATTAGTTATTGCTTCATTAGTTCTGTTTGTCTTTATCGGCATAAGTTTAAATGTCAGAAGGAAGTTAGGGACTGTTTTCTTCTCTATTTTACCCATTTAGCTCATGTTTTCCTAACTCAAAAGTATTTCTCTTTGATCGCCTTGTAGTCTCTGCAAGCAAATTAAATTATATAGAATCTGTCTCTGTTGTATTGGATGTGAAGATTATGAGAATTTACAAAAAGCCTGCTGGGAAATTTATTCATCTACAATTAACTGATTAAAGAAATGTATAAGCGACAGTAAAAGCCAGAGGATCACGTGAATATTTTCTTCAATTTCATTTAAACAGGCATTTTGTGTCTTAGAAATGTAGATGTGAAGAAAAAAAAACAATGAAATATCTTTTATTGTCCTTAAAGCTAACTATAACACTGAAACTGTCCCAACATTACGTGTGGCTTCTTAATTAAATCCAGATTCTGAAGACAAAGAATACCGGGATGTAAAAGCATCTTTATTTTTTAAAGAGGTTTCTCTGTATCTTGGAGCATTTTGTGCCGGGTTTCTCATCCACCATAGTGGCCAAACATTTCTGGCAGCTCCGTCAACCTGTACTAATGCTGGCAAAGCTGCTGGCAGCCCTTGCGTTGCAGTCTCCAGACTGCAAAAATCATACTGAAAGTTCCTGGACATTGTTGTACAAAGTTATGCTTTGAAGTAGCCTCCCAGTTGTTTGGGCGATGCGTTACGCAACTTGTTTTATTTTTCCCAAACTAGCACACGCCTCTTGTAGCGGGGGATGACAGCACATCGCCACAACCATCATAATCTTTGTTGTCATCGTAAGTTGCAGAAGAGGAGCCTGTAAACAGCACGGTAGTTGCAACGTGCTTGTTGTAGCAGCAAGAGGAGGACTTATTGGCAAACGTTTGGGCGGTGGGCTGGATCACACACCTGGTACAGTTCCATTGCTGTGCACCCCATGAATTTCCTTTGTAATACACTATTATGTTTGGTGAAAGACATCATTTCTTTTTAAGTCAAAGGGTTCAAGTCAAAGTGGAGTCCCAAGTCATTGGTGTGGAGTCCAAGACAAGTCCAAAGTCTACTATGATCCAAAGTGTCCAGTCCAAAGTCATTAGGTTTGTGACTTGAGTCTGACTAGATTCTAAGTCACATGACTCAACCTCTGCTCTCAGGTACCATAGGGCCTTGAAAGAGTATTCTTACATCATGATGTTTTTTTAATTTTTTTTAAACATTATAACTACAATACTGGTTGTATTGTGTGGATATTTTATCCTGAGGGTGAACCATTGCGGCAGCTTCATGCTGTGGGGATGTCTTTCTTCAGCAGGAAGAACCAAGCTTCACAGAGTTGATGAAAGCTGGATGGAGCTAAATATAGGGCGATTTTGGAAGAAAACATGTTAGATGCTGCAGAAGCCTTGAAACTGGGGTGAAGGTTTACCTAAACGGCTCGACTGAGCTCCACCTGTTTGCAAAGCAGAATGGGCGGAAATCTCTAGATGTGTAAATGTGGTGGACACAAACCCCAAAAGACACAGCTGCATTTGCAACTAAAGAGGACTGAATACTGAATATTAAGTCTTGGGAACTAAATAAAAATGCTTGCAATACTTCAGATTTTTACTGGAAAACCTTTTTGAAAACCACATCCCCTTCAGCGTCACCGTTATTCACGTCTTTGGATTGGCATCTCCTGTTTTTACAAAGCCCTTTTAAAATATATTAAACTTTGTGTTTGTAATGTGTTTTTTCTTGGGTTTTGTTCCTAAAATGTGCTAGTTTTTCATATGATAAATGTTTTAATATATTCAGCTGCAATATATTACGGGAAGTCTTGGACTATAAATTCAGAGGTTGTTGAAAGCATAAGGGAGGAAAAAAGCTTATCCTCTCTCTTGAATGCTCCAGACTGCTGATCTAGTAAGTCTATGAAGTCTGTCTTGAAGTCAAGTCGTATTCCTCAGAGTCTGCCACAAGGAGCCAATACTTAGTCCCATCACAATGATAGATGGAGGTATAATCACACGCTGACACTCTTGACTGCGAATCTCACTCGGAAAATCACTTGAGTCAGCGCGATTGATCATGCATTTTTGGAGGCTGGATACTTTGGAGAACTTAGTTTGTGACAGATTTCCTTTTGTGAGGTCAGTCTGCACAAGCTAATAGCTGCTTCATCACCACAGTGACCCACCTCGCAGACAGCAGGCTGTATGATAAGAACAAGTTAAGGTTAAAAGGATTTTATGAGATGACCCTGTGTGCTCCGCTCGCGTACGTCTGCCAGCCCCTGACAGAATTATGGATTTAGTAAAGACTGGAAAAATACAAAAAGCAAAGGGAGAACTTGAAGAATGTCATTCTGCAATGTCAGATTGCATCTTGTACTCTGATTACAAAGTAAATCAGCAGTTCAAAAAGATTATCATGGTCAAAATGTTTTCAGTCAGCCATTCTTCTTTGACAACTGGACCAATTCACTGTCAAGCTTTAAAGGAAGAGTTATTTTACTGCATCCAGAAATCAACACCCATTCACACATGTTAACTGTGTTAACTGTGTTAACATGTGTGAATATTTTACAGAAGCCAAGAGGTGGGGGAGTAGTCACCCTTCCTGTTGGATTGCATGTGTCCCCTAAAGGCCTTGACTGTGAATGATAAAAAAAATTGTTTTTTAAGTGTACAACTTGCACAAATCAAAGCGCATTTGCAAAATAGAAGCTACCATTCATTCAAGAGCACAAGCACTGAGATCAAAGGCGAGTGAGAAGGCGGCAAACCTGGCAAAGAAAACTGCTCAACCCCGTGAACCCTGGGAGATCTTCGAAAACACAATTAATAGCAAAAGAGCAACATGTCAATCAAAGCCTTGTGTTTAAAAAAAGGAAAATATGTGCCTTGTTTTTAGCAATTAAAGACAGCAGCAATATTTATAACTTTGCTTTGGTTGTACTAGATAACCCCTGTTCTTTTTTTTGCTGTCTCAGTGCTGCCTTTAGATTTATTTTATTTCAGTCTGGGTGTGTTGTGTCTTATTTTCCTTTTTGCTCACCGTTTTTTAATAAATTCTAAGTTCCAGTCAAGGGCAAAACAAGTCACTGAAAACAGCCACCGAAGACAAAGGACATTTTACAGGGACTATCCATGTGAGCATTTGACTCATTGGATTACTAAAATCATTAAACTGAATAAAAGCCCTTGCCATTCAGCTGGGCTCCCTGCAGTGTTTCACCTTGACTGCTTGGCAGTGAGGTGTTCTCTGTCTTGTTGAGAAATGAGAAGAGGTTAGTTTCGGTACGTGCGGCCCTCGACAAACCCCTTCTGCCGGCCGCCACGGCTGCTTTGCTCAACACCATTGATTACCTGATGCAAGCAAAAGCCAAGTGAGCTGCTCTGATTATTAATCCCAGCACTGCCCTGCTCTTAAACAACACCGCCCCCGTCTTTTCCTTTCCTTTTGCTCCCTTCCCATCTCTGGCATATATTGAGGTAATAGGGCCGTGGGCTAAATGAGGCCCGGGTGATGGAGGATTTACAAAGCAGGGTTATTCACATGCGAGGTCAGAGCGGGTGGGGTGGGGGGGAGGCGTACGGGATGCTGCAGCTTCCAATCATTTGATAAGACTTTCATATTTTCTTGAATACTTTAAAGGCTTTGGAAGGAAATTCCCACCAAAATCAATATTTCATGCCAAGGAAGAATTTCTTAACCGAGAAGTGCTCCTATGCTGATTTTGCGACATTCCGAGTGATGGTAATGCTGGGGCAGATTCAGAACTCTACTGCATATGTTTAATAATTAAAAAAGCATTCAATGAAAATCTATACATCCAGTGTACAAACACATCAGAAAACATGTATTGTTTAGGAAATTCTGCAGGAATGACAAAAAGCACAACTATGCTGTGAGCAACTTTAAAACAGTAATCTCTTTTCTATGCCCACTTAATTGTGGCAGGGTGACTGGAGTTTCTGAAGCCTGTGTCCAAGGATAAAGAGGTGAGAGGTGGGGGACACCCTGGGTAAGTCTCAAGTCCCTAGCAGGGCCTACATAAAAAAAGACCATGACTCTTCCCACACTCCATCACACTTATGTGATTTAAATCAGACTAAATGTTGCCTGTTCTGGACCAGCCTGTTTACCAAAATAATTTCTCTGACCTAAATGCCAGAATGTTTAGTGGTCATTTATTTCATATTTTTTTATATTTTCTTCCACTGTTAAAGGCTAGACGATGATGCCATAGCTTTTGGAAGTAACACTTTTCAGGAGAAAAACAGGTTCTGTGCCTGTTATAAGCAAAAGTTATAAGCAGAGCTGAAAAGGTGTGCTGAAAAGATGGCCTATACGTATAACTCAATTCCTACAGTTCAACAGGCAATTCTACCTACTACTTACTCATTTTGTGTAAAATGCTGAATTTGAACAATCATTAAAAATCTCTTAAATCTCTTTAGCGGCAAAAAAAATATTTTTTTGTAATCCTAACTGACCTAAAGAAAGGAAAACTCTATGTTCATTCAAGATTAGACAGCGAGGAAAAAAAGGCTGAGTGTAATGTTATAGTTTATGCAAATATCTGGTTTAAATTGTAGAAGTTTTTGGTGAGAAAACTGGAGCTCCTGGATTGAAGCAACAAATGCACGAGGAGGATATGCAAACTGCAAAACAAAGACAGCCCCCTGACTCAGACCCAGTTCATCCATGTCCTGGGCATTTTCAACCTTTCTAAGTTTCATCTAGTGTAATTCAGAAAAATTGCTTAATGGCATTTCATGATATCCCCATTTTGTAAAGGAGTGACGATCAGCTGTTACAATCTTGATTTTAATTGTTTTCGGGGGCGAATAACATTACTCTTTAGCCTTTATAGCAGGAAAAATCGATACTGCACAAATCAATGTTTTTCTCAGTAAAAATATTTCTAAAAGACCTGTTGACATAAAGTGCATACAAGACGTTAATAACAACCCAAGTGATCCACACATACTGTTGGGAGAAATCAATATAAACAAGTTCATAATTGCTGTGTAAAAAAACTAGACTGAGCAGGATTCAACACACTTAGTGGAAATTATTTGTTACTTAAAGAACTGACATCACAATGGTTGGTAATGACATCTATTGTGGGAAAAAAGTTAGAATCCCCAATGCATCCTTACTTCAATTGCAAGACGTTAGCCAGTACTATTTGCTGATAGAAAGTGCCACACCATGATGCTCCCACCTCCAAACATCAGTTTTGGCACGGTGTTTCTGAAGTTATGTGCAATACAATTCCTCATTCAAACCAAAAAAGGTTAAAAAAAAAAATAAAACAACCGGACTGTTGTTTTATTTTTTAACCTTTTTTTGGATTGATCATGATCTGGATGACTGAGAATCTTCACCAACACATCCTCATCCAAACATTAGCTGCGGGCGTATTGATCTGAAGATCGATAGTTCAAATAGAAAACCTTGTTTCTTGTTGTTGATCAATCCCAGCGTGAGATGATCGATACGTTCTTTGTCTCCGTTTTCTAGCTTCGGTACGTTTCTTCAACACCATGGAGACGTGGACTTGCCGGCGTAAACAGTCTCTCGTCTACACTCTGCTTAGCTCTGCCCCCTCCTCAGCTCTGCCGGTGGCGCTTCCATGTGACTCTGCATGCCCGAGTTCAGCTGAGTCACACATGGAGCAGATACTGCAGTGAGTCAGTGACAGCATAGCCCTCTGTACCTATTCGACTGCTACATATTAAAATGTAGGGAACTGGAGGCTGTAGAAGGAGTCGGTTCACCACTGCAGTAAAACCAAAAATGAAAGTTTTAGGCATATTAAAACACATAAAACTGAAAACAACCAGCTTCAAAGTAAAAAATGAAGCAAGAGAACAGGGAAACCTCTTAGAGACGCTCCTGGTAGAGACAGAAGTTACTGTGGCTGGGACTATCCAGGCTGTTCCTTTAGTTGTTAAAGTGTGATGCATCTGATTTTCCAATTTATTACGCTCTGATAACCATCAGTTGAGGTGAAATGTACAAGCAGTCTGCGTACCTACCCAGGATACATTGACATTCAAATAATATATTCATCCATTTATAATATGTTTGAATAATTATTTAATTGTAGATGAAAAAATTTACTTTAAACCTACAACATGATATAGGCTGTGTAATCATTTATTATTTACCTTAGGTGTGGAGACCTGATAAATACATACCGACATCTGAACAGCCGTCCATTTTTCATACCCTCTCATCCATACAGGGTCACAGAGGATGGTGTGTGTGTGTGTGTGTGTGTGTGTGTGTGTGTGTGTGTGTGTGTGTGTGTGTGTGTGTGTGTGTGTGTGTGTGCGTGCGGTAAGGGGGGGCATCTCCAGTGGCTAGAGGCCAGGTACACCCAGGACAGGTCACCAGTCTCACAGGGCAACACAGCACACATCCCAGGGAACCAGGCACACACTCACACCTGAAGGCAGTTTAGAGACCAATTAACCTAATAGTCATCTTTTTGTGGCAGGAAGACAGAGTACCCGGGGAGGGCACAGGGAAGACGTTCAGGTTCTTGTGAAGTTCTCTTTGCATGATCCGTGCCTCTGGTCCTCTGGTTATAGTTTTGCCACCCACGTTAAGACTTCTGATGTTGGGGCTGGTTTATGGTGGAAGAATATTCATTTGACTTTTGGATTTTGACCCTCATGGGTCTCCCTGCAGCATTTAAAACGTTTCTCGTTGTGTCTGTAACTAATACCCATCAGTAAAATGCTGCAACATTAAAGTTGCAAATGATTTGAGAGAGGTTGCTGCTCTTCTGTCATTAACCGCTGCTCCTTGTTAGGCTACCATACTTAATTTATTGACTTATTGTTCACATTTTTTCTTCCTTTTTTGCTTTGTGAGGAGTAATTGGGTTGTTACAGACATTTGGTGCAGGTTTGATTCATAAACTCACTGACGGATATTTAAAGATAAGACACGTTGACAGGTCCCTGCCGGATTTGCTGTCCTGCACCTTATACTTTTCCCCTCCTCATTCAGGCTGTTTCGGCACTCTGGCCTGCTCGTTTTACCCTTGGGTTCTCCAACCTAATGAAACTAATTTCTGTATTTTGACTCATTATCTTCATCTTTGAAAACACGCACAGCAGTTTTCTTCGTTATCTGCAAGGACATTGTTTTGCCACCTGTTCCTTTTTCTGTTTCTGCAGCCATGTACCATTCCTCTTTGCTCGGTCGCTCACCCCAGCTCCTTGAGTCAAGTTCATAGGCTTATTAAAACCCGTTTGTTCTTCACCAGCTTTGCTTCTGAGTGCTCCAGCATTTCGGTCCTTACTTTTATCCGGCCCCACAGCTCATGCCCTCAAAGAATTTCCTGTTTTACTTATTACTCGATGACAATATGTAAAAAACAAAACAAAAAAAACATCGTTCTGGGATACAGCAGTGGAAATGAAAGCGATGTCGTATAAACATCTATTCCATCGGAACATGTGTAGGCTTTCACCAATTGTTGCGTTAAAGGAGGGGGAGTAAAAGCAAACCCATTATTTTCAGGCCTGCATCTTTACTCCAGGGAAGGCACCTCCAACACACACATCAGCACAATGTGGTTGTTGCATGTCCTCAAAAGCGCAGTCAAATATGAGTTCTGTGACACCTACACATCATGTGGAGGATACACCTACTGTGAGGAAATTTCACACCAGGTAATTATCTGCTGTTTCTCCCGCGCCTTTGGGAGGAAGGTGGGTGAGGCCGGCTGAGCGAGAGAAGGAGCGGCTGAGGGGAGCAGGGTTTTCCTCCCACCCTCAGGGTTGAGGGTGAAAATTACACAGCCCTCCTTGGTGGGCTTGAAGAACCACCAGACCTCATCAAGCAGCGGGTGAGCTCTTCTTTGCATCTCTTCCTCAATGTCGTACTGTACCGTATAAATAGAGCTGTGTGGTGGCGCCAGTCGCATCTCATTTGCTGTGTTGTGTTTCAGAGCACCTCCGCTGAGATGCAGGGCACAGAGCGTGGCTGGGACAAAGCAGAGTACTGGTAATTGACACAAGTCTCCGCGACATGTTCAGCCCCGGCCGGGGACCCATCCGTGGACCCGTCAGTGATGTTTTGTCTGCAAGAAAAGAATTTGAAAAATGCTCTATTGCTTTTCTTTTTTAAGTTGACGAAGAAAACAATCTGAGTAATGCCAATTAGT
The DNA here is from genome assembly GCA_037039145.1 of Fundulus diaphanus. Classification (NCBI taxonomy): domain Eukaryota; kingdom Metazoa; phylum Chordata; class Actinopteri; order Cyprinodontiformes; family Fundulidae; genus Fundulus; species Fundulus diaphanus. The sequence continues at coordinate 48,443,350 of CM073122.1, forward strand.
TTGTCATCGCGATGGTGAAACATATGAGAGGGAAGGTTAAAAGAAAATACATCCCTCTTTCTGTTTTGAGGTTTTACGTACCAAGAGATAGCTACATTTATCTGGTCCATACCAAGTTCTAAAAGCGTCATATTCCATGCTGTCTTTGTGTTAGAAAAAAAAATGAACCTAAAGTAAAAAGCCATTTGTGGAAAACCAAGCACAGTTCATGATTTAATCTATTGTAGAGTCGTGTTTAGCAGCTCTACCCTTTATAGGTTCAGTTAGAAGGTCTGGAAGTGTTGCTTTGTTTTATTTAGGTTTGCAGAATTTGTTTTGGGCATCGCAGCTCTTGTGTATTGAGGTTTGGCCACCACCAAAAGGCCTTTTTGAGACCACTCCACTTAGGTGAACAAAGGTGGGTTTTATTTCTACCATGTCCAGATCGGTGCTCCAATTGGAAGGGATCTAAGGGCCAAATATGGAAAGATTCCCCAAGAACTGTGAATGCAAGCCCTATATATATATATATATATAGGATATATAAGCATTTCAGACAGTACAAACACCTGCTGCATCTGGGGGTTGTTATCACTCAGGAAACATCTCTGACGTAGGTATGGCTCTCAGTCAGCCTGGTTTCCAGGAAGTTATTTTTTTTAAAGGGCCATGTCCCCGATGGCATGGTCAGATCGTTGGCTCTTGCTTGGATAAACGTTGTCAAGGTGCCTCACAATTCATGTCAATCCATCATTTATATAAACTACAGGTACATAAGTGATGTAAAAACGACTAGGAAAATCCCTCTAAAAGCAGTAAGGCCCAACCCAACCCAGAGTTCAGCTGCTGGATTATTGGTATACTGTGATTGATATCGATAGAATATTGGAAAATGATTGAAGCAACAGCTCAGTGCTCGTAAAATCAACAAAAGTTTAAAGGTTTATAATTAGAAGCGGATATTTGAGAGTGGTTGGAAACTTTAGAGCTTAAAGTTGTTTTATCTGGCAGAAATCCACTCTATCAGGGCCAGTAGCCTTCCCCACGGCTTTCTCTGCAAACACTGTTCAAACTTTTTTCCATCACAGGTGAAGTCTCAACAACTGATTACCGCCGAAGTCCTAAAATGAAAAAAAACAAAAAAAACAAAACATTTTATCAACACCCTTAGTTTCACTCTTACTTTGGCCATAACATACCCCCAAAAAACTCCCACAGACACAGTTTAACAGTTTCTTTCCTGCGGCCTCTGAGCCAGCGGAGGGTTAACAACATCCAGCTCCTTTATTAGGTATACGGCAGGGCCAGAAGAGAACAGAACAATAGAGGCCTCTCCAGCTTCTCAAGAGGCTTCCAGCAAAACATGGATTAGGTGGAGATTATTAAATGTCAGCTCTTAAGACAAATACTTTTTACAGCCTCAAAGTAAATCAATACTACTTATCTTTGATAAAAAAGGCAGAGAAGAAGTGCCAGCATAACAGCCTGACAGCCTCGCTCCGGCTCTCGTTCTCCTGCAAACCTTTACTAATCAAATTGGAACATCCCATAGGACTGGTTTCCAAATTCATTCCAGCGTATCGGGGGCTATACATTCACACATGCAGTGGGTCCCAAAGGTTTACACAACCCTGTTAAAATGCCATGTTTTAGTAAATCTAATCATTTTCCAAATCTAATGTGACAAGTACCCTGTTCAAGTCAAGTGGAAAACAAATAAAAATCACTTCGAAGAAAAAAGAAAAAACTTAAAAATGTGTATTGAGGTGTGTCCCCTTTAATGAAACACCTTTTGATTGAGTTTCAGCGTTCAGTCTTCTTGCATTTACACCTGTCATCGATTACAGTAAATCGGATGAAATCAGCTGTCCAAGGAAGATTTTCCCAGCGTTTACATCTTTAACTAAAAAGATGCACATTTAGCAGAACGTGTACAATGGATGAAAGGAGTCTTATTGTGGAAAGACACCAGTCAGGAAAGGATAGAAAAATATATAAATATATATTTTAAACCATAAAAATGAATCATTGCAGGTGAAACATTTAGCCTTCATTGTTAAGAACGTGTCAGAATCCCACATCTTGTGTCGGTGATATTTATTGACTCAACCTTGCAAAATTCTGTCCTGATCCCCAGGAGTTTGATTTGTTTTAGTTTTATACCTTGGGATCGTCTGCTACTGTTTAATTCACCTTTGTAGTGTTGCTTATTTTTCAGTCCGTAGATTCCTTCTTTTTTTCCTGTCAGTGCATTCTGTGCATCATGGATGTAGCTAGTTTATTCTTGCTTCCATTAGATCTTGTTTCCAATCTTGCCTGTCTTCTCTCTTTAGTTCAGTCATTAGTGGGTTTATTTAGTTGTAGAGACTGTATATTTATTGTGGGATTGATTTTTGTTTTTTTGGACTCTTGCTAGGTTCTGTTTTTGCTCCTTGTCTCTGTCAGATCATTACTGTCACTCTCCTTCAGCTCATTACTGGCAAGTCTTTACCTGTGCTAATTACTCTCCCCTGCCTTCCTCTCTGTTTCCTCCCCCATATTAGCTACCGGTTCCTTGTAATAACCCTGTTCTCGTCTGCTCCTTGTTTGTTTCCCAGTCCTCGCCTACCCAGTCCGTAAGTTTGTCATTTTGTTCTGAATTAAAATATTCTTCAAAATATCCTTCACCGTGCATCTCCTAGGCTCTTTTCGGCAACTTTTGGTCCATCAGCAAACACCAAACTCATGACGAATTCTCCAAATCAGTCAGATTTTAAGGACATCTGATGTCCACAGTCATTTTCAAATGACCCAAAGAGTTGTTCTTTTTAATTATTTTAAATTTAGTTCGGACTCAAGCTTGGTCATTACAAAACTGCAACCTTCCTCTCTCTCTCTCTCTTTTGATTTGGACTGAGATTGATGGGGAGAATAACATCCCTCTTCATCCTCACCTTTCAAGCCAACAGCTGGTGGTTTAAACTTCTGTCTCGTCTCTTCATCCAATATGGAGAAGCTTCCAGTTCTGGTGATATCAGCATTTTGCAGTATTTTGCTATTGTTTTGTTTTGCTTTTCTTAGGGGGCTATTTCTTGACCAGGACTGTCCTGGTCAAGAAAGCAGGCCACACTATCAAGTTTTACGGACAGATATATCAAAACAAACAAACAAAAATACATTAATAAATATATATCAAAACATATTTGAATTGACAGATGTGCACAGTTCAGGGATGAAAATCGAGCAAAACATCTGCAAGCATGCGTCTGACATCAAGCCATCCAGCATTTTCATAAAAGCCTCCATATCATGTAGCTAAATGGTGCAATGAGCAAATGATTCAGCTAAGACAGAGTCACTCTCACTCAGGGCAGGTGTCTTTCCATAAAGACTGGACCCTGAAATGGAATCAAACGGGGCTTTAAAGAAAGTATTAGCTTAATTTACTCACTTAAGCAATTCGTTTAATTGCCACTTTTTTTTTGATTTCCTCATCTTTTATAAATATTTGTTTTGCATTTGAGTTTAATCAAACCGGGTTCGTGTCACATTACAGGTGGAAGAAGTGTTGTTCCTTGCAGAAGCATGTTGTTTTAAGAAGGCAGTGTGCATTTTTGAGAGCCACTGTGTCTGTTAATTTTCTGGTTAATTTTCCCCCTAATCTCTTAACCTGATTGTCCTAGTTTCTGGATTTTTATTGTGAAGCAACAGTTATATAGGAGACCTTAAACCTTCTTGAAATCTCTCTGATGTGCTACACCAGATGCACAGTATCTCTTTTTTTTGTTGAAAAAAAATTGAATAAAATCAACACCTTCAGAACATGTTTGTCTTTCTCTTGCTTGTTTTTCTGTCTGGCTGTTCAAACGTGCGATGTTCAGGTGTATATGCCTTCGCTCTGTATACGCACACCTTTAGCTCTCTCTCGGCACTAATGCCAATGACTCCTCTGAAGATTCTGCTTCATGCTGAAAAATCCATTTGCTCAAAGGCTCTCCGATTGACATGGGCAAATATTGATGGTAAACAAGCCAATCAGAACAGAGCTGCGATGGCTGTAAGGAGCTCACTTGCAGACCTCATCTTTTTGCTTTCAAAGAAAGAAAGAAAAAAAAAAGCGCAGCGAAAACGCTTCGCTGTGTCGATCGGTCATTACTCCTGCGATGATGTGGGCTTGGATGGTCTGAAATGCGGTCTCAAACAGAGCGTGTGCTGGTTCTGCGCCTTTACTCTCGGTGTTTGTGCGTGCATACATTTTTATTTATTTTTTTTACAGTTTGTAGTTTGCCCTTAGTGCTGTCACAGTGTCTGCATCCAAATCATAATTACAATGTAATATCACGCGTAAGGCAGTGCCCCCACTGTTGTTTCACTTTCCCCTCCTCTTCCGTTCTATGAATATCAAATGGTCTCACGCTGAGCTCCGAAAGCTGCACAGCTCCATCTCAGACACACACTCGCATGGATGTGTGAGTGGGGAGTAGGGCGGTTTGGTTGGATTGTTCATTCCTCCTCTGGCTCTGACAGGAAGAACCAGCAGCAGGACCTCGGATCTTAAAACACACATACTTTTCCCACTGATCTCTTCTTACTGCTGTCCGGGCAGGACAACCTTAACGTCCTATTCAGTTGTCCTTTGTAGGGCGTGTTTAATGTTTCTTATTCATGTCACGTCACCTGCACAAGTCTCAAATGCAGAGTTGCAGGCTGTATGCCAGATTTTTTGGTAGGTCTGTCGTAGCAAGAAGCTAGGCTGTAGTTGTGTTTCTGGCACAGCAAAGAAGGCAATCGTTCATTTAAAATAGTCTGTGTAGAAAATCTGTAACCATATTCAAGGTGTTGAAGCATATAGGTAAAAGGACCCTTTTGAACATTAACATGTATGGTTACCATGTGAGCACACATTGTGTTTATAAGTAAAGAGGAAAAATTGGTCTTTTAATTAAATAACGGTTTTGAAGCCACAAATCAAATGTTCCAGTATACCACTCTTTTGGTTTAAAATCTTTGCTGTGTAAACATTCATCAGCTGTGTCAATTTGCTGCCATCATTTTTTATTAAACAGTTCACACCAGAGGTGTCTGGTTGTCGACTGATACTTTAAGGCGCAGTGCCCTGCAATCCCTGGCAAATCTGTTCTAGATAGGAGCGGTGGTAGGTTCTAATAAAACTCTCAACTTCTGAAATCTGGTCGCTTATTGTGTCTTGGCACACCTCAGCAAAACGTGTCCAATGTGTTTAAAAGCACTAACTGCTGAACCTTTATTGATGTGCTTTGCCACAAAACTCCTGTTACCAACAGTTTATCCAAATCCGTCCGGTTGCTCATAAAGGAAGTTGGCTGTTTGCAAAGACGTGGCATGAAACTGAAGGAGCACGATCCATTAAAGAGGCATTACTTGCGAGCAAGTACAGGAAGCCAACTCAGGCTTTACTGATGCTTCAAAAGTGATCTTTCACTCACTTAAGAATTTATCAAGCTTGAAAATAGGTATCAGGGCCCTTCTCCTGCCACGGCTGGGTTTTCCATAACGACCCAGAAGCAACAAACGCAGAGGCTGCATGACAGTAAAAGGTGTTTTATTGATAGGACAAAGTACAGTGGAATATGGTGAGGGGTGAAATGGATAATGGCCGGCTTGGACTGAGAGGCAAACAAAGGGAGACAGTGAGCAGTGTCATTTTAATCTCCATCTTAAAGGAGAAGTCCGGTCAACAAGGAAAAATCAGGGGATCATTAGCTATGCCTAAAACTAATACGTTCGTGGTTATTTAATGAATTTAGCGTTAATCAATAAGAAAAAAAAAGCATAAATTGTCGTCTGGATCACTGTGTATGGGGGCGGACATTACTGCCCAAATATGGGCAGTAATGTCCGCCTGACATCACATCCTGTGACGTAACATTGCGGAGAGCCGACAGCAGCTCTCCGCACTTTACAAGCAAACTCAATAGGAGCTGTTGTACACAGCTGCGATCAACATCAATTATTTTGGATTTCCAGAGGACTTCACCATTGAAATTGGCGAGAGCGATTGTTAAAGCAACAATGCTCACGTGCATGGCAGTTGGATGTAACAATACATCGGGTAAAAGTGGAAAAAACATTAGTTTTTTCACCTTTCCGATTCATCATCCACCATGGACTGTTTTGCTGGATTACCAACGTGTAGAGGGAGGATTTGCCATCGTGCTTCTGGCCAGAGAGAAAACATGTCGTCTGTAGCCAACATTTGGAAGAAGAATGTCTTCAAGATGACATGAGAGCAAGACTTTTCGGTAGGTTTTTCTTTTTTATAATGTAGAATTTGCTGGAACATTTGTTTACCCGATCAGAGCGGTGGAGGGATACGACACACTTAGAAAGTATGCTGACTGTTGTGAAGCCCACTTATTTTATGCAACTTTGGTCTTATTTTTTCTAAAGTCACTTGTAACTTTCATGAGTTGTGGGTTGCAGGTTTTTTGGGCTTGTTTCTGAAAGTGAAGTCGATTGTTTGGGGTCTAAACCAGTGGCGTATTTAGGCCACTTGAGCACCCCTAAATCTTAGCTCAGCACCCCTGAAAAATTACTGATTCAGAGTATTCCTGCGTGTCAGTTCACTCTGCCAGACGTGCGTACATGCACAGGTTCGCCCGGAGTGCCTCCGTTTGAAGCGCTCGGCGTTCCCACGGTGTCATTTCAGAGCTGCTGTGCGCAGCTCGACTGCCTGCTTTTTCTTTCCTGTCCCTTTAAATCTGCAGCACATGTGACTGTGCTGTGTGCTGTTTAACTCCACTCTCATTGGTTGTGCTGCCTTAAATTCCGCCTTCCCTCTTCCTGATTGGCTGTTTTCTATTGCGTGTGTGTGCGTGCATGTTCGTGCGTGCTTGGAGCGCGAGATTTAAGTTTTGATTCATACTAGGATACTGCCGTCACCACAATTAATATTAGGCTACGAAACTAGTCCCAGTTAAGAAACTAAATATTATCTGCACTAAAATAGGTAAAAGCTGCTGAGCGCAGTTCTGAACAGAAGCAGGAGAGAGAGTTTTGATTTGTTGAACTGGAGAAATGTAAGTAACTAACGTTAGCATCTCAAAATAGCATTTAATTCTGAAGTATAATACATTTTATCAACAAAAACCTAATCTCTTTTATAAAACTAAGGCAGGTGTTCTGAAGACTTCTGGAAAGATGGAAAAGCAAAGACTGAAGGCTATTAAAAGTTCAGATTCTTAGCCACCGCCGTCTGAAAAGAAAAATATTTCGTTGCTATTATTGCTTTCATTTTTTGTCGACCCTTCGAGGCAGTTCAGGTTTAAATAGCAGGTGTTATTTCTTTTACATAATATACAGTATAAGAACACTAGATGCCGCCTAAACAACTTTTTTTTTGTTTAGACTTTTGCTTAGTTATAATAGCATGATTAGGATTCCACAAAATAATAGTGCTATTTATTTGACTATTTCTACTTCTAGATAAAAAAATAAAAGAGGACCACTATTTACATTGGTTTTATTGTACATAGATTTCCACACTGTCCATTAATAAATTAGTACAAACCAGAGGCGGAGCTAGACATTCTCATCATCAGGGGCTTAGTGCCTAAAATATTACATCATTACGAGGGTAATTTGGTACACCAAAAAGTAAGCAATTATTTAATCTGTTGATATGGTCGCAAAATTAATTTAATATAGGCCTTTACATATCTTAAAGTTTAATCTGCTGTTCTTTAATAGTCGTACTAGTATATACCAATAGTATATTAATATGTTCTCATTTCAATGATGAAATGGACAACCACTCATGTAACAGTTCAGTCTTGGTGTCACCAATATTACTCAAAGTACAGTATTGGGTCCTCCATGCTGCTTATGTATAAAGGTTTACTGCACATTTAAACATTGACAACTCACTATTTTTAGGGAAATAATTAGTTCTCTGAGAGGATGTAGGTAACGAGAAGCTGTTATCTACACTTCAGATATATGATGTAAGAAATGTGTTTGGAATGTTAAGATTAATTACATTAAATGGGCTACACAGAGCAACTACAACCCAGTTGTGCATTTGTTGAAATTTGAATTTAATATTTGAAATGCTGTTAGTATCAGTTACACTTCTACTTCCAGTGCAGAGTAAATAGAATGGATTTATTTGCAGTCCCTTGAATGTATAATTTTGCTGTGTTTTATGATGCAGACAGACTGTTAAATTTGTCTCTCTTGTAAGCAAAGCAATACAACAATAAGGAAAGTGTAGTAGTATCAGCCCTTTTTTCAGCGAGCTGACAAACACTATGCAGCAAAAAGTTTTTGTGGGCTACCATGTTTTGCTCTGTTAAGCCAGAGAAAAATTTAATTTCAAGAAAGCTAAGTTAGTTTTTTGTCTTTAGGGAAATTATTCCTCACTTTTATCAATATAGCTAGTCTAACTATTCAATCTGTTTGTCACTGCTTTTGGATGGGCCTATATTGTAGCTTGTTTGACGAGCTTTAGCTCAAAAATGAGTCACTCTAAGAATCTTACATCTGGACTAAAAATGGAAAGCCTGTTGTTCATGCCAGGAATCACAGTCAACACTGTGGGCTGAGCACCCCTAAAGGTCAGATCCTAGAATCGCCCCTGGTCTAAACTAAGTGACGCTGAAATATCCCTCCTCCTCATAACGCGCTGCAGCTCATCCTGACAGGAGCAGAGTAAACTCAGAAGGAGCCGCTCTGCCCGTATTTTCTGCAGTTTACGGCTGCAATAACTGATGATAACTGCTGAAAGTAGATTAGACGGTGCAGATCACCATTTTGAGCAGATATTGGTTCTAAAGATGAGTTTTATACTCATCTTATAACATTGCAGAACCCAACCCATAAACCGTACTTTAATGCTTATTTGTTGTCTTTTTATGTCTCTAAAATGTAAAATTAGTATTAATTTAAATTTAAATGCTTAATACCATGTCTATCTTTGTTTAAGGGGTTAAAAAAATACTTTTATTTACAAGGGGACAGATAGGGCATTGGGACTTGCTCCACAGCCGATCCCGCGACCTGACGTCACAAACTGGGAGGTGGCAGTACTGTTCTTCTCCAAGATGGCTGCCCCCACTAAAGGACCTTCAAATGAAAATTACTCTTAATTAAAAAAGCTTATCATTTATTGAACAGTATGTAATAATTTTATATTTAAAGTACTTTCAGCAGTTTGAATTCTGATTTTGACCGGACTTCTCCTTTAAAGCGTACAGCCAAAAATATGTTGCAGACTTAAATAAAATCTTCACAGTAATTTCCAGATTTAAGATTTTGGCAGATTACTTAAAACTCAAACAGTTCAGGCGGAGCTTGTTATGGCGGCCCGCTGTCAGAGGATAGTCTACTGTAGAAAAAGCACCTTCCTCTGACTGCATCTTCTTGGCAGATACTTCAAAGCTGAAAAGCAGAAAATCCAAGACGTTGAGTATATGTTTAGAGTAAAGGTTTGGTGAAGTGGAATTTCCAGCAAAGTGAAGCTAATTGAATTTGAGGACACTGCTTTGTTTTGTTTGCAGCCCTTTAAACATTATTACCCATGGAACATATAGAATCTGTTAATGTTGGCACCGCTGACATAAAGTAGAAGTATTTGTAATCTAGAAAACAAATGCCGGTGCATTTAGTGATGCTGATGGTGCTAAGAAAAACGAGTGAAACCAATAAAACAAGTGTCACCATCATATGTTTTTTTTTCTTTTTCTTAAATAGTGAACAAATAGCATATTGATTGAGCTGTTAGGTGAGACCTCAGTCTCTCACATAGGCTCCACACGTGTTGTCAGCTCGCTTGTCAGTAATTAATGATGGCTCATGGCTGCTAGACGCTTTACATCACACTTGCAAAGAAATATTGTTACTGGCGTAGTAATTGTGATGCTGATAAAAAAGTGAAAAAGACTTGACAAAATAATAGTTCTAAGGTGTGTTATGAAATTATTAATCTGGTTAAGCTAAATATTATATGTTTTATGCACACAAAGCAGAACATAACAAAAACCACACCAACAAAAACACACAATAAAGCTCCAATATTTGAATATTGAAACCGCAACCCCAAAAATACTGTTTTGAATCATCTGTACAAAAACAGCAACATTTAAGAAAAGTAATTTAAGCTCTTTGTCTAACTTGCTACCATGTTTGACAGAGGATGATATGCTGGTGAATAGTTCAGAAGTTTGTCAAAGGCTCAGGAAAATACCTACTCAGCAAAACAGAGAAATTTGTTCTTTTCATTTTCAAGAGATACTATTTCTTTATCCAGCTAAACATCTTCATCATCTCCACTAAGTGTAGAGCCCATCCCCCTGTCCGGCTCCCATCCGGTGGCTGACGCCTTGACCCGTTGGTGCATTGGTGGTCCTCAGTGTCCGGGGTTGGGTGCGCAGGTGTGTGCCGACTCACTCCTGGCGGCTGGTTCACAGGGCCTGGGCTCCCCGGCTCTGTAGGACAAGGACTTGTCACTATAGCTCCCGGGGGCTTCTGCGCTGTGGTTGCTGGGGGGCTTCCTTGGGCTCCTTTCTGCTCTTTCCTCGGATGAGGGAGGCAGCTATCCCTGTGTTGGTCCTTCTTGGGCTCCTGCTCTGGGGGCCCTTTCAGACGTCTGGGGTTCTGGTCTCCCTCAGCACTGAGGGTTGAGTCTTTGGCTCCTCACAACCACTATTGAGCTTTTTTCTTGTGTATAAACCTTACATATACAAGTGCACTCTTACAAACACCTACAAGTGCTCACAGATACACTTCTACATAGAAAAACCCCTATAGTGAACTTTGTCACTATACAGTATACAGTACATCTTGTATTAAATAATACTACATATTTTTCTGTCATGTTATCAAGATGTTGATTGTTTGTATCTGTGATACTTTTTCTGGTTGGTTTGGCTGTTCTTTATGTATCTCTCTCTGCAGGTGTAGAAGCAGACTCAGATTCCTTTTCGTTCTCTTTTACCTTTCTGTTTCTGTGTCCATTGAACTTGAAATAATCCCAAAATCATATCTAGTAAAGTTTTTATTTATTTATATGCATAAAAGGACCACTACAGCTAAAGCAGTAATGCTCCACTTGTGGAAGTAAATCTGTTGGGCTCTCTTTGGCATTAAGACAGCAATTCTTAGTGCTGCAGTGCCAGACAGGAAACATAAAAAATAAGTTATGTTGTTTCAGACTGCTGGGTTTAGCAAGCTTCCAGATCAGTTGATGAGGTGAATTAATAGAGCATACTTCTGACTACAGAGCTTTACAGAGGCTTGCTTTGAAAAATCCAAACCAACCTGTTTCACCCCTGGTTTGCTAACCATTAATGTGATGAATGCTAGTTTTCTGTATAGGAAGACTCTTATAGAGCAAGACACAAGCCCAGAATGATGCTCCAAACTAGTAAATGACACATCACAATTACACATGATTAACTGTATTTTCTAAAATATCTGTTTTTAATAATCATGCAATTTCACAAAAACTGGATCATTTTAGGTGAATCTTACCAATGAACTGCTGAAGGTTGTCACCTGCAGAGGGACTTCTACATTTAAGGGGAACAGAAATCCTCCAAGACTGCAACCAACTGGGAAATAACAGTAAACATTTATTACAACAATCATTTGTTCATTTGGCAAAACAAATGACTACTGATATTTATCGCCACATTGTAATACGACAGGAAGTTGTCCTTTTTATATTTTTGCCAAATAATAGAAGTTATTTGAGCTAAAAACTAATGTGGTATCAGTTTGTTTTTGAGGAGAATCAGACAAAGTTATTTTAGTTACTTTAGTAACGGAAGTTGAAAACTAGAAACAAAAGTTTATTTATAAAATTATGTTGGCTTGAGTTGATGTTGTAGAGCTCGTAGTAATCAAATCAAATAGCCTTGCTTTCACTTAAACATAAACATAATATTAACATCAGGGTTGCAGTGTGGAGAGGTCTGTAAAAGTACTGAATTTGCTTTTATCTTTTTCCTGGATAAGTTTGGAAAAAAGAAATTGTGTAGTGAAAATGTTTGCTTTTCCAGACATTGCTTCCTTTTCGTTTTTCTTACATTTTTAAATGTGTTAAATGTGATTGATTTTCACATTGGTTTAGATTCATTTCTTTATCTTTTGTTTGCCAAATCACAACTTAGTTTTAACATTTTACCCATCAGTATTTCAATATTTGAATTACTGAATGAACGCACAATCTAAACAGGGCCTTCCTTATTCTATAACTCCAACAGTCGTAGATATTGAACTAGAGCAGATCTAAGATAGTCCATGAAGCAGTGAAATGGCCCTATGCCACACTATACCAAAATAATTTTAGCATTGTGTTATGTGATTATTTGTGCAACCGGCAGATAATGAGACCTGGTTAATCTTTAAGCAGGTTCAAAGTTAAAACTTTGTACTCTAATGCCCAAAATCTCATAAAAAGCAGGAAACAAAATCTCAGCTACAATTTGAGCTTGTAAAACTGGGAAGTTTTCTAATGAAAAGTATGTAGAAACGCTCTAACTGAATAGCTGTAAATTAGGAGATACCAAAAGAAGCCATGTTGTTATCTCAGTTTGAGCTGCTCTATTCTTCCATAGAGTGTATACAACTATGTGAATCCCATTTGCTCTCCAGGGTTTTCTGCCTTATCAGTAAGGAGGTTTTCTTTTCCTTTCTTTTGTTCATTGTTGCTCTGTTTCCTCACAGAATACATTTTTAAGTGCTCACTTGACAATTGCAGTCATTTTCACCCTTTGCACTTTCTGAAGAAACTACCTGGAGTCGTATTGTAAAAACAGATTATCCCTCCAGTTCTGGACAGGAGGTCTCTTTTATCTGTGGATAACAATCGACAAACATACGTCGCACGCTTTCCTTACATCTGCGCGGCAGGCAGGAGACTAGATGCAAATTGAATAAAGTTGAGGAGATGATTGTCGGTTTAAATTTGCTAAAGTGGTTCTTCCCAAAAAACAAACAAACAGTTCGCTGTTGTAAAGAGAGTTTATCAAATGCTTTTATGGGCGCAATTTACTAACAGAGTTAAGCTTTTTTTTGTGTGTGTTTGAAAAATCTTTGACAAAGGCTGCTTTAATTATAGGATATAATTTATGAAACTGTTCAATGAAGCCAGACTCTCTTGATTAGCACCAAATATGCCATGAGTACAATCTCACCACGTTCCAAGATAACCACTTTAGACTAAAACACAGAAACTACAACCCACCATGCTGGAGCCTACAGGACAGCTTAGAACATGAAAATAATCAGTGGTGGCTCTTATTCACTAACATTCCTGTGTGCTTTTACTTGGTCCTGAACAATTCACTTTCCTTCCACTTTGTATGGATAAAGACTTCTATAAGCAAACCGTCTATTTTTCATTGTGCATTTGCATGCAAAATTGCTGAGCAAATACTGTGTCCAACCCATTTTCACTACAGTTACAAGTTAGTCTTTGGAGCTGTATCTGTGCCAGCTTTGTATATCTACACACTAGAATTTTTGCCAATTCTTGAATCTTAGTCATTACTATGAGCATCTGTGAACTTACAAGCCTTTGTCACAGATTCACAATATGATTTTGGGCTGAACTTTGGACCACTGTAACCCACGTGACATAAACCCATTCTCTTGTAGTTCTGGTTGCTTGTTTAGGGTGGTTCCCCAGCTGACAGGTGAACCTTTACTTTACCCGCAGGTCTTTAGCAGCCCATAACAGGTCTTTTTGCAGCATTGATCGAACTCAATGCTGTCAGGATTCTGTGTGTCTGTGCTCTACTAACTCTGCTCCACAGGTGGCTGCAGTTGATGGGTGGGCGTGGCCCACACCTGCGGCTCATCAGGGCTGCTCGGCTCTGGTTTAAAAGGAGTGCTCACTCAGCTGGAAGATGCCAGAGTGTTACCCCGTTGTGGTATGCCTAGGCCATAGTCCTGTCTCCTGACCTTCATACCTGGGAGTTTTTGAAATCCCTGTTTTTGGATCTGACTTTGTCTCCTGTCTTCTCCAGTTCGTTGTGTTTTTTTGGATTTACTCACCCGTGTGACTCTGTGTTCCGAAGACCAGTCTTCTGAATCCCTGCCTGCTCAGATTTTGCTCTGGCGATCTCCCCCTCGAACTCCCTTGGTGTTACCAAGCCGGGCACGAGGTTCCCCTTCCTGGATTCACCCTGGTACTTCTTGACTCACCCTGGTTCTGCCAGCTGCTCCTTCTGTCTACCGCCGCTGTGGTGCTGCTCGAACTCCCCACCAGAATAACATCTGCCAGCCCTCCCGTCACTCAGCCACCTACTACCATCAGTGAGCTCACGGCCACAGAACTCCTTCCCCACTGATCCTCCCCGGATAGGTCTTCTCAACTAAGCGGTAAGCATTGCAGCATCTGGAGACTTGCTCTGGTTCGACTAGAGTTAATCTTGTTTCCCTTTTCTCCACAGTCCCTGACGTTCCGACCTTGCTCTTCGTTCTCGTTGTGTGCAATCCCTCCGTTCCTGCCTGTTGCTCACGTTGTGTGCAAAGAACCTGCAGAGCCTTTAATAAACATCTTAAAACTGTTTCTGAATCCGATTCTGTCTGCATGTAGGCCAAACACCTTAAAACCATGACAAATGCATCGAGTTCGCTAAATCTTCCCCTCAATCCCTGCTAGCTTCCTTCCTTCTGTTTCACAGTGGGGATGGTCTAGTCAGGGTGATGTTTTACTTCATGGTCCCATGTAGTGCTTTGCATGTCAACAAACAGGACTTCTAATTTACTTCCAGCAAAGAGTTTACTTTGTGGTTGTACTGTGACAAAATGTGGAAGAATTTGAGAGCTCTGACTAATTTTGCAGGCATTTCTGGTTAATTTGGTTTAATGTGTTCAGACCAATAATTATATGTAAATAACAGCTGGTAATTGTAACTTTCTTGGCAGTGTTGTACAAAGGAGCGTAGGTCCATCGTTTTCACACGCCTGACCTGTTTCTGTAAATATAAATTACCCGTGAAACATTTTCGTATGAAATCCCCTTTTGCATCAACGTTGTGTAACATTTGTACAAACCTACAGCTTTACAAAACTTTCCAAACATTGTAAACTCTGCATGTTTGTTCATATAAGCATGACTGATATAGGGAGAGAGTCCTTTTTCATTTTTAAAATCAATCTTACAATGTTTGCACCACAGTCTTTCTTTTAACAAAACCACACATGCTGGAATTTTGGAACACATTTTAAACATTTGTTTTTACAATATGTAAGTTTAGCGTTGTCATGGGTGTTCACTGAAAACAATTTTTTTGAAACCTGTATTCCACGAGAACATGGGTGAGTAAGGTTTAAAATCATCTTTTTTTTAATTGTTTTAACAACTAAACGATCTCTCCATCAAGTGTGCATTGGTGGTTATACACATTCAAAGAAATGTACAAGACAATTAGCATAATAAAAACATGTTTTACCCCCAATCTTCCTGCAGCATTTGCAAGCTGCAAGTCTTCTGCAAGACATTAACAGAACCTTCCAGGATTTAGTCTTATGGCAAAAAAGCCGCCATGCGCGTCAGAATCCATTTGGCTGGGATTCGGTGGAAAACACCAGAATCTTGTATCAGATTAAGTTAATGAGGAACATTATAAGGGAAAACATTCACACTACACTTGGCTGCAAACATATTAACATTTTGGCTGTAGTAATTTATTGCTCAACCCTCTTCAACTTTATAATGTGCTTGATGGGAGTCAAGATGTTAATGATTATGCACGTGTCCCCTGAAGCTGACTAAGTGAAAAACCATCCCGGCAGCACAGATTACACGCAGGTACTCGTTTATTCCTCTGTCACGACGCACTCTGGCATTCTTCATTAGATATGGAAGATATGGAAAAATAAATCAATGCCACAGCAGCCACATTAGTAAGGTGCTTCGGCTCCCTGCTGTCTCACGGGCACACGTGCGATGATGGCTGCATATTAATTTGTGACACTCAAAATTGATTTTCTAATCCCACATGGTATTTGATAAATAACCCTTCAAAAAACAAACACCTCAGACGATAAATACAGTTATTATCTCTTAGAGGGATAATTAGTGCTTCCTGAGTACCGTAAGCTCTTTACTTCAAACCAAGTAACACAACTATGAAAGTGAAATGGCTCAGTCATCTACCAATAAGAAACTGTTCTAGATCCAGCTGTCAGGTTATGTTATGATGCAGATGAACATAAGATGAGCAGAAACGTACTCAGAAGGTAGGAAAGCATGAGCAGTAATATTGAGCTAATCATAGGGTGAGATTTTAAGTACATTTATTAAACTCACCTGGAGGCACGCACAGACAATTAAATAGGTTATGAAAATGGCTGCTGGATGAGTTTTTCGCACCACAGGAACATATTCATGAGGTCTTTCCCTGCCTAATTCTAATAAGACCTTCTGATTGTTGATATCTAAAGTTTGTGGATAAAACTGCACATTTTGAAGGAAGCCATCATCTATAGGTGCCGCTGGACTGATTGCTAGCTTTCAATCAGCTGTAGTTTATTTCTCAAGCACACTGTATTGTCACTGGTGTAGGAAGAGATGTTATTTTTTTTTTAAGTAACACTCCTGCATTTCCTTGTCCAAAAAAATCAGCTGCATCTGCTTTACAATTTAGAGAAGCCAGTTGCACCCCATATGTCCACAAAGCCTGTCCAATGGCTGCCCAATCTACCTGAGGGTTGAGCAAACCTCACTATGTGGAGGTACTGTCAGGATAGGTTAAGATTAACCTCTCTTGGTTTGCTGTATGTTTGAAGTTGCTGGAATGGATGGATATTTGGCATTATTTTCTGATTAATGCCACTAATAATTATTTAACCACTTGGTGGAATTTACAGAGCACTGACCTTCCATCCTCAGATGGTGAGATGGTCATATGAATGAGAAAGAGATAAAGTTCTGTCTTTGTGAGCAGCAGACATTATTCACAATACATGTTATTTCTTCAGTTTAAAGGGGCTGGACTATGACTATAAAAACACATAATTTCATCTTCAAATAAAACAATACATGCCAACCATTCATCCTGATAGTGTTTACTTATAGTGTTTGTCCTTTTTCCGCCTAAAAAGAAAGAACGATCAGTAGGCATAAACATTGTTGTGTGCCATCTGCTGGCAGTGCGGCACAATTATCAGAAAGCAAGATGACGACAACTGACGCAGCTACTGTAAGAGCCAGTAGACCATCCTGCAATGCCTCACAGCAAAGTGACAGCTCGGCGCTACCAGTTTCGTATCCCTCTTGACATCAAATATTTTTTTGATGCCAAGAGGGATCAAAAAACACTTAATCTTGAACTTTTCCTCTTTGTTTTTGCACATCTGCTGGACATTTCAGACTCGCTCGGCTCCATTTCTTCTCCTTCTTTACTTATAATGGGCATATGCAATATTGTACCTCCGGTCATGCTACCTTGTTATGGTAAATATACACAATAGTGCTTTGTTTGAGCGAGCCGCCAGAATTGACAAAGACTCCTGGATAGGTGTCGAAACATTTTCAGAGAAGACCAGAGGAGAACCCCAGGAAACCCCCATCAGCCACAGTGCCGAAGCCCCCGAGGGCTACAGCAACAAGCCTGTGGGCTCTGCTGGAAACCATCTACATAAGAGCAGATCCAGTCATGGGCCCAGAGACCTGAGGACCAAGGGAACAACGCCCTCTGGCAGGGCCCTGACAGAGCCAAGGAGCAGCCGCGGGGATCAGCCAGCACACCCGAGAACCCAGACACCGAGAAGCACTAATGCGTTAGCGGGTCAAGGCCTCAACCACCAGTAGTGAGCCTGTCCCTTGGTAGAGATCTGGGATGTCCCAGGAGAGAGAGGGCAGTCCAAAACTGTCCCAAAAAATTTCCAAGAATTGTTGAGATGGTACTACACTTCCATTATTTGATCATTTTGAGCTTGTTTAAGGTTTCTATTAAAAAGGTTGTGTCGCCAGCAGACTAGTTTTGCTTCCCCAACACATCGTCTAGCTGCCAATGGCTGAAATACGTCCTGTTGACACATGTGCAGTCAGGGCAGTTTGCTCAAATCTGTACGACATGATCGGGAACCAGTGTTTAGATGGACGTTCAGATTAAGGATTGGTATAAACCATCCGTCTTATTCGGAATACAATTTCATTGCGATCGAGCTTAAACCTATTGCAATATTTGGATTTCTGTGTAATATTCCGTGTTAAATAAAATGCTCTACAGATCAGTAGTTTGTGTGTACATGTAAAGAAAAGGTGCGGCGGTACCTGGCAGTGGGACAGTACTTGCATTGTGGCAGATAACTAATGGTACACATTACCCTGAGCACATCATCATGGTGGTAGAACCACAATGCTTTGATAATGTGCTTCTTTTGCTGAGAGAGGGAAGTTGGTCAGAGTTAATGGGAAGATGGATGGAGCTAAATACAGTCCTGGAAGAAAACATGTTAGAGCCTGCGGAGGATTTGAGATTGGGGTGGAGGTATACCTTCCAGCAGGATAACAATGCAGGTTGCGGTTGTCATTTGACAAAATATGGAAAACATCATGGAGTAGGAGTAATGTGGCAAGGCACAGTATGTATCTGAGATGTAATTAACAACAATAGTGAAAAAGTTAATTTTTGTTTTGGATTAGAAACACAAATGAGTGCTTTCTGTTCCAACATACGTGGGCCGAGTATTTGTATGTGTTGAGCGGCTGCTGAGTGCTCAATTGTTTCTCTTTGCACTGTAAGTGTCTCGCTTTGTGTGGATCTGAATCTTTGCCTCTCTGACTCCCATTTTGTGCAGATTACTTGGCCTGATCTCCACTCTGTGCGTTCCATGATATTCAAGACCGATAGCCGTTGATGAGGCCCATCCATGGTAAGAGCATTTGTCATCTCTCAGAACAGAGGAGTATATTCTACAGCAGGCATGCTTTACCTGCCCAGCAGACTCCCCAAACTCTCTTATTTACATTTAGAGTGAATGCCACACTAAGTGTAAGCGAGGATCCATTCTACTTCACAAGGCTTTCCACAGCCTCTCTGCCTCCTACATGGCAGAACAAGAAGAGAAAAAAAACAGCAGTTGTGATGCCGAGGCTATAATGCACAGCTGTGGCAACAAACCTTCCCAGATTGAGAGAGCAAGATTGTTCTGGAGGAAGGAAAGAAAAAAATATTCCCGTGTTCAAAACCTGGGTTAGAGACTGTTTTTTTTTTTTTAAATTATAAACCATGTTTAAAGGACCTTGTATTCTTTACACATTAGGAAAAACAAGCTTAAAGAGTCAGCAAAACATTTAACGGGTAAGAGTAATAACAAATCTAAAAGAGAAATGTAATTAAAAGTTTAAATGAATCCTTTTTCTTTAATTTTAAAATTCTGTATTAAAGATTTAAGTGAATATGTATGTGAGTCCTACCATGCTAATGTTTGGATTTTGCGGCCTTACTTCTGTTTATGCCCAAACTAGTCCCAGCAACGTAGCCTCAGGGATGGGCACAAATACATCAAAATGTATTTTCAAATAAAATACCAAATACTTACCGTAAAAATGTATCAAAATAAACTACAAAATACAGCAGCCAAAAACTTTATCAAAATAAAATACTGTATTTTTGTATTTTCAAAATACTACAAAATACTTCATTCTAAGAGCCTTCTTCTTCTATCCCTTCACTTGTACACTATCTGGAAAAACATCTGAAAGCAAGAGACTCCTTCCATAATCAGTCAACAGCTATGCTGACCCCTCATGTTAGACACCCCAATATAAACCTCTGCCCTGAGAAATGTTCAGTAACTCAAGAAGCCCTTCCTTAAGTATACGTATTTACTCTATTGGTGGAATAGATTGCCCACTATGAATCAGTGACAATAACTCAAAGACAAACAATCATCCAAATGGATTTAGATATTTAAACTGCTAAGCATTTTAACATTTTAAGTGACTTAACACCATCACTACCACAGTGCACAACCTTGATCAATGTAAATACCAAAAAAAGTAAAAATAAAAAATCAGGTTGTCACATTAGTACTGTAAAACATAAAAAAAGAAAGGAAAATCGCAAACTCAAGTGTTGCGATCTAAGCTTGTGAACTCAACTTGTAAGCCGTGTGCTGTGTAACCTTAGCTTGTCTAAACTGTGGATCAAAAGAAGTGCTCTAGCCTGTAAAAGCAACATTTTAGTTATTCTCACTGCTTGAAATGAGAAGTATAGCCTAACCATGTTAGATCTGTTGCATGAATGGCAGAGATAACTCAAATTCCCTTTCTACATTTATCTAAACAGGGCAATCAAATTCTAGGACCAGGATAGATGACTTTTTTTTAATTCTTGGATAATCTTCTCTGGTTCCAATTAAGCATTTCTCAATTTTGGATTAAAAAGCAAAGTAACTTCAGTTACTGAGAATTGTACCAAGTAAAATATTACTGAAATTGTATTGGTAATGCCTTATTACTGCAAAAAGCAATGCATTGCTGTAGCCTAATTAAATAAATTTTTACTGCATTACTCCCAACACTGATATTGTGTAGGCTACATACAGTCAACAGTAGAATTATTTAGGTACATTTCTAAGAAAGTAAATTAAAACGGCCAACACTAGTATGAGCCAAAACTAGCCTACTACAAGTGGCCGAGAAGGTCACCTGTGGTGCTGCAGCAGCACACATACTGACAATGTGATACAACAGTCCTATGTAAGCAATAGGCTAATTACATGAAACCAAAGGAAACCGTTTAACATAACAATAACTTTAAAAACGTGATTCTTTGAATGTTCACTGGTGAAATCAGCAACAGTAAAACTAACACAGAGAGTTAGTTAGCAGCTAACATTCAAAAGTTAAATAGCCTAGCCTTACGAACACTGAACGTTACACTGAACAGGAACATGCAATAAAAAGACTGATTCATGGTTGAGAATAAATGAGTTACTGAAATAAACTAGGTAAATTTGGTTGCTCACCTTGCTTTGAAACAACTTCCTTGACTGGTCTGGACAAAGCACCAAGTAGAACATACCTGACTCAATCTAATATGCAGCACCGTGTGTTTTGTGTTGATCGTGCAATGTGCCCATAGCAAGTGTGAAACAGTGCCAAAATTCCCTAGTGGCCGAGAGTGGTATCACAGGGACTTGACTGCAAAGGTGCCACAGACACTATTTCATGCTTTATAGATAGTTAGATGTCATCACAGACTGTCTCACAGAAAGTATTTTACAGTATTTTGAAAATACAAAAATACACAACACCAATGTATTTTGATACAAAATATGAAGGCATTTTCATCATCTCAATAAAATACAAATTACAAAATAGTATTTTGTATTTGAAATACGTATTTCAAATACTTGTATTAGAAATACTGCCCATCCCTGCGTAGCCTAGCAGCTAAGTTTCTACATTGATAGCCTAGTAGCTACAGAACGTTAGAGGAGTCCCATGTAGGAGTGGAATGAGAAAGTCTTCATTACTGGTGCCATTGTTGTTGTGGTAACTTGCACTTTAGGAGCACCTTCACACTTCACTGATGGAGCATAGTGCAAGTTCCAAAGTTATTGCCGAAGTTTGCCCCCTCTGGCGACAAGTTGAAATGACACCAGTGTTGTGCATATGCATGGGAGAAGAGGAACAGCATCTGCCACTGCTACTGCACAGGTCTTTTGTTTAGAGGCCTAATGTCTTCTGATGTAAGAAAGATCTAAATATTGAAGTTAGCCCGTGTTCTCTCGCTAATGCCTCGATGACGGTAGAGACTCAACAAAGTAGCCAAGTGAACAAGAGCGTGCAGCACGTCTCACCCACATGCACACCAGAGAATACCACCTGATTCACTATCTCATGAACTGACTAATGGAGCCTATTGACGCAACTGCGGTAAATAGAGGAAAACCCCTTTTACACGTCCGGCAATTGTAAGGGCATGTATGGGAAAGACATTTTTTTTAACCTTTTAACTTGTGCAATGCTCCTTTAAATTCACTTTAAATAGCACCTTACTTAGCAATGCACATTTAGCATACACAACTTCTTTTATTGAATATTTATTTATTCTTTAGTATTGGCATCTAGCCTTTAGGCTTTTGGGCAAATGCCTCCTTGGGGGTTTGAACACAATTTACAGGAGAGGCCATGGGTTAAGAGAGTGCGATGAATTTCTCCATGTTTTTCTTCGTCATAATTGTGCTAAAAGGTTACACACTAAAGTATTTAATTATTAATAGTAAATGGTAAAATGTCTGTAGTTGTATTTATTAAAATATATGTTGTGTCTATAGATGTGCAATGGAATTTGGTGAACTTACCGGTGAGTAAATAAAGGTTTAGTCCTTAAACAGCTGAGACTATTTTATATGCTGCCATTTGTCATTAGATTGATTTTGCTGCTGTTGGAAGGCTTGACATTCCATTATTTGTCCATGGAGTTGTGCCACATGTGGACAAATAAAGCCTTATTTCTTCCACCATACTGTGTCTCAGCCTTCATCTCCACTAAATCCTTGTTAGCCTCATTACAAGTGGAAATGATATCAGCTAAATGTAATCACTTTGTGCTTTAAACTTCTAATTCTTTGCCATCCGGTTGGTAAGTAGAGATATAGACAGATCATACATGCAGCTTGCCGGCATAGAGTTTCACAAAGCTCTATAAAGTTGCAAACTGTTGGTGCAGTGACAACACTTTCCAATGTTTCATACTGAATGGCCCAAAGCATGCCCACACCCTACAAAAGGTGTAGGATAAACTGTTTTCTAAAATAGTAAAATGAGACATTGTACTAGCAGGCTGGAGCAGTATGACATGTTCAGTACCATGGAAAAGGTAAAGGCACACTAATTGCAAATGGCAGGGAGACATTTTGAGAGAAGAATGTATTTTTCAGCCACTGCTACTCCTGACAATATCTGCCAAGGTATGTAAAACGCAGAGGCACATGTGTTAAGGTTTACCTCTGTGGACTCCTTGTTTGCAGATTGGTTCTCTTCCAGAGTGAGACACGGTTTCTGGCTCAGATGTTCAGTACTGAAGCTGTCAGTTTTAGTCCTAGTTTAGAAAACTAGCTTTCCGTCTGCACCTCCAGAAACTATTTGCTCCAGAGATTGTCTTGAGACTCTGCACTCTTGCCTTCATGGACCTCATGCTGCAGAGAAATGTCTTTTATAGTCATGACTGTACGAATTTTCTTGTCAGTAGTGCCGCAGCAGTGACAAAAAGTTACGGTCCGATGGGCTGATGTCCAAAGCTGATGATAAGTTATTATACCTAATTTATTCTCCAGAATTTGGAATATCTCTATAACTCAGAATATTATAGAAAAGTTCGTTTATTTCTGTAATTTAGGGCAAAAAGGAAACATGTAAGCTATATAGAGTCATTGCTCATGCAGTGATGTTTTTTTCAAGCATTCATTGCATTAATATTATTTCAAATGAAAACCCAAAGTTCAACTTCTCAGTCATTTAGAATGTTAGGTAAGGCCAATAAAAATGGTTTCTAATACAAACATGTGATCTTTTATGAAAACTATGTCAATGTATTCACCCAGCACTTGGTCTGGAATGCTTCCGTATGAATCACTGCATCAATTAAACCTGACAGGCAGCCAATCAATCTTTGGTTCTCCTCATGTGTCAGGGTCAGATTGCTTTAATAGCTGTTGTTGCTCACCTACCTCTTGACAATACCTCATATTTTCTCTGGAGTTTAGTTGATCAGTAAAGCTTAGTGGACCTCAAGCAGCTTGAATTCTCCGCCTCTCCATTCTCTTGCTCCAAATGGTGCTTTTGGGTGAAAAGAAGATTTTGGATCACGGAACATAATTACAGTCTTTTTTAGCCCAGGTAAGATGCTTCTGATGTTGTCTTTGGTTCAGTAGTAGCTTTGCACGAGGAATGTTGTAGGCAATGTCCTGGATACACCTGTGTGAGATAACCCTTGAAACAATTTATTTAAGCAGCAGAACCTGCCTCATGAATCTCATCCTAAGTCTTGTATTCTTCTGAATGCTCACAACGTTCCAGTTGTTTGGTTATTTTTTCCCTCAGTTTCTCCTTCCACTGAACTTCAATAATTTGTTTAGATACAGCCGACCGTGTACATCCAGATAACTGTGCAACAAAACAGTCACATCGACAGTCTTCCCTAAAATTGTGTTATGTTTCTGTGTTAAGAATAATTGTATATG
Organism: Fundulus diaphanus; assembly: GCA_037039145.1. Classification (NCBI taxonomy): domain Eukaryota; kingdom Metazoa; phylum Chordata; class Actinopteri; order Cyprinodontiformes; family Fundulidae; genus Fundulus; species Fundulus diaphanus. Next base: position 48,467,500 of record CM073122.1, read on the forward strand.
TCCCATATAATATTCTAATTCTTTTAGAAAATTATATATAGTATATCTAATTGGATTTTTCATCAGCTGTGACCCAGAGTGAATAAAAATAACAGAAATAAATCCTTGAAATATATAACCCTGTCTGCATCAAATCTGTATCATCTATGAGCTTCACTTTTTGAACTGAAATGCTGAAATGACTTTCCAGTGATATTCTAATTTCTTGTAGCTTTACTAGTCGGCCATGCTTGGTATGTTTGGAATCAGCAGCTCTTGAGCCACCATTTCCAGTCACACACTACACCTCTGCATGGAGACTGGGTTGGTATCTCATGAGTTATTGCTCTGAAAGCGTTACCAAGTTAACCGTAGCCTTCACAGCAATGCCCAGTATCACACATAGGGATCCAAAACAAGCCGGTTCGCAGCAGACATTGAACTCATTTCCATTCTTATTGTCTCTATTATAAATCTGGAACTGATTTTTTTTTTTGTAGTCCTTTTTTGTTTGGAAATCTAAATTGCAATATTTCCTTTTGATATAAATCCTGCTTTCATAAATGTGCACATCTTTGCAACCCTTTGGAGCCACACACGGGTACTGCAACCAAACCGGGTGATGCAGATCCAGCTGTGTATTACAGTACATTGCCACAGGAACTTACATGCAAATTGGGTAAAATTCATAATTGCATGATTATGTTTGGTCTCGACTTGCTGCCAACTACTTTCTAACATAGCCAGTTATGCAGCTCATTAGAAACAGATTAGAAAAATGATTAGTGTATTCAATCTATAAACAAGCACTGGGCTTAGTTGCCAAAATGTTTTATATGCTTTATGGGGAATTCACCAACCTTTCCCTATTTAGGTGAATTAATTGTAACCTTGTATGGTGTGCATAAGGATCAAATAAAACATTTCCTTTTATTAGAGTGTGAACAGATCCCAGGGACAAGAATCTTGAATTATCAAAGACAGTTTATGACCTTCATTGCAGTGCCTGTTATGTCTGAGGAGTTTTAGGTTTCTGTCAAAAAAAAGCATGGACTATTTTGAAGTTTTTTTGCTGCTCAGTTAGTGAGCAACAAAGGATGCACGGCATGTCTTCTCTCTGGGGTGATGCTGTGAGCCACCTCTGTTAATGATGAGATATAGGGAGTGAAAGGACTGTAGTTTATTCCTATTAGTTCTCACGTCACCGTCAACACTTTTGAATATAACCATTTTGCATCCGGCCATCCCTGATTCTGAGATGTGGCCTTAAACTGGGAAAGCTGAAATTGTTGCAGAAAATCTTGGACTTTAACTGAGCATTGAGTTTCCTCATCAAAGATTAAAACATTGCAAATGTGACTTTTTAAATTTAGACAGGTTCTGACATTCCCTGTTGGACTTCCATCCAAACATGTTAAGAAGTATAACAAATGTATCTTGACTTGGTTTATACTGTAAAATTCAGTAATTGGGGAAATTTTATCTGGCAACAAAATCTATAGTTGCTGCAGTGATGATGTGGTGCAACCCTTTAGACTACTTTAAATGTTGTTGCCTAGTTGCAGCCGGTCTAGTCTTTATACATAACTATGAAATACGAAGTTTTAGATCAGGCAAGGTCCTTATTCTGGTGTTCAAAATGCACCAATAGGCTCTAATGTTATGCTGGCTGACAGTCGAAGGTAAAGGCGTGGATGATACTGCTGCACTGACATCTGGCAGAGGGTTTTTTATGTATTAGGCAACAAGTGAACATTTTCTCCTTGAAACTGACGTGCTGCAAGGGAAGAAAATGTGCAAATGCAGCAAGTGTAAGGATTGCAGTGACTTTGACAGGGGTCGGATTGAGAAGTCTGAACATTCTGGTCACAGCACGACAGCTGGGAGGTGTGCATTGGTCAGGATGCACTGCTTTGCAACAGTAGTTATATGCCTTGAACCTTTTCATATTGTGTCACGTTCACACTACAAACCGCAATGTATATTTTACAAAATGGTGCATTATTGTAAAGTGGGAGGACAATGACTGTGATTTGTTGTTTTCATTTAGCTTTTTACCAAAAAACTACATCTTAAAAGTCTTGTATGCATCAAGCCCGTTCTACTTTCTACCTTTGTAGAAAGAATAAAATGCAGTCTTCCTGTATGTAATTTAATTTGTGTGAATCAAAGGGATATCACCACTGAATGGGTGTGTGGAAGTTTTTGTTGTTAATTAGGATTAATGCACAGCAGTTTTTCAGTTTTCTCTCCGGAATCATCCATCATGGTTTCTCAGAGGCATCACGTGGATGAGACTGTGCAGCTCTACATTTTTGTTTCCACAACACTTCAGATGATTTATTTTTCTAACAAACAATACAAATTACGTATAAATGTGTATCTATGTGTAATTCTATTATGTGTCTCTTGTGCTTTTTTCAACATGTTATTATGACTGAAGACAAGCTCTTTGACCTTCATAATGAATGAAACATGTGAAGTTGTATTTCAGTTTTGGTTTGTAGTTGGTGCAATAGCACAAGACAGGACAGCACTTCCAATAAAACAAACACAGGAACAGTTGCACCTTAGATCTCACCATGATGCTGTTACTGTTCCAAAATCCCTCTAAACAGATCAAACTGGAGGCAGCTCACCTCCATACTAATATGTACCTATTAGGGGTGCAACAATACATTGATCCACATCGATATATCGATTAAATTATTGACGATCGATGCAAAAATGAAAATATCGGTCATATCTTCATTTTTAAAATGCACTAAATTGAACAGATGGCCTATTATTATTATTTTAAAATTAGAATAATGTTTTTCATTTAAATGGCTGCTTAAAAATAAAATGGTCAAATCATATTTGGGGGGTTTTGTGATTTAATATCACTGTAAATAATAGTGTTAGATGGACAGATGATATTGCATATCATGCAGATATCGATCGCATTGATTGGAAATCGTAGCAAACCTTGTTAAATCGGCAAATGTCATATTGTCATCCAATCGCATCGATATAAGATCTGATTTACAAACCTAGTACCTACAGTGCGTTGCAAAAGTATCCATACCTTCATAACTTCTTCAAATTTTACCACATTAAACAAGTGTCTTGTATTTGGCTCCTGTCCATCAACTCCTACCAGCTCCTCTAGGTTTGCTCAAGTAAAGCATCCCACAGCATGATGCTACTACCACCACATTCCACAATGGTGCAAGGCCAAGTACAGAGAACCCAGAAATTCAGCCGAACACAGAGAACATTTTAAAATGTTTATTAAATCAATTGTCGGGTGAGAAGCAAACAACTGGGCAAAGGGCTTGGTCCGAGTAACAGAGTGATAGGTCGTTGTCCAGAACCGGACATGGAGGCCCATCCTCCTGGGCGCATTCTAAGTCAGATGCAAATCAGTGACCCTCCGGTTGGTTCAGGTAATCAAGTACTCCACTCACACCAAGCAATAGCTACTGACGACCCAGGACAGTGGCGGGTGGGTCATTGATTTGTATCTGAATTGGAATGTGCCCAGGAGGATGGGCCTCCATGTCTTTAAAAACAACAGCGCTCCAACTGCAGGTTGATTTCAATTTGTTCATGTTAATAATAAATCTTCTTCAAACTCTAGGGTCAATTTTGGAGTACCACAGGGTTCAGTCCTTGGACCGATTCTCTTTACTATATATATGCTTCCAATTGGCAAAATTATCAGACAGCATAGGATTAATTTCCACTGTTATGCTGATGACACTCAGCTATATTTATCCATAAATCCTGATGAATCCAATCAATTACTTCAACTACAGGCATGTCTTGATGACATCAAAAGCTGGATGACTTTAAATTTTCTGCATTTAAATTCTGACAAGACAGAAGTTGTAATCTTTGGCCCAGAGTCCTCAAAGAATAAACTTCTTAATCAATCACTTAATCTGGATGGCATTAACTTTGCCTCTGGTAATAAAGTAAAAAACCTTGGTGTTATTTTATACCAAGACATGTCATTTAAATCCCATAATAAACAGGTTTCAAGAGTTTCCTTTTTTCACCTCAGGAATATCGCCAAAATTAGAAACATTCTGTCCAGGGGTGATGCTGAAAAACTAGTCCATGCATTTGTTACTTCAAGGCTGGACTATTGTAATTCTTTACTATCAGGAAGTCCCCAAAATGCAGTTCAAAGTCTTCAGCTGATCCAAAATGCTGCAGCAAGAGTTCTGATGAAAATCAACAAGAGGGATCCTATTTCTCCAATTTTAGCTTCCCTTCATGGGCTTCCTGTTAAATCAAGAATAGAATTTAAAATTCTTCTTCTAACGTATAAAGCCCTTAATAATCAAGCTCCATCATATATCAGAGCTCTGATTACCCCGTATGTTCCTAACAGAGCACTTCGCTCTCAGACTGCAGGTCTGCTGGTGGTTCCTAGAGTCTCTAAAAGTAGAATGGGAGGCAGATCCTTTAGCTATCAGGCTCCTCTCCTGTGGAACCAACTCCCAGTTTTGGTCCGAGACGCAGACACCCTGTCTACTTTTAAGACTAATCTTAAAACCTTCCTTTTTGACAAAGCTTATAACTAGAGTGGCTTATGTTGCCCTGACCTACCTATGGGGATGTGCTTCTATGGGCTTAGACTACTGGAGGACATCAGGATCTATTTTTCTCACTCTATCAAGTTCTACTGTTCTTCAATTATGTATTGCTTGTAATCATTTCTGCTTATAACTTTTTGCTCTCTCTCTTTTTTTCTTCATAGTAGGTACATCTGGTCTGACGTTCTGTTATCTGAGACATCATCCACAGAAGACAGCTCACCCGCTATTACCATCTAATATAGAACAGATTACTGGATCAATGTGTGCTTCTGTGCTTGTTTGTCTCTCTTGTTGTGTCTCTGCTCTGTCTTCTGTAACCCCCAGTCGGTCGAGGCAGATGACCGTTCATACTGAGCCCGGTTCTGCTGGAGGTTTTCCCTTCCCGCTAATGGGTGGTTTTTCTTTCCACTGTCGCTTCATGCTTGCTGCAAAGCCATGGACAATGCAGACGACTCTCCCTGTAGCTCTACGCTTCTCCAGGAGTGAATGCTGCTTGTCGGGACTCTGAAGCAATCAACTGGTTCCCTTATATAGGACATTTTTGACCAATCTGTATAATATGCTTGATTTTGACTTTGTAAAGTGCCTCGAGATGACATGTTTCATGAATTGACGCTATATAAGTAAAATTGAATTGAATTAATCAAGTGCGAACCACCAGAATTGATAAACACTCCTGGATTGGTGTTGAAACATTTTCAAAAAGAACTGAACGAAAGTCCGGTTGCCTCCAATTTAAGCCTGCTTGCTGTTGCGATGACCCGGATAACTGAGAATTTGCACACGCAAGATTTAATTTCAGTGACTCACAGTAAAGGGGCAAAATAAAATAAGTCCACACACTTTCCAGGTTCTTGTTTGTAAAAAACAAAAAATTAAAACCATGTTAAATTTCCCATCTACTTCATATTTATACAGTACTAGAAGTCTGTGTTAATAATGTAACAAAAAGTGGATACTAGGGTGTCATGTCTAAAGCAGTTGTGCAAAATATTCCAACAGCTAAAGACTTCATGTGACATGATCTCATCTCAATCGTGTTTGAGTTTGTTGAATTAATAGTGCTGTTAAAAAAGAAAAAAATAACCCGTCAACCTGGAACATTGGAGCGAAAAAATTGTGTATTTCACCCAAGGACAACCTGCAAGGTGCACAACAAATAAAACTTCTTCAGATCAACCCAAATAGCACAAAATTGCTTACAGCTGGTATAAGCTCCACTTAAAGAACATATGCTCCGAGATTGTGTACACATGCTAATAAGACTTCCACAGATTACTCCACTAATGGCTTTTCTGTCTCCATCTGCCATAAACAAAAAGGCAAAGGATTGTGAGTTTCTTAGTAGTTACCATTTGGCTAAATGGCTTGGATAATAAAGCTGACGAGTGCAAAAAGAATGTCATTTGATGTTTGTGATACAGCTGAAAACATCAAAATGAAATGCAGAAAGAACCCAAACTATTAAAAGTTATTTAAATTACTCCTGCTAGACATCAGTAATCATGCAGTTTCATCAGCGACTGTGGGGAATGAAATGATTGTGGCTGTGCTAATGGTAATTCGAAGAGGACTTGAGAAATTGCAAAGATGAAGAACCACGTATCTTTTCAGACAATTCCTGAGTGGGTGGATTAGTGCGCTGTGATGTTCCCCTGAGGGCAAAACTGAGACATTCAAAGGGAATCTGGACGTGCCGTAAAAAATGCATTCTGTGATGTAAACAAATGATCAAAAAGCAGTGCAGAGAGTTATCCGGAGAGCGGAGGGAAGCTTTGATGTTTTAGCGGAGGCTGGCAGGAGGGTCTGTGACCTTAACTGCAGGTGTTTTCCAGCTGTGGAGGGGCGGATGGGAGCCCCCCCCCCCTCTCTCATTACCTTTTGAGGTATGTCTCCATCAGCTTTTCACACCTGGAAACAAAGTTTTGTCCATTCTTTGTGTGTAAAAGAGCCTTAGATAGATAAGTTGAGAACATCTGTGATGATAGGAATTCAGGTCAAGACTTTGACCTGTGTGCTTGGGTGTAAATCATAAATGGTAGGGAGATTATTCTCCGATAGGGAGATTATTGGCCGTAGCCGGTTCAATCCCACGGCCTGACCGTCTCAGTCTTTGTGTCCCTGGGCAAGACACTTCACCCGCATCGCCTGTCGGGGGTGGTCAGAGGGACCGGTGCCGCCATTGTATGGCAGGATCGCTTCTGTCAGACTGCCCCATGGCAGCAATGGCAACAAATGTAGCTCAAAACTGTCAGCGTGTGAATGTGTGGGTGGATGACTGAATGTAGCGTGAAGAGCTTTGCCACGATGCTTTCCAACTTTTTCGTGAGACATTTGAAGATGAACCGAGCTGTTTCTGTATCACATTGAAGAGTGAAAGTAGAACAGATGACCAGATAACAGATCTAAGCATGGAAGATGTCCATGTGACAAGTCAAATTCCTTGATTGTGTTGACAATTTCTGCAGCTCCTCCAAAGTTACCACAGGTCTCTTGGCGGGTTCTCCGACTGATAATCAATTTAGTTGGATGGCCATGTTTTGGTAGCTTTGAAGTTGTGCCAGACTCTTTCCAGACAATGGATTCAGCGCTTACTTTATCATCTAACTCTACTTTAAACTTCTCCACAACTTTCTCCCTGACCTGTCTGTTGTGTTCCTTGGTCTCCATGATGCTGTTGCTTGTTCCCTAACAAACTTCTGAGGCTTAATAGAAAATCTGTTTTTGTAGTGATGCCAAACGATGTGCTATATTTTATTTCTTGGTATTGAACTCATTTTTATGCAACAACTGCCAACCTTTCATTTTACTTCCACTTTTTGAGCTGCTTTGTGTTTTGTGTCTATTATACAAAATCGTAATGTATAATTTTTGTTGGGGGGGGGGTTAATGTGACAAAATATGGGGAAATTCCTCAAGTATTCATATGTGCCTTTGAAAAGCAATGTACTGGTGAGAAGACTATTTAGCTTGTAACATGTTTGCAGGTACAAAAGCAGAAGGGCCATTAGAATGCATGCACAGATCATTCCCAGTGGTTATATTAGACTGTAGGGGGTTGGGTGGAAGTGAACTGCCTTTCAGTTGCCACTAGAGCACCACCTGCAGGAAAAAATATCCCAGAACAGACACCATGTGCACGCTCCGCTTCAAACACACATGTTGTGGCCTCCTCCAGGCACTGTTCTCCATTCTGTCAATCTGTGGACTCCCCAATTTTCTTCAGCCTAAAGGACTGCACAGGAGTCTTAACGTGCACCGAGGCACCAAGAGAGGACACTCACAGCACATGAACAAAACACTTTTCCCAGCATAAACAGCCTGCGGCTCACATCAAACTCTTTTGAGTAACCACTAAGAACACAAGCCTTTTATGTTAAGCTGTCAAATGAATTATCTATAGAGTTCTCAGAGATAAAGCTCTTATTTGGCAATTTAGCAAACAAGAAACATTCAGGCTATGAATCAAGGCACTCAAAAACGTGTGGAAGAAGACAGCATAAGAGCAAAATAAGCATCTGTAACACATTAGCTGTTCCTCCCAATTATCTTTGAGCTGTTTGTGTTGATGAGGCACAGGGTTATCATTGCAGTGGAAATCAGAAGGGTCAAGTCCTCTGAGTACCTTTGATGGGAAAGGCATTTAATCCAAATGTATGCGCCTCAGGTAGAGCTTCAGGTCAAGGACAGTGCGGGCTGGAATCCGGCAGCCATGTTGTAAACAGAGCAGCCATTTACCTGCCAATCACCAGTTCTCAGCTTCAGGACCGGACACGGATCTGCAATATCCATCGTCAGCAGGCAAACAAGGTGTGTGTGTGTGTGTGTGTGTGTGTGTGTGTATACACACCCTGACAGTTTTGCATCCAGAGTGCCTTTGACCTCCAGGGTGAGACAATTTGGAGTTTCTTTGAGCAGTAGGAGCAGATATGGTGTGGAAGACCTCGCTGGCCCCGTCCTCCTTCATCACACCGCCGGTTAGTCCTAATCAGAACCGACATATTGTCTGTCTGACGGTTCATTCCACAGCCATGTTGGCATCAAAGTTTATGTCATTGCTTGAAATTGCTTTCTGAGCTTGGGGGAGGAAGGACACAATAAGGGTTTCCATTTTGTGACAGTGCAGCTGCAGGCGGCCCTGTGAGCAAAGGCTTTGTGTGGAGCTACAATAGTCATAATCCTTAAAATACAGATGCAAAGAATACAGCTCGGGCGAAGGCGCAGTCATTAAATTTGGTAATGCTTCTGTGTTAAATTAAAGTCAGATGGAACTCTCTAAATCTGCCTCAGCTTGCTGCCCATTTCTCTTGTCTGGCAATGATTGGTTGATGGGATTCATTTATATCTCCAAATGAGGTCTGTGATTTTATCACTTCAGAGAGAGACAAGTGAAAATAACTGAGAATACAGGGAATAAGAAAAGCGACCTAGATGTACTTGCAAAAAAGAAAAAAAAAGGGGGAAAAAAGCCTTGATCAAAGCTGGAGCTTTTAAATCATTAGGTGAGTGGCTGGCACCGTGTTTGGCATCATTTGCATTTTTATTTTTTATTTAAATACCACAAAAAACAGAATAATTTCATTTCTGCAAATGTGGGTCATTTGTAAGGCTCCTACATGACAAAGCTTTCCAGTCTCCAATAAGCTGAGGATGGCAGACTAATGGTGTAAGGTAGTCAAAATGGTATTTTAGAACCTGTTTTTTTATTATTATGCACAGGCTTACTGCGGAGCAGAGACTGGCAAAATGTGTAAAATTGGCTTTCATAAAATTACAAAGTCTGGGTGAATGACAAATGATTTTGGTTCACTTTAAACAGAAAGAAAAAAAAAATCGTTCCAATAGACATTGTCCCTGGCTGAGGATAACTGACAAATGGTAATGGGACTTACTATACCGCAATATGATTTTTTTTCCCAACAATTAAGATATTGCAACAAAGTTAGAAAATTTCAAGTACCCTCCATCACCAGAAACAATACACAGTCATTTCTGTGATTTAGTAGGTCTAAAAATCCAATTGAGATTGCACATTGATATAATAGATGTAGACATCATTACCATGGGGAGATATAAGGGCGCCAAGTTCCATTCCCGTACAGCTCTGGTACGGCTTTCATCTCAATGTGATTGCTCAATTGCATGTTTATCATCCATGACATTGGCGAAATGTTTCTTTCTCAGAGTCACCTCATAAAACCCTCATTTACAAAAGTTTAGCTGAGATTAGTCCATTAGCCAAATTACCTAGCCAAGCAGCTGATTTCCAAACGCAGCGTCTTCAATCTGCCGCACAGCATGGGACCTCGCTCTGGGAAGACATAAGAGGAAAGAAAAAGCAAAAGACGGAAGAAGGGAGCTGGAAGTACAAGGGAAAACACTTGTCCCGGGGGAGCAATCTCTAATCTCCGCATCAGCGTGTGAGTCACTCAACCTTTACCTTTCCTCGAGTTCAACCTCAAGGAGTAAAAATGTGCCTCGCTTATAATGTCAGCAACCATCATTAAAGCCAGACCAGCCCTGTCCTGAATCCAAGCGCCGCTTGCACTTAATTGAAGGACATGGGAGGAGTTTATTCCCTGTGTCCTTCACAATAAGGGTAAATATCAGAATGACACGGCGCCAGGTCCTGTCACCTTTCCTCTTAGCAGGCCTGATTCTTGGGCTCATGCTTGAAATAGAAAGGTACTCTTAGATCTCCCAAGAGCTCTAATCTGGAGTTGTCTCAGTTTGGTTGCGCTGATGTCACAGTGCTGTAAAAACGTTAGTTCTTAGTCGGACCTAAATGTTTCAGCTTATCAAACTATTTTCAAAATTAGACAAAGATAAACTAATTACAGAATGTAGATTCTTTACAGCCTGATTGGCTGGACAATAAAATTGGTTGGAGAAATCACTCTCTATGGAAGAGGTCCCAGATGGATGTGAGTGCAGCTAGGCGGAGCTAGGCGGAGCGATATCAATCTGGCTAGAGTCAGGTTATCAAAATATAGGCTTAAATCCGAATAATATGCTGTGACATGACCCTAAATAGGCCGCTCACGTTCAAAAAGCCTCCAATGTGGCTGAATTAAAACAATCCAGCAGAGAGGAATGAGCCAAACTTTCCAACATAAAAAACTCATTGTTAGTCATCACAAAATGTATGAAGGCAGTTGTTGCTGCCAGCAGAGGCACAACCTCTTATTCAGTTTGGGGAGCAATCATACTTTGACATAGGCAGGTTTGGATGGATTGATTTTTTTTTTTTTTTTATTAAAAGTGGAAACATTAAAAAGGTGTTTTATATTTACTCAGGTTATCTTTAGCTTATATAAAAATGTGTGTGCTCATCTGAAACATCTGGATGCAACGAAAAAGCAAAAAAACAGAAACAGCTAAGCAGCCAAATACATAATCATTACAGCTAAATTAGATAGGGACTCCTAAAAAAAGAGTTTAGGAGCGATGATGAGAAAATGTCTGTTTGGTTGAGTCCGTTAGCTTTTTTTTTTTTTTCGAAGGCGCAGCAAACTCACCAATCTATGCCCTTCTCCTACTTTTTCCTTATCACTCAGTGGCTGTGGGAGAGATTAAAACACATTAAGTCAGAAAGACAATTACTCAAGTTTCTTCCAACTACTCCTTGTCACTCTGTTCCTTTTCCCTGCTCTGAATTTTGGGACAGGTCTGGTGTCTAAACTAAGGTTTGACCCCCTATTTAAAGAGGTTAATGTGGCGGACTGTTATGGGCAGAGAAACGGGGAGAAGCCTGTATCAGTTCCATACAGTTGGCTCCAGGGAGAATTTGAATCCCTTTCATCTGTCACTCTCAAGGTGTCATTCTCCACCCCAGGTTGTTATCGGCACACGGGCTCTGACAGCTTCAAGCCGCTTGCTCAAGAAAAAAGAAAAAATAAGAGAAAGAAACCGCTGCAAAGCCTAACGATGAATGCATGTGGAAGGAGACAAAAATGACATATCGTTTGTGCACAGACGTGGATTGATGCTGGTCTTTTGACATCTTTCTAATAAACAGAAAGCCAGAGCAGAATGTTCATTTTGTGTTATTCACGGGGAATTCTTGGATTATTTTGTAAATTCCTGTTGATCCTATTGTAATACCTGGAATGGGACGGTGTCCTGACTTTAAGCCCAATGTAAACCATTTTTACATTGGGCTTAAAGTCAAACCCAAATTGGGCTTAAAGTCATAACCCCAAAACTGTCGACACAGTACAACTGCGCACAGCTAGCTGCTAACCTGAGCAGCTAATGAAATGATCACATTCATTCACAGCTTCAACCATGCTAATCACTTTACGATTCTTCTCAAACTAAACTGCCGATCTCTGGGGTTTACTTTAGCTAGCTGTAAGTTTGCTTTTCGTTAGCTAGTACAGCGTCTTGCAAAAGCATTCAAACCCGTTTAACCTTATTCACATTTTCTCGTTTTAGACAAACTCCAATGTCTCTTATTAGGCTTTTTGTGAAAGATCACCAGAAAGTTAGTTATAATAAAGAAACTGAAGGAAATAATACATGGTTTTAAGTTTTAGCTGAGTCAGACCAGACTGATCATATATTTTCAAGACGTGACCACCTTTGGACTTTGACTGGGCCATTCTAACGCCTGAGTACACTTTGATCAGCCATGAACTGTCCCCCCCCCCCCCCGTTATACTCAACCATCATCCCATCAACTGCGATCAGCTTTCACGTCATAATGTAGCCACTACTGTGTTTAACAGTGGGGCTGGTGTTTCTAGCATGTTTTAAATTGCCCTGGTAACATAAGAGTTCACATGTAGAAAAAAAACCTTCCATTTGGCTCTATTCTGACCACAGCATCTTCTCTCATGATTAATCCTGTCATTAACCGTTCTGTCAGTTTAAGTGGACAGCCATGTCTTACTAGATTTGTACATTTCCATATTTAGCTGATGGATTCAAACCATCATGTCATGGTTTTAAGGTGTTTGGCCCAACATGCAGACACTGACGGAACACAGGAACAGTTTCTAAGATGTTTATTTAAGGCTCAAAAGGAAAAAGCACACGTTATGTGCAACAGGCGAGGTCGGAACGTCAGGATGACTGCGGGAAGAAAGAGGATTAATTAATAAAAGTTGAAACAGGGGAATAGCTCTCCAGAAGCTGCTCTGCTTACCGCTTGGTCGGGAGGACCTATCCGGGGGAGATGAGTGGAAAAGGAGTTCAGTGACTGTAACTCTCTGATGGAAGGAGATGGCTGAATGATGGGAGGGCTGACAGATGTTACACAGGCGGGGAGCCCGAGCAGCACCACTGCGGCGGCAGGCAGGAGGAGCAGCTGGAAGAACCGGAGTGAGTCTGGAGGAACCAGGATGAATCCAGGATGGGGGGGTCTCTCGCCCGGCTTGACAAAACCAAGGGAGTAAGAGGGGAGACGCCAGAGCAAAATCTGAGCAGGCAGGGATTCAGGGAGCTGGTCTTTAATGCACGGAACCAACACAGGTGAGCAAATCCAAAAACACGACGAACTGGAGAAGACAGGAGACAAAGTTAGATCCAAAACGGGGATTTCAAAAACTCACAGGTACGAAGTTCGGGTGACAGGTCTTTGGCCTAGGCATACAACAACGAGGTAACACTCTGGCGTCTTCCAGCTGTCTGCGCACTCCTTTTAAGCCAGAGAAGACAGTCCTAATGAACTGCAGGTGCGGGCCACGCCCACCCGTCAACTACAGCCACCTGTGGAGCAGAATTAGTAGAGCACGGAACCACAGAATCCTGACACAGAACAGCTGGATTTATACTGAGAATAAATTCCACATAGATCTGCGGCATTAAGTCATTAGGTGACTCTTGAAGGCAAAAGGTTGCACTGGATTTTATTTTGAAAAATCCGATTTAAGACGCCTGAGTACAAATGCACACCACAGTTGAGATTTCCACTATTGTTTTCAATCTGAAAACCATGAGTGCTTTTCTTTCCACCTCATAGAATGTCCCATTTTGTGTTGGTGTGTCCTTTAAAATCCCCATAAAATACAAAGACCTTTGTAGCTGTTACGACAAAATTCGAAACTGTTCCATGGGGCAGTACAATGTAACCTTTTTTAGTTAAAACAGAAAGCAAAACCAGCATCAAATCTGTTTGATTTAAAATTAGTTTATTGTTCAGTTTCTCTAAGTTCCTAGTGGTTGTATTATATCCACAGCATTTATGGGCTGGTAATCCTTTCTGTTGGAACCAAGCACAGAACCTATAAATGTCTCTAAGCTGACTTTTCCTTCACTGCTTAAACATAAACATCTTCATATGGCATTTTGCAGCTTTTTAGGAGCTGGAATTTCTAACGGTGTTTGTGAGTGAATTTACTTCCAGTACGATTACAGCATGCAAAAGAGCAGGAAAAAACTCAACTCAACTTTGTTCTGGCTCTGCAAAACCAGAAAAAAAATACATAATTTTGTTACGTCTTGTGAGCCCTGCAATACAGTACTAACACCACTGTGTACTGTAGGTTGTATAATTAAAGATATATGTAGAGATCAATAAGATTGAAATTAAAAGGCACTAACCTAAACAGTTTGAATGTACTTTAAAGGCTTATTCATTTTTACTATTTCAGGTAATTGCATTGAAAATGTGGAGGCATTTTATGCACAAAGTTCAACTCATCTGTCTTAGGAATGATATTGTATCATAAAAAAGGGAATGATATCATTCAATTACACTGTGGTGGATTGGATCATTAACTTCAGGAAATGCTGTCAATTAATTCCACATTCAGAATGGATTGCTACAGCCAGTAAATTTAAGGTTTTTAAACAGAAAGAGAAATACAAAAAAAGAAAGAAAAAACACAATTAACTTGAAAAATGTGGGAAAGATTTACTCATCATCTGATCAACTTGGTCAAACCTTCATGACTTCATGGCTCAGTACATCTGTCACTGTAATCTGCTCTGAATTAATTAATTTGATTTTCAACCATTCTTTGTTCTGCTTTACTTGTAAACCATGCTTTTCATAAACAACTATGTGGTTATGTGTTAAATATATTTAAGTCACTATTGAAGGAATTTGCTGCTTTATTTTCCCCTAAATTATATGTATTTATTAAACACAAACTGACTAAAACCACAATTTTGAAAAAACTCACAATTTTGCTGCATATGCAACTTTTCAGTTACAGGTACATCTCACAAAATTAGAATAATGTGAAAATAATTATGTATTCAATACACATGAAGTAAACCATTTCAAGCCTTTGTTTGTTGTAATTTTGATGATCATGGTTTACAGATAATAAAAATCTAAAATTCAGTGTCTGTTTTTTTCAGTGTCAAGTAAAATATTTGAAGAGAAATACTTATATTGTCCCACAATGGGGGAATTCAAATATGTCAGGGGCAAAAACAAGTAGACAAAAGACTTACACACAAAATTAATTAATATGAAAAAAACTTTGATTTAAAGTTAAGCTGAACAGCAGAAGAGAAAGACTGATTAGATGGGGAAAAATATTGTGCTATTATTAGAAGATGATAAGCAATCCACGTCAATATGAAACAAAGGAAAAGAACAGGTGATTACAGAATGATATGAAAAACTGCAATATACATGCGTGTACAAGCAAACACTCCCTAAAAGCTAAAAGTGTGCAAATAGATGCATTTGAGAGACAAGAACCTGTGTAACCCATCCATCCATTTTCTAACACGTCTATCCCTTGTGAGGTCGCGAGGGGTGCTGGTGCTTATCTCCAGCTGTCAATGGGCGAGAAGCGGGGTACACCCTGGACAGGTCGCCAGTCTATCACAGGGCATCCTGTGCAACCAGTAACATGTTTGTAAACTCTTATTGAGTTTGTTGCGACCAGCAGAAATGATAAAGTTTAACAGCAGGTGGGAGGAAGGATCTGCGGAAGCGCTCCTTTGAGCATTTAGGGTGCAGCTCTCCAACTCATCAACAAATCCCTGCATGTGGGGGAGACATTGTCCATCATTATTATTTTTTTTACTTTTTGTCTCCCACGCCCTACACTGGATCCAGGGGGCTTCCTCTCAGCTACAGATCAGCTGCTCCTCCAACACATCACACCATATAAGATGGCTGATGGTACCACAGAGTCTTCAGGAGGATCCCCCACACTCCAAAAGGCCTCCGTCTCCTCAGCAGGTAATTTGTCTGAGTGACATTTACTCAAATTGAAGAAAATATTTTTGAGTGGGACCAAATGTTTTCTGTCTCTGAGTAAATTTTCTTCAATTTGAGTAAATTATACTCAGGCAAATTTACTGTGATAGAGTCTGCTTTGATCCTTCCTGTAAAGAGCATCAGTGCTGTGAGTCCAGTCCAGTTCATTGTTAAGCTGAACACCCCAGTACTTATAAACGTTTACTATCCCCACATCCGTTCTCTGGATGTTGACCAGTGTCATTTAGGTGGGTCTTTGTCAGTGAAAGTCCACCACCGCCTCCTTTGTTTTCCCTGCATTTAATATGAGATGGTTCTCCTGGCACCAATCTACAAAACTATGTATCCACTGTCTATACTCTGATTTATCCTCATCTCTGACTATAGTGGAGTCATCAGAGAACTTCTGAAGGTGGAAACCTAGGGAGTTTGTGGATAAGTCTGCAGTGTAGAGGGTTAACAGAAATGGTGCCAGAACAGTTCCCTGCAGTGTTCCCGTACTGCAGACCAACCTTTCAGAGACACACCCGTATCCTAACATACTGCAGTCAATCAGTATCCACTGGGACAGGTGGTGGTCCACACCTGACTGCTCAAACTTGTCAGAAGTCATGGTTAGATGGTGTTGAAAACAATGGAAAAAATAAAAGAACATGATGCTCACAGTGCTTCCAAGTTTTTTGATTTTGTTATTCAGAACTCGGTGTAGCAGGTAGATTATGGCCTCATCCACCCTAATGCCAGGCTGGTAGACAAACTGCAGTGTATCGAATGAAAATGCTGTGAGAACATGTGATTAACCATGGGAGCTGATAAGGTTTCATGCTAAGTTAGCAGCTCCCTATTCTTACTGCAGAGCGTCTCCTTGATTAAAACATGTCCATAGTTGTGCCATCTGTCATTTACAAACACAACCCTCCTCTCTTCTTACCGCTGTCATTTGTTCTGTCGCACCTGAGCAGATGAAAGAGGGCCATGTTTATACTGGCGTCTGGAATTAGCTCTGTTATTCAAGTTTCGGTTAAGCCGCTCTCTGTGTAAGTCTGCTTATGTCAGGTTAAAGCTCCACTTTGTTTGTGAGGGACCCTACACTTCCTATGATGATGGATGGAAAGATGGGTCTGTACCTTCTTCTCCAGCTATGTTGGCTTCTCTTGGCGAATCACCCTAGTCTCCTTCTCCTTATCTCACTGGGGATTCCAGGCCGACAGACAGTGACGATATCAGGTCTTTTATTATTGTTATTATTATTATTATTATTAGAATTATTATTATTATCAGCAGCAGCAGCAGATCCCTGGTGTAAACACTAGCCACATGCTGCCTTTCCGAGTACAAATGTTGAATAAAGCAGAAAAATGAGAAACAAAGTTGACCACAAGAAGTTTAGTTCCATGTTGTGAGTAAAAAAGCAAAATGACAGGGAAACACACACACTATTATAAGTAGATATAAAGGAAGAAAAACAAAAAAATATATATGGAGCTACTGTCACCTAGCGACCAGCTTGCGCAGCGCTGTGGGGGGAAATTACATAAAATAAAAAAATATATATTTCTAAAATAAATCTCAGACTTCTGAGGGGGCATTGATTCATTTCTATGCACTCAATACTTGGTTGGGTCTCCTTTTGAATGCATTACATTATCAGTGTGGCATGGCATGGAGACGATCAGCTTGTGGTTCTGCTGAGGTGTACTGGAAACCTGAGTTGCTTTGATAGTGGCCTTCAAGACATCTGTGTTGCTGGATCTGGTGTCTGTCATCTTCATCCTGACAATACTCCACAGATTTTCTATTGAGTTCAGATCTGGCACCGTTTGCTGGCCAATCAAGCACAGTACCATCATGGTCATTGAACTAGCATTTAGTACCTTTGGCAGTGTGGGCTGGTACCTACTCCTGCTGGAATGTTAAATCAGCATCCCCATGAAGCTTGTCAGCAGAGAGAAGCATGAAGTACTGTAAAGGTTCCTGGTAGATGGCTGCATTAACTGGACTTCAGAAAACACAGTGGACCAGAACCAGCAGATGACATGGCACCCCAAATCATCACCGAGTGTGGAAACTTTACCCCGGACTTCAAGCATGGGGATTCTGTGCCTCTCCACTCTTCCTTCAGACTCTGGGACCATGAGTTCTGAATGAAATAAAAACTTTGTTTTCATTTTAAAAGAGGACCATGGACCATTGAGCAACACTCCATTTCTTTTTTTCCTCAGCCAACCAGGGAAAATACGTCTGATGTTTTCTCCAGTTCAGAAGTGGCTTGACACAAGGAAAGCAACATTTGTGGCCCATATGGGGGATTGTTCTGTGTATAGTCGATATTGATGCGCTGCCTCATTCCAATCCTTGAGAAGCTCACTCAAATTTTTAAATTGATTTTCCTTAACAGTCCTTTCAAGCCTACCATTATCCCTGTTGCTGGAGCACCCATTCCTACCATATATTTTCCTTCATCTCAAATTTCTATGAATATGCTTCGATACAGTACTCTAACAACGACCAGCTTCTTTAGTAATAATCTTTTGTGTCTTCCACTCATGGAGTGTGTTGACTAATGTCTTCTAGACATTTGTCAAGTCAGCAGTCTTGATCATTATTGCGTAGGCGATATTACGGCCATTACATGACATTTATGCAAAAAACGTTATTTGAAACAATGATGTTAAGTAATATTATACTTTCAGAGACGTTACTATGTTTTCATAATCGGTAAGCTACAAGAAACAAGCTTGAGATATTTCACTCCACGTGTAATGAATTTATCTAATACTGTAGGTGAATTTAAATTTCTGCAATGGGTGACAGCACATATTAAACATTTAATATTTTTATTGTTTGAGATGTACCTGTACACAAACTGCAAAAAAAATATTTTTTTCGTTCACTCCTCTGCTAGGGACATATATTCCCCAACTCAAGGTAGGATTCCACCTTTTTTCAGTTATGAACTATGAGCTTGGTTTAATCTATGGTGGATGATTGGGTTACTCTGTTCTGTCTCTCTTCGAGATCGCCCTTCCCCCCCTCTCCTGCTTCTGCTGCTATGTATTGTCTTTCTGAGCACTTTCTTCGTATCAACCGAACTCTGAAAACCATGGATCTGGTAAGCTGGTCTCTCAATTGTATTGATCAATTTTTTTCGACGGGGGACCCGTCCGGTCCTGATTGACTCATTTTGTGGGATACACCCTATATTCTTGGATGGAAAACGGTGTGTCTTTCGACCTTGTCATTCCTGGACGTTTGAAAAGTTTGCATGTTTGGATTCAGGATACTTGGATTTCTACCTTATTGGATCTGGTGGATTTTTTATGTATCAGCAAATACAACGGATGTCGGTAGCCATTTCGCCTTGATCAGGCTGCCGGCTGCATATGAGGCGCTCACTAAGGCGGTGAATGGACAGATCTGGAAGGTGGAGGAGCAAAGCCGAAAAGCTGGATGTGCTGGAACGCAGACTGGCTTCGGTGGTTTGAACTCAAGGGGATAAAATCTGGAAGTGAAGCGCGGAAATGCCCAACAATTTGGAAAATTGGATTTCACCATTTGGAGCCAGCAAAAGACTTAAAGCTGACAGGAAGGTCAGAGCAGCTGTATCATAACAAATAAAGTATTTGGTCTGCCTCCCTATCTCTACTCCTGGATTGTTATGAGGAACGAGCTCAGAACTCCACCCTGCTCCCTCCTCCCCCGCTGACATCTGCGGATGCTTTCTGAACTGTTGGCCGGCTGATAACATCAAGGACAATGGCCTCTGGAGAGTGTTCACGGAAATATAAACACTTTTACCCAAACAGACACACATAACTGATGCTCATATAAACTGATGAACTGACACGCGACTAGTCTCTAATGTTTACCTTCTGCTATATGTGTCTCATCTTATTTGTGCTTTTTGTGCAAGAGGTTTTTGATATCTCAAACTGTATCTTGTTATAGGATAAAGTATGAGGTATGTTTTTTCCCTCCCACCTTCCTTTGTTGAAAATCTATCTTTTTCACAGATTCAAAGGCAGCGCCCGGTGGGCACCGTGTAATGCGGTCCCTTGGCAGCAAGGCCCCAGTAAATCGTCTCCCCCTAAAATGTTTGTGATGTTTTGTCTTGGCGGTTGTACTGAAACAGCAATTTCCCTCTGGGATTATTAAAGTATGTCTGATTCTGATTCTGATACTGGAGTCCAACAGTCCAGCCCTCACCTATAAGTATAGATCAGGGCCCAAAAGGGCTAATATGAACTTTGGTCACACAAAGTTTCAAGAGGTCAGCTGGATTTCTGGATTGTAGAGGATTTGTGTTGAAGTGGATGCTAATGGATGCTTGAAAATAATAATTGTAATTGTTTATTTTGTATGTGTGGATGAATGTTTGTAACTGACATGTAACCCTGCTGCCTGTTTTGGTCACAACACTCTTGTAAAGGAGACTTCCTGGTTAAATAAAGGTTAAATAAAATAAATAAAAAAATGCAAAGAATAGAAGCCTGGATGCCTTGAGTTGGAGATAATGAATGCCAATTGGATGGCCTGCTTCAGATGGCTAGCATTGGGGATTGAATGTCTTGAGTTAGATAGGACGCAAATTCTATATTGGCACAATTTACCAGCAGATCTCTTTTGTACTTGCAAACCAATCTTTAAAACCATGCTGACCTGCTTGAGAAGGTGTGTACTCTTGTAAAAAGGATTTACAGTTGTAATTCAGGTTTGTAAAATTGTGTCTTTAAAACAAATATTTTTATCTGTGATTCAGTTTCATGGCATTCTTCAAATTCTGATTACAGAAAGACAATCCAATTATTCATGTAACACTCATCTGCACCTCCTCAATGTGAATCTCAAGTTACAACAACAGAAATCTTGTGAAGTTTAGCAGGATATTTCTTCTTCAACCTGAAACCGTGACACTTCATGGGAACCAGTCAGAACAAAGTTTCTTACATTGTTTAAAGGATTTACAGCATATCTAAGGAAGGCGAAAGTAAGCACGTATGTCCATCCAAAAATAATTCAACTCCTTGGCAGATTTAGATATAAAGCAACTATGTATTTGTACAAACACGTTTCTTCTGACCACAAGTAATGTTGATGTGCTAGAATGGCCCAGCAAGAGCCACAACTTTAATCTAAAATAAATTATGTAGAGGGAACTAAAGATTAAGGTCTAAGAGTCTGAAGGAAGACTTTTAGACAAGAAACACTCGAGTTTCTTGAGCTAGAGTGTACATTGTGAGTCAGTGATGACTTAGGGAGTCATGTCATCTGCTGGTGTTGGTTCACTGTTATTATCAAATCCAGAATCACCTGTCTACCATATAGAATGTATGGGCAATAGCAAGATGAATATTAGAGACACCTAGATGGAGACAACTTGAAGGCCTTTATTGAATAAACTTGGGCTTCCTTAACACATCAGCAGAGCCACAGTTTTTTCACTTCCATCCCAGGCTGCACTGATGCAGTAATTCATGCAAAAAGAGCCCTGGTGAGATATTGTACTGTACATGAGCCTATTTTTACATTTCTGTAGCATTAAATAAATATTTTTACTGGTATTATGTGTATTCTAATTCTCTTCAAACTGAGTGTTGGGTTTTGTGACTGTAGGCCATGATCATCTTAATTATCATTTAAAATATATCACTCTATACCTAAGGGATCTGTGTAATTTAAATGTTTCAATTTGAACTGGATTTTTTTTGTTTGTTTGTGATGTACTAATATTGAGATTTAAGCCCTGAATTTGAGGATTGATTACTAATCACTATTTTGTTTGCTTGTAAATTGGCAAATTCCTTTTTGCAAGGTTGTTTTTGGGAGGGTTTTCGTGTTCCGTGGTGAATGTGGAGCTAAACTCTAAGAGTAGGCAACTTCCGTTGCTTTCTAGCAGTATCTATGTGCTATTCTTCTAGAGCCATACTGGAATAGAAGTGCTATATAAATTCCTTAAAAGCGTAGTTTTTTTTTTTTTCCCCATTCTGGAACGGTATTCCTCCTACTTTCTCATCTAAATTTCTTGTTGAACTGTTCAAAAGCTAAGCATGATGTGATGCATAAATTGATCTATCAGTGCCATTCATCTTTTTTTTCTATGCATTTTCAATTTTAGCATAAAACTTGGGCTCAGCAGACACACACACACAACATACAAAAACATCACAGCTGTGCAGCCAAAATAACCCCTGTTGCGAAAGGGATGAATATAAAAAAACTTTTTCTCTCTAGTCGTAAGGTTTGATCCGCTCCCTTCAAGATATGGCATCCTTAGACACCCTTTGAGACACAATTTGAGCAGACGTAACAAGCAGTAATTTGGATTTTGTTTTGCCAATTTTCCTTTAACAAAAGGCTCTCAGTAAATACATTTAAATGGCTGGCAAGCAGGGCTCTTTAATCTGTGAATTTATAAAAGTAGTCATTCTTGAGAGTCTTCCATGTAGTTGTTTCATCTTGCAGCTGTTGTCACACTGTTTCCTGTCTTGTATGCTGATGTTTTGGAAAACACCTGATAAGTGGGCCTAAATGTTAGGAAACTTCCACCACTTTGTGGGACATCAACTCATGCTTGGTCTTTAACCAAACACGATGGTATAAGTTTCAGTTTTGGATTCAAACATCCTTACCTCCCCATGTAAATAAAGTATCAACATAGCATGGTGTGAGATTAAGCAATGGTATTATTGGTCATTGCTGCAGCATTTGAGTCGCAGGTTGTGCATACATGACATTCTGAAAGCTGTAGTTTTCGTGTACCGGGGTATATCGTCATGTCTGAAAAAATCTGTGTCACCCTGGTTTTTGTGGTTATCAACTACCTTATGCTACAATGTTAAATGTGTGGGGAGGTGATTGTTATTTTTCTATGCCGTTACAACATCATTAAAACATAAGGTTGATAAAAATAGTAGGACCCCAAAGCACTTTACACTGCCCTTAGTCAGTCACCTATTAATTCACACATTTACACGCTGACGGCAGCTGTGGCTAAATACGCAGCTACAGCTGCCATCGGGTGGACTGAGAGAAGCAAGACTGCCAGACAATCGGCACCACCGGGCTCTCTGACCACTGGCAGCAAGCAAAGCGGGTGAAGTGTCTTGCTCAAAGACACAACGACTGAGAAGGTTGAAGCGAGGTTTCAAACTGGCAAACCACTGGTCACAGGACAGACTCTTAGCTCCCTGACCCACTGGCCCCTATGCAATATGGAGGAGGCATTGTACTTTCTCACTAGATACACTATACTTGCACTATGAATAGTACATTCCATGCTTAATAGCAGTACTCAGTCTCCAGTTACACTAAGGTGATGCCCGTCTCCTCTGTTTTTTCTCTGTTAAAATCAGTCCCCAACCTTTTGCCAATGCTCCTTCCTCATTAGTAATGTTTATTTAACCTGAACTCACATTTGATCTGGAGAGGTTTTGCAGGATTTCTCGTCTGCCATCTGAATGTTCGTGAGTGAGATTTGTTTTACGTGTTGTGTGTTGTGCTCGCCGTTTCGCTGTTCACCACCCACTCTAGGACCAAACCTGTCATATCTATGATCATTTCATTGCCATGTGTGGGGTCTCTCAGGTTTTGAAAAATCAACCGACAATTTTAAAATCTTGCGAGAGGAACCAGGAACAACGTTATTTTGAAAGGACAGCTGACATGCTTACGGTCAGTTTGGCAATAGACCTCAGTTCCAGCTAACCAACTAAAGCCACTAATTAGGCTTACTACTTCAAAGCCCATTTTTGTGTATGTGTTGCTCAACAGCAGTGGAAGGCTGCAGCGGCCTGAATACGAACATAGTGCAGCACACAACCCAACATGCCGTCCTGCTTCTTGCCCCACGTTAACACATAGCTCTCTGTGACCTCTCACGATCTGTCAGAAATATTTCACCCTTTTCGCTGACAGTGATTTTAAATCTATCTCACCACTTGTGACTGAAGTAGAATTCAGTTATTGATGCTTCTTAATATATGTAACAGAAAATAAACATATTTCTAAATAACCGTCGTGAGCATATGAAACAGCTGATTCTAACTTTAAAGAGAGCAATCCTCCAACACTCATCCTGGTATCTCTCTCTCTCTCTCTCTCTCTCTCTCTCTCTCTCTCTCTCTCTCTCTCTCTCTCCTTGTGTTTGTGTACCCATTCAAGACAACAAAAATAAAGATCATGATGCCTGTAATTCTCAATATGTGATGCTATTTTAGCAGCAGGAATGTTAAAACTGTATTTTGTTTTTGCGTTAAGTAAAAGCATTTTTATCTTGTACGCATGTGATTGAAGGTTTTGCCGCTTATACGGTGATACTGTGGTTTAGTCGTCCTTTTGGTTATGTTGTTAAACAGGAGTTGTAAATCAAGGATGGCAGTGGCCTCCCTTTAGATTTTGTCTTTATGAATTCAACAAACCTTATCTTAAATGATATTAATGCTGTGTGGGTGAAGAATAGCCTTTTCACATCCTCCTTATTTTCATTTGGCACATCGCGCGGCTATTTCTTATTTAACCACTGTTCAGACATCAGAGGGACTTTTTTTCTGCAGATAATTCCTTATTTGCCCTCACTGACACTTCAACTCATTCTTCACATCTCTCTCTAGAAGAAAAATAGAAACAGTGATGTGAGAAATCCCCAGCCGCTCGGAGAGTGTAATAATCTCTTCTTCACATTCTTTGATTCCTAACGCCTTCCCCATAAAACAAATTTATGATAATCCATTGATGTTTTTTCAAATCCACATGAGGGCAGCCAAACATGATTTTTCTTCCCATACTGTGTATGTGTGTTTGAAAGCACAACAGCAATGTACTCTGTTATAATTACTTCAAGCGTGCTTTCATTCACATACTTTAGCAGTCCTTTGGATTTTGTATTACCATACCACTGCAGAGATTTCAAAGCTTCCATAATTCAAAAATCCTTGGATCCAGCGCCTGAATTCCTTATAGCACAAGATGAACACATGCTAATCTGCTTTGATGTTCGAGGGGTGTATGTACATATGTATGGCTCACACAGCAGACCATCGTCTTACAGTCAGAAGCTGGCAAAATCAACATATGTGGCAATTGTCTGGTAATAATGGTGCAGTTTGCAACCTATTCTGACTGGAGTCTGTTGTGCGAAGGCCTCACAGGTTTGTTAGGGAAAATTACTGAACAAAAAGCCCCATGGAGCACATCAGACAGGTCAATGATAAGGCTGTGGAGAAGAATAAAGCTGTAATAAACTGTGGTTGTTGCGGACCCAGATTGTGAAAGGATTGAGGTAGACGTACAATACTGCTCAAACATTTGGGGTCACCCATAAAATGTCATGTTTTTCCAAGAAAACTCATATTTGTTTAATCAAATTACGTGCAAGATGAATACAAAATATAGTCAAGACATCGACAAGGTTAGAAATAATTGTTTGGGCTTGTAATAATAATTTTGTCCTTCAAACTTTGCATTCATTCAAAGAGTCCTCTTTGGTGAATTCCAGCTGTGATTTAGATGAGGTATTATGAGGAAATGTCTCCCCATGCTTCCTGAAACCCCTCCCACAAGTTGGGTTGGCTTGATGGGCACATCTTACACACCATACGGTCAAGCTGCTCCCAAAACAGCTCAACAGAGATTTGGTGACTGAGCTGGCCACTCCATTATATACAGAATACCTTATTCATAACATCTACACTGTATCTCTGATTAATTTAATGTTATTTGAATTGAAGAAAATTGTTCTTTTTTTAGATAAAAAAATACAAGGACATTTGTAAGTGACCTGAAACTGTTGAGGGTCAGTGTGTGTTGAAGAATAGATTTTAATAAAGAAACAAAAGCTGACAGGAAAAAGGCAACTCAAAGGAGCCAGGGTGAAAACAGGAGAATCCAGCTACAGAGAAACAGAACGGGAGAACTTAAATACTGCGGGGAAGTAATCAACTAAACCAGGCAGGAATAATCAACAAAACACTGATCACCTGCAGGAAGATTCAACGTCGGCAGCTGAGGGAGGCACAAAACAGAGAAATTAAACATAAACACATAAGAACAAAACACATACAACTATGGATCATGACAAAAGCAGAGTTAGGGTATGAATACGTTTCAAGCATTGAACACCTCCCAGAGCCCTGTTCCATCCATCATCTGAAAATGGAGAGTATGGCACAGCTGCAAACCTACAAAGCTCAGATGGGAGAATCTATCGAAAGGTAAAACTACACTCAGTCTGGCTTTCATGGAAGATTGGCAAGAAGAAAGCCATTACTGAAAAAACTAGACATCAGAAGTCCCATTTGCAGCCATGTAGAGGGCACATCTGGTCGGATAAAACCAAACTTAAACTCTTGGTCCTGCAAATTACCCTGAACATGCTGTGCTCACAATGAAACATGGTGGTGGCAGCCCCGTAAGCTTCTCCTCAGCAAGGACATGGAGTCTGGTCAGAGTTGATGAGAAGATTGACAGAACCGAACAAATATGACCTGGTAGAAAACCTGTTAGGCACTGAAAAAGACTTGTTAATGTGACAGAGGTTTGCCAACCATCAGCACAGAAACCCTGACCATGAAGCTCAAAGCAACCATGGAACGATTTGGATCAAAGCAGAGATGCTCACAGGTCATTCTCTCCAAGTCCAACCACATGTGCTCATGACTGCAGAGCTGGACTTGAAAAAGCCTCAGGTCCTTTGCCCCAATTCAGAATTAATTCTCTGGCGACTGAAATAATCTCTGTTGTTGTTTTGCTTTATCAAAACAGGTCTCTCTTGAAGTTGATATGTCAGATCTCAATAAGAATACCTTTATATATATATATATATATATATATATATATATATATATATATATATATATATATATATATATATATATATATATATATATATATATATATATATATATATATAAAAAACTCCAAAAAATTCTTAAAGACTGATTTGTATTATTTTTAAAAAATTACCAAATGTAATATTTACCCCATTAGAAATTGTCTTTTATGCTCCAAGAAACATGTTACAAAGAGATTATACCAGTTAATGTTGAATTTATGAATGAATCAAACAAAGCGTGTTTGTCTTTGAAATAACAATAATGTCCACTCCTTCACATGTATTGTCCTAAATAAGGTTTGGATGATAAGTTCTAAGTTTTAAAGGTATGGTGGACAATCTTCCTTCGGCTTCGAGTTCCGGGGGAATTAACTTATCTCTTGGTTGTCCCACATGCCATTCAGTTACTCTCAATCCAATCTTGGTTTGAGCTATATTTGCGAATAAAAAAATTAAAAAAAATAAGTTATGTCTGTGTCTAAAGCTACTAGAGACATGCTGTACCTCAAAAGACTTCAGTGTGGGGTGGTTCTACAATGTATTGCCAAAGGGAGCCTAGATTAAATGTCTGCTACACTTTTCAGATTTGGTTGACAAACAAATTTCTAAATGTTGTAAAAGTCATGAATACCTTTCCCACCATTTCATAATTATGCTCTATGTTTGCTTATTACTATGTATGAACACAACATATCTAGGACAGGGGGATATGCATCTCTATTTGGTCTTAGCTCAGGCTCTCAGTAACAACAGTGTTTGCCCTAATGTACAGCTGAGCTCTATATGGATGGGCTGCAGACGGCCCTGTTAATACTTTTCTTGTGAGTGGCCCTGCTGCTGCGCCACAAAGGTAATATGTCACAGTCCAGGTCCCCCTGGCTGTGCGGTCTGTCTCTCCACCACTCTGTGCCACTCCATCAAGTCGTCCCTCTACACACAGCAGCCTCTAGGGGAGACGCCTGCCCAGGAGAGTCCACAGTCTTTAGGTAATGCTAGATAGAGATATAGGACCACAGTGGCATGCAGGTATGTGTGTGCCTTAGAGAAATGAAAGAAAGCAAATTATTAAGCTGTGATGCTTTGATAATGTCTGTGCAGCTAGAACATATTCGTGGTTAAAGAAGCCACTTCAAGCAAACTAATTCATCTGTTCAAGACATGGATTTTGGCTTTAGTGTCAAAAAGAAATCAAATGAATAGTTATCACGGCTACTCACACTCAACACATTTTATCTTGCTTGTGTTTTGTCTTTTCTAATGTTTGCCTAGCTGGAAGGTCTCTGCGTGACTGAATGCTGCAATTAATCACTCTGATCTGGAACCACTGACATTTGGAAGTTCACTCACACCCTTGTATGTTCTGACATTGATAAACTATCACTTTTAGATACTTAAATACACAGGAATATGTCATGTCCTCATTATGTCACAACAGTGATTATACTATATGTTGAGGTTTTGACAGCGAGTTTCTCAAAGAGCTGTAGATGTAATTTAAACAACGCACACTTTGGCTATATTAAAGACCAATTTAGCTTTACTATGAAAATAGCTATTCATATCATTAATGGTCTATATAACACATATTAAACTTAAACATGAAATACACATTTTAAAATGTATAATATCCTATTACTGTTTAATACATGAACTGCATGGTAGAGCTGTCATTACCGATAATTTTAGTAATTGAGTATCCTATTGATTATTCTGACTATTAATTGGCTAATGGGATAAAATAAATGGACCCATTCTGCAGATTTTTCACTTTATTATTTGGTCTTATTTTATAAGTAAAATAAATACATGAAAAAATACAAATAAACATTTAAATTAATTTGAATAAAATGACAAGGATGCATCTGCAGCTAAAAAAAAGGTTCTACCATAA
Source organism: Fundulus diaphanus (assembly GCA_037039145.1). Classification (NCBI taxonomy): domain Eukaryota; kingdom Metazoa; phylum Chordata; class Actinopteri; order Cyprinodontiformes; family Fundulidae; genus Fundulus; species Fundulus diaphanus. The sequence goes on from CM073122.1 coordinate 48,495,954, forward strand.
ATATGTTAGTGACCAGGTCAGGCTTTTTCCATATGTGGTCCTGAATCCAACTGGTATCTGGAGGTCACATTTTATAAAAATCCATACCAAATGTGTATGTACACCAAAAAAACGAAAATGGTGTACGTCCCAAAAAAAAAAAATCAGACTTATAAAACCATGCACACACACCAACATGTAATTTCCCTTTATAGATCACAGCTGTACCTGAACGTTTGTGTATAGCGCTCTTATTTTGGTGCTCTGTGGGTGGTGTTAAAGACTTTGGTAATGTTTGTTCACTGCACTTCTCAGTAGCTATGTTTACATGCACAAACTTTCACGATCGGATTAAAATGTATTTGGATTAAATAAATGGATTGTACCTTTTCTATGGGCACACAATCAATTAATCCAATCATAATATGGATTTATAAGCACCTGGCTTCATTCAGAATAGAACCACTCTGACATGCGTTTACGTCAGGCGCACATGCACACTCGGGTCAGTTTGCCATTCGGAATAACTTGAGCTTGAGTGTTTACCTGCACATTGATCAGATTATCAATCGGCATAAACTACCCCTCTCATTCAGAATAGAATCTTATTCTGATTGAGCTTAATCCGATCATCATATTCTGATTGGCTTGTTTACATGACACATTTTATTCTTTCAACAAACTTAACTGTACTGTGTAGTTTTTTGTAGGTAGTTGTTGTATTGAGTCTAGTTATTTATATTGTGTGTTAATGGTCTGATCAGCCAGTGTATGTATACCCTTGTGTATGACTTCTTTGTTAAGTCAGTTATGCTTTGTTTGGGCAGGCAGTCAGTCAGTTGGTTTGTTCACATTTTTAGCCTGAGTTAAGTATCGTTTCTTTGACCTCTTTTATAAGATAAGGATTTCTTTTCTGTAAATTTAATTCTGGATTAAAATTTAAAAAAGACTTTTTTTCTAATAGGCGCACAGTGGCGCAGTGGGTAGCGCTGTTGCCTTGCAGCAAGAAGGTCCTGGGTTCGAGTACACCCCTGGGTCTTTCTGCATGGAGTTTGCATGTTCTCCCTGTGCATGCGTGGGTTCTCTCCGGGTACTCCGGCTTCCTCCCATAGTCCAAAAACATGACTGTTAGGTTAATTGGCTTCTCCAAATTGTCCTTAGGTGTGAATGGTTGTTTGTCCTGTTTGTCTATCTGTGTTGCCCTGCGACAGACTGGCGACCTGTCCAGGATGTACCCTGCCTCTCGCCCGGTGAACGCTGGAGATAGGCACCAGCACCCCCCGCGACCCCATGAGGGATTAAGCGGTTTGGAAAATGGATGGATGGATGGATATTTTTCTAATAATTCCTGTGACTCCTCATGTTGTTTTTGACTCGATCCATCACAGTTCACCTGACTTTATTTCCTATTGACAGGGATACAAGAGACAAAAAGATGGAGACTCAAAGAAGGATAATGAGTAGATAACCAAAACATAAATGATTTGGTTTAGACATTTTAAAAATACATAATGTGGCCTTGAAATTATTTATGGATAAACGATAGAACACAAAAAGCAATGTAAGATGTTGCCATCTAACAAATCTTCTACTCTACGCGGGACACTTTTTTTTGTGTACAGTGGGCAAATTCCCTTTTCAGCTGTGCTGAAATTTGTTTTTATTTGTTTATAAACTAGCTGTTCGGACCTTAAGGAGTTTAAGACATGTAGCCACTAAGATGTGAAGTACTGAAACTCTTATTTTTTATTTTGTTTTAGCAGAGAAGAGTTTTCTGCCCTACTCAGTTAATAATGGAAATGTTTATTATTGTCTGGATGTTGTGGATTACTGCACACTGCAAAAGGCTTATGTTTCTTTCAGCTCACTGTGCCGGCCTGACTTATCTGCACCAGAAAAGTAGCAAGGTGCATTTTTCCTCATATGTTTCTGCTGGCACACTATATTCAGATTAACTCTAAATATTAATTGATTTCATTATAAAATTTGTGAGTCAGCAATTTTAATATTAAATACATCTGAGCCAACCAAACACCTGAAGGGATGTGAATCTTGCCTCCAGGATTCCACGTGGGAGTTTACCTTCAAATGCAAAATACGTTCACAAGTTTTGAACTACTATAGTAGTTTGCTGATGCTCATTGAGCCTTTAGCAATTATAATATTCTTTCTTGGTTTATAATGTGACCTGTGTTGAAAGGGAAGAGGTACAATGGCTTACTGGTAGTAAACTACTGACATTAGGCCTGAGAATCAAGCAAGTTACTGAAGAAATGTAATTATTACATTTATTAAGCTTGTTAAACATGCAAAGGTTGGACTAGGTTAAATACTATTTGTTAATAGCTGTAGTTGTTTCAGGTTTAACATTTATGGCAGGACATGCTGCTTATAACAGGAGGCAAAGGTATGTGGTTATTGATACCTCAAACTATCTTTGTTCATCAACTTAACTTTCGTCTTGTGGTGGGCTGTGTCAATTTCCTAAAACAAACAAATGATCACAACTTGGAATAGCTATATTATTTTATTTATTTATTTGCTAAATATGACTATTTTTTTATATATATATTTCTTATTGCTTTCTTTAACATCAAATATCTATTGAAATAATCTGGGATTACTGAAGATGTGATGGGGTTGCATGGTTATGATAGGCTGATTCTCATTTAAATTAATTAAGCCATCATGTGGATGTAGTTTACGGCACATCTCAAAGCCATTGCTTCCATGTATAACGTGAGACATATTGCAGTTGCCTTTTTGTCCAGCAAATGGCACAAAAAAGCAACCAGGTCCGACTGAAATCAAAATCATTCCAGTAACATCAAGTCCAGTGGGATGCAAATAATAATCTTATCAAAGCAAGTACAGACAGACTTAAGAAGAACATTAATACGAAGTCTCTTATGCACATTAACTAGCAAAAACTCGTATTTTCAACAGAAAGCACAAATCTGACTAGTGTTCTTGACAACCATTTTGAAAGCACAAGTTAGAAACTACTTAAAATGTTAGTTTTGTGACCATAAAAAACAAAGGAAAAAAGCTCCGGCTAGTACAGATTCATCCGACACCATCTGTTCTATCCCGAAAAGGCTTTCTGGGTTAACTGGAGTACAATCTAAAGTGAGCAACAGTATCAACATGAATACTGAAAATTCCCAAATATTTAACATACAATATGCATGAAAAAATGGACGCTGTACTGTAGTGCTGCCAGAAGGTCTTTGGTTCAAATTCTGGGGAAGCCTGGGGTCTTTCTGCATGAAGATTTCACATTCTCGGTTTGCATGCCTGGGTTTTCTCTGGGGTCACCTACAGTCCAAAAATTTGACAGTTTGGTTAATTACTCTCTAAATTGCCAAGGGGTACACCCTAGGCAGTTTACCCTAGGGGTACACCTCTCCCCCAAAAGATAGCTGGAGATAGGCAATACAACCAACCCCACCCACACACCAAGTCCATACAATGACCATATAAGGCGGTGAACGGAAATAATGACGTGGCCAGGGTAGCATAAAAGCCTATATGGCTCTTAGGGCGACTTTACACCAAAGCTGTTTGGTCAGCTGTTGAACAAGCCCAAATAGTTTATTTCATTTTGGCCAGGTGTCATGTACCAATGAAATTGGTTAGATTACAATTCAATGGGAATGCAGCGAATTATCCAACAAACCAAAGAGAGTAAGCAATGTTTCTTACATATGCAATTCATGGATGTATAATATGGGATCTGAAAACTTTAAAACCCTCACAAAACCTCCTTTGCCATCTTTGTAACCATATCACAGCAGCACACTGTGGTCTTGTCCTCTCCACCACTCTTTTCTGTACTGCTGCATTCGTCTCATGTGCTCAACAGGCTGGATGTGTCGCTGCCTCCCTCCTGCTCATCCTGGGCTGCTTTAGGTCATAGAGTCCCAACTGAGTAGCTATGTGACTGCATGACATTGTCCAAACATTTTTGTGTTTAATATTTTCAACAGACTCCTGGTGTGAGGTTACCCTAATATTCTACTGTAAAAAGGTAAAATAAGGAAACCTTCCTTTTGCAGGGTCTGAAAAAATCCTTTCCAGCTTTAGATTAGAAATATAACATCTCCAAACGCAGACTACGTTGCAGGTTAAAGAGGTTTAAACTGCTTAAAAACAATCTCATATATTTCAGAGGACACCTCCTACTGTGCTTAGACCAGCTGGTAAATGATTTATTTTGACTAAAGCTGAAATTAACTTTTCGTCATTTGTCAGTCAAAATGTTCTGACTCCAGAAACATCAGTTGCACAATAAAGATTTCATCCTTTTGTGTCGTTACATTATCTTCTCCGGGAAGCTCTCCCAGTGCTGCCATTTATCATCCTGGCAATCAGAATGTCACGGCCGATGCGTCGGGAACAAAAGTAGCTACGGCGTGTGAGTTGTGTCCAACACCTTTATCTGTCAGCGGCCGCATTGGCCAGCACACCTTCACACGCTCTCTCTCCTTCTCTCTCAAGAGAAACTCGAGCCTGGATTGATTCTCTCTGTCTTTCCCTGGGTTCAGACTGAGGTATCGTAGGGCGCCGATTCCCTCACAGTTCAGGCGAGAGCAGCCGCTGTGCTGCCCGGCGAGAGGCAGAGGCGTAGCCGAGCGAGAACGAGGTCACAGATATGATTATCCCCAAGTGTCAATACAAAAAGGAGATGTGGGAAAGGTCCCCGCTGAGCTGGAAAATTAATGGCTTTGACCTCATCAAACCTGAGGAAGCATCTCCACTTGCTAATTAAGATTGAGTGGAAGAAAGTCATCAGTGTACAGCGCCGGCCATCTTAGCTGAGGCTAATCAAGCACACTTCACTTCACTGCGCTTTGTATTTATCAAAAGAGTCTGCCCAGGACAGGAGAGGGAAGCAGTGACGCAGCTGGCAGTGCTTCATAATCATGATAACAACATCTTACCAATAACACAGGTCCACCAAGTCCTCCAGTTTTCAGTGCATGTGTGTGTACACAGGTTTTTCAGTTATATTATAAGGTAGTGATGCCCCAGTAACAGGCTTGTTATTCCCAATTAGAGTCTCTGACATCCATCATAAAGCTCCATGGTAAACCTGGTATTGGGGCTGTTATTGCCTCCTGTTAACTCAGTATAAGAACCAGATGGTTATGGGGCGAGTACAATGAGCACATGAGTGGATACATGATAGTGGTGAACCGTGGTGGGAAATTAACATTTCCGGCCTTTGTGCCTGGTGGAGGAACATTTGGACCAACCGTTCTGAATTTCACAAACCATTATTTGCTTCAAACCCACTGTGGGTTTTTAGGTAATTCTGCAAATTCCTGTAAAATAAAGGTAACAATAAACAATCAACGTGTATTAGGACCCCAGCTCTCACTCAGTGACTGCTGGATATATCGCTACAACATGGGATATTTTAAAAGAAGTTGCATCTGTCTGTGACTGCTGTTTTGTCAATGCAATAGTTTAAAAGCAGACTTCTTCAGGACATCTTTATATTCCCATAGTTATTATTTTTGCTGCATTAAAAGGCAAAAATGCTGCCATAGGGAGCCTGAATGTCACAATATGCACAAGGGACAATGTCCCTTGTGCATATTGTGACACTGCGATAACAATAAATGTGTGATATATCAGTTAGCTCTAATGTCTACTTCTACATAGTCATGTTGAGAGGAGCAGGCTGCAGATAGCTCAGTGTGTTGCCATTTTCTTCCTTGAGAGGTTTACCTCTCAGCTCCTTTTGAGAAATGTTGGTGCTTTCTTACACTAGGTATGGAGCTCCACATTACTGTTCACCTCCACCACCTCCATTTGGTGTAGATTTGCCACTGGGTTTTGGGTTTAAATACATTTACCCGCCGCATCATGAATTTACCCAATGTTTATGTGGTGGAGGGTTCTAATTTCCACCTTTGTTGGTGGTGTGCTTATAACAGTTTGGCCAGTTCTTCTGAAACAAACCATATCAATAACCAGTTGCTGCAGATTTAGTAGCCTGAACATCCAAGTTTTGAAACTACATCCTCGAGGGGCTTAATTGGATTGGAATCTGATGACTGAAGAAGCCATTGAATTTCAGTGAGCTCATCGACAGTTTTATGAGACCGGATGGGGATTGGAGCTTTGCTATATGGTGCATCATCCTGCTGGTAGCCATCAGAAGATGGGGACACAGTGGACATAAATGGACAGTCATCCTCAGCAACCTTCTTCAGGTAGGCTATGGCATTCAAACCGTTAACACAAGACAGGATGGATCCATGTCTTCATGTTGTTTATACAAAATTCTGACCCTGCAGAAATCAAGACTCATTGGACTAAGCAACATTTTTTGTTGCCTTGGTCCCGGCTTTCATTGAATTATAGCCTCAGCTTCCTGTTCCTACAGCTGACAGCTCAGTGTGGGTTTCATCTGACCAGAGCCTCTTGGTCCACATGTGTCCCCTGCATTGCTTGTGGCTAACTGCAAACAGGAGTTCTGATAACTTTCTTTTTTCCAGTTTTCCATAAAGACCAGTTTTGTGATGTGTACAACTGATAGTTGTACTGTTTCTCCTTGTAAGGGAACAACCATGTATGGGAGGTTTGCAGGTTGGGAGTTGAGCCATACTCTTTTCTTTTTTTCTTGTTCAATTGATGGCTAAAACAGTGTTCTGTGAGATGTTCTAAGCTTGGGATATTGTCCTATTATAAACCCCTGCTTTAGCTTTTAAGTTTTGACTCAGTGGGGCTAAATACTTCACAGTTGTGCGATACTTTGTCAGTCTGTCAAGTAAACTCAATAAAACATGTTTATGTCTGTGCAAATAATGTGATAAAAAGGCAAAAGTTCAAGGGGTGTGAATAGTTTTGCACGACACTGTGGTTGCTACACATTCCGAAACACGAATAACAGAGTTGGCGTTCATCAGCTAATAGTCTGTGTTTATCTGTGTGCTTTCAGCCAGGAGGAGTGAGGTCTCTCCTCGTGCTCAGGGAGGTCAAACTCTCTGGCAGAAACCTCATTCGACACGTCACCCTGCCTTCGACACCTTTTAGAAGCTCTCAGTGGGTGGCTTGCTTTCACATCTGCCGATGGATAATAATCACACTTCCACTGCCGCACGGCGGACCAGTGTGGTCGAGGGACGCCGCCGAGCCTTATCAGAGGGAGAAACATGGATGACCCTGATCCCGGGAGGAACCCAGTCATCGCAGACGAAGGTGTCTTCCTTGTAAAGTGATCCAGATGAGTAATACGGATACTGAACCTTGGATCTGCTTATTGGACCCCCCTCCTCCGGCCTAAAAGGTAAAAATAACGGTTCTGGTGTAAAAGCTGCAGTTAGATGACAGTTTGATCAGCAGTACGCCCAAGGCAGCAACCAAGCCGCTCTTGTCAGGCGCTTTGCTGAAGGTCAGCCTTCAGCTGCCCTCCACATGGCTGCAGTCCTGTTTACCTCTCCAAAAGCCAATTACAGTGCTGGGGTGGTGTGCCAGTCGCAGTCGGTATATTTCACGCATAGAAACATCCAGGCATGCACGTACAGAGATGCGCCGTGCGCGCCCCCACACACAGACAAACACCTGGAGCATCGACTCTTCTCGGCGGCAGTGGAAGGCATGGATAATGCCTTTTGACCCGTCTGTGGTGAAATATATCGACGTGCGCACGTGGAGCGATTATTTACAGCTCAGGCGCATCATGAGGCAAGCTAGTGAGTGTTTAAAAAAAATGGGGCTTTATTTTCCAAGGGATTCTGTATTGGGTCGAATGTAAGATGATTATAAACCTGTCCTCCGTAATCTGAAAAATGAAGAGGCCTTGCTAATGTTTGCTGATTTATTCCATAACCTCTGGGGTTTAGTTCCCTGATTTATGCTCGTCAATGACACCTCATGTAATCATACAAGTGTTGGTAAAATAGTGATGAATGGTTGGCTGTTGTCCTCAGCAGTGCTTTGGCTTTCACCTATTACACTGAATGATTGCAGCCTTCAGTACAACCAGGAAAGGTGGGGACATCTTCCAGGAGCATATCTTTTTTCACAATGCCTTAAACTGAAGTATTTTTCGGTCAGGTTAGTATAAATTAAAGCATTTTATTTTCAAAAAGAATGACTCAACTGCTCTGCTTAGTTATCAGATGCGTAGTAAAAAGCAAAAGCCTGACATAGAAGAAAAATGCTCACTGTCACTTCTGTGCTGATCATGTTCTTCTCTGTCATCTACAAACAGTAAGAAAGAGTGTCAGAGTGTCAGATTCAGACATAGCAGCAAATGTCTCAATGCGTGTGCAAATGGGTTGGCCATCTATCTTGCTTTGCTAAATGACATTTGATATTTTTAAGAGATTGATCAAACTATAACTTAAAAGAAAAGAAAGTGTCTTGAAAAAGCACCCATTCCTCTTTTTGCCACACTAAAACCACAAACATTCGGTGTCATTTATTGTAATCTTGTGCGAAAGTTCCGCACAAAGTTTGATAATCCATTATCTATAACTGTGACATGAAGGAAAAAGATGCATGGTTTTCAAAACAAATAAAAACACTAGTCGGCTGCCAGTATTTAGGGGTATGTCTTCAGGCGGAATAGTTTAAGCTAAATTAGCCGCTGCTGTGTTCCTTTATCACCACAATGCTGTTTGTTCTCTGATGTTCTCTAACACACCTCCACAGATTTTCACAGAACAGCTGGATTTTTTTTTTTTATACTGGGTCTAAATAACACACTAGTGCCATTAGGTGACCTCTAAAGGCCATGAGTTGCACTGCGGTTTATTTAGGGCTATTAAAGGACCAACTTTTTTTACTTTTTTGTCCAGATTCATAAAACAATTCAAAACCATGTTTAATTTTTCTTCCAAATTATAACTATCCATTATATGTCGGTCTATTGTAAAAAAAAAAAAAAAAAAATCCTAATAAAATACATTTAAAAGGTTTGTAGTTGCAATATGAAAAATCTTCTAAAAAGTGATATGGATGATGTCGCAAACACAGTAAATTTACTCACCATACAAATGTATTCATAGAAATGCGTCAGAAAACAATGATTTTATTTATTTATTACAAGCAGATGATCCATCAGAAGAGGTGTAGCAGAGGTCCTCTCCTTTTTGCAAAGGTTTTATTGCAGCGTGGACCGCTGGTCTTGCACCATCTCGAGGCGAAATGGCAATGGTTTGGTCATAGTAAGTGAACATGAGTACTGTTTTGCCTTTTCTACCATCAAGCTCTAGATAACCTTGGCTAGATGTTCCTGGGGCAGAGTCAGGACTGCAAACAGGGAGCAGTGTTTGCTGCTTGCTGTTGTCGAGGTGAGTTTCACTGAAAACCCCCGGTAAGAGTGAGACAGCTCATGCTCCCATGATTTCAAGATGAAATTAAAAGAGGGTCGCACCACACGCAGGTGGGTATCTGGAGGTTGTGCAGAAAAAAAAGTGAAATAGCCCTGTGTGTGCGTGTTGGCTGTAGCAGTGCGAGCAGGTCTTGCTCTAGCTACTCAAAGGGAGAGACAGGGCCCCGGGGTGGAGCAGAGACGACGGGCTCCATCTGGCACCTGGGCAGCCAATAAAAAGAATAGAGAACTGTGGGAGCCAGGAAGAAGGGGGACATCATGAAAAGCTCCGGTCGGGTTTGTCGTTCAGTCCGTTGGCAGCGGCTGCAAGGTGGCTAACGAGGCAGGTGGCTAAACAGGAAGGACAGGTATCATCAGCTCTTCATGCAAATCTGCTCCACTCACACACAGACACATACCTCCATGTGTTCTCTAATACTTCCAAAGAGAGAAAGGACTACAAGAGAAGGGGGACTGGGTATCTGGTGAACAATTAGTGCTCCCGTGCAGGGCTCGGGGTTGTTCTTTCTGTAAAAATGAGTACCCTGTAGCTACCTCTTCCCACAGGGGGACAGTGTAGTGTGTGCTCCATGTGGCACGCTCCTGAAGCATTATGGGAGAGGAAACGGTGGTGAGAAGAAAGCCATCTGGTTTGTCACTTGCCATGTCTGCCTGTGCCAATTTAACCCGCTTCTCTGAATTTCTCAGGTGGGGAACAGAATGGATCTGCCTGCGTGTGAGCACACACACACACACACACACACACACACACACACACACACACACACACACACACACACACACACAATGATCCTCAAACTTTAAGGGCCAGATGTGTAGATGACGATCTGTAGAGGGATCTCCCTTCACCGAGAGTCCTCATGGTTAAAAAGTTTTGGGTGATCTTTCATGCATTCTTTGCGGGTATAATCAGCGATGTGGGTGCACAGGGTAGCAGATGGATAGTTTCACTGATACTAAACCAACAGAGAGGCTTGCCTTTATTTATAAAAAAGGAAGATGTTTTTTTTCATTTTATAAAACAGTAGTGCACAAAGATAGTCCCTGGCTATGGACACATTGAAGAGATGGATGTACAAGCAGTCAAAGGAAAGTCATTTATTTCCGTTGACCCATTCGGTCAAGTGGATTGAAGCTGAGCCTTTTGATTTGGCTTTTACTTTGCCTTTTTTTCTCCCGCAGTGTCCACACTGCTCCTACAATTACTGCAAACAGAGAAGGTGATGGGCTTAAGATTTTGTCCTGATATAGGAGTCAGGACCCTATCTCTCCTGTTGACACCATTAAGCCATCACTGTGAGCAAGAAAGTGTTGGAGGGGGGAATAACACTGAGGGGCTGTCAATCAAAGCTTACCACCCAGTTGTTGTTTAAAACCATCTGCCACCGAGCGCCCGCTGGCCTCTTTGTATCTGATCCTAAAACTGGCAGCGGAGGACGGATGGACTTTGTTGTCAGGAGAAATATTCACCACTTACTGTCTTATCAGATGCGAGCAAGGGACTGCTGAAGCGCATATTCTCGGATTGGATTAGCAAGCGGAAAGCGCTCAGGGGTTATTTGTCAAGCCAGGCGGCAATGACTTCCAGCTCCGGAATAAAAAGCTGTTCTAAATAGCAGCTGTCTAACTGAGCGAGCTGAAACAACTGCAACCCAGACGTCACGCCTTCAACGCGCATATAGCCGACGCCTCATCAAGAAAGAGCAGGGCGTGGCTGATTTTTTTTTTTTTCCCAGGAGCGTGAAGTTTTTCTTTTACTTTTCAACCGTTGCAGGCGAGAAACCACAGTTCATTAAGTGCAAAGCCAGTTCAAGCCTAATCCAATGTGTGTCGGCATGCACACGTAAATCTCTTCATGGGGGGACTTATCAAACAATTACAGACACTTGGTAGATCCACTTATAGCTGTAAGAGACAAATATTTTGTTGTGACTTCAGGGAGGTTACGACACAACTGTCAACTTGTTGTAATACCCTAATATTTGATCTATTGCATAAATGCATGAGGTGTTGTCATGAGCATTTTATTTTTGCATTTTTCTCCAAACGCTTGCGAGAAGATTAGGTTGGAAATTGAATCGCCGATTACGCTTGAATTCATCTAATTCCACCTCAGGTGACAATTTAGGTCTGGAAAAACAGCAGTGAAACAGTGTCACACAACGCGCTGGGACAGCTGTCTCAAATCAAAGCCAAACGCCCACCACCGTCTTTCACATGGATTCATTTATAGAAGGCAGCTTTTCTCCGAGAGGTTGTGTAACAACTATTAAGTGTAGCGAGCTGTCAGATTCATGCAAATCGAAGTGAAAGAGAACATTTTGGTGCTTGATAGGGAATTATAAATAAGTCTATATTTTTATTAATTTGTGGTTATGGGCTGTCTGTCATTGCCTCTGCTTGATTATCCACCAGTGTTTGGATACATTTTTAGCTTTTTTTAGCACATGTTGTTAGAACTTTTATTTTCCTCCTTACCCTTCCATGGATTTCTGAAAACCCCAGTGCTTGAAGCGGTCTTGATTTATTTGACAATTTGGACCTTCAGTAGAAATACGGCAACACAACATGACAGAAGGGCATAGGATGGTGGTGTTTATAAATCCAGCTTCAAATGGTGGGTATGACTTTGTCTTTACAATGCTGCTAATAAATATTGATCAGATATAACCAGTGTTGGGAAAGTTCCTAAAAAAAGTAACTAGTTATACTAGCTAGTTACTTCTCCTAAAAAAATATTTAGTTGCTAACTCAGTTACTGCACCATCAAAGTAACTAGTTACTAGGCTAATTAACTACACAGTTACTTTTTTATCATCTGAAATTTCAATGAACTTGGATGACTTTCCTGACTTTCAAAACTGCTGAGTTCAAATATAAAATGCATGAAAATTAATTCAATTAACTAAATGTCTGAAAACATTGTTCACTAATCTATACAATTTTAGTGTGTGTATGGTAGGACAAGAGTAGGTAGAGTAGGTAGACATTATTGTTATAGGGCACAGGAGTTAGGGAATTTGTCTTGCAGTTCGCGGGTTGCCGGTTTGATCCCCTGCTCCGACCATTTCAGTCGTTGTGTCCTTGGACAAGACACTTCACCCGAATTGCTTGCTGGCGGTGGTCAGAGGGCCCGGTGGCGCCGATGTATGGCAGCCTAGCTTATTTCAGCCTGCCACTGTCAGGGTGTGAATGACTGATTGTGATGTAAAGCGCTTTGGGGTAGTTGGACTAGATAAAGCGCTGTACAAGTACAAGCCATTTACCATTATTATGTTCAATGTTTATAATAAAAGAACAATAAAACAAATTAGATGCTCTACTACGTAATAATTATTGCTCATTAACTGGCTACAACAGGGTATAAAATGAACAACAAAATTATGCTTTTCAAGCAATATAATAAAATAAAATACACTTTGTAGTAAAAATTAAACATTATCATTCCAGACAACAAAAGGCAGAATGTACTTCTAGTATTTTCTAGGATTAGGACAGTAAGCAATATTTATAGCCTACAGTGGTGGTGGTAGCCTATATTAATGGTAGCCTATAATACTAGACCGCCAAGAAGTAACGTGCAAAACTAAGGTCCCCAGTTGTAAACAGAACTTAAAACAATAATTAAAAGTATAAGCTTTGCCAACTTCTGACCATTAATTAAAAACAAACACTCCATACTAGATACCACCTCTCCATTTACTTTTTATCTATCCATGCTGCACATGCACAGGTTTTGTGCCCAAACGTTCAGCTTCCCACGCTGCCTGAATTTGCGAGGCTGTCCCGCCTCGCAGTGTGCATCAGGCCCTCCTGATGCATTTCTCAGATCCACGTCACTTTGTGTGTGCTTTATATCACTTTAGACCCACTCACCGAGAACAAAGTCACAGCCTGTAGAAATGTCAAACTTTGTCTAATAACAGATAATCATTTCACAGAACATTTTCAACTAATACAGGAAGTCTTTGCTAGATCTTCGCCACCGAAAAGGAAGTGTCTACAACTTTCATCAGGGAAGTCAGATTTTATCTAAATGCTGAAGACTTCTTACTGGAGCTGAGCTGAGCCCGACAGAACATTATGTCATGGGTTGCTTATTGTACCGCCTAGTGGTGACATGCGGCATTGAGGTGACAATGCTGAGGTTGTGGTTGAGACACATGCCTGAGTGGCACTGAGGCACAAGGGCCATTCAGCGCTGTTTGCAGCTTTTAACAGTATTTTCTTCTGAAAAAAAAGCCCTAATTTACACTATATTCTTGCAATAAGTACAGCTGCAACCCATAGGTAAAAAAACACATCTCTGTAGAAAAACATTATTCCCATTTTCTTTTCTCTTCCTGGTTATTGCAGCAAGAAAATTAAAGAGCTCTAATCTATAGTCCCGGCTTAGACACCTTTGCATGATGAAAGCGAGAGATGAGACCATCTAAATACCAGTTTCAAGTAAAGGAGTGAGAGCAATATGGGAGAGGATGAGCCTCTCCATCACTTGTGTAATGAAGAATGACTGAGAGGGATTGCATGGGCCAACAGCATCTGAAGACAGGGGCCATTGCTATGCACAGCGCGTTGCATTTCAGACCGAGCAAGCTGAGACCTAGAGCGCACGAGGTTAGATTGGAGAAAGACGTAAGGAGCGAAGGGTAAATGTCTCTCCTCTTACTATTTATCCCCTAAATGACAAAGCTCACTCATACAAGCAATGCACATTCAAGGGCACTGGCAAGACTCAGAGGGGTAAAAAACAGACTTGGAGGGTCAAGAGCAAAAGCAAAACTGACATGAAATCTACAATGCTTCCCTCACTTAACTAAAGGAATAGTGAGAGAACAACTAAATGATAAGAAAAAAAACATCTTCATAAATATTTGACACCAGACACTTTCTTTACTGTATGGAATTAATTTAGACACATCTTTTGCTGATTTAGTTCAGTTATGGTAATCAAAACTGTTTATGTGTGTTACCAGAATACTGACAGCAAGATTGTTTTGGTAGAATTGCCTTTAAACGTGATGACTTGAGTATCTTTCCACAAGCTCCTCAGTAGGGTTCTGGAAATGTGGCCTGCAGCTCCTGAAAGAACTGATGGAACTGACTCCCATTTGTGGGCCACCTTGTTTACACCTATTCAGCTCTGCCTGCTGATTTTCTATGTGATTCCGATCAGAGCTTTGGGATGGCCGCTCTAAAACATTGACCTGGTTGTCCTCAACAGTTTCTAACTATTTTTTTTTGGGGGGGGGGGTGCTTAGGTGCTTAAGCCTTAACTCCCTTGCTGATGTGTGGAAACTTTGCTTGAGTATTTCCACATAACGTTTTCTTCATGTCGTCACCTAGTTTGTGAAAAAAAAAACTGCAGCAAAACAGTCACATTTGATGATTCCACCTCACCCATATTTCACAGTAGGGATGGAATTCCCAGGCGGCTGAGCTTCCACCTTTTTCCTAGTCGGTTATGTCCAAATAATAATGTTTTAGTTTCTTCGGAACACGCAACATGTCCCCTGAAATAAGGTCTTTGTTTGTGAGTTAATTTACGAAACGTAACTTGGCTTTTGATGGCGCCTTTGGGTTAATGGCTTCTTTCTCTCTGAGCGGCATTTCAGCCCATGCTGGTACAGGAGTTGTTCCACTGCAGATGATAACACCAGCTTCCCACGGGGCCTTTTGCTTTGTTCATCTCATTCATACTCACAACCTGTCTCTTTCCTGAACAGCTAAACATTCCCATGCAGTTAATAGTTGCGCTTGGTTGTTTGAATGGAAGAACATGACCTCTTCAGCCACCTGGAAATGGTACCCAAGGATAAATCCGACTTTTACAGTTTCCCAATTATCATCCTCATTTTCCCATGACATAACAAAAGGAGGCCTTGTGTCACAGTACAAGCCACATCCCCTACAATCCATCTGGGCCTTCATCTTGCTTAAAAGGACAAAGGGAACTTTCTGTATGTAAACTTCTGAATTTCAAGAAAGCAATTTAAAATTCCAAAAAATCTAATTATTCTGAATTTCGCCAAATGGAAGTCATTTTTTTGACCCTGTTTGACATAAAACAGCAAAGGTTTTGTCTGATTTAATAAAAAATTGTTATCTGTTTTTATCCTGTGGCACGTGTAACTATCTGGTTTCAGCTGTACTTTAACAGACAGGTGTTAGAGGTAGACTTGCTAGCTGAGATGCACCTCCTGTATTGAGCAGGAGGGGGGATTTGGAAAGCAATAAATATATATAAAAAAAAAAATCTTTTCTTGTTCCCGTACTCTATCATGCCTCCAAACAGTTGGTAAACGCACTGGGCATTTAGTTTTCACAGCTGGTAACATAAAACTGAGCTGTCAGAGCGCTTTTTGCTTTTCTCCCTAAATATGTGCAGATAAGCTCAGCAGAATCACAGAAGAATGGAACGTAAAAAAAAAAAAACAAAAAAAAAACAAGAGCTGTTGTGAATGAGGGGAAATCTATGTAATCCTTGGAAATCATGCATATAGCTTCTTGTGTGACTCCACATACCTGTGTGGGCTTTTTTAGATGTTTTTGATGCGGCGCGGTCCCCGGGGAGCCGGCGCGCTTGTTGTGTAGGGGGATAACGAAGTGAGCACCCGCTGCAGGCCGTTCTCTCCTGCATGTTTTCAGTCCTGATAACCACAATCATTTATTCACATCAAGAGGCTTCTTTGTAAAGCACTCAAAGGTGTTGCGTTTGACAGCTAGTTTATTTATTCATAACACATTTCCATAGATGCTTGCACAACAAGTGCTCTTTTTTTCCCTTAACATCTGCCTGAAGCAAGTTGCACTTAAGCACATCTGCACTCGAAAACTTTCTTCCACCAGTCAGGGAAATATCCATTAATAGCTATAATATGACATTTTTTCCTTGATTAGAGGTCCTTTACGGTAAAATGATTTCATTCATTGAGAGAGGAAGAGAGTTAGAGAAATAATTAAAACTAAACTCTCTAAGGAGTTCTCTTTAATTGGCCATATGGACTGGAAAGAAAAGTTTGAGTGTTTTTCCTTTTGTCTTTCAAAGCAGACGCGCAGGGTCTAAGACTTTTGGCTTTAGACAAAGAGTCATCTCTCCCTCGCTGATTCTTACTATAATTACTATACCATGTCTTATGCTATTTTAGTCCATGCTGGGGTTAGAAAGTTAAGCACTTCCTTCCCTTTCTGTTTAATTTCAGATGTCAACAGGCTGGTTGTAAGGTGCTAAGTTGTCAAGGTTTACATCATGGACAGCAGGAGAGAGAATGGGCTTAATGTTTAAGTCAGCTGTATCTGCTTTTCTCGCCATCCAAAGGGTTGTGACTGACTTTCTGTTCTACAGGAGAAAAAAAAGAAATCAAGGTTTATCTTCCAGCTCTAAACGAGTGCAGAAAAGTTTTATAAAATGGCAAAAAGAAGTGCAGGAACCCCTTGAAAGATAGTTAGTTGGAGCCAAATCAGATGTGTGTGTGTGTGTGTGTGTGTGTGTGTGTGTGTGTGTGTGTGTGTGTGTGTGTGTGTGTGTGTGTGTGTGTGTGTGTGTGTGTGTGTGTGTGTGTGTGTGTGTGTGTGTGTGTGTGTGTGACTGGCATGCATTTAAAGCAAATAAATTACTTGGTTATGCTACGGAAAATCTTTGGCTTTTAATCCAGTTTTTTTTAGAATGATTCTTACATTTTAACATTGAGCAGCTCAATGTTAAATGGTAAATAGACTAGGCTCAATTTGAGCCTAGTCTATTTACCTCTTTATGAGGTCCAACACTCATCAAGTCACTGTCGCTTGATGCCATGTGACATTTAGTTTTTAATTAAATTGAGTCCTGCTGTTTACGCTGGTGATTTTTATCATTCTAAGTATATGAACAAATAAATACAGTGTATTTTGATTGCCGTTATACTGTAGGTCACGCTCAGAAACATTTGAATTTTTTAATCACCAATTACCACTTCTTTCATTCCCTACCCAAACCTAACCTTAACACAGACCATTAGGAAGTCTGGTGTGTACATTTCTGCTTACAGTATAATAAGCAGCTTGTTTCCTGTAGCTTCCCATAGGGCCTTATTACAAACTGCTGTGGCTCCCCGGATCCCTTTGTAAGCAGAACATAAGTACTCCATTATAGTACTGTTGCAGTGTGGGTTCATATTAGAACAAGAAACTGAAAGATATTTTTACATTATAGGCAAAACGCCTGTCCAACACACTATTTTTTTATGTATTTTAACTCATTTTGGCTTGTAATGCAGAGGAAGGGAGTGATCCGGGGCCTGAGAGATCCCTCTGTAACTGCACAGTGAATGCCAGAAGCAAGACCTGAATGGAGATTAGTCCTGTTTCTCCGTCTTTGATGTAGAAATCGAGAGCCAAGCCAACATTTTTTAAATGACTGTCACCTGCTGTGCTGCTGTATATCCCCGAGGAAACTGTGATCATTGGCAGGTTGCTGCACATCAGACAGACACTCAACTACCTCTCAGTGACAGTACCAAAGCCGCTCGAGGGGAGCTGCTCTCTTTAGTTATCTGTCTTTTTACATGGATGGGAGCGAGACCGGTGAGTGGCCAATCACGAAAGCCTGGAGACAAATATGGGCTGATGCAACAGTGCTGGCCGAGGCGTCAGGCTAACGTCTTCCTCAAGAACTGAGTCGAATGATTCCATAGAGTGCTATAAGCAAAGAGTCATAAGGACAATTTGTGTAAGTGAGTTGCAGCATCTTTGCGTATTTCCCTAATAAAATTATGTAAATCAAGTTGTGGAGCAAACAAGCCCTGAAAACGCAAGCAAATAGCTCCTTCATTACCAATTACAAGTGCAAATTGCCTCAGCTTTGAAATTAATCCACCAAGGCTGGCACCTTTGCACCCCAAAGCCTCTTTACAAATTACACATTCTCTGATCTTATCGAAGTTTCTGGGATGGAAAAATCTGACTCCTGCTCACCTGACTTGCTGGTGATAATACTCTGTCTCAGTGCCAATGATAGGAGTCATTCTGAAGGGAGAAAAAAGTCCCACTGCAAAGTATTTCCTTTGAAATTTTCAGCGAGTGGGTGGTGAGTGTCAGTGGATTAGACACAATCTGAATTTCCCTAACCCCTACTACAAATCACTATTAAGCAGGCAAATGTGGAGGGATTTACATGTCATTTACATATGTGTGGTTATGTCAGATACAGAAAGATTTCAGTTTTTATCTGTCATAGACACCTTGGTACTGTCTTTGTTGCTGAAGTGAGAGAGAATCCAGGTTCTTACATTTTCTCTTGTTTAAAAAACATCAAACCCTTGATTAATTTACTCCCATCAGCTTTATTTAAATGTCCTAAAACATATTTATTATTTGGAAACAACCTCCAAAAGCGTAGTTTAGTTCAGTTGGATGATTGTGTGATTTAAGTCCAACCTCAACCTCATTTCTTTATTTTCACCCAAACGATTCCCATTTATCTACCACGCAAGCAGGACACTATTCTTGAAATAAATGTATTGGATTTAAACTCATTCAACTCATTCATACATCGACCGCCATTTTCCACTTTTTAATCCAATGTTACTCTATTGCAGTAGTGTCGAACTCCAGCCCTCGAGAGCCAGTGTCCTGCAACTTTGATATGTGTTCCTGCTTCAACACACCTGAGTCAAATAATCAAGTCATTAGCAGGACTCTGGAGAACTTGACTGCATACTGAGGTAATTCAGCCATTTGATTCAGGTGTGTTGGACCGAGGACACATCTAATATTTCCAGGACACTGGTCCTTGAAGACTGGAGCTTGACACCTGTGCTCTATTGCCTCTCCCAACAAGGTGTTTCTAAGCCTGCCCCATCATTATTTTGAGTTTAGAATCATTGATTGCACTAATCAAAAAATATGTGTTTGCATTACCTAAGTTTTTATATGTTCTTCTGTTTTTAAACCTCCTGTTGAGCTCTGTTATTTCATTGACAGAAAATGCTGTCCCATTGTTTCCTGTCTTGCATTTAAAAATATATATAAAAAACATGTCTGAAATGAATCTCAGCAAAGGGAAGGGAAGCATCTTGTGAAACATCAAGTCACAGTTTTACTGCAAATTGCAGGGGTATGGAATTTTTGATTTGATATCAAATGTTTTTTCCATATTTAAGTGTTAACTGAGCATCTAGGGATGGAGGTTCAATGCAACACATACGTTGTCACTGCTATTAGCTTAATTAATCAGACCGCATCCCGTTGGAGTTGCCACAAAGATTCTGCAAGCTGAGTTGAGGGAGTTTTTGTCATTTCAGTCTATCTGCATTGCATATTTAAGTAATTCGCTTTTCTTAACTTAGTGCTGCGATATTGGAAAAATTTGCATAGAACCTGAAACAGTGGCACCTATGAAAAGTATAAATGGCATCACTAAGTGGCAATGCTCATACTGCCGAATTTTAAACAAGTCAATAAACTGGTACCCTTCTGGTGATAAATTTGCATATGCTACAGTGCCAGGTGTGTAGAAAGGTGTAACGTAGGCTTATTTATGAAGGATCTTCCTACATCACTAAAACACAATGCCATGGTGTAATCGAGTAGAAGCCTCAGTGGTTTCTGTATTTTGTTTCATGTCACTATGGATTTTGTGTTTATTTTGTGCAAAAACAAACAAAATATTTTCCTCAATTTCACTTAAATTTACATCTTTGACATCTTTCAGTCAGTTTTCCGTGCTCTCCACAGCCCTAAGATTTCTGTTGTCAAGTAACCTGGCCAGCCAGATTGCTAATTTGTAGCACTTTCGGTTCTACACATTATCAATCAGGGACTGCTACATTTGAATATGTTTGGTGAAAGGAGGGCATTGCAGCAGAACTCTCTGAGCTGATTGGGTGAAGTGACAGCTAGTGCCCGCCTACCAAAGGTTGGTGTTAGCCAATCACGGTATCAAATTAAAATGTAAACAGTACGCATCATGAGAAACCACAAGAAGGTTAGCTAGTCAAGGCACTTCTTGCTATTCTACTATCAAAGAAGAAATTGTGGATTCTTACAAAACAGACGTGATAGCAGCAGCTAACCCCCTGTCCTCCTGCGCTGCCATGTTTGTGTTGGTTCGGCTATGGGCTCAACCGCTCATGCTTTCGTCACACCGATATGTCCCGCCTTAAACCTCATTACTGCAACGTGATTGGCCCGAACCGTTTTTGTTTCGGACACAAACGGTTGAAGCCGGAGTGGGGCAAGATGGATTCTTTTGTGCTTACAAATCCCCAAATACCACGATTTATCAATTTATCTTGCAGGCAAGGGTAGTTGTGAAGGTGTTCAATGACATCTGCATAAATACAGACTTTGGAAGAACCACAAAACAAGTGTCTGTGGGTGACTTTATGTCAGACAAAAATGACATTCAGGGTTCCCAAAGGTCCCGTCTTGGGGACCCTGCTATTTAATATCAACATCTTCCCACTAGTTCAGATTATAACAAACAAGATGGAGTACCAGAATTACGCAAAGGGCACAAAGCTCTACATCACAATAGTCCATTCAAACACTGGTTAAATGCATAAAACAAATCAATGCATGGATGTGTGAACATTTTCTTCTGCTGAATAAGAACAAAACTGCAGTAATAATTTTTGAACCAAAAGAAGAACGATCAAGGGTTAGAACACAGCTTCTGTTACTTCAGCAAGTAACCACTGATCAGACCTGGAATATGGGTGTAGTAATGAACTCAAACCACAAGGTTCCATCTTGGGGCCCCTCCTATTCAATATCTACATGCTCCCCTTAGCTCAGATTATAACAAACAACAAGATCAGTTTCCATAACTATGCAGAAGACACACATCTATACATTACAATGTCACCAGGTGACCATAAACCAATTAGAGCGTTGGCTAGATGCTTAAAACCAATCAATACGTGGATGTGCCATAATTTTCTTCAGCTGAATAAAAACAAAACTGAGTAATTTTTGGTCCAAAGTAGGATTGATCACGATTTAGCACGCAGCTTCAGTTACTACAGCTAGAAACCACAGATCAGAGAGGAAATCTTGGTGTTGTGATGGATGGAGGCCTGAACCTTCAGAGGCACATAAAGGCAGTTGCTTAGTCGACTGTCTTTCACCAGTGCTCATATTCACAAAGATTCTCAGAGTCCTCTCAGAGAGCTTCCATCTCAGCCTAAAAGTTCCTGCCTAGGAGTCTTATCTTAAATGTGATTCAGATAGCTGCTGAGAGTGACTCTGAAGAAGGAGATGATAGAAATTTTTATCTCAGTGAGGAGGTGGGGTTGAACCCATTGGTAGGTGTGATGCTGTCTTTCAAGAGCTGTGATTGGTTGATAGTACAAGAAGAAAAAACAACACAGATGTGCTCCTGGTGATCAAGGGAGAGAAATTAGACTGGATTAAGAAATGTGTGTCATGATGATGAAAACTAGCTAAATTTATTGTTTGTCACACAGCATCAAAATGTTTTAAAGCACCTTGTCTAGATCCTCATCATTATTTTGATTTGCTTATTTTTACCCGTCAGTCCTCTTACTACCTTATCTATTTCATATCAGTGCGCCTTCCCCCGTCAGCAGTTTACTGGGATTATCTGCTTGTATAAAGTGGTCGTATTTGGCAAAATTACTAATTATTATTAATTCACTTCTTAAGGCCTAAGACAATTTGCGAATGACTTTTATCTTACCAAGGTAAAATTCTAAGTAAAATCTTATAATGAGGGAAATCCTAAGATTTTCCCTCAAATGACGTCGCTTAGAGCTACTTTTAGGCTGAAGTATATGTCCAGAAATAAAGGACTAATGTCTCAGCATGATCTTGAAAAAATTATCCATTCATTTATTTTTAGTCGAATTGATTACAGCTGCAGCTGATCCAGAATGCTGCTGCTCGCGTTCTCACTAAAACCAGGAAGATAGAGAACATCACCCAGTTCTAGAGTCTTTACACTGGCTCCCGATATCTCAGAGAATAGGCTTTTAAAATACTTTTATTAGTCTATAAGGCAATTAATGGATTAGCACTTAAATACATGACAAACTTGCTGTCACTGTATCAACCCTCCAGACCACTCAGATCTTATGGCTCTAATCTACTCTTCATACCCATAACCAAACATGGAGAAGTAGCATTTAGTTTCTATGCTCCACTCATCTAGAAGAAACTTCCAGAAAACTGTAAAAGTGCTGAAACCTTGAGTTCTTTTGTTCATTTGTTTAGGATTGCCTTTGACTGTTCTAGTTAAACTGGTAACTGAAACATCATTAGTTTAAAGGAGCAATAAGTAAGATATTTGCTGTAAAATCAACCTAAATCATTCTCACTTGTCACCTGGAATGGAAGTAACATCCCCTATTAACAATCAGTCCTCTCCATCAACAATGTCTTAGTCAGGTTTTTCTCCTGTCAAACCTAGAGGTACAGTCCGGAGCTACTTTGGTTGAGAGTGTAGCCTGTGTTTACTTCCTGATTCCTGAGCCAATTATATCAAAGTTTCGCAAAACAAAGCACAGCATTTGGTATTTTATTTTGGCAAAACAGCAGCAGCCAGCAAACATGGAAGCCAGTAAGAGAAGCACCCCAGAAATATCACGGACCACGGAACCGGTAGGGCTGCGGCCCTACCTACTTTTGATGATCAAACATGTAAAATAATATATATAAATAAAATTAAATTATTCAATAACTATTTTTTCAAATGCACAGTAGTCTATGGCGGCAGCATCATTCTCCAATGAGAAAGCGATAAATCATCCCATCTAAAAATGTATTGGCTGATTGTGTCATGTGATGTAAACAAAAGTTTTCCCACACAATTGCAAGCCACCTCTGCGCTGCTTATGACCGCTACTTCATTTGCTTCGTTAGCTTAGTTAGCTTTAAGGTTTTACTGGCAATGAAATGCAAAAAAATAACATATTTTTTTGGCACAATGCCAACAAAAGTTAAGGGAACTGCAGCTGCTGTCACTTCACTCGACGCTGACCGTGAACCCCCTGGGGAAGCTTTAGAAGAAAGGTCTGCTGCTCCACCTAGCTGGTTTGCCGCTGTAATACCAGCCAGCGACAGCCCTGGATGTAATGCTACTGCCTCGGCTGCCCCAATGTGCCACACTGTGTCTGGTGCGTTTCATTTAGCCAGCAATTAAGTCTCCATTCGGTGTTCATCTGCCTTGGCTCCAGCTAACACTGACCACTCTGCCTATTCTGTCACTCACTGTTATTGCTGCTCCTCCAGGAAACCATTTGCCGCCTTCTGCCCTGGCCATAGACTCCTCCATTGCTCCAGAGCTCTCAGAGCTCTCAGCTTCCACCTCTGCTCCTTCTACAAGCCTGGCAGAAGTCCACTGCTCCAGTGACTGTTGCAGGGATCTGACAAAGTCTCACCAACCAGACGACCCAGCAATTCTGTCAGGTACAAGACGTGTACAAGGTGTAACACAGAAAAGCCGGTCTGTTCAACCACAGTGGTTTAAAGACTTCCAGTGGCTAACATTGTGTCAAACACGAGCAAAAATGTTTTGCACTCTGTGTCGCCTTTGGACTATTAAAGGACTGGGTTCGGGGTTAAGCAAAACTAATGAACACGCTTTCTCTGTGCTTGGATTCCAAAACTGGAAAAATGCTGTGTGCTCTTTTCAGAAACATGAAAGTAGCAAATATCATAGAGAGGCCGTGGCTTACTACAACATGTATACTTCCCAAGAGCAGTCTATTGTGTCCCAGCTTGACACCCAGCTAAAAGTTAAACAACAGCACAGACGTGACATGCTAGTAAAGGAGATAACGTCCATCATTTATCTCATGGGTCAGGGCATGGCACTAGATGGTAATGATCCAAAAAACAACAATCTTTACAAGTTGTTGGAATTACGGGCACAGGATTGTCCTGAAATTTACCAGTGGTTAGCCAACAGAAACTACATGACCCATGACATAATCAATGAACTGATTAATTCAGTTTCTCGCTCGGTACTGTCTCAGGTTATTTCACCTATTCGTGGGGAGTTTTATGCATTATTAGCAGACGAAACTAGAGACATTTCAAACAAAGAGCAGCTAGTGGTTCTGTTCCGCTGGGTTGACGACAGTTATGTCCCTCACGAGGATTTTATTGGCCTATTTGACTTACCTCAGGCTGACGCTTCCACCATTCTCACTGCACTAAACGACATTCTTGTCCGCTGCAACATTTTGCCCAGTATGTGCCGTGGACAGGCATATGATGGGGCTGCAAGTATGTCTGGACATTTGAATGGACTTGCAGCAAGCTTTAAACGGGACAATCCTGCAGCCATTTATGTGCATTGCTTTGCGCATTGTCTTAATTTATGTTCGCAAGATACTGGGAAAAAATGTAAAGTCATCAGAGATGCACTGGATTTTGTGCAAGAAGTTGCACATGTTGTGAGACAAACAAAACAAGAAGTTTCAAGTGTTAAAAAATGAAATGGCCCCGAGCAACATTAACCTACGCTCTCTGCCCAACGAGATGGACGGTGCGCACAGGTGCAGTGAAATCTGTCCTCGACAACTACGCTGTACTTTCCACTCTGATGACTGAAATAAATGAAGAATCATACAGCGATGCCGGTAGGAAAGCTGGGGGAATCTTGGCAGCGCTGGACAAATTCAGCACATTCTTTGGCCTGCATCTGGCGCTGATGTGTTTTTCTCCCACTGAACAACTGTCTAGGACCTTACAGACTGTAAACATATCATTACAGGATGCACAAAAAGCTGTGGCTGTGACAAGAAACTTCATTCAAAGAAAGAGGTCGAATAACGCTTTTGAGGAGTTTTACAGAAAAGTGGTGGAAGACTCGCAAGACCTCACAGACGCCCCAGTGTTGCCTAGGCAACAGAAACGGCATGCTAAACTGGATACAGGAAGAGAGCCTGCGCACACATTCCAGAACCCAGCGGATCATTATAGGAGACAATACTTTGAAGTTCTGGATCTACTTGATGGTGAATTGGAGCGGCGTGGGAATGTGTGTACAGCGTCTTTTTTTTTTTTTTTTTTTTTATCTGTGTGTGTGGTGAGTGGGGCACAAGGGAGGGATGGTGTGAATGAATTTTCCTTTTTTTTTTTTTTTTCCCAGGTATGGGTGTGGTCCACTCCCTCTCCCAAGAACATCTCAAGTCTCCGCTAGGTGCGGAGCCCATCCCCCCACGTTCTGCCCTCCTCCGCTGCGCTGGCGGGCGCCTTGGCCCTCTGGCGCGTTGGTGGGCTTTGGGTTTGGGGCGGGTTCCCGGGCGTGCACCGGCCTACTCCCGGCGGGTTCTTCGCGGGGCCTGGCCCCCCGGGGGGCGGCCGGGGCCCCCGTCGCGGGGGCAGGGCGCCCCTGGGGCCTCTGGCCCCCAGGGCCCATGGCCGGGACCACTTCAGCGGGGCTTGCTGCCGGTGGAGCCCACGGGCTCGTCCCCGCGGCTCTTGGGGGCGTCGGCATTGCGGTGGCTGGGGGATTTCCTCGGGGTCGTTTCTACTCTTTCCTTGGGGGGGGGGGGGGTTGCAGATATCCTGTGTCGGCCCCTCCTGGGCGCCCTGCTTTGGGGACCCCTTTGGGAGTCCAGGATTATGGGTCCCCTGACTCCTGCCTCTGTGCTCGGGGAAGGCGGGTCTCTGGTTCTCCACAACCACTATCAAGCTATTTCCTTCTGGATAATTTTCAACTAAACTAGTGCACTCTCACAAACTCCCACAGGTGCTGGGTCCCAGGTATTAAATGTTCACTTATATACAGTAAGCTTATAATTTATTTATTTTCTTTCACTTTCTTTTTTCAGGTATCACATTACACATGTCAGCTTACATAATAATATATATATGATTTAGCAATGGCATCTAGGTGTTATTCTATTGTATCTGTTGCTTTATGTCTGTTGGTTGTGCTGTTCTTTTTGCATCTCTCTTTCTAGGTGACGGAGCAGACGGAGAAGGTTTTATCATTCTCTCCCTTTTATCTCTTCTTTCTTTCACCTCTACTCTTTTTTTTTCTCTCTCACTTCTTGTTCTTCCTTTACTCTCCCATTGTAATGTCCATATAATTTGAAAGTCTCCTTGCAGGAATCACAATAAAGCTATTTACAAGCATAAATCAAGTGGAGCACTATGGCGAAAGCTGTTTGCTCCACTTGTAAAAGCAAAATCTGTCGAGCTCTATCTGGCATTGAGACATCAATTCCTATTGCCACTTTGCTAGACAGGACACTGGGTAAAAAAAAAAAAAAAAAAAAAAAAGAATTGGAGCGGCGTTTTGAACAGAGAGACTTGCATGTGGCAGCTGCTCTGGAGCACATGATTGTGTCTGCAGCTGAAAGGGAGACAATCCCTTTCCCGTCGTCCATAGTGGGTCTCTACAAGAGCGATTTTGACATTGACACTCTCTGTGCACAGCTGGACATGTTGCCAGACGTGATTCAGACTTCTGGGATTGAGGGAGGCCCAACAATAGCCTCAGTAGCATCGGCAATGAATGCCACTCCTGTGGTAAAAAATCTTCTGCCAGAGGTGTATAAGCTGTTAAAGTTATTCTACACTATCCCTGTGTCCACTGCAAGTGCTGAGAGGTGTTTCTTGTCCCTCCGTCATATCAAGACCTATCTGAGATCAACAATGACCCAGAAAAGACTAAATAGCTTGATGTGCGCCCACACACACACACATATGGATCTTTTGACCACAGTGGATGCTTTGAGGATAGCCAGGGACTTCTCCAGCATAATGACAGACGGAGACACTTTTTCAGGAATATTTAGAGCAGGGGTGAGTATGACTTTTCTTTTTAAAGTATTTTTATTCTGTAAATATGGTGTTAGCTGTAATATAATGATTGTAAGTGAAAATAAATCCGGGGAGTGTGTGCTGGAACGTCAGAAAAAAAGTTAAATAAAAATTCGGTGCCGATTTTAATTATAACATGGCAGACACATTTATCATGCTCAAGGACCACAGCCTATGAGAAAACAATAAATTCTGGTGTCTAAAAATGGATTGGCTTGTCTTGTGTCATGTGACGCAAATCAGTTGCGTGATGAAGGGGATGCTGGTGTTTTATGTGTATGCGGGCGCGTGTGTATGTGATGGGTATGAGTATTGCCTGATGGGCCCGACCAATTTAAAATGCGTTCCGCGGTCCATGAGAAATATAACAAAATACAACATAATATACCAATCCTGTGTTAGAAAACAATTCATGACAACAACTGACTGTTGAGTAAATGGAGGGTGTCCATAAAAGACATTGTGTATGTGTTGCTTCAATTTTAATCAATAGGTGTCATTATTACATATTGCTCCTTTAAATTTGTAGACAAACTGTTGTTAAAATCATTAATATTTGCTAGTTTCCATTTTCCTATGTTTTATTTTGTTTCGATTTTCCTACATTTTATTTCAACTGTTTTTTATTGCTTTTATTCTGTTTTTATGTTCCTATGTTTTAATCAGGTAAAGCACTTTGCATTGTCCTGGTACTGAAATGTGCTATACAATAAACTTGCCTTGCCTTGCCTTGAACCTTCAGAGTCACATAAAGACATCCATCCATTCAGCTTTAGTCACATTCATCTGTGCAACGGTGTCTTCACAGGTCTGCCTTAGAAGTTGATCAGACAGCTGTAGCTGATCCAGAATGCAGCTGGCCACATCCACACCAAAACTAAGAAATTAGAGCACATTACCCTGGTTCTGAACTCCTTACACTGGCTCCCTGTGTCTTAGAGAATAGACTATCAAATGGTTCTGGAGGAGTCATCCTTTTGCCAACTCCCTTATGCAGGGGTCGCCACAGCAAGTCAGTACACCTTGCGCCTAGGCATGGATGTCCTTCCTGACATAACCAGGTTCCAAACCCAGGTCCCCCATTTAAAAGATACAGACTTACCTTTACTTGCTTTTATTATGTTTTTATGTTCCTGTTTTAATCATCATAAAGGGACAGCTAAGACTTTTAAATAGTTCTGTAAGTTTACAAATAACTTAATGGATTAGCACCAGTATACATTTAGATCTGTGGTTGTATCATCAGTCCAGGCCACTCAGGTCCTCTGATTCAAGTCTACTGTGCATCCCCAGAACCAAACATGGACAAAGCATTCAGCTTTTATGCTCCACTAACCTGGAAAAAACTTTCAGAAAACTGCAAAAGTGCTGAAACCCTGATAGTTTTTAAATTAAGGTTGAAACTAATTAGTATAGAGTTGCTTTTGAATTTCTATTCAAACTATTAACTGAAACATCAGGCTTTAGTCCAACTTATCTTTACTTCATTGTATCATTGCAATGTACTTTTGTTTTCATCACTTTGAATTGTCTTATTACTTACCTGATATTCAGAATGGTTAGAGATTTCAGTAACCTAGTTTGCGCAGTGTCAAGGGCAGGGAGAGAGGAGTTAGAGCGAGGCAGATTGTAGAAGGTGTTTGCAGGAACGATGAAGGAATTGAGTAGCATACTGTGAGAGGCTGGAGGGCTGGCGTAGAGAGAGGTAGTGATCCTGGTGGAGATCTCAGTGAGAGAGACTCTTAGGGAGTTGTTAAAGCGAGTAGGTTGAAAGCTTGAGGTACTGGTAGACACCGAATAGCTATAGATGTAGCGCAGGCAGGAGGCGGTCGGAGACAGTCAGGTTGCTGGAGTAGGCTATTCTGAAGAATCATCTGGAGGGGTTTATAGCATGGAGCTTTCTCAAGGAGGTTGATCTGTGGTTTGTGTGGAAACTAATAGAGAGAGTCTTGGATGTAAGAGGCAGAGGAAATTTAAAGTAAATTCGAGGAAGGGAGAGGCAGGAAAATTAAACTTTCTCAAAAATCAATCAAGATTTTGCTCAGGAGGAATTCTACCTCTACCAGTTAGGTTGACTATCAGAGGAAGACTGGTTATCTCAAAGCTCCTTAAATCTCCAGCAGCCTGATGAGGAGATTATCTGCAGGTGTGCCAGCTGTGAGTGACAACCGTGCCTTCCAAAAAAGATCTTCCATTCAGAAAGGACTTCAGCCATGCACACAAATACACACATACTCACACCAGGGCCATGACAGTTTTATCGAGTAAGCATATGTCATTGCCAGATATGGTTAACTGGGGAAAGACCAAGGCAGTGTAATGAAGACATGTATTTGTAGCTAGACCAAAAAACAATTTTGCAAAGTTCCAGGACCCTCTTGCTCTCAGACAACAATGCCATCCACTGTATTTATATGACAAGAAAATAGCTTCTGATGCTGTTTCTCTAATTGTGTGATTTTTTTTTTTCTAAACTGCCATCTCATCAAAACAGACAAGGTCCTTAACAATGTAATAAGTACAGAGTTAGCAACGATATGTTAGTTGCTGATCTTTTACCTTACTAAGTGTTAAGAAAAGCTGTGTTTTTACAAGCTGTGTCTTCCTGTCATTGATGGAAGCTACAATGACCAGTAAAGTGTTTTACATTCAAGGTGCGAATGAATCCAGCAAAAGTGGGTCTAGTTTGCAATGACTGTGGGTTTTCTACTCCTGACTATTTGCATTTACATAATGGAATTATGGGCTCAGCCATGCTATGTCTTTAGTGGACCATTAGGCAGGCCTTTACTGGACTGTAATTAGTGGCTTCTGCCCTTCACCTTCATTAGCATGCAAATGAAAATTCTGAACACTGAGAAATATTTGGCACATCGGGAGAAAAATGCCAAAGTGATTAACAGGCAATCTGAAGTGGAATTGTCTTTTTCTATCTATCACAGTTTAGAGTACTCGAAATGAGACATCACAAAGTGGTGGAGTGCTAACAGGTTGATCTAGGCAGGCATTTGAAGTGAATAGTGATGACATGACTGGTGACTGAAAGTTCATCCTCACTAAAAGGTCTTTGTCCTTAATCAGAGTAAAATCTTTCAGCTGTTCTGCCAAGATACAACTGTGTCTTTTTGTTGTATTCATAAGGTCAGTTTAATGTCCAGTGTTTTCAACTCATGATGCACAATTTTAAAGCTGATTTCTTCCTTTGCATTAAAACATCCACCTTGATATTTTAACCACACTTAATAAGAGACTATAGAGCTTATAAAGTATGCATAGTAATTTGCAATTCTAATACACTCATTTGAATGAAACACTGATTAGCATGAATACAATTGAACTTTCCAGACATGTCAGACAAGACCCTGCCAAAAGAAATCCTGACATATGCACATTCATCATAAGCACTGGGTGCTGGTTGGCAAGTTAAAAAAAACACCCTTCCAGTGACAGAAGAAATAACGTGTTACTTTCCTTTTTTTAATCCTATTTAATTATAAAGCCAACGTCACTGAAAGAAGACAAGATGAACGTAGACTCATTTGCATGACTGGAAAAAATGTGAGACTGTTTTTGGATCTAATAAATCTAAAAAGGATGGAAACTTTGCCATGGGTTTAATAATTTAACATGCTTTTTAATACAGTCCTGTGGAAAAAAAATATATATACATTCTTACAGATTTCCTTTGTTAAACTGACAAAGATTTTGGTAGGACTTAAGTGCCTTGCCTAGAGGCACTTTGACACATGACAAGTGGGAGCTGGACTCAAACACATAACCTTCCGATTGCAAGACACCTAGGTCTACAGGTCAGGCGTAATCACGGCCTGACCTGTAGACCTAGCTGTCTAAAGAAATCAGTTGGACAAAGACTGTCTGTCAACATGAAGTAAGCTAAAAGATTTCAAACAACATATTCAGCTCTGATCTAAAGAAATTCAAAAACAAATGAGAAATGGATTGATTTACATCAATGAGCCTGGAAAGGGTCATGGGCCATTTCTAAGGGTTTTGAATTATTGAGAACCACAAATGGATAAAGCATGGAACAATGAAAACTCCACCACCACTTGAAATACTGGGAAACAACTTCATTAGCTGACCAACACATTAATCATGGTCATTACAAATCAAACAGTTTGTAATTAAATAAAGCACACATATATGTATGTCTTATCTAATCAGAGCACCTTCTTCGATACATTTGGGGAGTCGCCCACATTCCTTTGGGCAAACTCAAAATGTGATTTCTTGTTTTTAAATGCTAGTTAATGTTTGTTTGTTTTCTGGCCATTCTTCCATAAAGCCCAGCTCCGCTGATTGTGGTCCTATGGACAGACCCTCCAGTCTCTGCTGTGGAGCTCTGCAACTCCTTCAGGGTGACCTTTGGTCTGCTGCCTCTCTGATTAATGTCATCCTGGCCCAGTCTGTGAGTTCTGTTGGTGAGCCCTCTCTTGGCAGGTTTGCTGTGGTACAAAGTGCTTTCCATTTGAAGATGATAAAGGTGATGATGCTCTGGGGGAACTTCACCCTGACTTGTACTTCTGACTAACTTTGTCCCTGACTTGTCTGGAGAGCTCCTTGGTCTTCATGGTGTGATGCTTCTTGTTTAGTGGTGCTGCAGCCTCTAGGGGCTTTCTGAAAAGATGTGTTTATACTGACAGGTCATGTGACACTTAGATTGCCCACAGGTAGACTTCATTTCACTAATTATTGGACTTTTGGAGAAACATAGATGCACCTTTTAAAGGGTTTCAAAGGGCTGGTCAGATATGCATATGCCAAATTAAAAAAAAAAAGTTTAATATATATTTCTCATTACATTTCACCAATGTAGACATTATTGTGCAGCTCCATTGCATAAAATAAGATAAAAAAAAACATTTAGATGGCAGGTTGGAATCTAACAATATAGATAGAAAGCAAAGTCGGGTGGCTTCAGCCTTTAAAACTATAGATTTTAATTATGCTTTGCTTAACATTACACTAGGAACCTGTTAAGTATTGGCTATACTGTAGTGTTATAACTAAAATCACTCAATAACTAAATGAATATCTAACTGCAGGATGAAATAAGGCTACAGATGAAAATACACACAGTGGTCCCCATGAACCCCACTATGTTTCGAATCACCCTATTAAAAAATTATATTGTGAGTTGATTAGACACTTGGCTCTAATCAGCCTGGTATTCAAATTAGGTTCATACTGGATAATTCTGCAGGTCACAGGCTGTTTGAATTCAAAATGCAGCATCCATTCAGTGCATCCGAAAAGGAGCTTATTGTCACGGTAAATGGAAAGAAAACATTTTTCTTTGCATTTGTCTATTTTGTGTATCTGATTGATTTACCACCCTCTTTGCTGATTCGCACAGATGATACACTCATTTATTTCTATTCACATAACCTAATACCTTGACCATCCAAATAAAGAGTAGCATTCTAATATTTTTTTGGGAATACCTTTAGCTATAATTTTCCCACAGATTCACTGTGGAATCCTTTTCATAAGCTTCTGCAATGTCACAACATATATCTTCTGTGATGATATCGGTGCTAGTGCTGGTCTGATTCACAATCTGACACACCTGTGCAGCTCCGCCCCGTTCTCATTAGCCTTCACCAGATCCACCTGCACCACTGACAATATAACCAGCTCTCAGACCAGTCACTAGTGCCATATTATTACGAGCCAACATTGAGTTTAATCCAGCGTTCTGTTGCCTGCCTGCCTGTTTCTGCCTCCTGAGCCTGCTTAACCACTGTCAGACCTGATTGTTGTGTTACCTGGAATTCTGACCTGCTTCTGTGCCCTGATTCTGCCCCCAGATTCTGTTTTGGATTTTCCCTGGATCTCTCATCACCCGGCTCGGACCCTGGATCTGCTCTCGTACTTCGGATTGTGGTTATCCCTCATGATTATCCTGCCTGACTCTGTTGTCACGGCTCTGACCCTGTGCCTGTTTTTCGACCACCAAGCTCCTGCCAGTCCCAGGAGTAAAATCATTAAAGTTTCCCTGATCAGACTCTGGACTTTACCAGCGACATTCCCAGGAGCCTCCACTCATTGTGAGAATGGTAAATGGACTGAACTTATATAGCGCTTTTCCAGTCATGCTGACCACCCAAAGCGCTGTACACTATAGCCACATTCACCCAATCACTCTCACTAACGTGCACACATTCATACACCGAGACACAGCCAGGTTGGCAACTTGGGGTTAAGTGCTTTGCCCAGGGGCACATCAACATGTGGCAAGGGAAATCCCACAAATCGAACCCACCACCTTCCGATTGCCAGACAACTACTCAACCCATCAAGCCACAGTCACCCACAGGTTAGTGGGAAGGTTAGTGACCGAAGTTTCAATAACTGTTACATCCCTCAAAACCTCGTTCTGGTTACTAACCTGTCGTCTGCACTTCCAGTGGTTTCTGTCCCCGATGCTGGTGACTCATTCTTGGCCTGCAGCAGTTTACGTCTCAATAAACTGTTTTTTACTCTATCTGATCTTGTTTGGCTGAATTCTGGGTCATCCAGAGTTCATTAATTTATCTCCAAGATTTAGAAGATATGATGTAACAGTCAGATCACTGCACAAATTTGTCTCCAGCACATCTCAAAGATTCTCAATGGAGTTG